>OX422217.1:99631083-100234737 GCA_949130495.1 Sambucus nigra
GCGAAAAAGAGACTCTAACACGTTATACCTATGTGCACATGCAATTATATATATATATATATATATAGAGAGAGAGAGAGAGAGAGAGAGAGATAACAATTTTTCCAATTTAACGCACCCGATTACCGTTTGTTTAGAGAGAATACTTCTTTTACCGAAATCATCCATTTACTCACACCGAATTTACCTTTAGTATTTTTCTTGAAAATATACTTCGACCCGCGCATGTACCGTATTAGAAAATACTTGTTTTTCGTTGAAAGGCTTTCACAGACACATACTTGTGTTAATTATAAGTTAAAACCTCTTTAGGTTGCTTAATTACCCATTTAGTCGCTTCACTTTACCATTCATTCATGTTACATAGACATTAGTCAATTTCTCATATTACTTGCCCACATTATCTTTCTACTAGAACATTTATCGATTTCCTTCAAGTTAGGATTTATATTATTGTATTCACAATACAACTTGTTTCTTTACCATGTTCCATTATATTTTTCTCGGAATCCTCCAAATAACCGTGTACTTTAACGGGCTCCACACCGCCAACTACACTACCATATGCTTTGGCCAGTGTTTTGGGTCTTTCACCCTAGGGCTCCGAGCCCTTCTTAATTTTTCCCCGGTCTCATCCAAGTCCATATTAATGTGTTTTAACATTTTTCAAATGTCCACATTATTCCACATTTATCGGTCAAAGTCAAAACTCGTGGATTTCACCCACCTTGTGTTACATTTTGAAAACCACCATTTCTTGTCCTTTTCTCACTTGCATTGAATTTACCCCAAAAATAACCTTCATTTAGGACCATTTGTGTAACACCTACATTTTTATGAAATAAAAACGTTCAATTTTACGTAAAATTACCACTTTGCTCATTTGTTTCCAAACTTGTATTCTCCTCCATTTTTGCAAGTGTTAATCCCAAAAACATCGTTAAGTTAAACATGCCACAACTTCTTAAATGTTTTTAACACTTGTCTACTACTTTGGAGTGATACATTTCTCAAGTTGAAAATCTCTTTATTTCATTACTTCCTTTATCAAGGAAATCATTTGACATTTTAAAGATTACTTTGCAAGAAAATACTATTTTTCCTTTATTTTCACATGTAGTCTTGAATATCAATTTATCACATTTTCTACACTTATTCACATACTTTAAAGGCTAATTTCTATTTTCTTTTATTCATGTTAAAATCCTTTAAAACCTTTACTAAACTTGTCTATATGTTCATTATCAAATTACAACAAGTTCATATACATAGGAAGAGGGATTTTAAGTCCAAAAATCCCATTGAAAGGGTTTAACACATGGATCATTCTAGAAATTTCATAATATTTGCAAAAACATGCTTTGCAAGATAAAAGATATTTTTGTTTCTTCAAATCTTGAATAAATGTCTATCGTTAGAAAAATCCTAATTTTTCCAAGAAAACTTTGAGATATTTGTTCATAAAATATCTTCAATAAGATAAATATTATTTTAAACATTTTATTCCATAAAATGTTTGGATACCGAGTTTTCTAAAAATATATCATTTCACTCAAAACTCTTGATATTATTTGTAAACCATTTTACACAAATCCATAAGAAATAACCTTCTAAAATCATATATGCATTCTACTTTTAAAAACTCTAACTACAAGGCCAACACTGTGGGAAAATAAAGTTTTTAAGCTAAAGAGTAGAGTTTTTTACATCAAATAAGCTCCAAAAATGGTTGGATGAATGTAGAAGAAGATGACAACCACCCACCTCCTAAGTTAGCCTTAAAGAGGTATCCTAACTCCACTAAGCTTGATCCTTGAAAGCTCCATGAAAACTCCCTTCAAAGTCCATAATTTCTTCTTTATCTTCTCTCCAAAATCCCCCAATAACATCTCCAAAATCGATAAATTTGCCCAATAATGGTGTATATGGAATTTATAAGCTTACGTATGGTGGAAAAAAGATTAATCTATGGTGGTTTTGGGTGGAGGGATGGTGGTGCTACGGTAGTGTATGTTGCTTGGTGGAGAAGGTGCTCTAAGACTTAGAGAGAGGTAAAATCTGATTGGGTTGCTCAAATGAGACAAAATCCACTTTAAATACCCCCAAAAACCTAAGGTTTAAATCCAAAAATGCCCCCAAACTCAACCCATTAATTCATCAGTCCATCAAGCCTTTAACCCACATTTTGTTTTGAGACGCTAAGAGATTGACACCTCATCCAATCTGATGATCTACGTCGCGACAGCACATTAAAATGTGCATAAAATTTCTAATTTTCATCCGGTCGTTCGAACGAATTTGGATCTCGTTCGAATGAGAGTTCTAATGAGAGTCAAAGTACGCTATAAATGGATCAAACACCAGCTCGTTCGAACAAGAAGCTACCCCTCGTTCGAACGACAACGCACCTCATTCGAACGAGGATGTTCCAATGAAATTCTAGAGAATGATGGAAATTGTTCAGGTGTTTGTCGTTAGATGGCCGTTCGAACCTCGTTCGAACCACGGGCATTTCCTCGTTCGAATGACGTGGCCACTCGTTCAAACAACAGCCACAAATGTGAATAACAACTTTAAGCCATACCAAGATATTTTAATAACACCAGGGCCACTACATTACCAAAATTTGACCCCAACTCAATCTTACCGAGTCTAAAGTCCACATGGGTCATACCAAGTTACCAAATCACACGGGTGCGATCAAAATCGAGGGGGAGGGTGTTACATTCTTCCCTCTTTAGGGAACTTCGTCCTTGAATTTTTTTTCCTCAAATTCTTGGGGTTATCAAACCTTACTCTAGCTCATAAGGATCCCTCAAGGTTGGGTTATCCAAATCCTAAACCACTAAGAGATCGACATACTTCCTTTCACAATAGCGGTCACCAAAGAACTCAACACGAGGCAGGTCCTAATGCTTACCGTTACTCTCATCATCAAATCGCATAACAGTCATCGAGTATCCATTTGCCCAGTGATCATATTCAATCAAGTCCTAAGTCTTCCTTGCTACTAGCCAAGGCATACCCGATACATCTATGGGAGCAACCTCTTTAGTGATTGACACTCACCCAAGAGCAATACGACATGCAACTAATGCCCACTCCATCATAGCAAGGTATCCCAATGATCGGAGCTACATGTCTTGAGCCTCCTTGAGTTCTCGGGTCATCTTGACTACAAAGTTCACTTAAACCCAATGCTCATCTTGCATAACCGGTCGCTTTCCCCGAGGAGCGACGTACCAACTAAGTCACAAGTCGTACATCTGATCAGTACTCCCACATGGTCCTTCTACGAACTAAGTACCACCCCAGGCATCCCAACTATGGAGTATTACGCCAATCCACTTACACTCACAAGGATAAAAACAACACTATGTGACAAGTTTCCTCAAGTTCTAATGCCTATTTCTCAAATCACAATCCTACTCTTACAGTTGGAGCCTCTAACTATCACATCGACTAACTCATCACCTAGTCCTTGCAACTAGAGCCACTAACCACCACACCAGCTAATTTATGAAACCATTAATCTAAGTAAAATAGAAACTATGAGCAAATCATGAGGCAGAACGTGCAGTCACACGTACATGAAACATGTATAGAACAAGGAGATATTTCCCATAAGAGCGCACTCAGTTTTCGAGCTGCAATGACCATACCAAGCCCATCCGCACTCATACCGAGTCAAATCGCGCCGCAACCGAAACAAAAGTGTGAAATAATTCTAGGTTACCGCAACCGAGGGAACACAATCCTCGACTACCGGGACTGAAGGAATACAACGAATCAGAATGAACGAATAATCGTTCTGAGGGAATCCCATCTGCATACAACGGGCTATAGTGTACGAAAGCTAAACCTACGTCATACGATTTGAAGTCTATGACTCCTCCTAGACGCTCTCATCATATCTTACCCTA
Source organism: Sambucus nigra (assembly GCA_949130495.1). Classification (NCBI taxonomy): domain Eukaryota; kingdom Viridiplantae; phylum Streptophyta; class Magnoliopsida; order Dipsacales; family Adoxaceae; genus Sambucus; species Sambucus nigra. Next base: position 99,635,007 of record OX422217.1, read on the forward strand.
GCCATACAACCTGACTTGGGTCACCAATTGTGACAATTGGATCATGAATCATTCACCTCCATGAGGCAAAAGTAGCATACGAGCCTATCATCCTTTGGAAAGTCAACGCTGGACTTCCCTCCTTAGGAGTGATACTTCCCCCTTTTATCCTTGACAAACAAGAACTGCTCTAGTCGGCAAGTGACAAACACCCTTGCCAATGCCGACCGTATATATCTTTCTGGTCGATGTGAATTCGTGACCAACCTAACACACCTAGGTTACCGTTTATTTCATCCCACGGTGATGTATTCCATCATCTACTTAGGTAATGCCCAACTAGGCGAACACTCACCTCATAATAGCCATAATTGGTACAAGGCCGTCACTGCGCCTATCTCCAAATTCTACCCAACTGAATCTATGCGACGGCCACACCAGTTGTCCTTAGCGCTATAAGAATAACGAGTACTGTATAGGCTTACGCCTCCTAATTTGTACAAGTCTGGCAAGACGTGCCAAGAGCAAATAATCATTTTCCCTGTTAAGGTTATTCAGCTTGTACTAACAACACTTGTCGATACCTTAATAATATTCCAACACTCCATCTCGGGGTGCTATTCTCAAATCCTCGACTCAACATCATCAATCTAAGTCTCCAATGTATCTCCCAGTACTTCACCAAATCGAGTACAACACCTTCCTTACTTAGTTATCCTACGGCCATGAGGTTTATTTCCCATTACGGCATAAATATCCAATTGCCCTTAGAAGGCTACATAACCTATCTGTACCACATCGGACGGTGCTACCACGGATTACACGATTCAACTCCTCTGAACTTGGTCAACAAACTTAGGTCATCATGTTGCTCCATTTCATCATTGTTACACACATAACGCACTTACCATCAATGGCTCATAACTCACATCATGGCTTAATATATATATATATATATATATATATATAAGGCACTCGTCTATAATGGTAGTATCCTATCAACTAAGTGTTGAGTACATATCCTCAAGTAGTGTACAACACGGGTCTATATGCCTATTGACTTGTTAACTACTTACCGCATGACACTACCCGAAGAATTAAGTTCGCTAAATTGCATCATCACTGTTTACTAACCATGAGTTCCTAACTAAGGAACCTAATGCTTCCTTATGGAATAAATTCTTAGAAATGCCACTCTAGTCACCTAATCTCCATAGTTGACTTTAAACAATCTCCATATCTAACCAATGGACGATATTCGTCTTTACCAACACGCCAAAAGGCTTCTCACATCATCAAAAGTTGACACAAGTGCGCCTCACACTAAAGACCACAGTGTCTCCACTAATGGCTTGGATAGACACTCGTAAATTACTAACACGTCTTAATCAGAAGCGCCGAGAACTATTAATGGCAACTAACTTTTTCGCTTGCTATTTGACAATAATTTTCTTGTCGTGCTAATCTACTTGACTCCATCGTCGATAACACGAATCAAAATCATCACCAGTCTGGCATGACCGGCCCAAAACCAACACTGACGTCGAAAGATCCACTATTGACCTCACCACGTCATTCCCGAAAGGAACCTCAAACCTAGAGCTCTGATATCATTTGTAACGCCCCGACCCAAATTTATGAGTTACTCGTGGGTCAACCCGATCCGGCTCGAATGTTAGGTGTGAAGTGCAATGAGACAACCTAAATAATGTTGCTAGTCCAGTTTTATTTAATTAATTTTTCACTTATTTAACATGCAATTTCGATTCACATCAAGCTACGTGAAGAACCCATGAAAAGCGTCCCTGAAGTCTGAGCATTCAAAGCTACTAACGTAAAATAAAAAGGATACTTACCTATACAACACTCTCAAAATACGGAACAACGCATAACTTGTCGTACCAATGAAGAGGGAATGAGCCTAACGCCCAGTGGCAAATGCAACAATGCAATATAGAATCGAACAGCAGAAAAGAGACTAACATGTTATACCTACATGGACATGCAATTACCATATATATATATATATATATATATATATATATTAATGCATGAAACCTTTTTTATTCCAAAAAAACGTTTCTTGTTCAAATTAAATCATATTAATCCAATTAGGAGACCTTTTTGCTTAACTTACCAATTTTTTTTATTTAACACACCCAGTTGAATACTTAAACCAAATACCATTTGTTTAGGGAGAATACTTCTTTTACCGAAATCATCCATTTACTCACACTGAATTTACCTTAGTATTTTTCTTTAAAATAGCCCTTCAAAACACGCATGCACCATTTTCGTCTCAAAGAAGCTCCAAAAATAGTTGGATGAATGTAGAAGAAGATGACAACCTCTCACCTTCTAAGGTGGCCTTAAAAAGGTTGCCTAGCTCCACCAAGCTTGCTTCTTTAAAGCTTCATGAAAACTCACTTCAAACTCCATAATTTCTTTTTCATCTTCTCTCCAAAATCCCCTAATAACATCTCAAAAATCCCCCAGTAACATCTTCAAAATCGATAACTTTGCCCAATAATGGTGTAGATGGATTTTACGAGCTTAAGTATGGTGGGAAAGGGGTTAAACTATGGTCGTTTTGGATAGTGATGCTAGGGTGGTATATGGTGGTTGGTAGAGGAGGAGCTCCAAGAGTTAAATAGAAAGAGAGAGAGGCAAAATCTGATAGGGCCAAAACCCATTTTAAATACCCCAAAAAACCTAAGGGTTAAATTCCAAAATGCCCATGAACTCCACCCTTTAATCCATTAGTCCATCAAGCCTTTAACAGCTCGACATCTCATCCAATCCAACGACCCATGTCGCGACAGCACAATAAAATGTGCAGAAAATTTCTTATTTTCGTCCGATAGTTCGAACGACTTTGTACCTCGTTCTAACGAGAGTAAAACGTAGGCTATAAATGGGTTAAACAACAGCTCGTTTGAACAGGAAGTTACCCCTCGTTCGAACGACAACGCACCTCGTTCGAACGATAACATTCCAACGAGATTCCAGAGAATGATGGAAATCGTTCAGGTTCTTATCGTTAGATGGTCGTTCGGACCTCGTTCGAATGATAGGGCTTTCCTCGTTCGAACGACGTAGCCACTCGTTCGAACGATAACCATAATTCCAAATAACAACTTTGAGCCATACCAATCCAGTTTAATCGCACTAGGCCACTACATTACCCAAATTTGACCCAAGGTCCATCTTAACAAGTCTAAAGTCCACATGGGTCATACCAAGTTACCAAATCACACAGGTACGGTCAAAATCGTGGGGGCGAGTGTTACATATATACACACACACAACTCAAATAAATATACACAAAAAAAACACGCACCTATATATACATGTAAACAATGCTTGGGTGTCAAAGGATGGGATGAGGATCGGTTCTCAAAAGGTGGGAGTTTTGTGTATTTAGAGAGAGAGAGTTGTTACAATGTGAGTTTTGGGTGTGTGTTAATGGTATATATATATATATATATATATATATATATATATATATATATATATATATATATATATATATATATATATGGAGAAGATCACAAATGGACCTAAAAACCGAACTTTTTAATGGTCTTAACAAGAGAACACCGAACAACCCATTAATTTTAATTCCTATGGTGCAATTGATCTGCGCCAGCGACAACGAACACGCGTGTCGATCGAATATTTTTTTTACATACTCCAACCTGTAATACCCCGTACTTTTGACTATATTTATTTTTGGGATTAATTAATTAAATGCGTATTAATTGGAAATTAATCCGGGTTATAAATACTCATGAGATGCGAATTGGTATTTGATTATGTGCATATATGATTATATATGTATTTGGTATTATGAAAGTTGTCGTGAGATTTATGTACGGCATTTTAGAAATTTTGTCGAGACGCGTGGGACCGCTGCGTCACGGGGTAATATTTTGATAATAAAAGTGAATTTAAAATCTATAATTCGTATGGTCGTTTTGAGTGCGCCAACGCGTCCGGAAGGGTCGAGATAGTCAGAAAACACTAGCCGGGGGTATAGTTTGGGTCCCGGGGTATTTTTAGGCCATACCGGTAACTTAAAGGGTATTTTGGTAATTTTACATTTTTAGGAATTAAAAGTGACGAAAATTAGAGATGTAAATCTGATGTGAATTAAACCCATTAAGCCCATTAACCAACCCATATTAACCTAGAAGGCTACGTAGGTTGTCATTAGGTTTACAATCTTCCCCAAATCAAACCCTAGCCACCTTAAGCCACCATTGGAGAAGGAGCTTAGAAAGAGAGGAAACTCTGCAGAATCTTCACCAAACCTACACCAAAATCAGAAATCAAACCAAGGCAAGTGTTTTAATTATATTTAAATTCGTAGAATGTTTCCCCCATGTTAGAAAATTGATAAATTACAACTGTTCTTGGAAGATAATGAAAACCCATGTAGTTTGGAGTTTAGAACTTGATAATTGTGAAGAGAACTGCATGTAGTATGATAGGTAGATGATTTCCCTTATATTAATTGTGATTTGAAGGAATTAAAACGAAATAAATTCTGGGATTTGATGATGATATAAACCTAGGGTTCATGTTCTAGAGAAATTGGGAAAAGTGTAGAGATTTGTAAATCTAGTTGATGTTATGATGATTCAATCCTTGAAAACATGTTAGGAGATGATGTAAATATGTTTAGGACGAATTAGAGACCCTAAAACATTATTGGGATGAACCTTGGAAGAGATTAGAAGTGATAAAAATGGTGAAAAACGAATTGAAAAAAATCTGGGCCGAATCTGGTAGCTCGTTAGAAGCAGTCCCCAGGTCGTTCGAACGAACTCGTTCGAACGAGCTTCTAACGAGTTGACCAGTCGTTGCTAACGAGTAGGAATTTCGTTCGATATCTCGTTCGAACGAGATATCGTTAGAAGGGACAGTTCGTTCGAACGAACTGGATCTCGTTCGAACAGTCTCGTTCGAACGAGACTTCTAACGAGTTGACAGTCCAAACTCGTTCGAACACTCGTTCGAACGAGACTTCTAACGAGTTGACAGTTTGGTCCTTTTTGGACTGTTTCGATTTTTGGAGACCCGTAAACTTGTTCGAGGATATAAATAGCATTTCTTTGATGATATAGTGATAGACTTGGGACATTTGGGTATTTATGAGGAGGAATTTATATACGAGAGTTGTGTTACATGTACGGTTTGGGTTGAGACGTGAGTGTCTACTACGAAGTGAGAAATTATAGCGCGTATAATTACAAACCGGAATAGTATAGATTGTGATAAATATAGTTAGTGCGAGAATACGATACGTACTACGATTAAAATACGGTATTACTAAGATGTGTGTTTACTTAGTATATGGATTGTGTGTATGACATACCTACCATACTTGCTATCACGGGAGGTTGCGTTCGCTTAGGACCCTCTAATCCTTGTGTGCCTACGGGGGGTATATAGACTGGTACCTCGATGAACATAGGTCATAGAAGGACTTATTGTGATATTAATAAGTCTGCTGATCATGGGAGCGTAGGTATGTGCGTGACCCATGTGATGGTGACTGTGTTCGCCTCCATTATTTGTGATGTTGTTATCGGTAGACTATTCCTGAGAGATTCGGAATATGTAATCCTTATGTACGTGATGTACCGGGATGGATAGCAGAGTATGTGTGCACCGCAGCTTAGTTCTCGGGGTGCTTATATTGTATATTTACGATGTGATAATATACATTTAAATTAATGGGAATCCTCATGTTAATGTTGTATATATATTACGATGTTGTTTCGAGAAATATAACGAGTTAACTGATAGTTATATATATTGCATATTGAGTATCTGAGTTCACGTTAAATCCCTATAAAATTTCGAGCGCTATATGTTAATGGAACCGAGTAATATGGGTAGGACCTTTGGCAGTCTAGCTAGTTATGTTGTCACTTAGCTAGTAGTATGGGTCGTTATAGATAGGTACTTACGTTAGGAGTGCACAGTTAGACGAGAGGTGAGAATATCATGCGAGTGTACGTCCTAACATGTACTTTGCATTTAATGTTTTAAATGTTTTTAAAGCACTTGCAGGTTTTTAAAATATAACTCCACATTCGGGCTCTGACCCGTTTGCTTTTCAAATCTCTTTTTCTTTGTAAAACCATTTTAGGTGCCCAGCCACAAGGACACCAAGCATAGGATACTCATTCAGGTGACGAGCTGTAGCTGCTTGTGGAAGCTACAGGGATTTGCATGTAGACGCTTCTATCTTTTGGATTCCAGAGTCACCATCTATCAGTTGTAGGGCATGTTGCCCATTTCTTTAGAGACATCTTTTACATTTCAGTTTTCAGACTTTAGCATGTATTGTTCAGTTTATTTATTTCAGTTATGGGATTGTAGTGAGGAGTTTTTCCTCCAGACTTTATTTACTGTTATGTGATGGTTATTCGTTTTACTTCAGTATGGTGAATGGTGTTGTTTATTTCTTCATTACATTTGTTGCATGTTTAATCAGACTTAAATTAAAATTTGGCCACTTGCTTTTTAAATACTAGGTGGTTAGTAATATTAAAATGTTTTCGACGGTGATGCTATTAACTGAACCAACTTGGCATTTTGAATTAATTTAATAAAGGAGTAGTTACCCGGTATTTAATTAGTCGGGGTGTCACAGGTGGTATCAGAGCATCAGGTTCTAGTGTCCTTTAGGATCTGTACGGCTATTATGTTTCCGCTACGTTTCTTTGATATAGAGCCCTATATTTTAGGACTGTTGTACTCTTTTTGTGTATGCTTCGTTCTTCAGTTATTTTAAGTTTATAAACTGCGAACTTATAAACTTTGTTCTTATTTCAGATGCCTCCACGACGTGCACGACGAGTTCCCAGGAATGCAATGCCCGAACCCCAGCCCACTCCAGTTCAGGGCATGATGAACGCCGCTGAGGTTGCTGCTATAGTAGCCCAAGCGGTAAATGCCGCGATTGCCGTGATTCAGCAGGCACCGCCTCAGGCGCCGGTTGCCGCGCCAGCACAGGTTAATGCATTCCCGTCTGCTTGGGAGCGTGTACGAGACGCTTTTCAGAAAGCGCATCAGAGTTTGCAGGTAGCTCAGACGTGGTAGTCTCGAGCCAATGGAGGAAGGACATACAGAGGCATTTGAGGATGCATGAGTGCACTGATATTCAGAAACAGGTGCTAGCTACTTTCAAGCTAGTGGGATCTGCACTACAGTGGTGGGAGTCTATTACCACCGCGGAGGAGAGGGATACCCTCACGATCCAGGAGTTCTGGGTGCGGTTCGACCGCAAGTACTTTCCGTCCGCAGTTCATACAGAGATGAGGAGGAAGCTGATGAGTTTGAAGCAGGAGGGCAAGACAGTGGCCGAGTTCACTAACCTGTTGAATATCGTTCCAGACGAGATTCCAACAGAGAAGAAGAAGATAGAGAAGTTCACCGATGGGTTGAATTGGAGGATCCGTCAGCATCTGCTAGGGAACCTATCGTTGGCCACGTATTCTAATGTGGTTAACGCTGCATTATTGCACTGCCAGGACCACCGTTTTCATATGGCCGAGGGCAAGCGGTCGGGGGAGTCTAGCCATCAGGGCAGGACTGGAGGGCATGGTGCCAGCGGGGCACAATCTGGCCAGGGGCAGAGACAGAATGAGCAGGGTACCCAACAGGGGGATAATAAGAGGTTCCGGTCAGGGAACTACAGGCAGGGACAGGGAGGTTTCCGTCAGGGCCATCAGGGTCCAAACGGCCATCAGGGCCAACAGGGACAGAATGGGCAGCAGTTTCATCAGGGCCAGCAGGGCCAGGGGAAGAATGGTAACGGCCACCAGGGCCGGGGACAGCAGGGGCAGAGGGGAGGGAACTTCCCGGGGAAGTGCTTTGTTTGTGGCAAGACTGGCCATAAGAAGCAGGATTGTCCTGATAGGGGCAGGGCCCCACAGCAGCAGCAGCAGGGTGCTCGCCAGGAGCCACAGAGACCTATGTTTCCCGCCGCTCTTCCGGCACCGCCACAGATGGCAGCACTGCCACCCATTCCGGCAGTCCCAGCTCAGCAGGGGCAGCTACAGTATGGACGTGTCTACAACGTTCACCAGGCTGCAGTTCCACAGGCACCGCCCGCGATCGAGGGTACGTTTCCTATCCATGGCACTATGGGTCGGGTGTTATTTGATACGGGTGCTACACACTGTTTTATAGCTACACACTTCGCGAAAGCTTTAGGATTGTTAGCTACGGCAGAGAGCACAGTGACGTGTCTCGACTCACCATTAGGGAGTGGGTCACTTATTTTCTTTATATGCCGGGGAGTGGGGGTAGAGATCGGTGGTTTGGTATTGCCTGCAGACATGTTAGTGTTAGACATGCATGTTCACGATGTGATCATCGGTATGGATTGGCTCGTAGCATATAGGGTCATGATTGATTGCTTCAGCGGGAGCATTGTTTTTGCCATTCCGGGGCAAGAGATGTTTATAGTGGCGATGCCTCGCCCAGAGGGAGGATCGACCGCTCATCTGTATTACATAGAGGAGGATACCTCTAAGGAGGTTGTTATTCCTTTAGATTCGATCCCGGTTGTCAGGGAGTATTCGGATGTGTTTCAGGAGATACCAGGCTTACCACCCAGTCGAGAGATAGACTTCGTTATAGATTTGCTACCGGGTACGAGACCTATAGCACGTGCACCGTACCGTATGGCTCCAGCTGAGATGAGAGAGCTACGGGATCAGATAGAGCAGCTGTTGGGACAAGGCTTTATTCGCAGGAGTACCTCACCTTGGGGCGCTCCAGTTTTGTTTGTGAAGAAGAGGGACGGTTCACTGAGAGTGTGTGTGGACTACCGAGAGTTGAATAAGGTCACGATACGGAATAAGTATCCGTTGCCTCGAATCAATGACTTATTCGACCAGTTGAGGGGAGCTTCTTTCTTCTCGAAGATTGACTTGATATCGGGATACCATCAGTTGCGTATCAGGGGGGAGGACGTCTCGAAGACTGCGTTCTTGTCGAGATATGGTTCTTATGAGTTTCGGGTTATGCCTTTCGGCTTGACCAATGCTCCAGCAGTGTTTATAGACTTGATGAACAGAGTGTTCAGGGATTTCCTAGATCAGTTTGTCATTGTCTTCATTGATGACATTCTGGTTTACTCTCAGACGGAGGAGGAGCACGCCGAGCATTTGAGGCAGGTTTTGCAGACACTTCGTCAGAACGAGCTGTATGCAAAATATGAGAAGTGCGGGTTTTGGCTGAAGGAAGTCCAGTTCTTGGGTCACATTATTTCCGACCAGGGAATATCTGTCGATCCGGGGAAGGTATCAGCGGTGAGGGAGTGGGGACAGCCCACGACACCAACGGAGATTCGTAGTTTCTTGGGTCTAGCAGGATACTACAGGAGGTTTATTCGGGGTTTCTCGGGGATAGCAGGTCCTTTGACACATCTTACTCGTAAGGGTGTGCCGTACATTTGGAGTGATGCCTGTCAGTTGGCATTCGATGAGTTGAAGGACAAATTGACCTCAGCACCTGTGTTAGCATTGCCGAGACCGGGAGTTGAGTATTTGGTTTACACCGACGCGTCTTTGCAAGGGCTTGGAGGTGTATTACAGCAGGAGAGACAGGCCATAGCTTATGCTTCCCGTAAGCTTAAGCCTCATGAGAAGAATTACCCCACGCATGATTTGGAGTTGGCAGCAGTGGTATTTGCCCTACGTATATGGAGGCACTATCTTTTGGGGGAGAAGTTTCAGCTGTTCACGGACCACAAGTCACTACAGTATCTGTTCACGCAGAAGGAATTGAATATGCGGCAGCGTAGGTGGCTTGAATTTGTGAAGGACTACCAGTTCGACATCCAGTACCACCCGGGTAAGGCTAACGTGGTAGCAGACGCGTTGAGCCGCAGACCAGCAGATGAGGTGGCAGAGGTTTGGAAAGCTAAGTGGAAGGAATTGGGACACCAGGATGCAGTGGCCCGATCTTTCATGTCTGTGATGACCGTTACACCGCAGATTATCACAAAGGTAGTACGAGCACAGGCTAATGATTCGTTCTGTCAGGAGCAGATAGTTCGATTACTTGCAGAGGGAGCCGAGTCCTATACCGTTAGCTCAGACGGGGGATTAAGCTTCAATGGGAGATTGGTAGTTCCGAAAGGGGAAGAATTGCGGCACGATGTGATGGCAGAGTCACACGGCTCACGGTTCGCGGTACATCCTGGAGGGGATAAAATGTACCAAGACATGAGACGGCAGTATTGGTGGAGCGGTATGAAGAGAGATATCGCTGAGTTTTTCTCGAAATGCGCCACTTGTCAGCTCGTAAAAGTGGATCATCAGAGACCAGCAGGATTGCTACAGCCGTTGGAGGTCCCGGTGTGGATGTGGGAGAGCATATCCATGGACTTTATCACGGGGTTGCCTACATCGCAGAGGGGTCACGACTCCGTTTGGGTAATTGTGGACAGGTTGTCCAAGGTCGCTCACTTCTTACCCGTAAGGACTGACTACACTACGGGACAGTATGCCCAGCTCTTCATTTCAGAGATTGTGAGACTTCACGGTGTGCCCCTAAATATCGTGTCTGACAGAGACAAGATATTTGTTTCGAGGTTTTGGGAGAGTTTCCAGGAGGCCATGGGCACGGAATTGCGGTTGAGTACGGCTTATCATCCGTAGACTGATGGGCAGACAGAGCGCACCAATCAGATGTTGGAGGACATGCTACGCATGTGCATTATTGACTTCGGGGGTGGATGGGAGCAGTACCTTCCACTGGTGGAGTTTGCTTACAACAACTCCTATCAGTTCACGATTGGTATGGCCCCATTCGAGGCATTGTACGGTAGGCCTTGTCGTTCCCCAGCATGCTGGTTGGAGGTAGGGGACAACAAACTACTTGGGCCGGAAGTGATTCAGGATACTTCGGCAAGGATTGAGTTGATTCGGAGTCGCATTCGGGCCGCTCAAGATAGGCAGAAGAGTTATGCTGACGTGAAGAGGTTTTTCAGGGAGTTCCAAGTGGGAGACCAGGTTTTGCTCAGGGTATCTCCGATGAAGGGGATTATGCGTTTCGGGAAGAAGGGGAAGTTGGCACCGAGATATGTGGGGCAGTTTCCTATTATTGAGCGGATCGGACCGGTTGCGTATAGACTCGGGTTACCGGAGCATTTGCATCGGATTCACGATGTATTCCATATTTCCTCACTAAGGAAATACCTTAGAGATAATTTGGCTCATTCTCACATTGCTGTGGAGGACATCGATCTCCAGCCGGATAGCTCCTACGAGGAGGGGCCAATTGCTATTTTGGACCGAAGCGAGAGGAAACTGCGGTCAAAGATAGTCCCGTTAGTGCGTGTTCAGTGGCGACATCACAATTTCGAGGAGTCCACATGGGAGCGCGAGGATGAGATGCGCGAACGTTATCCAGAGCTATTTTTAGCAGGTACTTTCTAGTTTCGAATTTCGGGACGAAATTCAGTTATTAGGGGGGAAGTATGTAATACCCCGTACTTTTGACTATATTTATTTTTGGGATTAATTAATTAAATGCGTATTAATTGGAAATTAATCCGGGTTATAAATACTCATGAGATGCGAATTGGTATTTGATTATGTGCATATATGATTATATATGTATTTGGTATTATGAAAGTTGTCGTGAGATTTATGTACGGCATTTTAGAAATTTTGTCGAGACGCGTGGGACCGCTGCGTCACGGGGTAATATTTTGATAATAAAAGTGAATTTAAAATCTATAATTCGTATGGTCGTTTTGAGTGCGCCAACGCGTCCGGAAGGGTCGAGATAGTCAGAAAACACTAGCCGGGGGTATAGTTTGGGTCCCGGGGTATTTTTAGGCCATACCGGTAACTTAAAGGGTATTTTGGTAATTTTACATTTTTAGGAATTAAAAGTGACGAAAATTAGAGATGTAAATCTGATGTGAATTAAACCCATTAAGCCCATTAACCAACCCATATTAACCTAGAAGGCTACGTAGGTTGTCATTAGGTTTACAATCTTCCCCAAATCAAACCCTAGCCACCTTAAGCCACCATTGGAGAAGGAGCTTAGAAAGAGAGGAAACTCTGCAGAATCTTCACCAAACCTACACCAAAATCAGAAATCAAACCAAGGCAAGTGTTTTAATTATATTTAAATTCGTAGAATGTTTTCCCCATGTTAGAGAATTGATAAATTACAACTGTTCTTGGAAGATAATGAAAACCCATGTAGTTTGGAGTTTAGAACTTGATAATTGTGAAGAGAACTGCATGTAGTATGATAGGTAGATGATTTCCCTTGTATTAATTGTGATTTGAAGGAATTAAAACGAAATAAATTATGGGATTTGATGATGATATAAACCTAGGGTTCATGTTCTAGAGAAATTGGGAAAAGTGTAGAGATTTGTAAATCTAGTTGATGTTATGATGATTCAATCCTTGAAAACATGTTAGGAGATGATGTAAATATGTTTAGGACGAATTAGAGACCCTAAAACATTATTGGGATGAACCTTGGAAGAGATTAGAAGTGATAAAAATGGTGAAAAACGAATTGAAAAAAATCTGGGCCGAATCTGGTAGCTCGTTAGAAGCAGTCCCCAGGTCGTTCGAACGAACTCGTTCGAACGAGCTTCTAACGAGTTGACCAGTCGTTGCTAACGAGTAGGAATTTCGTTCGATATCTCGTTCGAACGAGATATCGTTAGAAGGGACAGTTCGTTCGAACGAACTGGATCTCGTTCGAACAGTCTCGTTCGAACGAGACTTCTAACGAGCTGACAGTCCAAACTCGTTCGAACACTCGTTCGAACGAGACTTCTAACGAGTTGACAGTTTGGTCCTTTTTGGACTGTTTCGATTTTTGGAGACCCGTAAACTTGTTCGAGGATATAGATAGCATTTCTTTGATGATATAGTGATAGACTTGGGACATTTGGGTATTTATGAGGAGGAATTTATATACGAGAGTTGTGTTACATGTACGGTTTGGGTTGAGACGTGAGTGTCTACTACGAAGTGAGAAATTATAGCGCGTATAATTACAAACCGGAATAGTATAGATTGTGATAAATATAGTTAGTGCGAGAATACGATACGTACTACGATTAAAATACGGTATTACTAAGATGTGTGTTTACTTAGTATATGGATTGTGTGTATGACATACCTACCATACTTGCTATCACGGGAGGTTGCGTTCGCTTAGGACCCTCTAATCCTTGTGTGCCTACGGGGGGTATATAGACTGGTACCTCGATGAACATAGGTCATAGAAGGACTTATTGTGATATTAATAAGTCTGCTGATCATGGGAGCGTAGGTATGTGCGTGACCCATGTGATGGTGACTGTGTTCGCCTCCATTATTTGTGATGTTGTTATCGGTAGACTATTCCTGAGAGATTCGGAATATGTAATCCTTATGTACGTGATGTACCGGGATGGATAGCAGAGTATGTGTGCACCGCAGCTTAGTTCTCGGGGTGCTTATATTGTATATTTACGATGTGATAATATACATTTAAATTAATGGGAATCCTCATGTTAATGTTGTATATATATTACGATGTTGTTTCGAGAAATATAACGAGTTAACTGATAGTTATATATATTGCATATTGAGTATCTGAGTTCACGTTAAATCCCTATAAAATTTCGAGCGTTATATGTTAATGGAACCGAGTAATATGGGTAGGACCTTTGGCAGTCTAGCTAGTTATGTTGTCACTTAGCTAGTAGTATGGGTCGTTATAGATAGGTACTTACGTTAGGAGTGCACAGTTAGACGAGAGGTGAGAATATCATGCGAGTGTACGTCCTAACATGTACTTGGCATTTAATGTTTTAAATGTTTTTAAAGCACTTGCAGGTTTTTAAAATATAACTCCACATTCGGGCTCTGACCCGTTTGCTTTTCAAATCTCTTTTTCTTTGTAAAACCATTTTAGGTGCCCAGCCACAAGGACACCAAGCATAGGATACTCATTCAGGTGACGAGCTGTAGCTGCTTGTGGAAGCTACAGGGATTTGCATGTAGACACTTCTATCTTTTGGATTCCAGAGTCACCATCTATCAGTTGTAGGGCATGTTGCCCATTTCTTTAGAGACATCTTTTACATTTCAGTTTTCAGACTTTAGCATGTATTGTTCAGTTTATTTATTTCAGTTATGGGATTGTAGTGAGGAGTTTTTCCTCCAGACTTTATTTACTGTTATGTGATGGTTATTCGTTTTACTTCAGTATGGTGAATGGTGTTGTTTATTTCTTCATTACATTTGTTGCATGTTTAATCAGACTTAAATTAAAATTTGGCCACTTGCTTTTTAAATACTAGGTGGTTAGTAATATTAAAATGTTTTCGACAGTGATGCTATTAACTGAGCCAACTTGGCATTTTGAATTAATTTAATAAAGGAGTAGCTACCCGGTATTTAATTAGTCGGGTGTCACACAACCCACCCCCACCATGGCAACCCTTACCCCTGAATAAACATTCCAACAACTTAATTTTTTTAATAGTGGTCTGCCATGGTTGGGGTAAGGAGCGGGGGGGTAAGGAGGTCTCGGATCACACACATGTCCGTTGTCACTGACACGGACCAATTACACCATAGAAATTAAAATTAGTGGGTTGTTAGGTGTTTTTTTGTTAAGGTACATTTGAAAGTTCGATTTTAGGTCCACTTGTGATCCTCTTCCTATATATAATATGAATTTTAAGGGGGTGTATTTATTTCTGGTGGAGTATAGGAAGAAGAAATGAGAAGATAGAATTGGAGATGAGCAGGGTGGTGTAAGTTGTTGCATGTTCACGAATGTTAGTGGGAGAAGATAAGAAGCCATGGGGTTTTCTGCAATAAGACAAGAAGCAAGAAGAAACAGTGGAGAGAGAGAGAGAGAGAGAGAGAGAGAGAGAGATGTCACTAAAAAAGGAGCCCAGTCAACTCTTCGTCGATTTTTCAAATAAGAGACTAACGAAAGATTAAAATTGCATAACTTAGTGTACTTGGAGGTTGAATTTGCAACTTTTAAAAATATGGGTGTGGATGTCAAATTCACCTCAAACCTTAGGGTTAAATTTGTATTTTTCTCGATAATCAACAAAGAAACCCAATTCACGTGTTTAGGAGATAGTTATCAAAATTTACTAGGATTTCAAGGAGTGATAAACTACCAAGTTTGCTATACAAAGGAGACTTAATCTTATCTAAACTCTTTAAGTAACCTTTTTTCATTAGGATTCACCACCTACGTAGGCAGAAGATGGATACGGCTTCTGAATAACCCAACATAAATCCTTACACATCAAAGGCCAAAGGGGTTTTACATATTTCACCTTTTTCCCCATATATCTTCCTTTTCAAACTTCTTATTGCAAATTCCTTTACCCCCACTAATTCCATGCAATTGCCATAACGTTGTATTGCCACAATCATTTAGCAGTCTTGTTTTTTCCCCATTAAGAAGAATTCATGCCAAGATTTTGTACTTTTCAGGGCAAAAGGAAAGGTACTAGAGAATTCTGTAAACAATTTCTCCCCACATTCTTACTCGATTCGAGAGATGGAGGGAAAACCTTTACAATATTTAAAAAATAAAAAACTAACCCAATTCTATATAGGCTTCTCCTAAAGCCAATGTTTGGGAACCCAATTGCATATTTTGAAATTGAAACATTTTCGTTCGAAATGTCCAAGATTTGATTACGAATTCTAGTTCAAAGGAATGATAGTTTCCCAAATGCACCCTAAATGAAAATTTCCAATAATGATTGTAAGAAGAGTTCGAAGTAATCAATGAAGTCATAGAAGCAGGACTCTTACGGTGTGTTAATAGGCAAATTTTGACATGAGAATCTTGAAATAGTCCATTTTTTCTACTTCTAGTGTGTTTGATTGCCCAATCTACCTTGAATTTTATTCCACAGTCCCAAAGTACAACCCTCAAATGCATGTTCCATGAATTTTGGGTATGAGGTTTTCCACCCACTCCCATCAAACACGGTCTAAATTGGACAAACACGCTAAAAACTCAAGACAAATTTAATCTGATTTTAATCGTCCTCAGCTTAACAGGATTTCTAATATTTCGAAATAAAACCTGTCTGATGTCTTGTGTACAGGGCAAATCCCTGCTATTTCTAAACACATGCTGCCGAAAGTCTGGATTGATCACAAAGCAAAACCTGAGCATTTCTCACAACAGTCTTCTCTCTTTAAACCTATGGGTTTTCTGTCATTTGCTCGGTACTAACATGGTTTCCCCCTCCAGCACTAAAATTATAAAGATACAAACTGATGCAAATTTGGTGCAGCCATTAAAGGGCAATCTCGTATATAACTCCTTCAAGGTTTCCCACCACTGATCGTGTTCCACTGATTTCATTGATACACAATCCACGATGAACAGCTTCATTAATAAGAATTACATCCATGCTGCACCAGAACGGAGCGAGGATATAATTATTAACACGACAAACATGTAAAGACGAAGAGTATGCTGGTGGCATTTTCTCCAGTGACTAAATTGCTAAAAACTACTATATATAAGCCGGTGGCGAGAGAAATGGCTCAATATTCTTCGTCAACATAAATTTCTACAAATTCCAAGGCAAATTAACAAACATTGAGGAGGAGATTTTTGAATTCTCTTTTGCAAATCTAGCCAAACTATAATAAAATAGCCTCATATTACAACTTACATATATACACCAATTTTATAGTATTTGGATTAGTCCTTGAAGTACCGAATAAATGTTTTAACTGTTGAAAAAGGAAAACTCAATTCTTTTGAGCAAAAGAAAATTTGAACCACTCAATGTTAATCTGCATCATTACATTAGAGCAGTAGAGCTACAAACTTGAAAATACACATCATTGATATTAACTCATTATCATGTCACCCTTTGGGTAAAGGAGTTTTCTTTTCGCGTTATTATCTGAAAAAAACAATTCTCTAAATCTTGATATACCGTGAAGATCTTTAAGAAATGAGCCACTTACGTTTTTGCTCGGGATATGTAGGCTAGTATGAATTTGCATTGTCCTTTCCCACGAACACGGAGAAGCTCTTCCACTGTATTGAAAAGCAAAGGAACACTATTCTGCTGAAAGCTTACATATTGTCAAGAAATTCTCCATTTGCGATCCAGCTTTTTATCAAATGCAATAGAACTTTGCAATTTATCCAGGGTAAAGTGCAAAAACTCTCCTCAATTATGCAGTATTAGCAAGCAATCTTCATGAACTATTAAAATAGTATACACTATATGCAAAGACCCTCCTCTGTGCTGCTAAAAATTGCCTCAATAGAAATGTAAAAAAAATAAGAGAAGGGGCGGGGGGGGGGCAATCGAATGCATACTTCAGGTGAGTTAAAAATAATTTAAATGGATTTATTGCAAAAATTGCACAATTCAGATGGAATTTTTTTTTCAATTTCTCCCTTTTTTTCTCATTCGTAACCTCACCAAGCGTATATTATCTTGGCCCAACCAGGCTACTCAAGCAAATGTTTAAAGTTTCAACCAAAAACAAACAAGGCTTTCGAAAAACGAAATAGAAGACCAACATTGTCATCCTCCAAATATGTGCAAGGTTCAACACAGAATGATATAATGATGACTAATTTTATTCTCCCCTACAGAATGTTAATGAACGATCCAAATTGACTTACTAAGTTGAAATACTTGGTTAAATGTGATGAAATTAACAGTATACCAATATTGACCGCAACGAAAAAATGTCCTTTAGAGAAAATGTATTTGACAACCATTAAACACAAAACATAGCATGTGATTTTATAGTTTAATATATATTACTTGAAAGATCAAAAACAACAAGTAGGATATAGATGTCAGCTCCAAGAACCAAATCAAATCCTCCTAGATTCCCTTGTAAAATTTGGTTGAGCTGATCAGATTCTCCCCATTCTAGCTTTTCAGCTATTAATCCTGTATATAATGTCAAAAGGAAGATCTAATATTTTGTAAACACAAATCTGCATTTCTAAAATGTATTTCCTTACCAGCACAAGAATTAGAATCGTCAGAAGATCTGTGAAGCTCTATATTTTTCCTCAAGATCTGAAATGAGAAAATATAACATGGGCAGTTATAACATGAAATATAGAACTTACCGAATGTTAAAACATTGAAATGTAATCTCGTGACCTTGCCTTGAGAACCTCCTCATTATGGTCAGTCAACACAATTTCACGGCAAAATCTGCTGCACAGTATTCCAGTAACACCTGTATTTCAGAGGCAGCAAACAATTATCATCAAAGTCACAAAAGGAGAAAGGGGCTATAAAACTGCAAATTAAATCAAATTATATAGGTATTGGAAAATAGTAAAGTCTACTTTGCAAAAAGTATATAGATGAACCCAATATAATATATGCAATATCTGCAAAGGAAAAAGGTCAACCAAGGTGTCCATGAGTTGATAATAGTTTTCCATTTCGAACACGTGGCCGTCAATTGTTGGGCACTTGCCAAGATGTGTCCAACAAACTCTGGATGATACGGAATCAAATATCACTGCCACAAGAAGTTTATTCTAACAAAATTAAGAGGAGAAAGAAATTATATTAAAGAGAGAATGGGAGCGACTATCTCCCTATTGAATCTAATGATACAGGTTGGTCGCGGCCAGGGTTGAGAGCCCCGCAGGGGGGGGTAGAATCACGATCATGTTCATAACCTAAAGAAGTGATTGGGCCAACGACAATGAGTATCACCCATTTTTAAACTCCAATCAACCCCAGACGTGAGTCTGCCAAAACCCTAGCCACCATCTCCCTTCGACCAAACTCCAAACAACTCCCTGAACTTTGGACTCCGACTTCAGAGGCCTCACCGTTGAGTTCCACGGCCATCGTCGTAGACTTCGTCTGGCCTCATCAACAGCCATAGAGGTCGCCTTCATGCTTCACTTCTTGGAGACTTCCTCTCTGTTGCATAGCGAGGAGCTCGACACCTTCCTCACTCAAAACCATGTCACCATAGATGGCGAGAGCCTAGCCTCCGGTGATAAAACTTCGTGACTCAACACTGGTGTAATACCCCGAAATTTTGGAAATGATATATTGGCCTTTAAATTATATTTATGTGGGTTGCAATCGGATTGATATTAGTTGGATTTATAGTCCTTACTAAGTTTTTGGGGTAGGGAGGGATGTTGGGCTTGATTGGAATCTCTGTTTGGTGTTGGGTCAGACTCCATGGACATATCCTGAAACTTTAGGTCAAATCCATTTTTGGATCACTTTTTTCGGGGTTAATCCGACCTTCTTTCCCATTCATTTCTTAGGGCTCTTGGGTATGCCACGTCACATTCCAGATTATCCATATGCTCTTTTCCGATCTCATGTCACTTGACCTTTTCGGATGAAAAACGACATATTCCACCTTCCTAGTGGTGCTTCGCTTCTCCAGGTCGCCCCCGTCCCTCCGTGGTTACGAGCCGTCTCCCTAGCCGAACCCTCCAAATCAATCCAATCCAATGGCGGATCGGTTATTCATTCAGAGTTTAGAGTGCCCAAATGGTGTAAAAAACATGTGGGGTCGGACTCAAGATGAATTTACAATGCCCTAATGGTGTAAAAAACATGTGGAATTAGGACCGAGGGTTAGGAGCCCATTGGGCCTTTGGAGTTAATTAGACTATGTTTGGACGCCTTTTAGGTGGGAGGGTTTTAACCTAGGCCTAAGGAGACCTGCGGGTTTCGCATTATAAACTTCATTAGTTAACCTAATAGAATAACCTCATGTAAACCCTAGCCTCTTGAGAATTTCGAGGAGAGACATGGAGAAGAGGATTGAAGCTTTTGAATCTTGAAATTTTGTTAGAGGAAGAAGACGATCTCCATAACCAATCAAGGTAAAGAATTGTTTCTACTATTCATTCCCCTTTGATATGAGTATATTTTATCATGCGATTTTGTTTAAACTAATTAAGAGATTAATTATATGTTGTAAATCTGATTTTACTGGTGGTTTTCATGGAGGAGGTTAACTTTTGGGGTTAGTATTGCTACGGCTTCTTCTAATCGGGCATTTCTTCTCTCAGCATCGGTGGGTTTCCTCAGCGCCATTGATTGTTTGTGTTTACGATTTTGATTTTATAACAATAACAAAGGGTGGAGCGTTCCTTGATCCGATACCGATTGACGCAAATTAAACCGGTAATGGCAATGCAGAAAGTCACTCAAGTGAGAGAATTACAGGACAATTTTAAGAAGCATAGAATGATTTTACTATTTGGGGTAAAATGATTTTTATAGGGGAGTGGGAAGGATCTAGAAGGGTGACATCAATACCCTAAATGGGGAAGTAGGCCTAGGTCCATGTGATGTCACATGACCTAGGAGCATCATATTCCTATAATGCCCCTTCTAGAAGGCTTCCCACTAGCCTTATAATACAAGCAACAAAACGTGACAAAAAGAAAAGAAAACTAATAAAATAAAAAGATTAAAAATACGAAAAATTACTAAAATATCCTCAAAGCTTCATCGATTTCCATCAGGTGTGTTAGGAGATAACGGGTGATGCGGCGTTTTAAGACTTCTGAGTAGACTTTAGTAGTATCAGTGTAAACGCACTTGTTGTGCTTTGTTGTAAAAGCTAGTTGTTCGACGTTCGGTGCGCCGGGGTATTGGCTCAAAAGATTTAACGATTAGGAATTCGTAGATATCATGCATGATAGATTATGGTTACTTCTCACTTGTTGGATGTGGCATTTTAACATCATATTTGTGTTATTCATATTGCCTTGAAGATCGTTGAATACATCGTGAGGATAGCATGGTTTTTATATATTTGATTTTAATCTCTATATAAGATCATGTAAAGGATTTCTTGTTGTGGGCTTGATCCACGTTTCATTGAGTATCGAGGTGGCACCAAAGGCGTTAAGTGGCAGCATTGATTGTTTTGGATCTTGTTTGCAACTGATGATTCATATTGTAGGTTTCTTTCAGTGTTTAAGTTTTGTATCTCTTGTATTATTCATATTTGTATTTCGAGTCATTGGTCTATGGGATTCCAAAGTTGTAAACATTACATTTTGGTTTTATTTCATTCAAGAGGCTTATAGATATTTTGGGTTTTATTTATAGTCTTTTCTGTATGGTCTGCGATATCACATGTTTCTTTGCACTCTTTATGTCATTCCCCATGCTTCGAATAATTATTAATTGTTTGAAGCTTTTACTTTGTGTAGTTAGGTCTAATCACATTAAATATGGAATCTGCATGTTATCACGTCTAGTCTCTTCTTTTCCATGCTAGAGTTTTGATTTTGATGAGCCTAACCGTCGCATTTAGACCATCATCACTGGCGAAGCTTGACGTGGTGTCCAAATCAAAGGTCATCCCCCATCTCTCCCATTTTCAACCCATACTTGCCACCACCTATCATCTCGAGTTATCCTTGATTATGGTTGGGACCTTCTTGCTTCTACTTTCTTCATCCTCTTTCTTCTTCGGTGGTCTCATTGTCAAGCTTACTCCCAGAATAAAATTTGCTTTTGCGCCACACAACCTTCACACCTAACTCAAAGGTAATGAATTCCTTAGCATCATTATCAAGGGGTTGTTGGGATCATTGTGGATACCTTTGGCCATGGTCGTATGGGGTTCACCTAAGAATTCATTGTGTTTCCACGATACAAACTCGGACTTAGCCTTCCTTGAGTACAACATACCATTTGTGACACCAATTCCACTTAAATTATAGTTTGCCAAGTGTGATAAGCGAGTGTCACACTGATAAATCTTAAAGGTTCACCAAATGTTCAAGTCAGGGTAAGCAAGCCTTTGATTAAATATTGTAGGATCAAGTCTTGTTTTCAAAAAAAGGGTAAGAATATCGATACTAAAATCGGGAAGGTAAAGCGACCGAAAATTTCGGCATAATTTTGCGTTAAAATTATATATCACCATATGCACACGTGCAATTAATGCTAATGTGAATTTTCAAATCTTTTAAGTTCATTACGGAAATATTTTATTGATATATACCAGAACTAAGTAAAGAATAAAATAAAGTGTAAGAGAGAATATATAAGAGGAAGCGTGCAAAACATCCACCTAAAAAGAGTTTAGTCCACTTTTAGAAATGAAATTATTAGTCCCCAACAGAGTCTCCATTGCGGCCACCCCTAGCCCGATGTGCATCTGTAACCCGCATCACGCCATAATGTATAATGAAACTCAGAGTCACCGCTTATGTAGCACCTTTGTTGATCATTTCGAACAAAGTAATATTCACGTCGTGGTTTTAAAGCAAGCTCCAATAAAAATGGGAATGTACATAAACCTTGATTAATTGCACAAAGATGGCAAAAGAGCCAAGGTGGATTTAAGGAGGTGGATTTTGAAATACGACCTTGTCAATAGCTTCGGGAACAAAGGAACTTGCATCGGGTGTGTCGGACCCTTCGAGATTCTAGAGAGAATTAGCATAATATCCTGTCAGATTGTGCTACCGCCACAACTTATTAATGTTCACTATGCGTTCCACAATTATATGCTTCGGAAGTATTTTCAAGATTCTTCCCACATCATCCAATGAGATAACTTGGAGATCAAGGCAAATGTTTTGTGCGAAATGCGAACAATCTTACTTGTTGTACAAGCAACAAATTTTACTCATAAAAGCTCATCAAGGTGATTTGGACAAATCTAGGGGCGAGGAAGCTACTTGGGAGCTTGAGTCAAAGATCACATCACGAATTCTCATTACAACTCGTTTTGATTGTCTTGTTAGTTTTGTTTGCATTGTTTAAATTTGTTTTGTTGCTTGATTGTGCTTGTCAATGAATGGTCTGCCTAATTACTCAACTTGTCTCCAAGTTAAAAGTTTCTGGAAATATTAAATCTTAAAAGGTTTTACTCAACAACCAATTAATAAATTTAGTCCAACTATCATACCTAGCTAAATACACATAAAATAGACATCCTGATCTCACACCCCTTCCCCAAGTAATTTCAACCATCGTATTTTCGGTATCGTCACGTGGACATCCACGTGATTAATATCTATAGTCAGTGGCGGATCCAAGATTTTAGTCCAACTGGGGCGAAATCGATTCAAATTTTTTTTTAATGACACTAATAATAATCAACTCATAAAAACCAACAACCGATAAAACATAAATACTTAATATGCCAAAATTTCATATCAATTGATCCGTACATAATCAGAAATTGCAAATACAAAGAGATTGTTTACAATATTCCCCTACGTGGCTTCATATTCTGAAAATATTAAATGATATCTTCCGTATCAGCATTTTTGAAAATATCCAGTTCAATGTACGTCACCAAGCAATCATTTGTAAAATCATCTCCCATTTGGTTACGTAATGTACTCTTAACGATTTTCATTGCGGAAAATGTTCTTTCCACGCTTGCAGTTGCAACTGGCAATGTCAAGGCAACTTTTATAAGCAAGTACACTAATGAAAATAACTGATCCCTCTGTGTTTCAACCATTTTTTGAGCAAGAGCACCAATCCCTTTCAAATATTTGAATTCATCATTATCCCGCACACTATATATATAATTTTCGAGTTGTTCCCCAATGACTGTGAGTTCAATCGGATCAAAATCATTCAAATAAAACTCCACAAATCGAATTAATCTTGCCGCATCAAATTTGGAGAAGTTCATACTTGGATCGAGACATGCCATACATAAAAGTAACTCTGTATTCACCCCATTAAACCGATGGTTTAACTCCTGAAGTTGCATATCTATCACAGAATAGAACAATTCAACACGATAGTGATGAAGATTTTTCCTCTCTTCGACATTTCGACGTGATCTTCCACCGGTCACAAAACAATCCTCCATATTTATGATTACAATGTCATGTGTACTACAAAATGAAGAGACTATTTTCAACAATTGATCCCATTATAAACGCATTTTAGCTATTCTAACAAGATCCATTGCATTCACAATATCTTGATCCCTCCGTTGTAGTGATTGCGACAAGTCATTATTAATCCCAAAAATTGCTTTCAATTACTGCAATTTGAAAACAAAATCAAAGCACTGCAAATAGCTAATCATATCATATGCTTCTTTTCTCTGAGTACCTACATCACCATCAACTTGAACCACCTCAAGAACACCAATCACAGATGAGAACAAATGAACTAAACTCAAAAGTGTACCATAATGTGAACCCACCTCATGTCCCCTGCCCGTGTGAATGCTTCTTCCTGATTTAAACCACAATCCGTCTCCCGATCACCATTGTATATTCCTTCAAGTATATCATCATACTGTTTCATCCGAAATATATCTCTGCGCTTGCAAGATGCTCCAACAACATTAGACAAAATTGAAACTTTGAGAAAGAAATAACCAATTGCGTTATGATTGTTTGCAACCGCTACCAATGCCAACTGTAACTGATGAGCAAAACAATGAACGTAATAAGCTGAATTGTTTTCCCTTAGAATCAAACTCTTCAGCCCATTGAACTCCCCTTTCATGTTGCTCGCCCCATCATAACCTTGCCCACGAATACTTGACATACTCAACCCATGTTTCAAGAGAAGTGACTCAAGGCTTGCCTTAAGTGTTAAAGATGTAGTGCCAAGAACATGTACAATGCCAAGAAAACGTTCAACCGCATAGCCTTTTTTGTTCACATAACGTAAAGTCACGGCCATTTGCTCATTCACATAGATGTCACGGGACTCGTCAACCAGTATGGAGAATACCTCATCCCCAATATCTTTAATTATGACTTTAGTGGTCAAATAGGCGGCGGCATTAATGATCTCTTTCTAAATTGATGGAGATATCATTTGGTGGGTTTCGGGGGCATTTTTCAAGACAACTTTGTTTATAGCTTCATTTTGGTTAGCAAGTAACTGTAAAAGTTGCAGAAAATTACCCCGGTTAGATGACCCCACAGATTCATCATGCCCTCGCATCGCCAAACATTAGCGTAGTAAGTACTTGAGGCAATCCAACGATGCAGTCAGACGAATACAATAATCAACTCTTGTCTTTTCGGAATGGTTAGACAAAGACTCTTCGATGTGTTGATCTTGTTTCATCAAGTCATCACAAGCATTCATGCATTTGTTATGAATACTTTGGCGTAGTAAGTACTTGAGGCAATCCAACGATGCAGTCAGACGAATACATAATCAACTCTTGTCTTTTCGGAATGGTTAGACAAAGACTCTTCGATGTGTTGATCTTGTTTCATCAAGTCATCACAAGCATTCATGCATTTGTTATGAATACTTAAGTGGGGACTAACATGATCTTTAAACATATGTTTCTTTTTCCAATTTGAAAAGCCTCCACTAACAAATACACCACCACGCCCTTGCCCCCCTGTATTTGGTCGGAACAAATAGCAAAACAAACAAAGCGCAGCCTCCTTTGCCACACTATACTCTAGCCATCTCCCAAACTCCTCAAACCATGACAGAATAAATCTATGTCTATCATTTCCGATTTGTATCCATGGAAAATTATGATTTTTTGGCTGACAAGGGCCCCTTGTAAGATAGACTCGACGAACTAACTCCATTTGTTTAGAATCACCATATTCCGATATAGATTTTCTTAAACCGGGATCCGATGGTAGTTCATCCAAATTGACCCCGATATTTGGTGAGTGTTGAGGTTGTGCGATTTGTGCCACAATTTGGGGTAGATTGTCGGACTCCGCATTGGGAGATGATTGAACCTCAGCTTCGAATATGGTTGGTGCGTTAGTCTCCTCTTTTTCGTTTAAAAAATTTCTCCATTGATTCCCTATATTTACAAATTTAATTTAATTTCACATATAAATTTAATTCCATATAAATTTACATATAAATTTAATTTCTCCATTCACGTATAAATTTAATTTCACATTATAAATTTAATTTCATTTTAGTACAAATAATTTTAGTATAATTTCAGTAGTATAAATATAATTTCACATATAAACAGACACATATAAACAAATATACACAAAATAAATAAATGATGAAATATACCTGGTCTGGTGGAGGAAATAGCTGGGGGCGGGTGGAGCGGAGCCTCGGAGGAGAGAACAGCAGCCTGCAGGGGCGGAGGAGAGAGGCTGCGAGCTTGGGTGGAGAGGAGAGAGCAGGGCAGCACCAGCGCCCACTTATGGAGAGCAGCGCAGCTGCGCAGGGCAGGGCTGGGCTGGCGGCACAGGCGGTGGAGAATAGGGTGGTGAGCAGCGGTGGAGTCTGGAAAATAGGGTGAGAGAGAGCGGCAGACTCTTTAGAAAATAGGGTTTTTTGCTTTGGCACGAGAGGAGAGAGCAACGGTTAAGTTTTTTTTTTTTTAGTTTATTACAAATTTTCCCCTGAACTTTGAATATAATTACAAGTAACCTCCAGGTTTAATTTTTTACCAAAAAACCCCTAAATTTTTTTATTTTTTTATTTTTTTTTTTATAAAATGAACTGGGGTGGATCCGCCCCTGTTTTTTATAGTTATAGAGAATTACTTCACAGGACTTAAGTTGGGTTATAACCCAATAAGAACCTAACCCATTAAATTAAAGGGATTATTACCAATTGGTCCTTTACTGAGTGTGTAGTTAGATAGGCCCTACTTTACTATATATATAATAGGACCTATTGCGAAAATTTTGTTTCGACTGGACCAATGAGGAAATACCTTATGAAACAGGACTTATTTGTCAAGCTCCCATAATTATATGAATCTTACTAGGTCACGCAATAAGACCCGTTTACTTAATGGGTCAGGATAGAATTGTTTTGCCACCCCTAACTCACATCGTTAAAGAGCTTGGCAAAACCAGGTTCTATATCTGCTTCTCAATTCAAGAAAGTATTATGTTTCACAATATTAGGTACATGTTTAGCTCGTAATTTATGAGAGGGTCAAAGTGGAGTCGGTGGAAACTTTGGCAATAACCGTGGCAACTGATGGCGGATGTGCTTAAATTTGCAAGCATAAAAATTGATTAGATTTTCTTAACATTTTGTTTAATGTTGAAATTTGAGCTATTTTAATAAAGCTTACTCCATATTTTGATATATTTATTCATTAAATTATGCAGTTTTTCAAGTATTTGGTTTGTTTGTTTGTTCTTTCAACTATCTTTGTTTGTTTCTGATTACAATTTTTTTATCTTTTTTAAATTTTAATGTAATATAGTTTCGATAGTTCATTTTACCATGTAATAAATAATTAAATGTTGGCAAGTTGTGTTATATACAGACTCATTTTTGCAGTGCAATAAATGTAAACTTGATGTGAAGACGTGTTACTTTTTACAAGTATGAGTGCATTATAGGCACGACACAAAAATAATGTATTATGTACGATTAGTGTCATAAGGATGAGTACTTTGTAAGTACAAAGGTAATTTGTTGTCTAATCAGAATTGGGTCATAGGCACGACTCATTGTCACTAGGGGCAAAAGGGCTGTCATAGATAAGTTGATATCATAGACACGGGTAGTGCGGTAGATGTGGGTAATTTGTTGTAAGCACAAAAATTAACATAGATATTGTTGTAATTGGCTATAAGAATCAAACATTTAGCTATAAGTGAACTTAGTGGTATGGCGAATAAAGCCAAATTACTGTTGATATAAATAAAACTCATTGTAAATAATTTTGGCAATGGATTTGCCAGCTGCGTGAGGAATTGAATTTGTCTTCCCTGACCAAGACTATTCCTTGCATTTTGCCTCCCAAAATGCATGATAAAATGCCTTTTGCCATTTGCGTGCCCTTCTAGAGCACAGCTCAGCATGCAAAATGTAAAGTAGGCATTTTGCATGTCCTGGTAGCGTCGAAAAGATGGTCTAAACCAGGACCGCATCCTAAAAAGGTAGGAGTCTTATGGACCTTACACCAAACTTAAAACATGGTTGGACTTAAGCCTAATAAACATTGGATAAGAGACCGGCGGGCCCCCTAGTAAGTGTGTTTGTTTGTGTTTTGCGTGTGTATGTGTGTGTGTGAGAGAGAGAGACGCTCCATCCAATAGTCGGGCAAATACAATCTAGAGTGCATTTTTATTTGTAAATGCTCAATTACATCCGGACTGCATTTTTATTCAACAATGTCTAATCACTGAACTAAGATTTGAAACATATTTATATAACAGATCGCTCTTGCTTAGAACTATCGAGGTGTGCAATTTTAAAGACACTGCTCTTAGAGTCTGTTTAACATTTTGTATCATAATTCAATATTTAGGCAAGAATATAACTTCCGTCTCACCCTGACTATGCAGTGGCAAATGCTTTGGATTCTTAAGCTTTGTAGATCTTGAAGTATAGAATAAGTAAAGTGGCATCAGATTTTCACTTACCAACACCAGAACCTAATTCAATGACAGAATATCCTTGAAGCATCTCAGCATTTTTGGCAAGGTATTCATTCAAGATCATAGCACCAGGCCACACCAATTGTCCCGTCAAATCAAAATCAGCTGTAATTAGAGTTAGATCACAATATAAGTGACTATATGATCCGAAAGACAGAACATGGCAATCTAAACAAATATGAATTTGTATAATTGAGCTAACCTGTTATTTGTTTTCATACGAATATATAAATAAACGCATATGCTCTAGCAGACCTATACAGAAATGGAAAACAACAGCTATAGAAGATTTATCGGCTGTAGTAGTCAGTGATATCAGAAAGGTCTCAAACATGAAATCAAATCCAACATCTCTGGGATATATACAAAATGAAAGAATTTGAAAAATACTAAAACCTCAACAGTTCAGACGGTGGTGGTTGAGGCCAATGTTTAAAAAAGCGTTCGAGGCTTATCAGGCTTACGCTTTGGGATTTATCAACATCTGACCTCATATGAGTCTTATTCTCTTTCACTCTTTTTCTTTTTTTCGCTTCAACTATTTCTCTTTTCTTCTTTTGTCCAATTAAGTACATGTATATATAGTACATACTATGTTCGATTGAGTATATAATCAACACACAAACACAAAACACGTGTCTATATATATATATATATATATATATATATATACACACTTGAAAATCCTAAAATACTCATTTTCTTGGCACGACACTTTTAATCAACTGCTCCAGCTTGATGCCGAGCTTTTTCAAAGGTGGTGAGAATAGTGCATATGCATGGTGGCCGTTTTGAGCTAACAACTAAGAGAGGAGATAATTATGTAATTGTATTTTTTATTTCATTTATTAAATTTATTATTATGTAGTTATTCAATGAGGTTTACTTGTCTTTTTCTTTTTAGGGTTATTTGGAGCCAAAAATTACCCCTTGGCGATGCATACCATTTTAGCTCCATTGCGAATGTTATTGACTAATGAATATGATTGAAGGACATTGAGGAAATTGCTTTTGCCCTGATTGTTGAGCATTTTCTAAGTTCTTCTCTCTCTAACCCTCCCTGTGACATTAATTATAGAAGGTGATATGTTAAACTAATTATTGCGTTAGTAATATTTACTACATATTTTTTTTATGTAATGATAGTCATCATAGTTGTCAAATTGTCCGATTCGCGAGTCGAATCGTACGATTCGATTCGGCAAAATGATTCGAATCAAGAAAATGTAATACCCCGTACTTTTATGGATATTTAAATTACTTAAGTGGCGTAATTTGGTAATTAGAGGAAATTACTGTGAATAGTAATTTTGGAATTTATAAGTATAAATTTAATAATTGAGAATTATAAAGTGAATAGTAAATATTAGTTTGCAAGTGTCGGATTAATATTTACATGGATAATATTTTCTTATGAGACTAAGAATATGAGTGGGATTATTTTAATTACGTGTCGCAGTTGGGTAAAGCGACAAAGGATAATATTTTAATTGGAAAACACGCGTATTGGAATGTGTTGGGTTTAATTAGTTAATTTTAGTTAAGTGACTCGGATGGAGATTTCGAGTGCGCGGTTGGTTTCGGAATGGCCGAAATAGTCAAAATGAAGTACCCGGGAGTAATGTTTGGGTTTTGGGCGCTTTTTGGACTAGTAAGGACTCGCAATTGAGTAGACGAGTCATTTTACAATTGGGTATACACCTAATTTTGAGATTTATAAGGGGAGAACCCTCATTTCTCCCACATTTCAGCCCTAGGAGAGAGAAAGAGAAGAAGAAAGAAGAAAGAAGAAGAAAGAGAAGAGAAGAAAGAAGGGGATTTCCGGCCAAGTTCCACGGGATTCGACTCGGGGTCGTCGGATTTTATCCACGAGGCAAGTGTTTAACTTGCTTTTATGATTTAGTGTGTTTATTTCTCATATTATAGTAGGTGTGTAAAAACTACAAAGATTTTTGGGTTGGGTTTTCATGAATCAAAACGGGGGTTTCGGAAGTTTGAACGAGTAAAACCCGGTTAATATCCAATTTGAGAAACTTAAGAATTTGTTGAAATTAGTTGTTGATTATTGGTTCTATGATGATTAAAACCATTTTTATGTGTGGATATATTGTTGGTTGACGTTGGATGATGATGGGAGAGAAGATAAAAAGCTTGGAGGTGCATTAATGGAGATTTGTAATTTGGAGAAGATAGTGAACAGTAAAGCAGCAGCTTGCGGGATCGATTCGGCCAGGAAGCGAATTGATTCAGCTCTTGGTCAATGCATAAAAGTTCTAGATCTTTTCGATACGGTCGCGTGGGCGCCGACCGCGTATTTTTTTATTGTTTTTGAATTTTTAATGATTTTTCTAAGGAAGCAGTTCCGAGGTTGAAATCGTTAGCGCGGAAATCAAACCGGAAATTGAAAAAATTAAGGGTAGAATTGTTTGGAGATAAATATTAGGGGTTCCTAAATAAAGTTTTTGGACTTCTAAATTACTTGAGGAAAAAAATAAAAACCTTGGGTTCGTAGAAATAAATTCGGGCTATATTTTTAAATGATTGTTTAGGATGGGTAACATTCGAGAAAAGTCTTCGGCAAGTGTGTTTATATAGTTATGCGTAGAGAATAACTATGGGCCAAGTACATTTGAGTGAATTCTAGAATGCGAGTAGGATGGAATTTAATATATGGGCTAAAGAGGTTCAAGCTACTATCCGGTATGTCTTTATTGACAATTATTATTATAGGTGATGCGGTACCTATGGAGATTAAAATAAGTAGTTAGTATAATTATGTAATTATTACGAATTGGTATATTCGGGTTTTTATTATAATCCTTAAAAGTGAGCAAGGTTCTAAAAGGCGCGAGGCGTGGTCGAGGCGTAGAGGTCAACCTCAAGCCTAGGCGTAAAAAGGCGTTTTTCCTTTTTTTATTATTTTAATTATTCTAAGGCTAGTAATATAATAAAATAATACATACCTTGAATTTTGAAAATATATCCATATGTTTGGTAGCCATCCTTCTCATATTCATTCTCCATAACCAATATTTGTCAACTAATCCTTTGTTTTTTTTAAAAAAATGTGCCTTTAGCCTTTTACCAAGAATAAGGCGTAGGCGATGCGTTTCTCTCAAGCCTCAAGCCTAGGCGGGCCTTTTAGAACACAAAAAGTGAGTAAGGTGCAAGTTATATTTTAAGTAAGAGAATACTTGTTGATTTAGTATTTTAAGTGTATAAATACTTATATACTATTACTAATGGGAACATTCGAGGTTTTGGCTATCGTTATAAGAGTTTGGCAATTATAGTCATATATATTGAGAAGAGATATATACTATATATACGGGAATTGTTACAGTATATATATAAAATAATTATGAATATATCTGTGTGTGAATGGTATATTTATGTGAAGCATACCCCCTCTAATGCTATCATGGGAAGTTGCGCGATGTGAGTGAGGCCCCTGGCTTGGGAAGCAGAGAGCGTATAGTCCCCAGATCATAGCGTCCATTTTATAGTGTGATTCTTATTAGGGGTGAGACGTGGTGGGTATGTTTCGTTCTCATTCCGGGGAGGAACTATGACCGCTTCCCATACGTTGTGATTTGATTTTTACCAAGTCGGTGTGAGAGTCCGACCGCTGGTACCCAGGATGATGTGAGAGTAATTCCCTAGAAGATGATAGCATTGAGAGACTGCATCCATTGAGTTAGAGCTCTAAGGGATGGTTATTATACATATACAGTGTGATATATAAGTATGGATATACTTGATGTATATAGTATATTGTGTATATATATTTATATGAGATGTGAAACATATATATACAGACATAATAAAGAATGGAATGTGAGTTAAATTCTAAATCTTTCGGGAGTATAAAATCCGGAATAAAATAGGGATATACGTATATAAAGATGAGAATATTATATACGAAGTTAATAACACTAAAACGTACATAGTGTAAATAACTAGTGAAAGTTATTCATGATGTAAGTTGAGTCATAAGTGAGAGATTATAATGTATAAGCTCAGGTGATAGCTTAGAATATTTTATAAAGAATGAATAAAGTGATATTCTCCTTCCGGTAGATTTATATCTGGATTTATACGAGTATGAATCATAGGTTCTAGTGAGAACTATATATACCTACGGGATTTTATAATATGTGGGCCTAATAGATCCCGACGATCAACATTGTCATGTAGTAGTGTATCGGGGGGTTCTTGTTTGGATTTCGCTTCGCGACACCCCCACGGACGAACGTGGGGGTGAAATGAATTAGTACTTAGTACTTGGGTTTATGAGAACTTTTAGAAGATGGGTGAAATGAATTAGTTAGGCAGAGTAGCTTAACTAGGTTGTTTAGTTGTGCACTATTAGAAGAGGGGTGAGGGGTATCTCATGAGAGTGCGATACCAATTTAAATATGAGAGATATCATATTTTAAAATATGGATTTTAAGCACTTCCTAAACCTTTTTCAAAACTCGGGCTCTGATCCGTTTTTCTATTTTCCTCTCTTGTTATATATGTTATATATATTAGGTGTCCAGACACAGGGACGCCTGGATGATGATTCCTTCGAGTCAGACGTTTGCTACAGCAACTGTGGATGAAAGCAGGTTTATTGTAGAGGCTTTTATCATTGAGATCTAGATAGGAGGTATTGTAGAAACATTCGGGGTGATGGCCCAACTGTACTCAATTATTCTTTTACCGCCTCTCAGTGCGACATTCGATTTGGTTATATAATATTGTATCGAGTGTTCGGTTATTTTATTTCATTTCAGTTGTTGCATATAAACTGTTGGGATTGATTTATTTGAATGGTTTGGTTAAAAAGATTAGTTAATTAAAATTTTGACGCCAGCCTAATAGGTTATTAGTAATTAAATTGGTTTCGACAGTAATGCTGAGAATGAACCATATGAGACTCCTGTTTTAATTTGGTATAGGATTGATCACCCGGTATTTCATTAGGCGGGGTGTCACAGAAAAGAATCATAACTGTCTAAAGAATCGCACGAATCGGTATAGAATCGTCCGATTCCAACTCGAATCGGGAATCGGGCTAAAAACAATTCAGGAAATGGGCTTTTTTACCTTAATCGTAACTCAATTTTAACCCAAAACAAAAAAACAAAGCGTTGTAACCCTTAACCCATACAAACCGTAGCCGACCGAAGCCTTTATCAACCCGCTTTTACAAATCGTAGCAAACAAACCCTAATCGAAGGCCGTTTCAACCCGTTCTTGCAAATCGAAGGCCATTTTTTGTTGTTTTTCTGCAAATCGAAGGCCAGTATGTTTATTTCATGTTTTTCTGTCTTATTTTGCTTAATCGATGGCCGTTTTGATGTTTTATTGTTTTCTTTTGCTTTTTTTTTAGGTTATAAAACCATAGATTTTTGTTTTTTTGTTATAAAACCATACGTTTTGAATTTTTTTTTAAGTTATTCTGTTGGGTTTTTTAGTAAAACCATACATTTTCTTTTTCTTTTTTTTAGTAATAAAACCATATGTTTTAGTTATTTTGCTTAATTGAAGTCATGTTTTTTTAGTTATTTTGCTGTTATAAAATCATATGTTTATTTTATTTTTAGTTAGGATAGCATAAGTTATTTTTGCTGTTTTATTTTTTAGTTATTTTTGCTACTTTTTTTACGTTCTTTTGCTATTTTCTTTTTTTTGAAGTTCTTTTGTTGTTTTCTTTTTTTTGAAGTTCTTTTGCTGTTTTCTTCTTTTGAAGTTCTTTTCTTCCTGTTCTTTTGCTGGGTTTTTTTTTGCTGGGTTTTGTTGTATTTGCTTAAACCATATGTATTTGCTTAAATTTTTTAGTTATTGTTTGAGTTGTTTATTAAATAAATTGATATTGATTTGTAGGTTGTTTGATCTTTGAAAATCAAGATGGTAAAGTCAAAGGGCAAGAAAGAAACCGATCCAACTTGGGCTCATTGCACCAAGGTGAATGAGAACAATAGAATGCAAATGAAATGTAATTATTGTGGAGCAATAAAATGGGGAGGAGTTTTCCGAATGAAACAACATTTTGTTGGGACTCATAGCGACACTAGTATGTGTTAACGATGTCCCGAGGCCGTTAGAATATTTTTTCAAAAGTATTTGTGTCAAAATGCTACTTCCACGACTGGTAGCAATCAAAGTCAAGCAAATGTTGAAGATGAATGCTTTCAAGGGGGGAACGATGATGAGGGGGGTTCGACGGGGAAGGCAAA
The DNA here is from genome assembly GCA_949130495.1 of Sambucus nigra. NCBI lineage: Eukaryota > Viridiplantae > Streptophyta > Magnoliopsida > Dipsacales > Adoxaceae > Sambucus > Sambucus nigra. The sequence continues at coordinate 99,669,605 of OX422217.1, forward strand.
AGGGGGAATGAATAGGTTTGTTATTGGGGGGGGCGGGGGAAAGGGTAAACATCAGACCATGAATCAAATGCTAAAGGATAGGGAGCCGGTGTATAAGGATATATTGAGGTTTTTCTATAAGAATACTCTATCATTCAATCTTGTGAAGTGTCCACTTTTTAAAAAAATGTTGGTGTCGGTTGGAAACTATGGCAAGGGATTGAAGCCTCCTAGCTATCATGAAGCTAGGGTCACGTATTTGAAAAAGGAAGTGAAAAGTGTGCATAGCTTATTGGAGAGGTACAAAAAGGAATGGAAAAAAACGGGGTGCACTTTAATGTCAGATGGGTGGAGCGATCGAAAATCAAGATCGCTCACTAACTTTTTAGTGAATAGCCCGAGTGGGACGGTTTTTCTTAAATCCGTGGACACCTCCTCGATCATCAAGGATGCAATGAAATTGTTAGAGTTGCTTGATAGTATGGTGGAAGGGATTGGGGAAGAAAATGTTGTGCAAGTGGTGACGGACAGTGCATCGGCATATGTAGCCGCGGGGAGGTTATTGGACAAGAAAAGAAATAATTTATTTTGGAACCCGTGTACCGCCCACTTGATTGATTTGATGCTTACCGACATTGATAACCTGCCTATATTTCAAAACACAATTACAAAGGCAAGAGAATTTACCGTGTATATTTATAGGCATACATGGGTGCTTGATTTGTTTAGAAGATTTTCAAATAAGAGAGAACTTACTAGAGCGGGAGTAACTAGATTTGCCACTTCCTTTCACATTGAAGAGTTTTGGAGAAAATAAAGGGGCATTGAGGCGTATGTTTACGTCGGTCAATTGGATGAATGGAATTTTTGCCAACAAGGTGGATGGGAAGAAAGTGGAGGGTATCATTTTGGGTGACAAATTTCTGGAAAGCAATTAAATATTGTTTGAAAAGTGTACATCCATTTTACAAAGTTTTGAGGCTTGTTGATAGAGATGCAAAACCGGTAATGGGTTACATATATGAAGCTATGGATCGAGCGAAGGAGCAAATTGCGATTAGTTTTAATCATGTAGAGAAGAGATATATGAAGATTTGGAAAATAATTGATACAAGGTGGGATCTTCAACTTCATAAGCCACTTCATGCCGCGGGATACTATTTGAACCCAAGGTAACATGATTTATATTAAATTCTTTAATTGAAAATTTCACTATATTCTAATTTATATTATATAAAGGACTAAAATATATTTTTAGTTTATATTTGAAGATTCCACTTCAGTGATGACTTTAAGGCCGATAGAGAAGTGAAGCGTGGTTTGTATGACACTATAGAGAGGATGTGTTCGGACACCGATACAATTATCACCGTACAAGAGCAAATGGATAAATTTAAAACGTGTGCGGGATTGTTCGGTATAAGTTCGGCAACTCTAACGAGAAAGAAAAAAATAACCCGGTGAGTTTATATGTTGCTGATTTTTTATGTTAATCAATTTATATGTTGATGATTTTTTTATGTTAATTTATCTGTTGCTGATTTTTTTTATTTTAATGAATTTATATGTTGCTCAATTTTTTATATTCTTTTGTTTATATAGCCAATTGGTGGGAAAGTTTTAGTGAAGATGTACCGGAGCTTCAAAGCTATACGAGTTCTTAGTCTCACATGTAGTGCGACAGGTTGTGAGAGAAATTGGAGCACATTTGATCATGTGCATTCCATGAAAAGAAATCGTTTGGAGCAACAAAGGTTGAATGCTCTTGTTTTCGTGAAGTAATCTTCAACTTGAAATGAGACGAGAGCAAAAAAGAGAATGTGGTGACTTCGATCCGATTTGTCTATCCGATATGGAGGACGATGATGAGTGGATCACTGAGAGAGAGAGAGAGAGAGAGAGAGAGAGAGAGAGGAACCATATCTTCCCACCGACCATTCATGGTTGGATGTTCACGAATACATCCAAGATAAAGGGCCTAGCAAAAAGAGGAAGCAAGGGGAAAATATGTGGGATTATTATAATTATTGTTTATTTGTTACTAATATATGCTAATCTTATTGTTAATATATGTCAAAATTATTGTGTTATATAGGGCTAAGGAATTTAAAGGCCAAGGGAAAAGGCAAACAAGCGGCAGATGATATTGAAATTCTTGATGAGGAGGAGGAGGAGGAGGAGGATGAAGATGAAGAGGAATTTGAAAAGGGTGGAGATCGAATTGTCATAGAGGAGGAGGAGGAGGCTGACGATGATGGTGATCTAGGCCTTAATGATGATGACAAATGAAGAAGAATGATAATTGATGATGACTTTTTATGATTTATTTTTGTTTTTTACATTTTTAAGCTTAAAACGAATGAGAACATGTGCTACGTTGAATTTTTGTGCTATATTTTGGTATATTATCATGTGCTACGATTAGTTTTTTGTCATATTATGCTTCATTACCAATTCTTTAGTGTCAAATCCCATTTACGTATGTTTTATTTCATTTTTATCATTTGATTCCGATTCGATCGGTTCGATTCACAATTCGCGATTCGATTCGCGATTTGACAACTATGATAGTATTTTCGTAATATGTTAGTGATTTTTCTTTTCAAGCTGAGGCCTACACCTTGATCCGCCTTGAGGTTTACGCCTCACCTTACCCGAGCACAACGCCTCAATTTCTCCTCGTGCCTTTTTGAACATTAATTGAGGCACGCATAAGTACAAATAGCATCCCTAAACTAATTACAACAAAACCATTCGCTTCTGCCTCAAAAGTGTACTCTATAACTCTCATTAAAATGAATTATGCAAAATCTTAATTTATTGCTATTCATGGGGAAAAAAAAGTATAAAGTTAACCACTACTTTGCTTTGTGAGCCACTTTTGAGTTCCCAAGAAAGAGTGTTCAACACTCGTCCTCTAGCTGGTGCAAAGATATCAACCAAGCTCCACATGTGCGAAGAAGAGATGGACCAACACGCTTAGGGTTCGTGAGAACACCAGCAAGCAACATGTTCCTCTAAGGTAACAAATGAAGGATCTCAAGTCCCAAATCGATATAATCCCCAACTTCACCACCTGGTCGTATCCCAGTGTGGAGTTTTAACCTAAAGAGCCTCGGTGCTAGTTAAAGGGTTACATCCACTTAAAGTACTGTATGTTGGACTCTACATCTTTCGATTTAGGACAAAATTTTGATACACGCATGATGCTTAACACCACACCTTAGATCAACCCAATTGTCTTCACCTATCCAAAATCACTTGGCGCGCCTGGACCTGAGTTCGAGTGCCGCTCACTGATGGTCCTGATCGAACCATCAGACTGTGATACCACTGTCAGGTTCTAGACCTCCAATTAGCCACCGATAGTGTCCCCAACTCAACTACGTGTGTAATACCCTTGATTTTAATAAATAAAGTAATTCTTAAATATTTGGGTCGCGTGAAAATTTTATGCAAAATAGTTGCATGTGTTGCATTGCATGAGTCACGCACCACGTGTGTAATAAATACCCTTCCTTATCTACTGAAACCTCGTTAGAGAAGAGGAGGGTTGGTTATTTTAAGTAGCAAACTCATACACACACGAGAAGTTTCAAAAAAAAGGATGAAGAAGAAGAAGACTCGTACACAAGTGGGTATCCCTCTCTCTAAAAGACCCACATGGAGAACACATTTTTAACCAAAACCCACCTTTGTTTGGTATACAAAATACCCCAAAACCTTTAGTGTTAAGTTTTGGTAAATGTGGGGTTTAAGGTGGGCTTTTCATGAAGTAGAAGGAGGATATTTTAATTAAGTGTGATTGTGTATTTTTTTAAGATGTTTGAAGAAGAATATTTAAGCTTGGAAAGGAGGATTCTTGCAAGGATTTTTGGAGCACTTCTACAAAGGGATTGTTCATCACAGGTTAGGATTTCTATGCTTAAATTATATTCTGAAATTTGAATTATAATGCATGTTAGTAGGTATATTTGCATAAAATATATAGGTAACATGCTACACATAGTTTAAATGTTATTAGTTTACGAAAAAAATATGGAAATATTGGATAAAAAAACAATGTTAAAAATGTTAGAAATTTCAATATATATGAATTTGTGTTTTGTGAAAAAAATATGAAAAGCTATGATTTAATGTAGAAATATGGACTAAAATGGGCTTAAAGTATGTTTCTAAAAATTTTAAATTTTCAGAATATAAAATAATGATTTTATGGAAAAATCACGCATTAAAGCTATTATTACATATGAAATAATGTTATTCCATGTAAGGAATGTCAAATTTGAAGGTATGGACAAGAAAAGCCAAAGTTTGCTATTATATGTAAAAAAATGTCAAGACTTGCAATATGTTAAACTATGGGACCAAAATTGAAAGCTTAAAGGCGTAAATATTACATGAAAATACTGATAACTATTTCCAGAATATAAATAGGTTCTCAAACAAAAATGTCGTTAACATTTTTGTGTTAAGACTTAACAAGGTTATGAATCGATAAGTATGGAAAGTGAACCCTAAATGTGATACTTGGTAAAGAAAGGGACTTTGTTACACAAGGATATAAAATGAACACGGAAATGATGAAATAAGTCCTATACCTAGTTTGGTGAATATTATAGAGTAGTCAAAACTAGCGAAAGTAAACAAAGGGCTTAATGATAATTGTGTTCAAAAGTGTAATAAAGGTAACAAGGTGGTATTAATGTTTGAAGTGAACTAAAGGCGCAATTTATGCAAATAAAGGAACGACAATACGTCGAGTATTTTTTATAAAAACGGCGGTTAGACCGCAAGTAAATGGACTTAATGTAAAGTGAGAGTTTTCACTAAGGAGTACCGTGAAAATTTAAGGAAGGCCCAGAACCCTAGGGTGAGGCGTACGCATTAGACTCAAAATCACTGGCAGGGAAGATTTCAGCTGCAGCATTTATGGCAAACAGTGAAATGCCGTGAACATAAACGGGATACGGTACACCAGGTTGTAAAAAGGAATAAATGCAAAGATATAGAATTGATAAATTTCGGGAAAGATAAACGGTGAATAACAGTATACGGACATGATATTCCGGATTTAAATAGCATGTAATGGAATTATGGGTGATTGCACAATTCAAATAATTGGTAAACTCGTGGTATAACGGACTAAAGAAAGTAACAAGTAAACACGGTAATGTGTTGGCAAAGTTAAAGACAACAGGAAATAGGGCTTTGAATAATCTATAGCGATTATAAAGTCGGGTTGATATTTAAGTGTAAATGAATTTTTTATACACCGGATGTGTGTGTTAAAATGCTATTTTTAGAAAATGCCATGAAAGTGGCGGTTTAAAGGTGATTTCAATAGAAACTGGATAAATGGCAAGGGAACAACAAAGGAATATGTTTTCCCACATATTAAACGTGTTGATTAATGGATTAAAGGAAGGACCATTTTTGTATCAAAACAGTAAAGCACAGAATGTCAAGATTAATAGCTTATAATCCAAATTAAGGGAAATGTTTTTGTATAAAACATAGTTAATGCATACACTGTGTAGTTAATGCATGTACATCCGAGTTAATTCATGATATTGCATCCATTCCTTCTGCCATTCATTTCTACGTTGCATTATTGTTGGGAACCCCACTGGGCATTGACTCACTCCATTCCCTTATTAGTTACGGCGAGTATATCGATATTCCGTCTTTTAAGAACGTTTTGCAGGTAAGTGTTTCTTGCTACTTACGCTAGTAGCTCTGATTACACAAAAATCCTAGGGTATTATTGCCTAATGGGGTTCCGCACTTATTATTATTTTATTTTTATGCCTCGAAAATGGAATCACATTCTTACTCAGCAAATATAATTAATTAAAATGAACTGGAAACATTATCTAAGTTGTTTCATATCACTCCATACTTAATACAATCGAACCGCCTCATGTTAACACACGAGTGACCCTTAAATCAACGTGGGCCTAGCCCAGTGTGAAGTTTTAACCTAAAAGGCCTCGATGCTACTTAAAGGGTCACATCCACTTAAGTATTGTATGTAGGGGTGTGCAAGATCCAATCCAAACCAAACCGATGAAACCGGCCGATCCGATCCAATCCAATTAAAACACCGAATTGGATCGGATTGGATTTGGTTTTCAAAAAAAACGACATTTATTGGATCGATTTCGATTTTGCATATGTAAGAACCGATGAAACTGATCCAAACCAACTATATATATATAATATATTAAAAATGAAATATATGTCATCATTTTATTAAATAGAATATTTCAATAGTTTGAGAAGATTTTTGTGATATGATGGCTTACACAATTGAGAGCCCAATAATTGTATTTATACTAAAAAATTATAATTCTGGAAGTATCTATTGACAACAAAACGAAGAGTACACTCCAAAACACGGAGGACCAATATAAAGGAATAATACTAAAATAACATGAAATCCAGCACTTCCCCTCAAGCTGGACCGAAAATATCAATCAAGTTCGGGTTGACAATGGAAGATCGAAGAAGAGAAGGTTAGGCTAATTTGGTGAAAAAAATCCGTCCGAAGAAGGGACAAAAGTTGGACGAATGATGTCAGACCTCACCTTTTCCTGAATAATATAAATATTAACCTCCATGTGCTTCGTCCTCTCTTGAAGCACGGAATCAGATGTAAGCATACTAGCCAACTTATTATCGCAAAATAACTTCGATAATTCTTTTTTCATAAAGCTCAACTCACCCAAAATCGATCGAAAACACAAAAGCTCACATATCCCTTGAGCCATCGCACGGTGCTAAACCTCTGCTAAGGAACGTGAAACCATCGCTTGGTTTTTGCTCTTCCATGAGATAAGGTGAGAACCATAAAATGTACAAAATCCTGAAGTGGAACGTCAATCTGTCATCGACCTCGCATAGTCTGCATGAGTAAAACATGAGAGACTTGTCTAACTCCCTAAAGCATACAACAATCCAAGTCTTGGACATGACTTGAGATATCTCAAAATATAGTGGATAGCATCTAAGCGTGCGGTGCGTGGAGCATACATAAGCCGGCTAACCATACTCACAGAAAATGTCAAATTCGGCCTCGTGTTGGTTAAGTAATAAGACAACAAACCAATCTCTGATAAACTGAATGATCAAGAATTAAATCACACGTCCCGGCCGAAAGCTTTAGGTCAGGGTCTATAGGGGTAGAAGGAGGACGACAACCTAGCATCCTAATATCCTAAACAAGATCCATAGTGTACTTATGGTCGAAGAGGTCCCACATTTAGACCGAGCCACCTCAATCCCAAAAAGATAATGGGGAGGACTTAAGTCCTTCACATCAAACACCTTTCATATATGTTTCTTCACTCATGCAATTCTACCGACATCATCACCATAAACCAACAAAATATTGCATCTATCATCGGGCTGACGACGACACCGTGTAAACCCCGTGGATATAACCACCTCATTGATTCTGCTGAACCATGCCCAGGGTGATCGCTTAAATCCATAAGGAAACTTCTGGAGACGATACACTTTTCCGGAATACTCCCATATAATTGGTCCCGGAGAGATCCCACGTAGAAAGGCATTCTTGACGTCTAACTGATGTAGAGGCCAAGAGTGAGAAACCGCAAGAAATCAATAATCGTACGAAAATAAGCTTGGCCACCGGGGCAAATGTAGTACCAAAATCCTTCCCAAGAATGTGTAAATCTCTTAGCCACCAGATGTGCCTTATAGCGATCAATAGAGCCATCGGCTAAATGTTTCACATTGTAAACCCATTTAAATCCAACGGTCTTCTCCTCGGAAGATAGAGAAACAAGCTCCCATGTACCATTTCAATCCAAAGCATCAAATTCCACTTTATTGCCTCATCCAATTTAGGGTTTTGGAGACCCTCGGTGATCGGGGAATGAAAATGAAGTCATGTTAGCTTAGAAAAGTTCGAAATGGACCTGAAAGACTATCATAAGAAAGATGTTGGGAAATGGGACGATTAGAATTACCAACAAAACCATAGCGGGAAGAGGATGCCTACTACGAGAAGTATAACGAGAATGAAAATTAGAAGTAGGATGTAGTAAATTGGAGGGAGTACCCAAGTCTAGAGGCGGACGAAGGCGAGAGGATACTTGTAAGGGGGGCTCAGAAGGTGCGGGAGGAAAAACTTCATCAAATATAGAAAATAAGGCAGGCAAGTGTTGAAGCCTCACCCTCGAGCGAAGGTGAGTCAATAATATCCTCGAGGGATGGGGAGTCAGGAGCCAGCAAGGTACTGACCACCCCATAGAAAGGGACATTCTCATGAAAAGTTACATTAAGAGAGTGTACATGGGTTTTGATATCAGTACATAGTGCATATTAGGGATTGGCGACTTAACCATTCAGTGACTTTGGCATTGGACATTCCCAAAATGGGTACTATCGGATCATAGCACCGATAGCCCTTAGACATTGAGGAGTACCCCACAAAAACACACTGAATAAGTTTATCAACAAGTTTGGTCCGAGAGGGACTAAGATCATGAACAAAACAAGTACACAAATAGAATGTGGAATAAAGTGCTATTGGATTGAAGGCACTAGAGAGGCCCCTCCCCCACCCCCACCAAAAAAAACGACTTGCATATTATTAAACTACCACTTAAATGGCTGAAAACACGGCAAAATATCCAAAAGAACGTTGTTAGACAACCCGGTAGCCCCAACAAAATAATAACTCCTTACTTCATAAAGAACACCAACAGAGCCTAAAAGAGTGAAGAATTAGAATTTGACTCTGACACAAAGAAGAATAGATGCTACAATAAAAAAATTGGCTCCAAAAACACCTAATTAGAACATTGATAAGCAGCAACGATGAACGGTAATTAGGGTTAGGGTTAGGGAGAAAAGATATATGGAGAGAGATTTTATTTTGGCTCAAATACCAAGATGATTTTAATGATGTGATGGCTTACCCAATTGAGGGCCAAATAATTGTATCTATACTGAAAATATTACAATTTTAGAAGTAACTAGAGACTACAAAACTAAGAGTACACAATTAAGGCCCAAAACACAATGGGACCTAATATAAAGGGAAAATATTAAAATTACACGAAATCCAACAGCTTGTCGTCTTATACACCTTATAATTTATATTAGGGTTAAATGGGCAATATTGAATTTTATTGTGTTAAATTTGATTAACTAGATTTAATACATTGGATTGGATAATCTCCAAAGCCATTGAAATTCTAATATAATAAGGCATAGAGTAGAGGAATCAAAACTGATTACAAAAACCAATCCAATCCGATCTTAATTGGATTGAATCGGATTAGATTCTGACTTCAGTTCAGATTGGATTGGATTCTGAAATTGAAAGACCGACTTCAATTGGATTAGATTCGGCTCTCTTCGAATAGGTCGGTTTTGAACCGATGCACAACCATATGTTGGACTCTACATTTTTTTGATGTGGGACAATTGTTTTATACACAAGATGTTTAACAAAGGAGAAATAATCCCATAACAAACCTTTTCTTCAAGAAAGTATACAGCGATCTCAACATGATTTGTCCTTTCATGTAGAATCGACTCAGAAGCAAGTTGGCTAGCCAATTTATTATTACAATAAAGCACAGAAGTCTTCTCATCATTTCCCAAGAACCGGGCAAAGCCAAATAACTTCATATGTACCCAATACCATAGCTCTATGATCTACCTCTATAAAAAAAAAAAGCTTAATACAACAGCAAGCTTCTTACTTTTCTATATAATGATATGACATCCACTAAAAGTACAAAAGCCAATATTATAGCAACCATCAGAAGTTGCTCCCGCGTGATTCAGTATAACACTATTATAATCCTCCCCGATGCGGCCCCACGGCATAAAAGAGCCCAAGGCCAAGGAAGGACTTGATATATTTCATGATATGATATTTTTCCTCGAGGTGTGACCAACATAGGCGATGCAAGAATTGATTAACTCTCCCAAAAGCAAAAGAAATACCCGATCTAGTATTGGTAAGGTAAATAAGAAGAGACGACCCTCCATTTGTTGATACATAAACAGATACATCATAAGATCACCTGAGTGCTAATAGTTTTACATTGGGAACTATTAGAGATGAGATTGGTTTGCACCCAATTATCCCAGCATCCTCGAGAAGGTCCAAAACATACTTTCTTCGTGAGAGAAATCGCACGACGAAACAGTGCTACCTCAATACCCTATCATATTTACAACTCGAAAACCTTACTTAAATCAGCCTTGACTTGTGCAATCCCAACAATCGTCTCCTGTAATAATTTCATCTACAAACACAAGTGAAATACCACAACAATCAAATGAATCCCGACAGGTGGAACATGTATGATGATAAATCCCAAGCCAATCAAAACATCACTAAATTTAGAGAACCAGGCTCGTGGCGACTATTTCAACCCATAAAAGACAAGACTTGCTAAGACGACCAAGACTTGCTAAGATGATAAATCCCAAACATACTCCCCCTCGCCACGAAAGGTCGGGTGGAGGGTCCATGTAAGTAAGCTCATTAAGATCCCCATTAAGAAACGCAACCTTGACATCAAGCTAATGAAAAGACCAAGAATATGAAGCAGCCAATAAAGTCAATAAACGGACCAAAAAGAGCTTAGGAACAAAAGTAACACTAAAATCCTTGCTCAGAACCTAAGTAAAACTCTTAGCAACAAGGCGAGCCTTGTACCGACCAACAATACCATTAGCAACAAGTGAGCCTTGTACCGACCAACAATACCATCAGCTAATTACTAAAGACACAGTTTCCAAAAGCAAAGGACCCATATCCCGGGCATGATTCAACTGTAAGGTATCCATCTCACATTGCATAGCCTTAACCCAATAAGGAACCTGTAGAGCCTCATATACAGAATCCGAGCGTAAGTATCCATGAGAAAGGCATGACAAGAGTCTGACAGATAAGAGATGTGCTTGGAAATAAGGTCTTTAGTTAAACATGAATAATCAAAATGAGGAGGTCGGAGTTCCCTAGTATAGTAACCAAGCTAACACACAGGTGCAGTAATAACAGTTTCAACAGACTGCTCGAGAACAAAATCAAGAGAATGAGAGGTATTATCAGAGGAGGGGCAAATCTGAGCGCAAGCGAAGAGAATAGACATGCTGAAATCAACGTTGATTAGGGGCGGCAGAGCAGAAAGTGAGGAACAAACACTGAGATGGGATAAACAAGTCACTAAAGAAAGGAACCTGCTAAAAAGTGACATTCAAAGTAGGCATACGACGAATGACAAGATCATAACACATAATACTAGAGTATCCAAAAAAAATGCAACGACTAGCTTTATCATCTAACTTAGTGCGAGCTGGATTCTTATTATGAACAAAACGAGTACAACCAAACACACGATGGATAATGGGAAAGAGAAATCGATAAATAAGTTGTAAACGAGTTTTACCCTGAAGCAGCCAACTGAGTGCAGTTTAGAACGTAGGTTGAGATCAAAACACTGAAGTGCCAATAAGATTGCGGAACTTACATCACCTATAGCAGACAACGGATAATCTCTATAAGGCTCCTATTCTTCCTCTCAGCCACCCCATTTTGTTCTGGAATGTAAGGGCATATGAGTTATTAAAGAAACCCTGTTGATTAAGAGAAGAAACTAACTCATTGGAGATGTACTCCCTGGCGTAATTAGACTGAATAAACTAACAATAACATTAAATCGACTTTTGACAAGCTCTAAGAATTGGGTAAAGAAGGCCAAGACAACTAATTTTTTTCCAAAGCAAGTACACCAGAGTGCAACTCGAATAATCATTAGTGGAAATGCGCGTGAAAAACGAGTAATTGAAGAGGGGCCCCACACATCAAAATGAATCACAAGTACAATGTGAGGTATGTAATTATTCTTAGTATGCGACCCGAATCAAGCAAAACATTGGCATGAAAACTAGAAACTGACAAGTGGGACATGTGGAGGATCCTCGAAGTAGTAGAGGGCGTCGCGCTCATATCACTTACCAAAAATCCTTCTAGTACGCAGGTTCTGAAGATAACACCAATCAGAGGAGAAAATAACGATACACTTATGACCAATGTTTAAAAAGGCGTGAGGAGAGGCGTTTTGGGTCTGGTGAGGTGAGGTGGCAAGACTCACCCAAAAAAAGAGCAAAATATTATTAAAAAATGCCAATAAAACCATAAAAAATAAAATAACAAAGAAGTATAAAATAAATCTGCAACAAAAAAATACCTTTGAGGACTTTCTCACATAGTTTAACATTTTTCGTTCCCCCAAGATGACTTTTTTTTAAATAATTTGATAAAATTAATTTTAACATATTGGTTACTTTACAATATGATAATAAATTATTCAATGCAACATCAAATTTGTTTTCATTTACATATTGTTAATTTTATAATATGGAAATAAATTAATCATTGCAAAAAAAAATTGTGATAAACAAATGTTAAAAAAAAAAAATGAATCAATGCAAAATCAAATTGACAAAATCGTTTTTTTTTTTTAGTTTCATTCACATATTGGTTATTTTATAATATGATAATAAATTAATCAATCGAAAATCAAATTGACATAATCATTTTTTTTAGTTTCATTCACATATTGATTATTATATAATATGACACATTGGTTACATTTTAAAATTTTCTAAGTTAAAATAGCAGATACTATAAATTAAGTGCAATTTTAAAACAAAAAAAAAGGAAAAAAGAATAAGAGTTGGTAGATAAGAACAAAAAAAAATTAAGTTAAGTGCAATTTTAAGAAAATGAAGAATCTTTAACCTTTGAAAATATCATATATTAAAAAATAGTGAATTTAAAAAAAAAATCATTTGTTAAAAAAAACAAATCATTTATTAAGCTCGGTTTAAAAAATAAAACATTTCTTGCTAAACATTAAAAAAAGGGGTAAAAACTTGTAAAGTAGGGATAAAAAATTATAAACATTAAACAAACTGGGGTAAAAACACAAAAACTTATAAACATTACAAAAACAGGGGTTAATACTCATGTCGGAAGAGATTTAGTTGTTAAAACGTAAAAAAAGGCCCTGACAATGTGAAAAAAAAGGTAAATAACTAAAAAAAAAAAAAGCTTACCTTGTTCGGAATTAGTAGAGGTGTGGTTAGAATTAGCAGCCGACTCGGGAGAAGGAAATGAAGGAAAAGGTAAGGTTTTCTTTGTTTTTTAGGGTTTTTTTCTTTTTTTCCATCACTCAAAACCGATCGCCTCACCGCCTCGCCTCAAGGCGGTACGCCTCATACCTAAGAGGCGTAAGCCTCAATTTCTATCCCTAGGGCTTAAGCTTCGAGGCATTTTTTTGCCGATTCGCCTCGAGGTATGCCTCTTCTGCCTTTTTAAACATTGGTTATGACTTCTTGCTAAGCAATTAATTGAAAAAAGATTCATAGCAAGATAGTGTAAAGTCTTTAGAAAGGCAAATATTCCGCTTTCTAGAATATGAGTTGAAGTACCATTAGCAAGATGAACTTGTGTATGAAAGGGTTGGGCAAGAGAGATAAATAGACCATACTCACTTGTCATATGATTATTAGCACAAGAATTCAAGCAGTTGTGATAACATGAAGTGCTCCAGCCTAGGAATACCTGAGGAGGAGGCAGTCATAATAATCGGCCCACTAGTAAGAACCTGTCGATTGCCCAATATATAGAGAAGTTGGACCCATCTATAATAACCTTCTCACAAGGGATAACGAATAAGGAGGGACCTCAGCCACAGCAACTACACAAGTTTTTTCCCTCATACGTCTTAACTTGGGATACAACTTCCAGCAAGTGGGCTTTGCATGCCCCTCTACTCCATAATACTCACAAACTATCTTCTTTTCTCGAGTCACTTGGCCCAAAGGTGAAACGAGAAATCGATTCTTAATCAGACCACAATAAATGAAGACAAAACCCGAAGACGCCTCTCGTGCTTCCCAACTAACACATACACTTCACTTAATGGAGGAAGACGTAAAGTGTGTAAAATATGTGTATGGGAACTCAAAGTCAAAACTCAACCCCATTAAAAACAAATAGATCTTCTACTTCTCCTCGAGAGCGATAAAAGACTCTACATCCCAAACACTGAAGTCCTCTTTATCAGCCAAAGGAGAATATAATGCGTACTTCTCTCATCTCTGAGTTAATTAAGTATATTAAGAATACTGCATCAAAGCCTTGAGTCGCATGCAAAATCGCCCAATAAAGCTCAAAATCCAAACCTCATTATGTGAATGGGCGTACATAGCACACGTAGCCCTCCACATAGATGAAGAATCTCATAAATGCTCGGCTCCATTGAGTATATCATCCGTCCTAGAATCATAAAATTGTCGACGAACCACTAACTAAAATCAGACTCCTTTGGTGATGGAACCTTCCACGTAACCAATCATTCTACCCTTAGGTGCCACAAAATAGTCGAAAGGATCCAACCCATAAAGAAAAATTGTGTCCATTTTAGTAACTAAGATGTGACCTTCTGTAATGGAGAGTAATTTGAGCCCTCTGTGGCAGAGGGTGTACTCTTCACCTCACTAGTCTTACGATCAATCATAGATTGTCCCATTATTCAAAAGCAATCAGCCCACAGAAGGTGACGAACACGCCTACTCAGAAAGCAAACCGGAGAAACCTCAAACTAGCAAAGATGACTTACAAACCCTTGGGTTCGGCAAAGATGAAGAGGCACACCTTAGGGTTTTGTCGCCTAGGGCAACTCTGGTCGTAAGTAGAGGTGGTCAGAGCTAGGGTTTTGGTGGTCCGAACATAAATGGGGATGTTCAGGACGGGTTTTGAATCTTTTAATGTTAAGTTTGCTTTGATACCGACTAGAATAATAAATTGGCTTATCTTGAAAAAAAAGGCCCTTTAAATATGTTAATGAATAAATCATGGGGGACCAAATTACCCACAATGGTCAATAAACTTAATGAACTTATATAAGCCACAATTAAACATAATTAATAATAATAATAATAACAACACTCCAACATTAACTATTAATTGATATAATGAATTGACTACTTAGACCTTGTTTGAATAGAAGCTTACGCCAATAGTTGATTGTTAACAATATTATATTTATTAATGAAAATAGAAACTGCCTAGGCGCTAGGCTGAATCCCACCACCCGATAGTGGTGGGGTAGTGGCGGTCGTGGCTAGGCAAATGTCGCGACAGAGGGAGGGTTGTTGCGGTGGAAGGAAGGTTGGAAGGTGATTACCCTCTTTTTTTTTTTGTTATGTTTGTTTTTTATTGGGTTCCACTTCTAAGGGTTTGCTAATCGATTGACTGTCAAGTACCTCATACATCCCAAAAATGATAAATGGAATCCTCATTTATTGCGCAATAACCAAACTCAACTATAAAACCGCATTATCTTCTTTTTTTATCCCCTTCTTCCACATGTTAAATTAACGAATACGTATATATTAAATTTTAAAAGTATATTCCCAATATAAATATATACACACACACACACACACACACATATATATATATATATATATTAACATAAATATTCATATATTATATTTAGGTAAATATATATAAAAGTCGTACCCAGTGCACAAGGCTCCTGCTTAACTGCAGGTCTAGGAGAGGCGAATGTCGGCAAGCTTTGTGTATATATATATATAAACCCCTTCTTCCCCTTTTCAATAACCGATCTTTTTTCCAGTATAAAAAATTACCCATTTTTTGCTATTTTGCGGTTGTTTGGGAGGAACATGGGGATAAAGATTGTGATGAAATATTTCAACCTAAGAAGATAGGGGACCAAAAAGTCAAATCCGGTGGCTGGATGCGAGCTACGGCAAAAAAGAGGAAAAAGTCAAATAATGTGGAGAGAAAGGAAAAGTCCGATTCTCTCGAAAGTTCCGGTGAAGAACCGTCTCTAACATACACTGCCGACGCCAAGAAGCAACTAACAAGTGTCTTTGTGGTGGTGAAAGACAGAGGGAGGGAAGGTCTGTGGAGCCGAAACGACGCTAGGTATGAAGTAAGGAACATTTACTGAGAAGACCGGGTAAATAGTTGATAGCATGGATGACTTGGTGGATGTAACCATTATGGAAGAAGACATTTGTGTGGCCCAACACAATACGGTTGCAAAAGATTTGGACCTTGACATATTGACGAGGAGAGAGGAACATTTCAAATCACACATATCCCTCACCACCTTTCAGCCATTATTCAAATGTTAAATAATATCAATCCTCATTAATATTCGGTCCTACCAGTCATGTGCCAAAAAACTGCTAAAGCCGACACTACGCTATCTGCTTACTAAGCACCCTATGAAGACTTTGGGCCCCATTACCCAAACCCTTATAGCCTCAAAAGTTAAACCACTAGTACCAAACCTATCACAACAACAAGCGCATTTAGCTTTAATTCATATCCCATCAACCACGAACTCTCACCAACTCCCCTCGACAAACAAATTCCCACCCACTAAACCAACCTTTAAATTCTGCATTCTGCCAAACCACCTTTAACCCACATCAACCCAATGTAATAGCTTAAAACCACCTTTGACATCTCCTGGTAATGTTCCTTCCCAGTTTACTACTTTGCACAAAATTTCAGAACCTCAACAAACCGCGTTAAAAAACCGGGACCATCCCTTGAAAAAAACGTCAAATATCCCCATCGTGATCACTATGAGTCCAGAGTGCACCGAACCCACTAATTGTTTGAGAAATTGAAACTCATCCCAAAATATGGGTACCTCTTAAAACAACAAGGCACGGAGAGGAAAACCAATATAGAAAAAAATCCCAGTAAGGGTAAAATATAAAGTGGGCTCTTCTCCCAATATTAAAAGAATTTCTGGTCAAAAAGGAAAACATTGAAGGACTAACCTCCAAGTAGAAAAAATGGAAGCTTCAAGTTGTCAAAGAAATAGCGCTCTGTATGGATGGCGGAGAGGTGACTACAGTGCAGTCCCAACGAGCCTCGTGAAGATCATTAGTTGGAACTTGCAAGGTTTAAGGGACCCCTTGACAATTCGATCTTTGGATGAGTAGGTTAGAAGAGAAAAAAAACACATTGTGATCATCATTGAATCAAGGTTGCGTAAATTGGAGGTGAAGTGGTTGGGAATCAAAAGGAAATTTAAGCATGCTTTGGTTGTGAATAGTGTCAGTAGGGCGAAAGGATTGATTTTATTCTGGTATGACACTTCAGTAAACATAAAAGCTTTTCCAACAATCAGGTCGATGCAAAAGTATTCAGTCAGGCTTTTATGGTTATCCAAGGATGAACAGAATAATGGAAAGGTGGAGGTTGCTTGAGAAATTAAGGAAATATAGTTCGTTGATAAAGCTAGCCATTGGAAATTTCAATGAGGTGTTAAATCAAAATGAAAAGGTTGGGGGTGCTCCTCGACCTGGTTAATTTAATAACTTCATAAATGTAGTTGATGAATGTGGGTTGAAGGATTTGGGACTCATGGTATGGAAAACTGCCCTAAGCTGGTTGAGGAGAAATAGACCGAATGTTGGCTACGAATGACTGATCTAATTGGTTTCAAGATGCAATAGTGCAGCACATAAAAAACATGCATCAGACCATCTACCAATTGGTGTCTTTTGCAGATGAAATTAGATAACAAAATCAAAGATGACAGGGTCACGACCCCTTTCGATTTGAGGCATGGTGCTCCTCAAATGTGCATAATTGGTTAGGCAAACGTAGGAGGTGATTTGGCGACAGTATCTAACATGGCAAAAATTAGACTATGTGGTCATCCCTTGTCAAATTGGAAAAAGGTAAAGTGGGAGACTTGAACGCAGAACTAAATTGTAAAAGAGTGAAAATTAAGTTTTTAAAGAGTTAGGAAAGAGTGGACCAGCAAAGGAAGATCCGACCGTTGGAAAAAAAAAAAGATTAATGTGCTTTAAGAGGTGGATGAAGTTAAATGGCAGCAGCGAAATAAAATTGATTGGCTGAAACTAGGAGACAAAAATACTCGTTCTTTCATGCTAAATCCAATAAAGAAAACAAACACAAAATAAATTATTTTCTCAAACTTTTTATCACCAATGAACCACTTCCTAAAGACTGAAGAAATACTTAATGAAGAGCAGCCTCTAGATGGCATCCATTGCACTTTTATAGCCCTCCTTCCTCAAATTGAAAATCTTAAACACATGACACAATTTAAGCCTATTAGCCTTTGTAATGAATTTCACAAAATCATTTCAAAAATCAATAGAATTAAAATGGTATTTGATAAGATTAATTTAGAAAATTAAAGTGCTTTTGTGACTAATTATTGATAATCAAGGTTCTAAAAGGTGCGAGGCGTAGAAGAGGTCAAGCCTCAAGCCTTAGGAGCCTAGGCGTAAAAAGGCATTTTCCCTTTTTTATTATTTTAATTATTCGAAGGTTAGTTAATAATAAAATAATACATACCTTGAATTTTGAAAATATATTCATATGTTTGGTAGCCATCTTTCTCATATGCATGCTCCGTAATCAATATACAAAATGTATTTCTCAACACTTAATAAGCAATATACAAAATCTATTTCTCATAATTCAATAACCAATATCAATAATCATTCAATACTCGATAATCGATAATCGATAATCAATTATCAATAATCAATACAAAGTGATTCAAAATAAGAAATGTATTTTTCACCTTTCAAATGAAACATATAGAATTTTGGTCGGAAGTCAGTCGGTAATGTTAGGGTTTTTTTTACGAGAGGAGAGCGATTTGGGATACTGTTTGTTTTTGGACAAGATATTGGTACGGTTTGTAAAAAAAAAAATCTTTAAAAGAAGATGTCGTTCAATTAAAGTATTTTTTCAAAAAAAAAAAAGGTGCCTTACGCTTTTTATCAAGAATAAGACATAAGCGGGGCGTTTCTCCCAAGCCTCAAGCGTGGGCGCGCACTTTTTAGAACACTGTTAATAATGTTATCGTTACTTATGAGAATTATTTCTTTCATACTAAGCGTGGGTGGAAGATGGGGACTTTTGCCCTCAAACTAGATATGACTAGAGCATTTGATCGGGTGCGATGGGAATTCTTGAAAGAAAAATTGAGTTGTAGATGGGTTGGGGATAGGTGGGTGAGGTAAGTGTTAATGCCTTTCTTTATTTTGTTAATTGGTTGCCCAAAAGGGGAATTTAAACCAAAGAGAGGTCTCCGCCCCTCTCTCTCTCTCTCTCTCTCTCTCTCTCTCTCTGGAGGGGTTTTATTCACCTTTAGAGGGCAGAAGAATTGATGTGAATTGTATTTTGGGCATTTTTAGCCTTTTCTTATTTTTAATATTGTAATTTTTCTTTAATTTTTTTTAGTTGTCCTGAAGGGGTAGAATAGGTGTTTCGTAACGAGAATATTCTATACATCTATAGTTATATTATGTACGTATGTATGCGAGGGGCTAGAAGCGTTGTTTGTTTTTATCTCTTAAGTCTGAATCCCAATCCCAACCATTCGGACTTAAAGAGGTACCAAATAGTATTCAATTTTCTAAAATAATTAAGACGCTAACGACTATTTTTGCTCTATCTCTGAAGTTTGAAGTATGAGTCGGCCATTCATTGAGATTGAGAGAGATGAAAAAACAAACATATTTTTGAGACTTCAAATTGAGAGTGATGAATAAACAAATGCGGCCTAAGACCTTAATACTGAGATGGTTGTAATGGAACTCCAGAAGTTTGTGTTATTATAATACTTACTTGAAGCTGATTTCAAACAAAGGAGCTCAACAACTTGAGACCCAAATGTGAATGTTGTAAGCTGGTAACTGCACACGACACCCAAATCTGAATGTGAATTAACAAAAAATTGAAAATATAGGTTTATTGTTAAAGTATAAGGAAAGGAGGGAGAGAATGAGATACTCGTCATTGATGAAGAAAGATTCATCTAAGCAAACAATATCATCTTCCCTCTCCATCGATTCCATTTCTTCCTCTCTCCCCCACTCACTTTTTTATATTATAATATTGACGGCATAATGTTGGAAAATGTGGAGAGGAGCTCCGGGGCGGCGCGGATTTCTTATTTAGAAAATAAAAATAAAAATAAAAATAAAAAAGACTTTTTTTTAGGGATCCCTTGAACTTTTTTTAATACACGTTTAGTTCAAATATTTTTATTTTAAACTAAAAAGTCTTTCACCATGTTAAAAAGGTTTTATCTTTTTGGTACAAAATAAAAGGCTTGGACTAAGTGTGTATTTAAAAATATTTGACGGACTTTTTAGTATTTGATCTTTTTTTTATTTGTTTATATGGGTTATAAACATTTTATGGTAACCCGTACAAAAAAAATAAAAAATTCCTTTTTTATTTTTAAAAAAATTTCCGCATGGGGGTCCCGCATTTGAGCTCCCACGCCACGCGGGAGCCGCTCTCATAAAATGTATATTAAGTGGATGTTCACTTGTATTCTAATTTATTGGTATTTCACAATTATTAAGGCTCTATCAAATTACCTTATTTTGTACTGTAAATATAGGTCATAACTCTTTTGTTTTGACGTATCAATGAAATGAAATATTTCCTCCTTCAAAAAACTCTTTGTGGAACATTTATTTTACAACACGTTGTCAGCACGAGTGCTCTAATATTTTTCATATAATTCATTGTATTCATGAATCGCGCACAAGTAACTAGCTCCAAATCTTTTAAGCACGAAAACCATTCACATATATTGAAATCACCCATGTCAATTCCTTATATATATATATATATATATATATATATATATATATATATTCTTTAACTACCATTTGATATATTCTACTGCTCAAGTGTTGTTTTGGGGGAGTTGAAGTTTTTCAATGGGTAAGATATTGTGGGCATCGAGTCCCCAAATAGTCATTTTAAATTTGACACTTACAGTTTTCATATAGTAATTATAATTAGGGATGAGAAGTTCCCATTTCATTTAAAATTAGGACATGAAGTTCTTAATTATTGCCTAAATTTTTAGACATGACAATGAAATATGCTCTAAAATCAAACCTGGGGTTTTGATTATTTATATAATAGGCAGGGAATATTAAAAGCCCCATAACAATTATTTATAATTTGGACCCAAAACTCCAATAATTTTGTAATCAAGCGTGAAGTTTTGATTATTTATATAATAGGGGTAAGGATATTGACTGTTCTATAATGATTATTTATAGTTTGGACGTAAAATTCCAAATAATTTCAGCCCTTACTAAACTTGAAGTTTGGATATAACTGGGCAGGACGTTTAAAGTCCTTAAATATATAATTTTGTGATATGAAGTTGTCCTTATTATTTACATTGAAGACCTGAACTCCCCCAATAATTATTCAAATATAGAAATTGAATTTTCTCCATTCAAATTTTGGGATGTGGAGTACGTAAAATTATTTTGAGTTACTGTCAAAAGAAAACATATCACAATATGTAAGATGTGAGTTCTTGAAATATGATTAGTATCAAGCGAAGCGTAACCCCTTATCAAGCCCCTGGCTGATGTTAAATATTAATATGAAATGACAGTAAATGTGAGCCAAAGAGACAACAATATTCAATACTCAAGCTTGTATTAAATGGGATCTTTCATGACATAAATGCATTGAAAGTATAATAAATGAATGGAACCAACAGGTAACATAGTAGAAAAAAGAAAGTGCAAGCACTCTTGTTGCAATAAAGGTAAGGCAGGAACCCAAGGCACAGTAAATGCTCAGTGATAATGGTATCAATGGAAGCAAAGGGAATATTCAAGTAATAAATGTTCTCATAGCCAACACTCGTGTATAAACGAAAACCAACAGCAATTATAGGTTCAAATTGTCGTCCTTATAAACTGTGTTGTTAGGGTATTTATATGGGAGCAAAGTCACTCGAGTGACCTTACTGGCATTAAATGAGATTGACCTTCATTAAATGCTAAGGTGCCATCTCATTAATGCTAAAGATGTTGCATTAAATGCATGGGATGTGGTGTTTGGACGGGAGACTACCTTACCAATCAGAAGTGTGGTGGCATTAATTAGGATGTGACGTGACAACCCAAAGGTTTATTTCAAACGGCTAGAAGATACAAATTCATCAAATTAACTTACTATCCCAGGAATAAACCCACTCGAGTGTTATTACTTCGAGCTCCTAAATGTCAGATGCCGTGATGTTATAAATATGGTGAACAGTGACTTACATGGGATGTGTTGTCATGTCAATCAAAAAGGTGGTTCATCGAATCAAGATTGCTCGACTGGATGTCACTCGAAAATCTTATGAACTATTTGTGTTGACTCAGAGATTGTCTCTAGATGATTGTCTAGGATTGGGGTACCTCGAGGAAGTTCCCCGAGATATGGAAACTCGAGCAACTGTGCTTGCTAATAAAGGTTTTACCTAAGTATGTCAAGATGGTTGGTTATTACTTTCCTAACGTTGCCTTGCTCCCAATCCTCCAAACCAAATTCCTGTGAGGTTCCTATGGTGAGGTTGTTTGATAGAGCATGTGAGCTTAACCATGCCCTGCGAGGCATTGTCACGACCCTGGCCCAAAATAGTAATAGGGAACTAGTGTCTTGACATGCCACCAAGGCAACAAATATTCCGATTTAATTGTTTCCTTAAATAAATGCAACGGAAATATGATCACATGATTATGAATCGTAAATTACTAAAGTAAAGGAATTACGTCATCAGAGCTTTCTAAAGGAAACTTCATATATATATTAAAGTATGAACGGATTACAACTTATGCCAAAATTTAAAAACTTATTACTAAAGAGCCAAACATGCTCTATCTCCTAAAAACAAACGTTATATTTAAAAGTATAACAAAATAGCTCCTTAAGCTAGATCTTCAATATAGTCCTTTTACACTCTGTCCTCCAGTCTAATTATTTCCTGAAAAATCGTTATTTATACAACGTCAGCTAAAAGCCGAATAAGGTTCAATCTCCAGATATTCCAGGGTTTTCAAAAAATAAATATTTATTCAAGTCAAAAGATAAGGCATATACATATATGGATAGGAACTTGCAGTAAATAGATATATATTTTGAAATGAAAGTATATATATCACAATTGGATAGCTCAGAATAAGACAAATGCAACAAATCAAATATGATATCTTTTTCTTTCAATCATATCATTTTGATGGCCGAATACACTCTAATATCGTATTCTTCTACCGTATTATTCCCCGGTAGTTGAGGGTCAATCGAACTAGTTCGTGACAACGCCTTATTTAGGGCACACCAGCGATAACCCAGCTGGGAAGGTCAGTCAGTAAAGAGGTCCCTTAGGCCGAATCATATTTTCAATATTCAATATCTTTTTCAATAATCATTTTAATCGGTATGTTTATATGGACAAATATAAACATATCTCAAATGAATCAATCATCGGTATCACATGAATTTTGAGAATAAAAGCAGTTCACAAAATATATATAGTTTGCATAATATCATAAAATCAAAATACACAAGGAATGTCAGAGTACTCACCCAAAACGGAGGTCAAATTTGCCGGTATTGAGTCTTCGATCACACGTTAATCTGATAAAGATTTAAGTACATGTTCCAAGGTCCAGTTTATACTATACTTTAATAATAACTTCTTCTTTTAAAGGATTACTGAATCCCTATATGTCAACTTTTAAAACTCATTGATCGTAATTGAAGAATTCAATTCATAGTCCTTCCTTATCAGTCGGTTCCCAGTAGAGATGGAGGGTCACAGGGGCACCACTTAAATACCATCTCATTTAGACAGAACTTCACCGGGCCTGACTTTGGAATTACTTAAATGGAATTCCATAATAACGAGCAATTTCTTTAAAAAGAATCATTTTTAAAAACGTATAATTTCAAACAAGATTACATATATTGAAAATAAAATCAACTTGGATTTTTTTCTAGGTTTTAAGTTTTGATTAGTGAGTCCTTTAGTGCATTTTACCAGCATATCTACTAAGTAAAGATATAAAACAATAAATTAAAACTATAAAGATGCATTATAACATTAAAATTACCTTAAGATGAATATCCCTAAGAACTTCTTCTTAAACTTTCTCACACTTTCTCTCGCTATTTCTTTCTATAATTCTCAAGGAATTGGTGTGAGTTTCAAATGAACCCTAAGGCTCTATTTATAGTTTTCCAAAGATCCCACGGTGTTGACACGTGTCTAGCTGACCAAGCCTTTACAACGGTGAACTAGCGTTGAAGTGCCGGGTAACGAAGGTGTCTTGCAGTCTTAATTCACCCAACGACGACACGTGTTTTAGCTTTGTCTCTAAGGACGACACGTGTTTTGTCTTCTCCTCTAATGACGACACGTGTCAGTGGAGGTGTCAAAACCGAGCACGAGGTGGAAAGGTATTAAGGGTATAAGGGTCATTTTACACCTGGAGGGCATTTTGGTAATTTCACACTATATTTTTTTAATATTTCTTATAGGTCCCTAAAAATATTTTATTTATGAAAAGGCCCCTTTTATTTTCGTTTTGCTCCCTAAATTTTCATAAAATTATATTTTCTATTCCAAAACTTATCACTTAGCTTGATATGCCATAACACTTCAATTTGACCCATTTTACAGTTGATTCTTCAAATTTAAAAATGGGATTTGTCATATTGAGAATCCAGAATATCACATTTATAATATTATAACATTTTCGAATAGTAAGTAAGACAAAATTGTAGCAATGATTATATATATTGGCATACCAAAATGGGGTCATTACAGGCATAGTCCTTCGAGGGTATCGAACGTCTTCATAAATATTACAAAGTAAACCTTTACAAGTAAGAATTAAACATAAGATTAAGTACAAGTACATTGTAATTCTTATTATAAATGTTGTCTTTCGA
Organism: Sambucus nigra; assembly: GCA_949130495.1. Taxonomy (NCBI): domain Eukaryota; kingdom Viridiplantae; phylum Streptophyta; class Magnoliopsida; order Dipsacales; family Adoxaceae; genus Sambucus; species Sambucus nigra. The sequence goes on from OX422217.1 coordinate 99,694,458, forward strand.
ATGGGCTTGATCTTTGTGGGAGGTCTTTCGAACTGCCTCAGTCTTCACTATGTATATCGCCTCAGCTAATCAATCTTGAGTTTGGACTTCCCCTACATTTGTCCCTTCGTAGAGATTTTGATTTACTTCATGAAGAAATATTTGTACGAAATACTTTTAACGGTCTTCGAACCAACTGCAAGCATGGGTTATTTCGAACAAATAAATAGCACATTATAATAGGTATGCATTTTAATCAATGTAATGAAATGTAAGCGAGGGACCTTATTACTTTTCCCTTCGAGCTAACTTATCTACAAACAACCCATGACCCTAACATAGGGAGCTATTCATTGATAGCATATTAAGGTTGCATATGAGATAATTTATTTGGGAAGTGAATAATTTTCTTTTTAAATTTCCCCCCTAGAATGATTCATCTCCCCAGATTGGGGATTTCTTTTATGCCGCTTAATTCCCTTGCATGCACCATCACCGCTTTTTCCACTCTGCATTTAATGCGACTGACATACATTCCCCCCAAGTCTTCACCTTTGGGTTTTATTTTTAGCAACTTATGTTTCTGAGAGAGAGAGAGAGAGCATAACCAGTCATCTTTAGTTCTTTTGCAATTCAAACCTTTTTTTTTTAGTTTGCCTTGCACTTGTGGCTCCCATAATAAAGAAAACCCCTTTTTCCAGGAGTGTATCCCCCAGGACTCATGCCCACCAAACCTAGTGAGCGCGTTACCATCGTGCGCCTTATTTTAACACGTCCGATCACTTCTGGTTTGTCATCGAATATTTTTCGGGGGCACTCACCTATAAGACAGAGGTAAATCTGCTTACAAAGGAAAGCGATAATGCTGATGACTTCGTCTATATTCCTAGTGGTACAGTGTCCCGTTTCAGGATTAAGAGAGGAGATTATCCATACTCCAAGGTGGAGTTCGAATCAGCTGGTAGCTCATGTGAGGGTTTAGGATACTGGACAGACTACATCCATGACAAATACGCCATGAAGTTAGATTTAATGGACTTGTCTTCCATTTATTGGCTGGGTGATCTTACCCTTGCCAAGAACAACAACACCTTGTAACCCTGGTCTTTAGGTGGAGTCACAGAACCCATACTTTCGTAGGTGCTTGGGGAGAATTCACAATTACTCTGGAGGATGTTTGTGAGCTTTTAGGTTTAGAGGCTATTGGTTTTAACACCTTATTCAAAAAAAGCCCTTTCTAGTGCCGAGAAGGCTTCTCGACCAGTGTTGGAGGCTGTTGTGAAGGATTGCATGTTCACTTACAACAAGTGTACTTTCTCAGAGGTAATTCGATATTTTTTTTATATTGAGAATAAAGTGAGTGTGAAGGCTCATGAGGCTGCTAAAAAGAATCTCAAGGGCAAACATGTGGTTGAGATACGGACAGTGGATATGGTATGGATATTAAGCTTGCAGGGTACATATGGGTTATACTTTTTAGAAAAATTCTCCCAGGCAAAACCCATGATAGTCCTATGAAAGACCTCATAAATATGGCCGTTCGAATGGCATGGCGTCAAACTCCCTCTAGATGCCATAACTCTAGGCTCATAATACATTTGACTTGATCGGATTCAGGATGATTCTGCGCGCAACCTTGGCAGGTTTGAGGTTTCCAACTACGCCAACCACATCCTCCTAACAGCTTTTACTTATGCCCATTTTTCTGAGTATGCTCCCTTATGCAGCTATCCCCAGTCACGTGATATCATAGTGCCTCGCATATGTTGTTATAACCATAAGCAGTATAAGAAGCCTTTCCAACCCTTAATTGACGATGTTAAAAAGTTTATCTATCGCTCGTATATGGGTATTGATCAATTTTTTACCAATTCTTTTTAAGGAGGTATTGAGGCCAGTCATCCCAATCGAGGAGGCATATGCGAAGAATTTCCCAACGAGCATTGTCCCCTTAGTTCTTGTCCCATTATATATGTTGTCTTATACGAATTGGTCATCATTCTACTCAGTCTACTCATCCAATGGAACTCAAAAATTTCCCGCTATAAAGTCTCCTGACCCTGAGTTAGCCAAAAAAGTTGACCAAATATTTAAGCACTTGCAACAAACCTGGGATAATTTCTCGACGGAAGATAGGGCTTTCATGCCAACGCACATTGATGCTCGAGGTTTCTCTAAGGTCTAAAGTTTTATGGTTCGAATAGGTTCCTTGGTTTGGGCCTAAACATAAGTGGTTGGTTTGTATGAGGTATTTTTCATCTTCTAGAGTTTTTTTCCATCTTCTGATTTCACAGAACAAGGTCGATTGTATAAAGTTATCGAAGAAGCTCCGATCAATATGAGGTCAATCGAGTTTTGATGGTCGATCTGTGTGACATGGATTATCCGATGGACCTAAGCTGCATCAGTTTATGGTTGCTCGCACGGTAAACCTTCCCCGTTTAAGCCCTGAGGTTATTCCGTGGTTCGAGTTGGTCGGATCTCACAAGGTTACTTGCTCGAAGATCAAGGCTACTCGAAGGTTGAGGATATTCGAAAATTTAGGCTACTCGGATATCCAACAAGGTTCTCAATTTTTGACAATTTTCAAGGGGGTCGAACTCAAGTGATTCATTTGTGGTTTATTCTTTCGAAGGTGGATCGGAGTTAAATCTCGAGGCGGGTCGATCGGTGATTGGTCATCACAAGGTACGTTGGATGTCAACTTTTGGTCAGTTGGCTTCTCAGAGAATGCTCCGATCAATCATGAGGTATGCCAAAGTTAAAATTCTCCGTTTTTACATAATAGGGTCGATTTTGTGTCCAATTTGAGATAGGTAGCACGAGGTGGGTCGAAAGGTATATTTAGTGTGCAAATATATTTGTGCGAATATCTATGTATATTGAAGAAACCGAGTGGTTTGTTTAATAAGATTTAACAAAAGTGGTTCTAAACTTTTTCTCCTGATCAAAAGGAACATGAAGTTTGGTATAAATTGTGCAAACACGGAATTCCTGATTTTATTTAAACAAGTATTTCGGTTCTACTCATGGACAAAGAAGATGGGGAGTGATGGCAAATTTCTCGCCATTGTGAGGCCATAGTTTTTTTAGTCGGAGTTTGGAGAGATATGACTACCGTAATATGATTTTTTTTAAGATATAATGATGTGTAGTCAAATCATCTCATGTAGTGCAAAGTGAGGGACGTGTAGTCTTTTGTTTATCTGACAGTCCATAATTAGTTTTGTCAAAGACTTTATATTGTAACAATAGACTTTATCTAGCTGTCTGTAGCTGGGCCCTTATTTTCTTTAAACTTTTAGCTCCGATGGAGTGTGGTCAAATTAATATTACTGCCACACGTAAACAAATAGTACATATTATGAATTTTGGTTTGTAATTTTGGAATATGTAAACATGTTGTATCCGTAAATAACTAGCACCCTCATAATTTTAAAGAGCAGTATACATCTTTATTTTTTAATCAATCTTTATTAAATCAAATTTAAAGATAGCGACAACTTATATTTCTTTTTTACAATAGAATTATTCATACATATTTTTAATTCTGTCTATTTTCATATCCAAACTATTTTGATTTGAGATAAATATCAGCTCATCTAACATCTCAATATATATGATTTATGATACTCATAAAAGAAATATATATGAAATATTCAACAATGTAAGCCCCTTTTTCTTATGTGTACTTTAGGTGAAAGCAATTTTTCTTTTAAAAAACACTTTTATTAATTTTAATACGCACCAAGATTGTGAACCAATATTAATTATGCCCAATTTTATATTATTTAATCCTAAACATGCATCTAATTGATTAAAGCAAGTAAAATAAAGTAAAGTCCACAACGCCGATGTACGAGGAAACCATTAGGGGGAAAAACCTTAGACGACCTAAGCTAGACATTCGCTATGATGAGGTATTACAAAGTACAGACAATAGACTTACTCAACGACTCGATACCCCACAAACCTTGACGCTCTTCTAATGCTTCAACCACCCCTCCACAGTGCAACACAAAAGTCCTTCCATGCCAGGTCCACAACACATGCGTCCACGTGTGCCTCGGTATTCACCGATGCAGCTTTGGCAATGTCCACGATTCGGAACACGGAGTCCACCGCTTCTTCATTGCAAAACTCGACGAAATAATTGTTCAAAAGAGATGAACAAACTCTAATAATTCAAACAAGATCTCTATAGTATATGTGTATGAAAACTCGGATCTTTTATACTATAAGGATGGTTTTATCTTTGAAATCCTTTAGAAAAACAAATGCAGAAAAACATATCTGTTGTACTCTGTATTTTGGTCTTGCACACTTAGAATTTATGAGAAAGAATGCCTTAAATAAATAAAAAACTTTAGTCGGCAGGTCGTTAAAACAATATCCCTATATCGTTTTTACGACTTGTCCATGTCATTTGAACGACTTGTCCATGTCGTTTGAACGATACTGAGATGTCGTTTGAATGACATCAGATGTCATTTGATCCTCCAAATCACAAGGCAAGGATCCATACGACTCTAAATAATGTTTATCTCATAATAAACTATGTTAAAGCCTTTTAAAATCATTTTTGACATTTTAAAATCATTGATAAACAATATGTGCTCATGCCATAGAGTATCTCGGAATACAATATGATATGAAGATGCAAAACGTGCACCAATAAACACGATATGATATATCTTTGAAGCTTGACCGCTACGTATTTAACACAATACGTCATTAGACTATGTGAGAATCGTGATAAGTAAACTTCTATCTATGACTCAAACAAGTTTTGTCCGGAATTACATTAATTACATACAAATTGACACATTTGGAAATTTTGTAATTACAAATAAAGCAAATGAAAGAATATGAGTAATAATACTTATCTTTGTTGAAAAAAAGTGTCCCACTGCCACCGAGTTCTTTATGTGCGCATGAGGCATTACGCAATCGGAATCACGAATACCTCACCAACGGAGTCGCCAAATATAAGAGAGTATAGACGAAAAGTCCTTAATTATCATTTATTTTTAATATGAAGATCCATGTTCGTAATTGTGACCAGAAGTCCACAAAAATATTATATGTCACCAGGATATAAAATATGTGGCCTGAAGCTCCAACAAAATATACAATAAATCAAAACTTGAAGTTTTGATTATTCACGGGGTATGAATTTTGAAGGTTTAAAAATAATTATTACAAGTTGGACTTGAAGCCCCATAAAAAAAATTGGGGAGTAGTTTTAAAATAAATTGAGTATTTAAATATATCTTTTCAACTTCTTGGCTCTTCATTTCCTTTACTAAATGAAATGTCTTTTTAAATACTCTATTAATGGCTAAGTGTACCTTTAACTATCGTATGAATGGTTTTATTATTAAACCTTTGTCTTTTGTCATTTCGTTTCATTGGAGTATTAAATTACTTTTAATGGTATTTAATTTTAACTCATTTTCACATTCCAATTATTTAATATACATTGGAGCCCTGAAAGGTTGGATTATTATTGGTCGAAGTTAATATAAATATTTGGAATTTGTTTGAAATACTCTTTAACATTTTTACCCCCTAATCAAACCTAACGTTTTTTTTAATGTACTCCGACATAAGTAATATTAACCTTGAAGTTCGATTATTTGTGTAGAATAAGAAATTCTCACATAGATTTGATAAAACTTGAAGTTTTATACATAATTCGCACATGGTACTCTGCGAGTTATTTTAATGTAGGACTTGGAGTCTTAGGTTTAAATTTTATAATTTATATGAACCTAAAAATTCATAAACACGTGACATTAAATTGAGAACCTAAAGTTCTTATTACTTTTTGTAAAGAATATTAGTCAATATTACTTTCTTGATCCATATCATATCCTTTATTATTTCTTTTTATTTATTACATACTTTTGAAAAAAAAAGATTAGTATTAGTCCAAGCTTTCATTTTTCGTGGAAGCTAAATGTTTATTACCTTGTTATATAACTGAACCTGAAGTTTCTTATTTCCGAGCCCGAAGTCTCTAATATATTATAAGAATATGAAATTTTAATTCATCAAAAGTTCTCTTCTTTATTTATTTATTGATTTTTATTTTTTTAAACTCTATAGGGAATTACCCAACTAGAGAACCATGTATTAAAGAAAGAAAAAGTGAGGAAATAGCCTCCCCACGATGGCAATTACAAAGAATCAAAGTGAAATAAAAGAATCATATACATCAAGGAAAAAAAGAAGGGAAAATCACCTAACTCTGTAATTTGGAAATCCAAGCTTGTCCATTTGAAGAAGGCTTTCAATTTCTTTAGGAGGGATGGCCCACTAATGCCTCCTAGGATAATTTGAACCTATATTGGCCAATTTATCAGCTACTTTATTCTATTCTCTGAATATATGACTAATTCTGAAATTTATAGATTTGAGTCGCTCCTTACAATTGTGCTAAGCAATCATTAACTGCCATGGTGGGTGAAAACTAGAAGATAAGAAACTTTGAATGAGACTAATAGAATCTGATTCTAACCAAAGACTTCTCCAATTATGTTGTGTAGCAAAATCAACAGCAGTACTGGCAACATGAATCTCAGCATAAACGACAGATTGATGTCCTATATTGTAACAAAATCCTCCCATAAAGGTGCCTTGGTCATCCCTAAAAACTCCACCATAAGCACCCGTATCCTCATTTCTATGTGACATTCCATCTGTGTTAACTTTAATCCATCCTCTAATTGGAGGGTTCCACATAACAATGCAAGTAGCTGGAACCTTACAGAATCTAGGAGGAATTTCCAAATTATTTAGAATGTTCCTCTCATTATCCCATCTATGGAAGCCAGGGCCTTTTATGTTAGAGGTGATGATGTTGGTAATAATAGAGTTACAAATACTCCATTTATTTGGCTTTTGATCATCAAGCTTGAGGCAATTTCTAGCCTTCCATATTGCCGTAAGGACATGAAGAAATCCAGATTTCCATAAATGAGTAAGTTGGGAGTTGAAGGACCTTGTATTGAAAGCATTCCAAAAATCAATTAGCTGACTATTGTGGGGAAAACTTATTTGAAAGATGGAGGCTAGCCACTGCCAGAAGAATTGAGAGAACGAGCAGTTGAAGAAGAGGTGGATGATATCTTCCTGAGTTTTAGGATAATTGCACATAAGAAAAGCTGAAACCATAGGTATACCTCTACTTTGAAGAATGTCATATGTAGGCACTTTATTGTGAATGATTCTCCAGGCTAAAAGAGTAACTTTAGGAGGAATATGTGGATATCGTAAACTTTTAAATTTGAGATCAGTTGGAATAATGGTGTTGCTGTATGAGTATCCCTCTTTTATAGTATAATCCCCACTATAAGATTTTTCCCAAATCAGTTTATCAGAGGTTGGGGATAGAGAAAGAATTATTTTGCTAATATCCTCTACTATATCAGGAAAGCAATTAGAGAAATAAGTAGGAAGTTTCCATTTACCAACCACAATGAGGTCTGCTACTTTAGCTTTGAGGTCCATATTATCACTTCTGCAGTTTAATCTATTGATGATTGAATTTCCCAGCCAATTATCATACCAAAGAGAAATTTGATTACCATCTCCAACAATCCATTTGATATTCTTATAATTATTCAAAATTTTCTCCTTTAAATATACATCCTCATTTGATATTCTTATAATTAAGTTTTTTTTGTGCGTAAAGCATAATTATTAAATTATGATTTTTTATGATACGAAGTCATAAAAATGCGTAATTTTTAGACATGTATATCTTTGGATTATTTTTCATAAATGATATATATCCTCAAATATAAAATTCTTTTGAGATCACTAAGTATTCAAAGATTCATTGTTACTAATCTTAAGGTTTTTATTATCCGACCCATTATTTGAATACGTGATAATTATTTGATACGTGGTTTTTTAAAAATACTTTCATTTAGTTAAGTTTGGTCACCAGACTCTTGACCAAAACATAAATTAGTATTGTTCATATATATTTGGACTGACACGCACTTCACAATTTATATTGAATACTGCAATTGATAATTTTGAACTGTCATTATATAATGACATTTTTTAGCAAATAATGAATAATTCACATTATTTCGAAAATCAAAAGTTTTTCAGACTTAGTATGTAATATAGTAAAAGGTTCAACCATTATTAGACCTAAGCCTCCAGAAGAGCTTATATGATGTTATTGTATAGTACCCGCCTATTCATACACGATGAGTTATATGAAAGTAATTCATAAAGAAATTCGCTTCGTTATATGGACATCAGAATACATGGGTACTAAATAAATAAATAATAAAAAGTAATTTTGTATTACTTCTAGTGTTGAAAGTCATAAGGTTACACTAGCAAAACTCTCATTCCATTATTTATGGGGTTATACTATACAACATTCATTGTTATAGAATTGCAGTTTATCAGGACACTACATCTCAATAGTTCAATTAGGTGATATTATACAATAACCATTTTGATCACCTCATTTGTTTTTCGTGAGACTTTAAAATTGCAAACGATATCCTATGATTTTTTTTACAAAATATTTATTACTATTGTTATCACAAGAGTATATATATACGGTAAACATTGCTAAATATAGTGTTTTTTATACATGTACAATTTTATTTTAATGAGACACTCTTCCCACCGTTAGGGGAAGGCTAAAACATACCTGAAGTACAAATTGTTCCAAAAGAACGGTCTGTTTCTGAAGAACGAGGAGAATTATCGTGGAATATTTTCATTTTGTCTCGTTCAATCACCCGTATCACTCAATGCAAAAATAAAAGTGAAAAATGATATTGCAACATTAAATGTCACATGTACTAGTTGCAAATGTGCTTGCGAAAGTCATTGTCCCGGAAGGAAAAAATAAATTCGATAGCAAATAAATTTATTGCACATCATAAACGTGACAAAACCTATAGGTCCCAATTACTTGACTCCCCAAAAGTGGAGGTTAAATAAAATCATGCTCAAATAACGCTCCAGAAGATGTTATGAACAAAAGATCCACTTTCTCTAAAACCCCAGAAGAGGTTATTGTCTATTAAAAGACACAAGTTCATAAAGTGACTATAAAGACCCTGAAGTTGGCAAAGGTACCTAATATTAAATGAGATTATGATGTTTTATACATATACGAGAGAGAAGTGGGATCAATAAAGATGATCATCGGTGATATAATTGTATATGTCGTAGCTACACAAAAATCAAAGGGAAATGATACTACAAATCCACGTATTATGAATAAATATCGACAAAGAACATACTGTCCAAAATGAGAAAATGCAATGATGGCGTCATTCGAGTCCCTTAATATATATGGTGTATGCGGATCTGTATTAGAAACGCCATAAGATATTAACCTTGAAGGTTTCGAATGGGTGCTTATAATGTGAAGTGTTGAAACTCACTAAAGATGCATGATTTATGGCACAAGGTATCCTGAAGAAACCAAAATTGATTATATGCGAACATACAATCCCGTTAAGGCCGTAAATACTTTTCAGATATCTTATTAGCTTAGCAATTTTTTAAAATATATTATACAAGACTCGTGAATATTATAATTGCTTATATATACAGGTGATTAGGCATAAATTCTTCCCAATTTATCCCTTTAATTTAGTTACTTTTAGCACCTCGAACAACGTAATCGATTTGATTTTATCTCATAATCTTGCTACTGACTTATTCTAATGGGTATACCGAGTTTCTGGTATTTCGTACTAATTTTGTAAGTATTTAGTGTCAAGAAAGAAAGAAAGAAATCGAAAGCATCGAGAAAGAAAAGAAGGAAAAGTCAAAAGGGCAAAGTTGTCATTTTTACCCAAAATTTGGATGAGGCATCTAAAGAGAAGTTGAAGATATCAAGTTCATGAGCACATAGGAAGAAACGACACCTCAATCGGAGTCCCGGTGTGAAAGTTATAAGCAGTCAAAGTTTGAAGAAAAAGTCAAAGGAAATCCGAACCGGTTCGGTCCGGACCGATCCGCAATGTCAAATTCCAGAGAACCTCGGACCGAAGACAGGTCGAAGCTGAGAGAAAACAAACGAAGCGATCCGCCCCGAACCGATCTGCCAAAGAAATAAAAGAACCGGTCTGGATTCCATCCTGACCGAACCGAGGGAGGACCGGACCGGTCCGATTGTCGAATTTTAATTTTCTAAACTTCCTCTAATGGAGAGTCCTAGTGCAGCTAAAACTCTTGGATTTTTATAGGGTATTTAAACCCGTTTTATTATCATTCTTAGTACAAAGAATTTAGCTAATTTTCCATTCTTTCTGTAAAAACCCTAGTTTGAAGATTGATTACAAATTTAATTCCAAGATTGAAGATTGTTCAGATTTTTGTGGTTACAAGTAATTTTAATTGTTGCTTTTAGTGCTTTAGTAAGATTAGTAGTTAATTTCTTCTGTCCAACCTCCTTTCTACATCATTCTATAATTCTTCCTTAGTTTGATCATGCTTTTCTGTAATTCAAAAATTGTTTTCATTAGTTTCAGCATGTTAGGCTAGATTTTCTAAGGTCGGGATACATGAACCCAACCTGATGTGATAGTTGCATGTGTATAAAATTAATCCTCTAAATTTAATGGTTTGATTACGATCGTATTGCATAGGAACGCGACAATTGTAGATCCTTGGATCTCGTTTGCTTCCGGGTAACCGGGATGCTTTGGAATGCAATTCGAGTGTAACTATCGCAATACCAATTTACTCGTCCTCTGATTAAGTATGGTGCGAGCTTGAACCTCATATACGTAATGCTTGGGAGTACTAAATTCTGGGTCTAATTAATCATTTAAATTTACGATTAGTATTATATCTGCAATACACTAGGGTTGGGAGATTGTATTCTCGTCTTGTTTTCTTCATCATATAGTTTAAAGTTTTAAATCATTCATCGTTAAGTATTTTAGGTAATTTAGAATAGTTGCATTTCTTTCATAATTTCATAATTGCATCTAGTGTAATTATTCCCAAAACCAATCATCTTTTCCTTTTCCTTTAGAGTCTGAGTTAGGATCTGTCCAACGTCGTTACAATTCCATTGTCCTATTTATCTGTGAATACGATCCCGACTTACTGGGTTTATTACTAACGCGACAGGCTTGCACTTGAGCCTAGAGAGTACACACTTCTGAGACACATTCTTAGTCGCGTCAAGTTTTTGGCGCCGTTGCCGGGGAATTAGGTAGACTTAGATTAGATCGAGTCAATCTAAAACTTTGACAATAAAAAATAATCCAAAAACATATAAAAATTTTGAAAAAACACAAAAATATTCATCATCATCATCTCTCATAAGCTGTTAATACAAAATTCTGAACTCACTCAAACTCCCCATAATGCTTCAACCCAGATTCATGAAAACCCGATTGTTGAGTACGATCCGAATAGCCCTCGCACTCCTAACGCTCCATAGTTCTGGGTTCCACCTCCCACACCGTCCCACTCAATCTCAAATAACACGTCGTTTTCCTTCTTAGGACACACTTCGGAGAGCACTCCAAGTATATTAAGTGGGGATACCGAATCTTTGAGAGAGAGAGAGATGTCACAACACGGTAGTGCAGCTGTCAACGAGTGAGAGGCCCCGTATCGCCCTTTGAGAGATGTCTTATATCTCGAGCGCACTGTCACTCCGGGATGCATTTTACTCCCGTATAATGCAGGGCAATTCTGTTTTAGGGATGGGATGATCCAGATACTTCCCACTTACCATGGAATGGATTCAGAAAAGCTATATGCCCACATAATGGAATTTGAAGAGGCATGCGAGACTCTCAATGATCAAACTTGCACAAAAGATGTGCTCCGCCTTAAACTCTTTCCATTCTCGCTAAAGGATAAGGCTAAGACCTGGCTATGCTCTTTACCTCCAAATTCGATTTCATCATGGAACGAATTACAATCCAAATTTCTCAAGAAGTTCTTTCCTCCACATAGAACGAATTCCATCAAGGCTCAAATTTAAACTTTCTGACAATTAGAAAATGACTCATTCGAGCGATGCTACGAGCGTTTCAATGAGTTAATTGCATCGTGTCCCCATCATGTTTTTTATAAAACGCAAATCATATCCTTTGTTGACTTAGACGCCCGTGATGCTGAGCTTCACCTGAGGTATGTCGCCGAGACTACCCAATCTTGGGATACATTTGACCCTAATGCTCAAAATTAAAATCGTCAAGTGACCACCACTCTATCAGAGTCAGGCCTATTTCATGTAGAAAAAAATTCGAAAGCGGACAGTCGACTCGATATGCTTGAGAAATGACTGCGAGACCTACGTGAGGAATATGAAAGAGAACCTACTGGATCTATCCCAAACCCCATCGAGAAGGTGTGTGCGATTTGTGAAGAGGGTCATTCAACTGAGGAATGCCCGATTATACCCGCCTACAAAGTGATGCTTCAAGAGCAAGTCAGTGGCATATGAGGCTTTAAGGGTAATTTCGGTGCACCGCACGGGAATTCCTACAAACCTTCATGGAAAAACCACCCTGGTTTTAGCTATGGGCAACAACATGCTGCGATGAATCCTAATTCACATGTTGCCCCTCCTCCACCATCGTATTTTCAATAAGCTCCACACATGCAAGGATATGTACAAGCACCACCACATTAAGGAGCATACATCCCTCCACCGCAGAGAAGTCTCGAGGATATAATCAACCACTTTATCAATACCCAGACTGCAACTAATGCTAGGCATGAGCGCATGATGAATGACATGAATGTGAACATCTCACAGTTACAATCATCGTCGAGTATCCAAGTGAAGGGCAAGTTTCCTAAGCAGGGCCAAAGACCACCCCAAGGTCAAACTCGTGTCAGCTCCACCTCGATAGAACATCAGGAGCAATGTCAAGATGTGACCACTCTTCGTAGTGAGAGAGTTGTTGATTTATCACCTCCCCCACACGATGCAACCAACTACAAGGGGATTTCGCCCGGCACGAAAGAGGCCGAAGATGTCCCCTTGAAAGAGAGTGATAAAGAGGACACTAGTGAGCCCGAGGTAGTAGTGAAACCACCCACCGCATCACCGTTTCCTCAAAGGTTGGTTCCTTCCAATAAAGGAAATCCCCGTGATGAAGTGCTAGACGTACTAAAACAAATAAAGCTGAATTTACCTTTCCTCGATGCTATTAAGCAAATTCCAGCTTATGCAAAAGTCATCAAAGACTTATTGACAGTAAAGAGGAGGATGAAGGTAAAGAAAAATGTCTTCCTAGCACAGAAAGTGAGCTCCATCCTACTCAATGATCTCCCGCCCAAGTTCAAAGATCCCGGTGCACCCACCATTTCCTGCATCATTGGAGAAAATAAAATTGAGAATGCCTAACTTGATTTGGGAGCAAGTGTCAATATCCTCCCTTACGCCATCTATAGGCAACTTGATTTGGGCGACCTCAAGCCCACAAAGGTCACTCTCCAATTAGCGGATCGAACCATGAAGATCCCAAGAGGCATAGTTGAGGACGTGATCGTCCAAGTTGACACTTTCTACTTCCCGATAGACTTTGTCATTTAGGACACGGAGCCCTCCTTCACCTCGAGTAACCATGTTCCCATCTTTCTTGCGCGGCCGTTCTTAGCTATGGCTAACGCAATCATCAATACTCGGAATGGGAAAATGCAACTCACTTTTGGGAACATGACTTTAGAGACTAACATCTTCCATATCGCCCAACAGACGGGGGAAGAAGATGATCTTCACGCGGTGAGTCTAATAGACAAGATCGTAGAGGATTATTTCGAGGAAACTTATTGTGGAGATGCCTTAGAGTCCTGTTTAGTGTCGAGACACGAGAGTGAAGGGACGTACATCGCATTCGAGAGGGAGGTTGAGGAGTTGAGAGAATTATCTGATGAGAGAGCGTCGGACGAGGACGCGAGAGATGTAAGTTGGGTTTCTAGATTCGAGGAGTTACCACCAAGGGATACACGCATGGTTCCCTCCAACGAAAAATTTCCAACCCTCGAATTGAAGAAACTCCCCTCCCATATTAAATATGCATACCTAGGAGAGGATGAGACATTTCCTGTTGTTGTCTCCTCTAGCCTAGACGAAGAGCAGGAGGGTAAATTGCTAAAGATTACGAGGAAGCACCAAAGTGCTTTTGGTTGGTGCATTGCTGATTTAAAAGGGATAAGTCCTTTGATTTGCACCCACAAGATCCATCTCGAAGAGGATATCAAGCCCTCGAGAGAAATGCAAAGAAGGCTTAACCCTAATATGAAAGAAGTGGTGAGGACCAAAATAATTAAGCTATTGGATGTCGGGATTATCTACCTAATCTCGGATAGCAAGTGGGTGAGCCCTATTCAAGTTATCTCAAAGAATTCGGGCATGACAGTGATTGAGAATGCTAAGGGAGAGCTAGTTCCCCAATGTACCACCACCGGGTGGCGCATTTGCATTGATTACCAGAAACTAAATGCGGGAACTAGGAAAGACCATTTCCCCTTGCCATTTATTGATCAGATGCTTGAGAGAGTAGCGGGCCACCCTTACTATTGCTTCCTTGATGGTTATTCCGGATATAACCAAATTAAGGTAAATGTACTTGACCAGGAGAAAACAACCTTCACTTTCCCTTTTGGTACGTTTGCCTACAAACGTATGCCATTCGACTTGTGTAATGCACCCGCAACCTTTCAAAGGTGCATGTTGAGCCTATTTAACGACATGGTCGAGAGAGGACCTGAAGTGTTCATGGACGATTTCAGCATTTTCGGCACCTCTTTCGATCTTTGTCTTGAAAAACTGGAAAAGTACTTGCCCGGTGTGTGGAAAAGAACTTAGTGCTGAATTGGGAGAAATGCCACTTCGTGGTCACCGAGGGAATAGTTCTTAGCCACATAGTTTCATCCATGGGGATAGAAGTTCATAGAGCTAAGATAGATGTCATAGCCGATCTACCCCCACCAAAATCGCTCAAAGAAGGGCGCTCCTTCTTGGGTCACGCGGGGTTTTATTGAAGGTTCATTAAGGACTTTAGCGCCCTCGCTAGACCCTTAAGCAACCTACTTACGAAGGACAACCCATTTGAGTGGACGAAAGCATACCAAAGCGCTTTTGAAAAACTGAAAACCATGCTTGTGTCCGCTCCCATCATGCAAGTTCCGGATTGGTCCTTATGTGTGATGCTAGCGACTATGCAATAGGGGCTGTTTTGGGCCAAAGAAAAGACAAACAAGCTCATGCCATCTACTATGCTAGCCGGACTCTTACCGGACCACAACTCAATTACTCTACCACAGAGAAGGAGTTACTAGTGGTAGTCTTTGCCCTTGATAAATTTTGGTCCTATCTTATCGGTTCTCCCATTACTTGCCTCACCGACTACGCGATATTGAAATACCTACTTGCAAAGAAAGATGCAAAGTCGCGCCTCATAAGGTGAATCCTACTCCTACAAGAGTTTTATCTCTCCATTAAAGATAAGAAAGGAGTAGAAAAGGTCGTTGCCGACCACTTACCACGACTTTTGTCCGACGTACCTAGTGATCCAATACCCATAGACGAATACTTTTCGGATGAGTAACTATTTGCTATCTCTTCTTTGCCCTGGTTTGCGGATATAGTGAACTACCTTGTCATGGGAGTCGTCCCTCCCGACTGGACACTGCAAGATAAGAAGAGGTTTATTACTTGGTCGCGCATGTTTTTCTATGACGATCCCTTCCTGTTTAAATATTGCGCCGACCAAATCATCCGACGATGCGTACCGGATGACGAAATCCTGAAAGTTATCCAATTCTATCATTCGAAAGCTTGTGGAGGCCACTTTTCGACGAAAAAGACGACCGCTAAAATTCTGTAATGCGGCCTCTATTGGCCCACAATATTTTGGGATGTGAACAATGCTTGTAAATCTTGCAGTAGGTGCCAACGGATGGGAGCTATTACCCGATGAGACATGATGCCTCTTACCCCCCATACTCATTATTGAGATCTTCGACTATTGGGGTATTGACTTCATGGGCCCTTTCCCCTCATCATTTGGTTTCTAATACATCCTTATCGCGGTAGATTACGTTTCTAAATGGTTGGAAGCTATAGCTACTAAGAGAAATGATAATAAAGTGGTGATTAAGTTCCTGCAAGAACACATACTTTCCCCCTTTGGTGCTTCGAAAGTGATCATTAGTGATAATGGCACGCACTTTTGCAATAGGCCATTCGCGAAGCTCATGAGAAAGTATGGTGTCATTGACAAGGTTGGAATGACTTATCACCCACAAACGAATGGGCAGGCCGAACTAGCGAATCGAGAAATCAAGAACATTCTCAAAAAGACCGTAAATCCTATCCGAAAAGATTGGTCACTTAGATTGAACGATTCGCTATGGGCCTATCGTACCGCATACAAAATTCGCTCGGTATGTCCCCTTTCCGCTTTGTGTATGGCAAACCTTGCCATCTTCCCGTGGAATTAGAGCACAAGGCGTATTGGGCAATTAAAGAGTTAAACTATGCCATGGATAAGGCCGGTGAAGCTCGCAAGCTTCAAATAAATGAGTTAGAAGAGATACGCGATGATGTGTACGAGAATGCAAAAATTTCCAAAAAATGATAAAACTCGCTCACGATAACATCATTCGACGCAAAGAGTTTCTTCTCGGATAAAAAGTGCTTCTCTATAACTCCCGACTTCATCTCTTTTCTGGCAAGTTGCGGTCACGATGGTCGTTGTGACGAATGTTTTCCCTCACGGAGCTGTTGAGTTAGACGACTTGAAAGGGGGGATATACATAAAAAGTAAATGGATAATGCCTAAAGACATATCTAGAGGCGTGTGTGGAAGAAGTCGGCACCGTTTGGTTGTCGGACCCCGTTTATGGGGTAGAGTGAGTTGCTACAGTGAGGTCGTCGCACCCTCGACGCGTATGGGGTGAATTCTTGTGTATAGTAGACGCTAGTCGTGTGAGTAGTGAGAGTCCATAGGATTAGGGTATAATATGGTGAGAGCATTCAAATGTTTCAGGAAATAGAGAGTATGTTGACCATAGATATCGAGAGGATTTTGAGTCCAAACTGATAGGGAGCATGATGAGAATTGAAAACTTTCGGAGAAAAGCGATCGCAATTAAGTTAGGGGGAAATCCAGCCTAATCAAAGAACCGGATCAGGACCGGCCCAGATCGGTTCCTTTATTTTAGAGCTGGATCGATCCAGCAATTGAAAAGCTCCAAGATTAAAGGACCGGACCAGTTCGGTCCCCAGCCGGATCGGTCCGCTTTCTGCAGAAATAGATTTCCCCTATTCCCTAGGTGCACCCCCTTCTCCCCAATCCCTTCCCTTCCCTCCCAATTCGTTCCCCCATAACCAACCCCTCATTTTCCCTCCTAAATACACTCCCTCTTCCCTCCAAACCCTTTCCCTCCATTTCCAAAACCCTACCCACCCTCCCCTATAAATACCCACCCATAGCCTCCACGTTTCTTCACACCTTCAACCACCTCACTCCTCTCTCCCTAATTTTTCCATCAAACTCTCCCCGTTATCATGGCCCAATGACCTGCCCCCACCAAATACAACTCCACTGAAATCCTACCCTCCGACCATGGTGAATTCCGTTCCCGCCAAGAGGAGCGGTGGTGCAATCGGTTCTTTGGTCCGGATTGCAAAATCCACTTGGAGCGCGCTATCCAATGGTCAGGTCTGCCCAATTCCATCACCGCCCTCTTCATGCCTAGGGGTTGGTGTCGATTCCTTAATCAACCGTAGGAAGTGGTTTGGGCAGCCGAGGTCCGATCTTTCTATGGGTCCCTTGTTTGAACGGGCCAATTCGAGTCTCGAGCATATGTTGATGGTACCATCATCCTTTTTTTTCATTGGCCCTTCTCACGGCCAAGTTGGCCGAATACGACATTCCCGATGTTCAAGATTTCACCTACCCAAGGAATGTCGCCCCGATCACCAAAGAACTGATTATGGAGCGTATTGCCCCCGATGTTGCATGGAGAGGGCAAACTGTCACTGTTGGTTGTCTTAACGAGAAAGCACGCCTCACCTTCTAAATAGTGTGTGTAAATATTTTGCAAACATCCAACGATTCAGCGATGCGTCCCCGTCAGGCCACATTGACATACCACCTCTTCGATCCCAACACTTCCATTAACCTGACTCGCACCCTATACGCCGACATCCTCGCCGCAACCATGAATGAGAAAGGTGCAACACCACTTCCTTATGCACGTTTGATTACCTCCATCCTCAAGGACGCTGGCATTGAGGCCCCGCTTGATCGTACTCGCCTCTTCGGTCCTTTTGGATAGGGAACCCGCACGCGGAGCACCAAACATCTAGCCATCCTCCGAGCGAGGCGGGGAAGTGATGACGAGGATGATGCTGCCTCGAGTGAGGAAGATGAAGATGAAGAGGAAGAGGAAGAGGAAGAAGAAGTAGGTGCTGATGTGGAGATGGGTGACTGAGGTGCGGATGAAGAGTCGGGTGAAGAAGAAGACGACCCGGATTTTGAATGGGTGGGTAGCGACCTCACTAACCGTATGTCGGCCCTTGGGACGAGATTCAATAGCTTTTTGACCGACTATCGTCGCGATACAAGCATGGTGTTTCATTTCCAAGCGGACTTTTATCGACGCCAAGGGGATCCCAACGAGCCATTGCCATCCTATTTCTATGACCCCTATGGCCCCGATGCGCCCCGCTCTTCCCAACCACCGCCCCAGTGAAGCTTTGTTTGGTTGTGACAGTTTTTAGTTGTTTCCCTTGTCCACGTGCTGTATGCTCTTTGCTGTTTTTGTACCACAGTCCTGCTTTATAAAAATCTGCATTTTCTCCATTTGTTTGTTTTATTTATTGCACTTCTTATTTTGCCTTGTTTAGATTTTAGTCCTTTTTGCTTGAGGACAATGCAAAAGTCTAAGTTGGGGGGGGGGGGGGGTCACAAGTGCGTATAAACTTCAAAAAAATTCAAAAATGCCCAGAAATTTTAAAAAAAAATCATAAATTTTGAAAAATCTAAAAATATTTTGTTCAAAATAAATAAAAATTGGAATTAAAAATTTTCAAAAATATCATTAAAAGTCGGATTGAAGTCTCAAGTTATAAAATTCAACATACATAAAGCCGAAATTGACCAAAGATGGAAATTGAGCGAAAATTGACGACTTAACGAATAAGTGTGGAGATTAAGAAACCCGATGAGATTCGAGCCTTTCATCTTTTGAGAAATTTATAAATCAATCCGAGTTAATTGTTAACTCAAAGTTCTTTTTAGCGCCTAAAAAGTCGTCGAGGATCTCAATTCTTTCATTTTGACCGGTTATGGAAAATGTGTGTGATATTGCCTTGAAAAACGCGCTACAAATCTCTAAACATAATTAATCTCGAGACGCATATGGTAACACAATTAGTAATTCGGACAATGATGTAGGCCCTCGTTTGTTACCCAAAAATATTGGCCTAAAAAGTTGTGAAAAATTATCCCTTTGATAACCCAATTTGAGCCTAATAAATTTTTTTCTTTTCGTTTGATAACCCGAAAAACCCAAATAGCCCGGAATTGTGAAAAATGGAAAAATTTAGAATTTATGTCCGAAAAGTGCGTAAAAAGGGGCAAGGAAAAAAAATATATAGATATGCTCAACAAAAATAAAAACAGAAAAATAGAGAAAAAGAAGAGAAATTGAGCAAAATCCCGGAAAAAGCACAAATGGACATCATAAATGACTTTTCCAATCCCAACGTTCCTTACCGTTTTCATTTTACCCAATATACCGTAAAACCCGAAAAAGTCCTAGCCGAGTCCGAATTGAAAAATTGGTTATCTCGTGGAGAACTAATACACCAAAAGATAATAAAAAAAATAATGCGTGAATAAGAGACAATGTTCCCATTTTTAAAATCGTAATCCGTGGATGAGATCCTATCACTATAAAATTTTCGTCTTTCTACTTGTGTGCGTGAACTTAGTTCCACCATATTTACCCTTTTTATCATGCATACCGAGAGAATAGCCACATTCCGAATGATTCGTTTGCGAGAGCATCCCGTGAGATTTTGAAAATAAAACGAATTTTCGGAAAGTAACGTAATGACCAATCGGTGGAAATTAGCGGTTAAATTTCCGGCTTTGCACACATGCACTAGGATTTGAGACTATTGAGCATGACTTTATGATGACTATTTTCTGGGAAAGTTTGAATTATATAATTTTTGTGTATTTTGAAAGTTCTCTGAGTCGAATTTTGTGGGTATATTCATTGCAAACCCTCACGAGACACAACTCGTCCTACTAGGGTAACCTAGGGGTTTAAAGGCTTGTTGCATACGCTAAATGCAATCGCTTGATAGCGAAAAAGGTTTTCTATCCCAATAAAATGATTTTCAAGAGTTAAGCCTTGCTAGGATTCTTTTACATTGCTCCGGATGCGCAAAGTTCTAAGTTTGGGGGGTTTGATTAGGCATAAATTCTTCCCAATTTATCCCTTTAATTTAGTTACTTTTAGCACCTTGAACAGTGTAATCGATTTGATTTTATCTCATAATCTTGATACTGACTTATTCCAATAAGTACCCCGAGTTTCTGGTATTTCGTACTAATTTTGCAAGTATTTAGTGTCAAGAAATACATAAAGAAACCGGAAGAATCGAGAAAGAAAAGAAGGAAAAGTCAAAAGGGCAAAGTTATAATTTTTACCCAGAATTTGGATGAGGCATCTAAAGAGAAGTTGAAGATATCAAGTTCATGAGCACATAGGAAGAAACGGCACCCCAATCGGAGTTCCGGTGTGAAAGTTATGAGCAGTCAAAGTTTGAAGAAAAAATCAATGGAAATCCGGATCGGTCTGGTCCGGACGGATCCACTATGTCAAATTCCAGAGAACCCCGGACCGAAGATGGATCGAAGCTGAAAGAAAACAAACGAACCAATCCGCCAAAGAAATAAAAGAACCGATCCGAATTCCAACCAGACCGAACCGACGGAGGACCGGACCGGTCCGACTGTCGAATTTTAATTTTCTAAACTTCCTCTAATGGAGAGTCCTCGTGCAACTAAGACCCTTGGAGTTTTGTAGGGTATTTAAACCCGTTTTATTATCATTCTTAGTACGGAGAATTTAACTAATTTTCCATTCTTTCTGTAAAAACCCTAGTTTGAAGATTGATTACAAATTTAATTCCAAGATTGAAGATTTTTTTTATTTCTGTGGTTACAAGTAATTTTAATTGTTGCTTTTAGTGCTTTAGTAAGATTAGTAGTTAATTTCTTCTGTCCAACCTCCTTTCTACATCATTCTATAATTATTCCTTAGATTGATCATGATTTTCTGCAATTCAAAAATTATTTTCGTTAGTTTCCGCATGTTAGGCTAGATTTTCTAAGGCCGGGATACATGAACCCAACCTGATGTGATAGTTGCATGTGTATAAAATTAATCCTCTAAATTTAATGGTTTGATTACGACCGTATTGCATAGGAACGCAATAATTGTAGATCCTTGGATCTCTTTTGCTTTCGGGTAACCGGGATGCTTTGGAATGCAATTCGAGTGTAACTATCGCAATACCGATTTACTCATCCTCTGATTAAGTATGGTGCGGGATTGAACCTCATATATGTAATGCTTGGGAAACTAAATTATGGGTATAAATAATCATTTAAATTTACGATTAGTATTATATCTGCAATACACTAGGGTTGGGGAATTGTATTCCCGTCCTGTTTTCTTCATCATATAGTTTAAAGTTTTAAATCATTCATCTGTAAGTATTTTAGGTAATTTAGAATAGTTGCATTACTTTCATAATTTCATAATTGCATCCAGTGTAGGTATTCCCAAAACCAATCATCTTTTCCTTTTCCTTTAGAGTCAGAGTTAGGATTCATTCATCTGTCCAACGTCATTACAATTCCATTATCCTATTTCTTTGTGTATACGTTCACGACTTACTGGGTTTATTACTAACACGACATGCTTGCACTTGAGCCTAGAGAGTACGCACTTCCGAGACACATTCTTAGTCGCGTCAACATGACTTAGATAAAGAATACATATAAAAATCTTAGAAGGATTTTCTTTGCATAAAGCAAAGATAAGGAGTACGTACTCAAATGCACTATGATGTTCATTATATAAAAAGTAATCCAAATGGATTTAGGTACAACCGTCTTAGTAAATATTTGTCTAAAGAAGGGTATGGAAACAATCATGTATGTAAATGTGTTATTATAAAATATCCTTAAATAGATGTGCTCTTGAAGAGCTCAATTGAAATGCAAAATATCCAAATAAAGAATTAAAAAATGAATGACCTTGGGGTAATTAGTTATTGCATCGGCCTACAGATCGAGCATAGTTTATGTTAAACACTTATCCATTAGTTAGATGGATTGAAAAGTCCCGCAATGCTTTAGCATATATTAAGCACACCATTTTAGTATCCCCATGATGTCCTGTCTTTGGATATTATAATATCCATATCATCCTAAAGGATGACAAATGTATACTTAGTCCAAAAATAATATATTAGCATGTTATTATTGCATTATTTTAATATTATTAGTATATTGGTATATATAACACAATACCAGACATAATAATTGCAGTCAATTTCTTTACAAGAAATAATTACCATTCAACCTGCAAAGTATGAGACTAATATCAATCATATTATGTGGTATGTGTATATCTAATCATATGTGTCTATAGTTATATAGATGCAGGTTATTTATAGAACCCTCAAAAGGAACAATCAAAGCACTTATGACTTACCTCAAACAACATACGTTCTTTTTACTACTTATGAAGGCAATGGTTCTTATATAGCACACACTCGAAAAGACTACATCAAGGGAGATATGACTAGCACATTTCAATTCGTCTACATCCACGAACTGAAGAAAAGTTATGCATTAAATAAATTGTAGAAGATTTATGTTATTGAAGTCAAATATTTCTGATAAAGCGACATGTTTGTCCCTCTTCACCCAAATCTTATGAAAGTCAAGCTTGTGTAGGAAAATGAAATTGAAGTAGCAATCGATCAAATCAATTCACCGTGTCAAAGTAATATTTCAAAAGGTTGTGTATGAGACTACTATGCATCGACTCAACCATCAGAGAAATACTATAATCAAGGGGAGTATCAAACCAAGGAGAGCATTTGATTAGAGGGGATCTAAGAACATGATATTTTAGATATATATGCGCGTTGTACTCTTTTTTCTTTAACTAGTTTTTTTCCCTTTGGGTTTCTCAGTTAAAGATTTTGACGAGGCAACACTAAGCGCGTCCAATGACGATTCAATTATCACAAAAATTGTACTATTTTTCCTTCACTTTGGGTTTTTTCCACTAGGGGTTTCATTAACAAGGTTTTAATGAGGCAACAATCATTGAATGGTGGATATAGTGTACATTTAAGGAGGAGCATTATAAAATGCGTATTAAGTGGATATCCACTTGTATTCCAGTTCACTGGTATTCCACAATTATTAAGGGGTCTATTAGATTACCTTATTTTGTACTATAAATATAGGTTATACCACTTTATTATTGACATATCAATGAAATGAAAGACTCACTCTCTCTGAATTCTCTTTGTGTTCCCTTTATTTTACAACATATAATTTGATATACAACCCCTATTTTTTTAAAACCCACATCAATGGGTTAAATTATATTTAACACGCCCAAGAGACGATGTTTATTGAAAAGAAAAATGGAAAAAGAAAAACTTCATTCTAACCCATATTCAGGCAAATTGATGGTTCTTGAATCTACAAATTGAAAGATATAAATATAGAAATCAATTGCAATTGAGAAGAAAACTCCAAGCCTTAAATCTCAAATCGATGTTCTATCTTCCCCTCTCTCCTCTTCTCCCTCATTTAACCTTTCGTACTCTCCAGATCTCAGTGAAAGACTCCATACTTACCATAACCTACTTTTCATTTCTCTCGTAGTTTGTCTTCTTGTTTCATTCCATAGTTATTCAGCTAGTGGACAACCTCGACAACAAGCCTAAGGGCAACAACAGAATGACGTCAAACCCAACTCTTGAACCCTTTTATTGAGTCATTTTTTGGTTGTTAAATCATTTTATGATTTAATCATGTGTTAAGTCATATTTTTTATCAAATCGCGTGTTGAATCCGTTTGTTGTTGATAGTGTTTGTATGTTTAATTGAGTCATATATGAACTCAACAACTTCCATTCAAGGATATTATAACTTTATGTTTTCCATAGTGATCAATTTTTGTTTCTAAATATATTTGAAGGATATTGGGGATGATGATGCCGGGGACTTTTAAAAGGGTTGTTAACGTGTTTTTGTTAATTTTTATTTTAAGCATAGAAATCTGATAACTTGGGGTTGTTAATGGAAAATTTAGGTTCAATTAAATACACCTTTTCAAAAAGGGTGCAGCTAATGGCACCCCAATTATTACTCCAAAATACCACGAGAAAATTTTAAAATTCTTTTACTAAGTGCCACCACACCATATAAATGTTTTATACACAATATTTTATCCACAATCTTCTTAGTCCCCACCACACCTTTCTCTTTTTACCCACTAATCTCCCACGTCATTCTCACTCCACCCGCTAAACTCCAACCATTTTTTCCCCAGTCAAAGAGCATTCAATAAATTTTGGTCCCCACTACACCAATCAAAGTGCATTAATTGCATTTTGGTCCCCGTTACACCAACAATCATAAATTTTGTCCCCACGCAATAACTAGGGTTTGTCTTTAAAGTTATAAATATTAATAGAAGGTGTTAACAATGGGTGTGGCACCCCTAAAAATAATAAAACTACCCCAAGCAATGTTCGTGAGGTAATTTTTGGGTCCTATGTAAATTATTTTTTGTTTGTTCATAAGGATTCAAAAAATAAAAAAGGCTAAAAAATTGAACAATGGTTCCGGAACGGGGCCCCTAGTTGGAGATCAAATCTCAACTAGTTAGAGATATGTTATATTTTGTGTGCACGTGTAAGCAAATGTGTAGGTAGGTTTTGAAGGATATGTTGTATATTTTGTACATGTGTAAGTAAACGTGTAGGTAGTTGTGAGGTGATGGCAAAGTGGACTCTGATTTTTAAAGTTGTTCAAAATATATATCATTATAACGTATGGAATGGATTTCAATATCATGTGCATTGGATTTTAATATCACGTTCAATTAAAGAACAAGATCAAGTGGACGGGATTTCAATTTCACTAACTTTCATTATGGTAAATATAATTGATTTTAGATGTATACAACGAATCCACACGACATTACTCGGTATGAAACACATGAATATAACTTACCCCTAAAAGTGAAAATGTACTGTTAGGTATGATTTTCCTGAACCAAACTTTATCAACACTGCACCAAATCTGCCGAATTGTCATGGTCATTGACCTTGACAAGTTGAACAATGACCGTGACAATTCCGGACAGAATTGAAAAAAAACTGCTGGGTAGTATGGCCACTGCCACTGCCCAACAGTATATTTGTACATGTTATAGCAATGTTGTACCTGTTCAAACATCATATATCCAAATAAAATAGAGATAATGCAAATATACATTCAAAAAATAGACAATATGCATCATGATATAATCCAATTATAATTCAAATGTAACAACTTAAAAAAATTCAATTCAAATAATGTCACTAAATGTCTAGGGTAAGGTTAACTCTGAGGAGGTGAGTAGGCCACACGATATACGAATTGACACACCCACCAATATACATCGTGCCGCATTATTCGCACAACTACAATAGGGAGTTCTCCTTCCCGGGTATCACATGCGTGACGAGCACCTTGGACTCGATGTCTTGAAGCGAACATCCATGAACTGGCATACCCTGAACGGTATTTGGGTCCCTCAACTCCCGCCCTATCCGCTGGCCATCAAATATGTCCAGTATGAACATTCTCGGCCAACTAAGTGTCGACATCGATCGGTCGGTCGAAGGGAGCCAAATAGGGGAGTGGATCATCATAGTCCACACGTGTTGGTGATGAAGCAGCGAGGTCCACATCCTCCTCATCCTGCACCTCGTCCTCCTACACCTCGTCCTCCACCACCTTCTCCTTCCCTTTCCCTTTACGATTTTCGCCCAACGAACGCTTCATGAATGAGAACATATCTTGGACCGTCGCCTCCAAACGGGACAACTTCTCTTCATGGGAGTCCACCGTTCGAGTCAACCCGGTGTCGCTCGTCTCCAATTTGATGATCCTAGATTTGGCCACCAACGAGCTCACCCCCTTGTCCTCCCCTCACGATCAATGCCAAGCACTGGCCTGAGTGCGTCTGTGGACAAAGATGCCTTGTCGGCATCAGACTGCGACTCATGCACCTCCTTAAGCTTTGCTTGAAACGACAAAAAGCACATGATTAGTAAAATGAGTAAATTAAAAAATTATAACGTATAATTAACAAAAAGTAAACTGTCGAATTACTTACAATCGTGGCCACGACGCTCGGGGACACCTCCTTATCCTTCCCCTTCTTCGTCCGAATAGCCACATAGGTATCGAGCCTATGTGGCCTACCACCAGGGCCACTCCCTGTCCCCTGAAATAAAATAAAGTAAAATTAGTATCGGCCCCGCAAAGTAAAATAATGCAGAATAATATATTTTTTTTATTATAGAAAAATTAAATATTACCATCATCCTATGCTCCACCTCGGCGTAAGACGTCCGGTCGAAGTAGTACACGTCCGTCTTTTTTACCCTATTTTCCCTCTCTGATTGGCGAGATGCCAATTGTCGCTCCCCGATCTCATTGTCAATGAACTTTTGCCATTGTGCCAATGAGATCGGCTCTTTCGGCGGGACGAATTCACGCATTCGGATAACGGACTCTCGTGTCTTCCCAAAGTACCGGGTCTGCATATTTTTCTTCCACGTCTTGTGTTGCTCCCTCAACTGCTCCAAAACGGAATCGCGTAGCTTTGGATCCAGGCTGAATTGTTCCTGTCCAACAAATAAAATGTTAGTTCCGAATAAATATAAATATAAAATGAAATTGAAATTGAAATCGAAATCGAAATTGAAATATTCATATAATATAAATATAAATACATTACCTGTAGTGCCACCCAAATAGCTAACTTGAGCTCATTTGGAACCTCGCTCCAACTAGTGTACCCCGGGCCGATGCCGATGATCGTCTTTACTAGCTCTAGGGATCTCGCTAATAGCCCCGTCTTGTTCTCGATGGTCATTCCTAATTTGACATATTTGGGGAGACTAGGGGCTGAGGAGCTCTCGTCGCCTCCGCTACCAACGAGCCCAGACGACATCATCATAACTAGCATCATCATCCTCGCCTTAATACCTGAAGGAGACATTTGTTGTAAAAAAATGTTGTTATTAGTACAAATCAAAATGAATTAGAAGAAGACATGAAAATATATACAATTACTACAAATCCAAATGAATTGTTACTATTTAACACCTTAATTTTGAATTCCAAAACAACAACATCTAGCTTATGATATGTATAATTACTAAAAATTCGAAACATCCCCACCCCCACCCCTACTGCCCCCACACACGCACACTACACAAGAGTGAAAATGAAAAAGTGCAAATCAATTAAAAGCATTAAAAATGGATTGATAAGGAACAAATTGGAATATTTATTACAAATTGAAAAATTATTTCAAATTCGGGTTATCATAAAAAATGGATTGATATTCGGTAGGAGCAGCCAAGTCATCCACACCACTATTTAGACGCTTTGGCGCGTGTAGGATAATTGACCATGGCTCGTTGTTGATATACTCTGAGTAAAACACTTGGTTAACCTTTTGAAATGCACAAACAAAAGGTTCATCGCTCACGTGGTTGTTGCTCTTCAAATTGGACAAGTCAACCATGATCAAATTGATGACAGGGTCAACTTTAAAAGAATTTTTATCCTCAACTCTTATCCAGCCATAGTAAAATACAACCTATTTGAAGCTTATATAATCTAATTCAAATATTTTTCGGATTACACCATCGTAAGTCATTTCAGCTTCAACGAGGATTTTATCTTTCGCGCTCGCTCAAAATAAAGTAAGAGCCTTGTATGAAATGCCCGAGTTCTATACATTTGTACTTTCCTCGTACACTAGCACCAAAAACGTAACCGTTCAATCGATACTTAGATGGGACCTTCGAACGTAACCGTTCATGAGTAGTATAATTCACAATCTTTTATAAGTTGGACGAAAAATTAGATGGGCCCTTAAAATTATATATTGTGTCTAAAAGCACCTTCCTTTCCCCACTCGTCAAAGTAAACGCACCAGGGGGAATTAATGTCCTTCCCCTACTATCTTCTTTCAACCATAATTGTGGCTTAAGTTTCAACGATTTAAGGTCTTTTCGTGCATTTTCTTCATCCTTCGAATGACTCCCCCCAAGGCAAGTGCCCACAATATGTTCAACGAAGTTCTTCTCTGCATGCATCACCTCCAATACATGGCACACCGGGTTATTATTTCAATAAGTCAAGTTAAAATAAAATTAAACTCCTAGACCATGCCTTTCGTGCCTCAGTTTCATTCCAAGTTGGGGTCTTCTTAAGCTTGACATTCTTAAATTTGGGTTTCTAACCTAGCATATTAGGGCCACATTCAGAAGATTTACTTTCAATTTCTGAACCTGAAAGTTGTCTCGGCGGTAGTCTATGTTCAACTCTGCCTAATAAAAAGTTGGAACCTTTTTCAAATCTGAAACTATGAGCCGGGGGTAAAAACCTCCTATGACAATGGTATACATTTTTTGAGGTAAAGGATAGACAAAGAGATTCCGTCTCCCCTCCACAAGTAGGATACCCCAAATAACCATGTACTACACAATCGGATAATGTCCCATAAGCTGGAAAATCATGAATTGACCACATCAATATAGCTTTTAGCTTAAATTCTTATTTTCTTAAAGAGTCAAATGATTGCACACCCTTTTCCCACAACTCATTTAATTCTTTTACCAAAGGAGCCAGGTAGATGTCGATGTCATCACTTGGTGCTTTTGTCCCAGGTATCAACAAAGACATCATCAGAAATTCAAGTCTCGTACACTGTGAATGAGGGAGGTTGAGTGGGGCTAGGATCACTGGCCATACACTCTGATTGGTGCCTAGATTTCCAAATGGATTCAAACCATCTGTTGATATAGCCAAACGAATGTTTCGCTGTTCTTGAGCAAAATCAGGATACTCATACTTCACCATCCTCCAGGCTGTAGAATCAATAGGATGATGCATGCGATTACCCCCTACTTCTGCCCTAGCATGCTAAGTCATTTCCTCCGCTATCCATGGTACTGTGAAAAATCGCTTTAATCTAGGCCCAATGGGAAATTTTTTAAACATTTTTAAGGCACTTTTGAGCTTGTGCCTTCCTTACTAGTAGATTATACATATCTAGGTTCATCGCATACCGGACAACGATCGAGATTTTCATACTCCTTTTGGTATAATATGCAGTCATACACACAAGCATGAATTGATTTATACTTCATTCCCAAACCTTTCAAACTATTCTTCATAACAGGATAGCAATTTGGAAGCGTATTCTCCTTGGGTAGTAACCCCTTCACCCCCATTTCAGAATTCCTATCACGTTATTGCCAGACAAACCGTATTGCGTCTTCAAACTGTGCAAACCAACCATGGCATGTAAAGTTGTTTGATCTTTCTTACAACCAGAGTATAACGGTTGGGTTGCCTTAAATTTTAAACTTTGGTAGTCATCGTCAAGGTTTATCGTGATATCTTCACGAGCACTTGAACCTTGTACATCATCAGTAACATTATTCTCCTCTGCTTTATAAACTTCGTACGCATCATCAAATAAATCTTATAACATATTATGATATACGTCGTCCCCTTCTATATATATCCTACTTGTTGAAGGTTGTTGTGAAGGTTGTTCGAGGACAAAAAGAACTTTCAATTCACTGTGAAAACTCAAAAATCGATAACTATCTTGCATACCCCATCTTAACAAATGTAGTTCAACTGTTTTCCACTCAAACACCTTACCATTCTTACACTTAGCACACAGACACATAAACTCTTCATCATTATGACATCTCTTTGCGTATTTCACAAATTCATTAGCACCTCTGCGAAACACATCCCCCATTCTATTTGTCTCACCGATCCACTCTTTGTATTTCGGATATCCCATCACAGCTACCACACCTAATCACCTATTAAAGGTAAGAAGCGTATATTCATGGATTAGTATAAACAAAACTTAGATTTATAGTATGTTTTATTTAATTATGTCCTATTTATATTCGATTCTTAAATTTCAAATTCAATTTATAATAGAAATTCCTATTTCCTCCATCTCCTCTAAAGGGTGAGTTGTCCTATCCCATTCAAGACCGCATATTTCTATAATATACTTAACAACTCATGCACATTGTTACGATTTGAGAAAAATTCGGCAGCATATCCCCGTAGTTCTCCAAGTACATGACGTAGATTGGCAAGTGTGAGTGTTATTTCAATTGATCAATTGAAATAACAGTCACACTTGTCAATCTAGTATGTACCTAGAGAACATTAGGATACGACTGCAGAACTTCCTAGAAAAGTAACAACTTTAAGCCACTAAGAATATTATTTTACATAAATTATGCAGTCCCAAACTGTCCAAACGGGACAATTCGAGAGATCTTATTAAAGGGGTAATGACTCTCGAACGGGTCTAAGGGCTATTGAATGCGTACGCATAAGAACTAAAAGGCTAGAATCTATGCGCACTATATGTAATTTCAAGTATATATATATTGTTTGTTATACAAAGTAATTTAAAAAAAAAGTTGAAAAATCCCACCCCCATATAGACAATAATCCAGTGGTCATGCCACTTTTAAAATTAACCAACCCAACATCGATTCACTATAATCCAACCGTAATGGCAACAACAAATGTGTATCCCGTACGCCTTCTAATTCATCTACTCAATTAATTATTTTCATCAATTAAACTAACAATTAAAGTATACAATTATTAATTTACTAATTTACAATGAGGAGCAATCCTACTTTCATATATTAATTTACTAAAAAAATTAATAATCAATCAATTCGTTAACAAGGGACACTACTTGCATATGAGGGAAAATATCTAATAAACCAATCAAAATTTAATATAAAAAAATTAACAAGCCCACCCCGCCCCATTTCCCCTTGCCCCACCCCCACACCCCTCCCCCCTCCCCACACACACGCACACACATGCACGCAGCCCCACCCCCGTCACACACCCCGCATCATTTCCCCCTCCCGCACATACGCACAAACACGCACACTACACACACATATACACACACGGGCACATATACACATACACACACACACGCAGCCCCACCCCCTGCCCTGCACCCTCCCCCCCACCCGGCCCCACCCTCTTCCCCCACCACCACACACACACACACAGCCCCACCCCCTCCCCAACCCACCACACGCACACGCACATGCACATACACCCCCTCCCCTCCCCAGTCCCCTGTCCCCACCCACCACACACACACACATATATACAAATAAATGAGAGAGAGAGAGAGAGAGAGAAACCAACCTGAAAGTAGAGAGAGAGGGAGAGCAGCGCGTAGAGAGAGAGAAAGTGGAGGGAAACAAAGCGGTGATAAAAAAAGGAGGGGAAAGGGTTTTTTGCTGCTAAACTTGTCGCGGACATGTCACGGTCTTTTATCGTGGATATTATAACAATTGTCACGGTCATTGACCGTGACAAGTCCGTGGCAACTGTTCTTGTCACGAACTTGTCATGATCAATGACCGTGACAAAAAAATACGTTTTTTTTACGCGGTCAATGACAATGCAAGTCTGACCGGTTAAAGGGTGTCAATTTGACATTTTTGGTGTAGAGCAAGTTTGGTTCGACATACAACCAACGAAATAGGAAATTGGACTCGGTATTAATCCCCCGAACCAAACTTGATAAAGTTTGATTCGAGATAATCATCCCTAACAGTGGGTTTTCACTTCCAGGAGTAATCTTGATTCGTGTTATTCATGCCGAGTAATGCTGTTTGGATTCGCTATATACATCCTGAACCAAAACAAACATGAATTTAAACATATTCCAAAACCTTCACTATCTAACCAAAACTAACTTCAACATTAACAATCCAAAGTCAAAATCTGCACAATCAAAGGATGACAACTTCAACCCAAACCAACTACATTACCAATCCAAAATCTACTATCAATTAAACTTCATATTCACAAACCACGACCAACTATATTAAACTATTTTAACTATACAAAACATCAAAGTAGCCTTCAAATTCCATAATAACGTCACATTCAATAAAAAATTCAAAGAAAATTTCACAATTCAACACTAATCATTATAAATATAAACCAAAATACATAATTGTACCCCATGTTGCAATTCACAATTAAGTGATCCTAAGTTTTAAGCCACTAATTCTAATGTTCCAAATTACAAAACGAGGTAAATTTATCACAAAGTTCATTTCTTATTTCTTTCATCTAATTTTCTTCTTGGTCCCTCATCCCCTTGTTGCCCTTTTTCCCTTTATTATGCTCTCTTTCAGACTTCTGCATCTTTTTCTTCCCTGTTCCTCAATGTTCAACTATCAACCCTTCCCAATTGATGCCGCAAGTATTTGGTAAGCTTTTTGATTCCGCCCAAGCAAGGTAGTCACATCTGCAGTAAAGCCTTCTTCTATGTTCTTCCTCAGCAATTCCATCGCTCCAAACAATGTGTTTTGGGGTTTATTTTGTGGGTATAATTTGAGTCTCTCCCTAAAATTATCCATTAAGTGTAATATCCCATATTTCTGAGGATATTTAATTAAATTAAATTGGTGATCTAGGATTTAATTAAATCAATGATTTGGAATTCATTTGATTCGGTGATTTGGAATTTATTTAATTTAGAGAAATTATATAATTCAGTGATTGAGAGTAAATCAGTTCAATTTAAGTTTAATTTCACGCGTTCGATATTTTGAGGTTGAATTAAAATAATTTTTTTTAAAGTGACTCGGATGGTGATTTTGAGGTTACGGTTGGTTCCGAAAGGGTCAAAATAGTCGAAAAAGTGTACTCGGGTGTACAATTTGGGTCCCGGGATGATTTTGGACCAACCCGACATCGTTTAAGGGTATTTCGGTCATTTGGAAGTTGGAGGTTTAGAGAACTCCGAAAATATTAAGTGTATATCTTCCATTAGAGATAAGGGTCTAGGGTTAACACAATCACAATAGAAGAGAGGCCATTGAAGCGAAAGAGGAAGAGGAAGAGAAAGCCAAAGCTTCCTACATAGTTTTTCGCCCTGAACACAACGAAATCGAGATTGGAGCGAGGGGAGAACAACCACACCATCATATTAATGAAATTCATAATTGCTATTGAGAGGCAAGTATTTAAATAGCAATTTATATTAAGCATGTTATACTACCCATGTAGATTAGGGTTTGATTTCATGCTTTTGGAAGTTTTATATGAATTTGGGAGGGTTTAATTCATAAACTAGAGTGGGAATGCATGTAGAGATGTTCCTTAATGATGATTATATGAAATTAGTGGGTTTGGGTTGATTAATAAGAGATAAATCTGAGTTCTTGATTTATAAAGTTGATGAATGTGAGAAAAAAATTGGGGTTTTATGTTAATTAAAGGAGAATTTGATTCTTGGGTTGAATCTTTGATGTTTTGTGTAAATTTTCATTATAAATTTATCTCTATACGAAGATAAACTGATATTATAGTATATTTTATGATTAAGATTGAATCTTGATGGGTTCTTGATTGAAGAACATGAATCTTGAATGACTTAGGGTTTAATTGATGAACACAAGATGTCAATCTGCCAGAATTTTTGATGTTACTTTAAACGTATGCCATTTTAGTTTTACTCAGAATTAAAGTGAGATACATACATTTTTGGAAATTTCTATGTATTGGCTTTCTAATGAGCTTTGAATCAGGTCAATCGGAGTCCCGTAGAGGGAGAAATCGATGTTTTACTGTAGGGTGTTTGATCTGCCAGCATAGTAATTGCCAAAATTTTTGACGTAACTTTAGATGTATGCCATTTACATTATACTTAGAATTAGAGTGAGATCAATACATGCTTGGAAATATCTATGTCTTATCTTTCAAATGAGCTTTGAATCAGGTCAATCGGAGTTCTGTAGAGGGAGTAATCGATATTTTACTACAGGGTGTTTAATCTGTCAGAAAATGTTCTAATCGATTCGGTTGCTCAGTTTTGGCCAAAAATATCCTTTTCTTTAGGACCTTTGGAAATCGTTTGGAATTAATTTGTGGGATTTAATTTCTAATATAAGGGAATTATATTGAAACACCAGTTGTCCTAGTTTGGGTTTTAGGCGTTGCCTACGAGGGAAGTTTAAGGGCTAAATTAATTTGGATTAATAGAGAGCAAAAATCTAAATTGAAGGATAGTTTGAGTTAAGAGAATTCGAGAGGAACGGGGACTTAGACCATTAGGGGGTAGAGAGTTTACCTTCCGATATTGTATGTGGAATAAAGGATACCCTTCGAGTGGTGAGATATACTTGGGAATGTATGGTAATAAACGAAGTTATAAATTATGGAATACGTAGAATATTCGGGATATAAATATACTATATATGAGGCTTGTGATATGGGATGTGTGTGTTCCCTATTGTTATTATAAATATATATATAGGTGTAGTGAATACCTATCGTTATTATATGGTTGTGTGAATACCTCGCTGATGTTATATTTATATAAGTGGAATGTGTACCTACATTATTGTTTATTATGTGTATGACATACCTACCATACTTGCTATCACGGGAGGTTGGCGTTCGAAAGAGGACAATCTTATCATGTGTTGCCTTCGGGGGGTTTTTAGATTTGGTACCTCAAGAACATAGGACTCTGAATGGCTTATCTGTGAGTCGATAAGTCTGCTGACTGTGGGCGCGTAGGTATGTGCGTGACCCATGGATATGTGAACTATGTTCGCCTCCAATATGTGTGATTTGATATATATGGTTCGTGAGAGAAGACGAACCAATAGTCCCTTGTACAACTAGAGATGTACCCGGACATGATAGCAGAGTATGCATGCACCGCAGCTGTGCCTAGGGGTGCCTTACTAGTATAGATATAATGGATGATAAATATATATACCTTTGAGATGTTTTACAGTATGCACCGCAGCTAGGTCAGGGAGGTGCCGTGTTATATATATATATTAAAAAGTGTGAATATATATATACTTGTTATGTTATCTACTGTGTAAAATTAATGGAAGAGAAAGATAGTGAAATCTTATTTGACTTAAGTATGCGAACACTAAATCCTAAAATTTGAAAAGCCTTGCCCATGTTAAAGAGAAATGGATATATATTTAATAAATGTATTTGCATGGAAATACGGGTAGACGCTATGAGTTATGGGTAGCAGACTTATGATCTCAAACCAGTTAGTTGTGTGTATCTAAACTAAATGTAATCTGAATATTGGGGTCGAGGTAACATTCCGGACCAGTACATATGGAATAACTATTGGGGTCGGGGTAACATTACGAACCAATAGCCCTTGATGTGTGATACAAGGATAGAATAGCAGAGCGTGTACTTACATTATATATGGTGTGTAAAATATATATACTACACGAATAATCTACTTATGTGTGCTAGTAGAGAGGCGAGATAGTATGTATCTAAAGAACGATTAATCTACTAAAGAGTAATTAGTAGGGAGCTTAGATAGGGTATATCTATATAATGATGAAGCTACTAATGTTTGAATAGTAGGAAGATAGTTAATGAATATCTAAAATAAAGTTTAAGTAGAGAAATTTAAATGGTAAAGTTTGAACAATAACCTACATAGAAAGGGTAACTGGGGTTTAATAATAACATAGGAGAGATGTTAATTATTAAGGGTATTCGATAGCGTATTGTATGGGCGGTACGGAGGAGCTATATTGATTTGAGTTTATTAGATAATGGTTGCCTAGTTAGATTGGCTAGAATTGACTAGGTGGGGTTAAGTAGCAAACGTTAGGTGCACATTATAGATGAGAGATGAGGAACTCAAGTGAGTGTTCGCAACCTAACATGTGTATCTAATAACTGTTCATTTAAATTGTTATTTAAGTACTTGCTAAATGTTTTTAAATGATTTTTACTTGGGCTCTGACTCGTACTTGCAAAACCTTTTTTCAAAACCTTTTAGGTGTCCAACCACAGGGACGCCAAGCAGGATTATCTATTCTGGGGATGCGTAGCTGCAGCACTTGTGGATGCTTGCAGGATTTTGACTTAGACGATTTAGTTACTTCACTCCTAGTGTAGGGTGCAGGACAGTACTTTATTCGGGCATGTTGCCCACAGTTATTCCATTTATGACAGTCAGACCTTGTATTCAGACTCTTATTCGTGTTGGACTTTATGTTAAATTTTGTAACCGATGGTTTATTCGGTATTATTTCATTCCAGTCTTTTATATTGTGGATGGATTTATATTACTTTTGCATGGGATGTATTTATGTAATAATGTTTTGTTGGTGATTGTTTAATAAAAAGATTAAAATTTTGACATCGACTTTTTGAATACTAGGTGGTTAGTAATGTTTTAAAAAGTTTTCGACAGTGATGCTAAGAATGAACCAAATGAGAAACCTATTTTAATTGGATATACGACTGATCACCCGGTATTAAATTAGGCAGGGTGTCACAGATGGTATCTGAGCATCAGTTTCTAGTGTCCTTAGGATCTGTGCGGCTTTTCACGTTTCAGTATAGCGTTCTTTGATATAGAGCCTTATGATAGGATTGTTGTATTTCTCGACGTATGAGATTACGTTCTCCTGCCGTTATATATAGTTGATGTGATTCGTATACGAGCTCGGTTGGGCTTCATACACCGAACATTATAAGACGACTAGTGAGGGCCGTTAAAAGGACTGCAGGAGGAGAGGCTCTGCAGAAAGACCTATAGTATTCTGGGAATGGTGATTGAGATGGAATTCATTATGATTATTGTTCAGGATGGTGACAATAGGAAAATCACTCGGGAGGAGAAGTTTTCCCAAGAACTTTTATAGATAATGTTGGTGCAAATTTTAGACTCATCCAGTGTTGTGGATAAGAGGTGGGGGAAAAATAGAGGGACTCTTTGGGGGAGTCATCTATAAAAAAAAAGGGGAGAGTAATAGGCCAATGGAAGGATAAAATCCAAAGGCAATTGTGTAGGGCGGAGTGTAGCAACACCCGAGATTAAAATTTTGAGCGGAAAGTTTTGAGCTCTTAGGGGCAGTATAAAGTGACGAGAGTTAGTCACCACATATAAGGAGTATATGGGATTAAACGAAAAATTTGAGTGGAATTTGATTGATAGATATTCCATCTGCTATTTGAACATAGATGCGAATTAAGTTTTAAAACTTATCACAAGTGAGCGAGTTATAAGTCGATTGTGATAAAGGAGCGGACTTTTTAAGGGAACTTTACTCGACGAACGAGAATAGGACGAAAATAAAGGTTCTTTATGTTGATAATGGACTCATGAGTAGAATACCAAAGCATGGATGAGAAATTCGGTTAAGATGAATAGTTTTGAGGTCGTCAAAAGTCGTATGTTTACGAGTTTGCATTAACGCTTCCATGAGAAGGAAGCCAAGAGGGTTAGAGAATCTACACGAAGAGTAAGATTGGATTTAACGGTGATATTGAAACACCACAGGAGGGTATAACCATTAGGGGACCCATTTATATGATTCGGATCTGTTGAATTCCTGCTGGGTGACAGTGGATTCCATTAGGCCCTTCAAGGCTAGCAATGAGTCTATAGGGCCAGCGGAGCTAAAGGGACTACGGGGGTAGCAAATAAAGCTAAGATTACTAGGTCTGAGAGAAGGACACACCGTCATGGTCAGTGGTTCTAGAGATAGGGTTTGGTATAGAAAGGTGTCCTATGTGTGAAGAGTTGGACCACCTATATTGAACTTGTCCATAGTGAGAAAGTGAGTCTACTCGGACTAGAAAAGTATATATGAATGGTATCAGTAAGGAACAAAAATCGTCTGAGGAGCGAGATTTTCGATAGAGGAATTGGCCTAAGAGAATGCACTAAGAGGACATTTATATTATGTATTAGTTTACTGCTTTTGAGAGTTATGAAAATAGGGTAGACTACTTACTAGAGTTGATTGGTTAGCAATGGGTTGAGAGATCATAGATTGTGATAGTGAGATCTCGTGTTCGCCGTCCCAGAGTATGATTTATTTTGTGAGGTATCACCTGAAAGAGGGTTGATCCTATATATATGCGTATATATATAATATATATTGTGCAGTAGACTTTTGTGTGTATGTTGTCTAGTCAAAATTAATCCCGGTGCGCAGGGACTATTATTGATGTGATTCAGGGTAGAAAGGCTTATTGTCGAGCGGAGAGATATAGCTCGTGACTTTTTAGCGCTAAGAAACTAGTGATAGTAAAGGCATTGTGATATATGTTATCTTGTGTAGCATGCGAGTGGAAGATTATACTTTTATGTCAAAAGACGGGTATTTGAGGGTACGTAATATGGACTGAGGGCTTAACAGATCTCAATGACCGACAATGCTAGGTAGTAGTGTATCGGGAGGGTTCCTTGTTTGGATTTCGCTTTGCGAGACATCCCACGCATGAAGCTTAGCACAATGTTGGGATGTGGGGAGACGATTAGCCATTAAGACATGGGTTTAATACCTTGAGTAATTTTTATTTATAAAGTGATATCTAAAGGATAGTAACTATACGATAATGAGAGGCTAGTGGAGCCAGGTAGCATCAATAAAGTTATGCATATTTATAGGTTGCTTGGGCGCCTTGGTTGGTGAAGATGTTTATATAACCAGCAATTGGGAGGGGTAGAAATATATGTAGTGATCTTTAGAGACTATGTTTAAGGTAGTGTCGAAACCTAGGAGTTCTAGACTTATTCGAATTTCGAGGACGAAATTCCTTTGTAAGGGGGAAAGTATGTAATACCCCATATTTATGAGGATATTTAATTAAGTTAAATTGGTGATCAAGGATTTAATTAAATCGATGATTTGGAATTTATTTGATTCGATGATTTGGAATTTATTTAATTTAGAGAAATTATATAATTCAGTGATTGAGAGTAAATCAGTTCAATTTAAGTTTAATTTCACGCGTTCGATATTTTGAG
Organism: Sambucus nigra; assembly: GCA_949130495.1. Classification (NCBI taxonomy): domain Eukaryota; kingdom Viridiplantae; phylum Streptophyta; class Magnoliopsida; order Dipsacales; family Adoxaceae; genus Sambucus; species Sambucus nigra. Next base: position 99,733,686 of record OX422217.1, read on the forward strand.
GTTGAATTAAAATAATTTATTTAAAGTGACTCGGATGGTGATTTTGAGGTTACGGTTGGTTCCGAAAGGGTCAAAATAGTCGAAAAAGTGTACTCGGGTGTACAGTTTGGGTCCCGGGATGATTTTGGACCAACCCGACATCGTTTAAGGGTATTTCGGTCATTCGGAAGTTGGAGGTTTAGAGAACTCCGAAAATATTAAGTGTATATCTTCCATTAGAGATAAGGGGCTAGGGTTAACACAATCACAATAGAAGAGAGGCCATTGAAGAGGAAGAGGAAGAGAAAGCCAAAGCTTCCTACACAGTTTTTCGCCCTGAACACAACGAAATCGAGATTGGAGCGAGGGGAGAACAACCACACCATCATATTAATGAAATTCAGACCTGCTATTGAGAGGCAAGTATTTAAATAGCAATTTATATTAAGCATGTTATACTACCCATGTAGATTAGGGTTTGATTTCATGCTTTTGGAAGCTTTATATGAATTTGGGAGGGTTTAATTCATAAACTAGAGTGGGAATGCATGTAGAGATGTTCATTAATGATGATTATATGAAATTAGTGGGTTTGGGTTGATTAATAAGAGATAAATCTGAGTTCTTGATTTATAAAGTTGATGAATATGAGAAAAAATTTGGGGTTTTATGTTAATTAAAGGAGAATTTGATTCTTGGATTGAATCTTTGATGTTTTGTGTAAATTTTCATTGGAAATTAATCTCTATACGAAGATAAACTGATATTAGAGTATATTTGATGATTAAGATTGAATCTTGATGGGTTCTTGATTGAAGAACATGAATCTTGAATGACTTAGGGTTTAATTGATGAACACAAGATGTCAATCTGCCATAATTTTTTATGTAACTTTAAACGTATGCCATTTTAGTTTTACTCAGAATTAAAGTGATATACATACATTTTTGGAAATTTCTATGTCTTGGCTTTCTAATGAGCTTTGAATCAGGTCAATCGGAGTCCCGTAGAGGGAGAAATCGATGTTTTACTGTAGGGTGTTTGATCTGCCAGCATAGTAACTGCCAAAATTTTTGACGTAACTTTAGACGTATGCCATTTACATTATACTTATAATTAGAGTGAGATCCATACATGCTTGGAAATATCTATGTCTTATCTTTCAAATGAGCTTTGAATCAGGTCAATCGGAGTTCTGTAGAGGGAGTAATCGATATTTTACTACAAGGTGTTTAATCTGTCAGAAAATTTTCTAATCGATTCGGTTGCTCAGTTTTGGCCAAAAATTTCCTTTTCTTTAGGACCTTTGGAAATCGTTTGGAATTAATTTGTGGGATTTAATTTCTAATATAAGGTAATTATATTGAAACACCAGTAGTCCTAGTTTGGGTTTTAGGCGTTGCCTACGAGGGAAGTTTAAGGGCTAAATTAATTTGGATTAATAGAGAGCAAAAATCTAAATTGAAGGATAGTTTGAGTTAAGAGAATTAGAGAGGAACGGGGACTTAGACCATTAGGGGGTAGAGAGTTTACCTTCCTATATTGTATGTGGAATAAAGGATACCCTTCGAGTGGTGAGAAATACTTGGGAATGTATGGTAATAAACGAAGTTATAAATTATGGAATACGTAGAATATTCGGGATATAAATATACTATATATGAGGCTTGTGATATGGGATGTGTGTGTGACCTATTGTTATTATAAATATATATATATAGGTGTAGTGAATACCTATCGTTATTATATGGTTGTGTGAATACCTCGCTGATGTTATATTTATATAAGTGGAATGTGTACCTACATTATTGTTTATTATGTGTATGACATACCTACCATACTTGCTATCACGGGAGGTTGGCGTTCAAAAGAGGACAATCTTATCCTGTGTTGCCTTCGGGGGGATTTTAGATTTGGTACCTCAAGAACATAGGACTCTGAATGGCTTATCTGTGAGTCGATAAGTCTGCTGACTGTGGGCGCGTAGGTATGTGCGTGACCCATGGATATGTGAACTATGTTCGCCTCCAATATGTGTGATTTTATATATATGGTTCGTGAGAGAAGACGAACCAATAGTCCCTTGTACAACTAGAGATGTACCCAGACATGATAGCAGAGTATGCATGCACCGCAGCTGTGCCTAGGGGTGCCTTACTAGTATATATATAATGGAGGATAAATATATATACGTTTGAGATGTTTTACAGTATGCACCGCAGCTAGGTCTGGGAGGTGCCGTGTTATATATATATATATATATATATATATATATATTGTTATCTAGTGTGTAAAATTAATGGACGAGAAAGATAGTGAAATCTTATTTGACTTAAGTATGTGAACACTAAATCCTAAAATTTGAAAAGCCTTGCCCATGTTAAAGAGAAATGGATATATATTTAATAAATGTATTTGCATGGAAATACGGGTAAACGCTATGAGTTATGGGTAGCAGACTTATGATCTCAAACCAGTTAGTTGTGTGTATCTAAACTAAAAGTAATCTGAATATTGGGGTCGAGGTAACATTCCGGACCAGTACATATGGAATAACTATTGGGGTCGGGGTAACATTACGAACCAATAGCCCTTGATGTGTGATACAAGGATAGAATAGCAGAGCGTGTACTTACAATATATATGGTGTGTAAAATATATATACTACACGAATAATCTACTTATGTGTGCTAGTAGAGAGACGAGATAGTATGTATCTAAAGAACGATTAATCTACTAAAGTGTAATTAGTAGGGATCTTAGATTGGGTATATCTATATAATGATGAAGCTACTAATGTGTGAATAGTAGGAAGATAGTTAGTGAATATCTAAAATAAAGTTTAAGTAGAGAAATTTAAATGGTAAAGTTTGAACAATAACCTACATAGAAAGGGTAACTGGGGTTTAATAATAACATAAGAGAGATGTTAATTATTAAGGGTATTCGATAGCGTATTGTATGGGCGGTACGGAGGAGCTATATTGATTTGAGTTTATTAGATAATGGTTGCCTAGTTAGATTGGCTAGAATTGACTAGGTGGGGTTAAGTAGCAAACGTTAGGTGCACATTATAGATGAGAGATGAGGAACTCAAGGGAGTGTTCGCAACCTAACATGTGTATCTAATAACTGTTCATTTAAATTGTTATTTAAGTACTTGCTAAATGTTTTTAAATGATTTTTACTTGGGCTCTGACCCGTACTTGCAAAACCTTTTTTCAAAACCTTTTAGGTGTCCAGCCACAGGGACGCCAAGCAGGATGATCTATTCTGGGGATGCGTAGCTGCAGCACTTGTGGATGCTTGCAGGATTTTGACTTAGACGATTTAGTTACTTCACTCCTAGTGTAGGGAGCAGGGCAGTACTTTATTCGGGCATGTTACCCACAGTTATTCCATTTATGACAGTCAGACCTTGTATTCAGACTTTTATTCATGTTGGACTTTATGTTAAATTTTGTAAACGATGGTTTATTCGGTATTATTTCATTCCAGTCTTTTATATTGTGGATGGATTTATATTACTTTTGCATGGGATGTATTTACGTAATAATGTTTTGTTGGTGATTGTTTAATAAAAATATTAAAATTTTGACATCGGCTTTTTGAATACTAGGCGGTTAGTAATGTTTTAAAAAGTTTTCGACAGTGATGCTAAAAATGAACCAAATGAGAAACCTATTTTAATTGGATATAGGACTGATCACCCGGTATTAAATTAGGCAGGGTTTGAGGTTTGATCTTGAATTTTTGTTAAATGGAACATGTGATGATTAATTTGGACATAAGTAAAGGTCTAATTCAATATTAAAACCATGCGCTTAATAGGGTTGATCCTTTAGCGAAAGGAGTAGTACATTGGTAATAAATACCTAATTAAAGAAATATTTAAGAATTATGACTTATATTTATTGACTTGCTATATACGAGACGTCATTATTAGTGATTAACCCATGTTCTCACTCTTGTAAATTAATTTGAATCCTTCTTGTAGAATTACATAAATAAAATAGAGACTTTTACTTAATCATGTTAGAATTCAATGGAACCTTTTACTTTTATCATGTTGTAGAAAACAAACTAATCAAGTAGACGCATTAGAAAGAGTACGGGATAAACTTGCATTGGCTTGTGGGTTGAATGGATTGTGGTTGGATATGGAAGTCGATTATTTAGTTCGCTTAATCTTTTAATATAATTTATCGTAATAAACCTTACCTAATTAATCATCTTAACGACTACCCTGTCTAAACAGAAGTGTATCGGGGGATCCTTGTTTGGATTTCATTTTATGAGATATTCCACTCATGGAGTTTGGATGCGGGTAGGAGTGACTTTAAAGCCCTTAATTAACATACCTATTTATTTTAATGTTCTGGTTCATGAGTAATTCCACATTAGATATATCATTCTTTTGATCTTTAGTGTAATTACATAACACTTGGTTAAGTAGTCAAATTAGAATGACCTCATGGGTGTGGTAATTAGATAACAAGGCTGTTACAATAAGTGATAAACTACAAATGGAACTTTAAATGTTATTAAAGAATGGATTAATGATTGGTGATTATGGGTGTATGCTCGGAGGGAACGCTCTTACATAGGCATGCTTAAGGCATACGATCTTATGTAAAATTTGGTGCATCACATGGGATGTGGAAGTTTGGACATGTGAACAAAAGTTGAAGACTGGATGTGTGATGGGATATTTTGTGTGTCACACGATTTTTTGTAGTTTTGGCACTATATAGATAGTGTTGATCGATTTTTGGCATTGTGAAGCATGTGGTGACGGGTTATGTGACGGCTTTATATGGGCATACTGCAAGTTCTTGAAATAGTCAGGGAGAATGGGCGCATGTCGGTTACATTGAAATTAATTAAGAGATATATTAATTGATTAATTTAATTAGTTAATTAAATGTACTTTTAGGTTACATACGTGACATATGAGTGATTATCATTATTGATTATAAATTGTGAATTTATCACCTATATATATATATATATATTTATATATATATATTGAGTTGCGTAGCTAGGCTACTTACTAAGGGTTTTACCCATTTTATTTGTGGTAAATTTTCAGGTGCTAGAGGTTGTCCGCCTACTTAGGCTTTCTCTGTCTAGTTACCACGCATCATTTATTTATGTCTTCAGTCAGCGTCATCTGGGATTGATGTATGTCCATCCCCTTATAAAACTATCTTTCATTATTCATCGAGAGAGTTATTTTTTGAATTTGTAGTTGGCATCTATATTATATAGCAATACTTGGCTTGTATTATTGAGACTCGGTATTGTCATGTATTTTGGGAGTTGATGTTTACTTGTAGATCTCTCTATCTCACTCTATTAAAACTGTTATGCATCTTATGAGTTTTATATTTGAGCACTTTCATATCGTATTATTATATTTGTCATATATTTAATCTGTTTCCTTTCACGATGATAATGATATTTAAATTGTTTTCACAAGTTGTATATTTTAAAATTAGAAAGTGATAATGCCAAAATATATGGGTTTTACATTGGACCTCTCGGCTCGCCAGAAAAACTCTATAATCTCCAATACTTCTTAGCTCACCAGTGGACTGGCCTTGTGAGTTGCAATCTCTCATTATACCTATCAACATTTAATCTCCCACGAGAGATAAGTCACAACCGACCAACCTTTGATATCTCAAAACCCATTTTAGTGCGATTTTTGTAGTTTTCCAATGGACCATTAATAGTAAAATTGATTTTATTTTTTTTTGTTATGCTTTATATTGATTGAATGTATTGAAAATATTAAGTTTTTATTTATTAAAAATATTGGGAAAAAAATTATTTTTGGTTTGGCATTTTAGGGGGAAAATAATGGGAATACAGACATCAATAATCATTATTTTAATCAAGAAAAATTATATTATGAGCTTGCAATACCCTTATCAATTGTAAATTATATTGGGTTTCGAAATTTCATGTGTAGTTTCCAACCACAATTCAAGATACCCTCAAGAAACAAGGTTGTAAGTGATATTATCAAGATCTATGATTGCGAGAACCCGAAAACGATGCATTTGATGAGAAATTTGGATTTATAGTAGCTATCACTATTGATATGTAGACGCCCAAACATAAAAAGAAATGTGTGATGGTTATCAAATATCATTCCATTAATGATGCATGCATTCTACATGATCACATATTGAGATATATTAATATCTCTCTCTTATATTTTATAATTAATTTATTTAGTATGTGTGTAATTTGATTCAACAAATAACTTTTTAAATATGTATATGTTCCATCGTCATCACATAATAGGAAAATGATTTCTAATGTTCTTATCGATACTTCGTTTAGTTGGAATATTAATAAAAAATTATCCACAATAATCGCAGATAATTGCAAAACAAATGATGTAGTGACTTGGTGTTTTAGACAAGCTCTAGAATAATAATCTTATGTTGGATGGGAGTGGGTTTCCTACGCGTTATTGTGCGCGTATGTTGAATTCAATTATCAAGGATGGTTTAGATTTAATTAGTGGTGAGCTTTGAAAAAATTGGAGATAGTGTTGTCCTTTGAATAGCTTCAGGGGGATAGATTGTAAAATTTGAGGAAGCGGACAAACAATTGCCCACTCCTTTGTGACACCCCGCTTATTAAAATAAGATGTGGACAACCCGATACTCCAATAAATATAGGAATCATAGATGGTCCATTCTTAGCATCACTGTCGTGAAAATAATAATACGAGATAACCACCAATTATTTTAGAAAACGAATGTCAATTTAATTTGTAAGTTTAACAAAAACCATTTAAACAATCCAAATTTAAAAGATGGTGGATAAACATATAAAGACATATAATGAATTACAACCATTCCCCAAAATAATAACCGAATAAGCCGTCAGTTAACAAAACAATACAAACAGGTTACACCAAGTATTACAAATAATTATCACAATATATAAGCAAGTACAAAACTTGGGCAACACGCTCGAATGTTCAGACTGATCATAACTAGAGTATACAAAATATGGATGCATCTATAACAAAAATCCTACAACATCCGTAAAAATGATGTAGCTCCCTGACACTAAGAAGGAGAGATTAACATGGGTATCCTTGCGGCGGAGCACCTGGGCATAAAAAGATCCATACAAAACAAAGAAATATAAACGAGTCAGGGACCGGATTGATATGAAATACTTGTGAATGAAATGCATGACAATTATGAATTGCTAACATCATAAACAAGCTCAACTCGCTCTTACAATAATAATAATACTCACCTCTCATCTAAGTGCACATCCTAGTGCAATGTCATTTATAGTGTTAATTATTCATCAATGCAAGAGAAATAACTCAATTCCAATTTAATAAGCTTACATTTCAGTTTTGCCCAATATGACTTCACAAGTCCATTCCTCATTAGGAAACTTATTCCAAACAGATGATTTATAAAATGCTTTAGCCATTTATAAAATGTCACATTCGTGAGAATAGTTATAATTGTAATATAACAATTCTAAGACCATCCTTCCGGGAGTCACCCCACTGGATGCGCCCCTAAATAGCTATCATCTTCCAGGGCTTATATTCAAGACCACCTGGGCATCCTAAATCGCGTCGCATGGGAAGCGGCCATATACCTTCGACAGTGAGTCATAACCATACCTGGAATTACCTCACTTCGAATAAAATAATCATCACAACATAACCACCGGTCCTATGGACGAGGACTATATTCACCCTGCATTCATTAGCCAGGGGACTTCACCTCATTCGCGTAACTTCCCTTATGATAGCATTTAGAGAGGGATGTATATGCAAATCAATATTCACAAGATATGCCAATTTAAAATGTGCATTACATTATATCCGCAACCATACGCGTTTAATGACATAAACCACAACGTTTAATTATCCCCATACTAACTTTTAAGAGTTCACTACAACATCATAGGCAACCAAGTGTAATTTACCTCATCCAAATCCCTAAAGGTCCAAAACCATATAACCCTACCTTCCCTTAGTCCCAGACTATCTTATTAAATCAAAATAAGACTTACTACCCTATATTTATTCTATTAATGAATCCCCGACATAAGCTCGAACACCCCTTTACTAACTTAGGACATTGATTCCCCTATTACAAGACTCTAATACTATAGTTGTACTTCATGCAAGAAGGTTCCTAGGCCTTAAACCTAAAAGGAAAAGAGTAAAAAAGATCTAAGTTTTTGGGGTTAAAAACAGGGGACCGATCAATCGGCTCCTGACCCCCGATCGACCGCGCTCCTAAGATTTTGACTTATAAGAAAAGAAGTAAGCCCAATCCTCAATGCCCGATTGACCGACCATGAGACGACAGTTGACCGTGCTTTTTAATTTTGCCTTTCGAGAGAAGCAGAAAACCTTTCTCTTGAGGTTCGATCGACCGGGCTCTGGACTGCGACCGATCAGTCATACCAGATCCCACGGCCAAACCCATTTTTCTCATACCAAACCTAAACCTCTAACCCTTATTTCTTCCACATCTCACAACCTTATCAACATACAACTTCACCCAACATTTCTATACAACAACAAACTAATATAATCAACTCACAACATATATAAATCAAAATCTAAGGGTTAAACATCATAATTCATCAAAACCCACAAATGGCTTAAATCTCCCACAACACAACCATCAATACAAATTATCCACACTAAATCATACATTTGTAAGTTAGAAACTTGCCTTAGGGTTATAGTCTCGGATTATCTTCCGGTAGCAACAAATTCAAGCCCAAATATTCAATTCTCTCTTTTCTCTTCTCTTTCTCCCAAACTCTCTCTCTCTCTCTAGGTTTTGGAATAAATGAGAAATAAATGTTCTTGAAAGACTTAAATGACCATTAACACAAAATCCAACTTTAAATTCTACTACACAATTAAAATGACTCGTAACAACTCAATTAAGTCATAACCGGTCAAAAGTACCTGGAACCAAAAAATATAACTTGGTACTTATTTTGACTATTTCAACCATTTTCGTACTAACCGTGCCTTTTAAATTGGCATCTGGGATAACATAAATTATTTCATGTTCCAACATCATTTTAAATCATAACCGTCGCTTAAGGCAAAATGACGCAACAAAACATAATATGATGCTATTTACGTTCACTTAACAGTAAATATGCAAAACTCAGTAAATATTATCTCTTAAATCACTTAAAGTAATATTTACTCCGACTTCCTTTATTTTATATAATTAACCCGCATGGCAAATTAATATAAAAATAATTACTCATAAATAAGGGGTATTACACACTCCCCCCCTTACAAGGGAATTTTGCCCTCAAAATTCAGGCGTACCTTATAAAAAGAGGTGTGGATACTTTTCTCGAATATCGTCCTCATGCTCCCATGTCGATTCCTCGGCATTGTGATGTCCCCATTGGATATGAACCAAGGGCACCACCTTCGACTTTAACCTACGCTCTTTGTGATCTAAGATTGCAACTGCTTGTTCCTCGTATGAAATATCGGGTTGTAACTCGATATCATCCAAAGGAATGTGCCAATGAGCTCCGACACACCTTTTGTATTTCTTTAAGGATGAAATATGAAACACATCGTGAATCTATTGTAGGCGTTCCGGCAAAGCGAGTTGATATGCTATGGGGCCTACCCTTGCAATAATGGGAAAAATGGTCTACATAGTGCGGCGCAAGCTTGCCTTTCTTCTAAAATCGCGTTACACCCTTCATTGGTGACACCCACACTAAAACTTGGTCTCCTACCTCCAATTCTACATGCCTCCTATTTGCATCGGCATAGATTTTCTGACGGTCTTGGGCGATTCAGATGTAATTTCAAATAAGCTCAATCTTTGAAGAGGTATCTTGGATCATTTCAGGTCCAAGGAACTTATTATCTCCTACTTTCAACCAATAAGTAGGTGATCTACACGGCGGACCATACAATGCTTCATAAGGTGCCATACCTATTGTGAATTGGTACGAATTATTATAAACAAATTCGACCAAGGGAAGGTATTACTCCCATCCTCCTTTAAAGTTAAGTAGCACATTCTAAGCATGTCCTCTAACATCTGGTTGACTATCTTTGTTTCCCCATCTATTTGCGGGTGGTAAGAGGTACTCAACTTCAATTCGGTCCCATTTCTTTTTGAAAACTTTGCCAAAAATGAGACACAAAAATCTTATCTCGATCGGAGACTATATTAATGGGTACCCCATGGAGTCTCACAATCTTCGCAATAAAGAGCCGGGCGTAACGAGTCGTATTATAATTCGTACGTACTGGTAAAAAATGTGCCGACTTGGTCAAACGATCGACGATAACCCAAATGGAATCATGATCGCTTTGTGACGTTGGCAATCCTGTGATGAAATCTATCGAGATACTCTCCCATTTCCATACCGATATTTTCTAACGGTTGTAATAATCCGTTGGTCGCTCGTGGTCTACCTTCACTAATTGACAAGTAGTACATTGGGAAACAAATTCAGAGATGTCCCTTTTTATACCCGCCCACCAATACTGACGACGCATGTCTTGGTACATTTTGTCTCCACCTGGATGTACTACAAATCTAGACTCTTGAGATTCAATCATGACGGCACGTCTAAAATCTCCCTCATCCGGGACAATAAGTCTCCCATGAAAATATAACCCACCCTCAGAGATAATAGAGTAGGACTCCGCTCCCTCAGTTAACAACTGGCGTATTCGGTCTTGGCAATCTTTATCCCTTCCTTGTCCCTCTACGACTCTCTTCACAATCGCAGGTATAACGGTCAACACTGACATAAATGCCCTTGCTACCACATCTTTCTGGCTAAGTTCTTTCCATTTAGCCTTCCATACCTTCACTAACTCCCCCACGGGTTTTCGACTCAGCGCATCTGCTACCACATTTGCTTTGCCCGGGTGATAATGAATATCAAATTGATAGTCCTTTACGAACTCCAACCAACTTTACAATGATTTATGGTCCGTGAAAAGACTGAACTTCTCCCCCAGGAGGTAATGTCTCCATATCTTCAAGGCGAACACTACCGCAGTAAGCTCCAAATCATGCACGAAATAATTCTTCTCATGCGGCTTTAACTTGCGAGAAGCATAAGCAATAACTCGATGCTCTTGTTGTAACACACCTCCCAATCCTTGCAGAGACGCGTCAGTAAAGACCAAGTAGTCCACTCCCGATCTTGGCAATGCAAGTACAAGAGCAGAAGTCAACTTATCCTTTAACTCATCGAAAGATAGCTGATAGTAATCATCCCAAATAAATTTCACTCCCTTACGGGTCAAATTCGTCAAAGGGCTAGCGATCTTGGGAAAATCCTTAATGAAACGGTGATAATAACCCGCTAAACCCAGAAAACTACGAATATCTATGGGCATCGTGGGCTGACCCCATTCCCTCACCGCGATAACTTTACTCAAGTCTACCGAAATGCCCTTAGCTGTCACAATGTGCCCCCAAAACTACACTTCCTGTAACCAGAAACCACACTTCTTGAACTTTGCATATAATTGATGATCCCGTAGCGTTTGCATGACCAATCTTAAATGTTTAGCATGATCGGCTTCAGTCTGAGAATATACTAGAATGTCATCAATAAACACTATGACAAACTGGTCTAGGAAGTCCCAAAACACTCTATTCATAAGGTCCATAAATATAAGAAGAGCATTGGTTAGCCCAAAAGGCATGACCAAAAACTCATAGGACCCATATCTAGTCAAGAATGCAGTCTTCGACACGTCCTGCTCTAGAATTCACAACTGATGATACCCAGTCCTCAAATCTATCTTGGAGAAGTACGACGCTCCTCTTAATTGATCAAACAAATCATCGATCTGAGGTAACGGGTATTTATTCCTGATGGTGACCTTATTTAATTCCCGGTAATCAACGCATAACCTGAGGGAACCATCTCTCTTATGCACAAACAACATAGGAGCACCCCATGGCGACGTACTACACCGAATAAACCCTTACTTAAATAACTACTGAATTTGATCCCTTAACTCACTCATTTCCACAGGACCCATACGGTATGGAGCTCTAGCAATCGGTAGAGTTCCCGATGCTAAATCAATTACAAACTTGATCTCACGACTTGGAAGTAAACCCATAATCTCCCCCAAAACATCCTCAAATTCTCTAATAACGGGAATCGAGTCTAAGGAAATGACTATATAACATGAAGTTTCCTCCGCAATACAACATAAGTACGTGCTCGAACCTCCCTCCGAAAGAGGCATAGCCACTAGAAACATTTATTGCCCCAAAATGGCAAAGACTATACTCCTCCCATAACAATTTACCATAGCACAGTATTTCATTAACCAGTCCATACCCAAAATAACATCATACCCGACCATATCAAGGACGAGTAAATCGGCCTCAAAACGCAAATTACCAAGGTCTATTCCTACCCTTTTACAAACAAAGAATATAAGCGAACCATCACCCATGAAAGATTCCACACTAGTAAAAGTACTCCCAGCAGACTTAATCAACCCTGTCGAATGGGCAAAATGCCTAGCAATAAATGAATGCGTTGCGCCCGTATTAAATAATACACAACCCACAGACCCGTGAATGGGAAACTCACCCTCAATAGCTGTAGGCACGAGCGAGCCTAGAGGAAGTAAAACATCATGAATATGATACACACGCCTGTACTGTAGTTGCCCCTGTTGTAGAGGGACAACTGGAATAGGCGCTGAAGGCTGTAAATATGCCTGCTGATGTTGAGGACCCCTAGGCAACTGTCCCCCGATCAATTGTGGACAAGATTTCCTAAAGTGACCTGGTTCCCCACACTGAAAGCAGCGACCCACCATATTCTCCGGATAACGACCCCGATTATTTTGAAACTGCCCCATACCTTGGCCCTGATGGCCTCGACCCCCATTATTACCTCGGCCTGCTTAGCCCTGCTGGCCCACTTGTTGCTGATGCTGGGCACCCTGACCGTGCGTAAAACCACCTCCGCCAAAGTTAAAAGCCCCAAAACGTTGTCTCTTGGACGAATCCCCTTGCTGGGTGTCCCTCTCGTTCCGTTTACTTCCCGATTATTGTGATAAGGGGAGTGCTCCACCGGAACCATTACCTCATTTCTTACTAGCTTAACCCGAATTCAAAATCTTCTTAGTCCCTTTCACATGCAGATGGTGATCTTGGTAATAAGGCGAGGCTGCATTCATTACGTCACCAAACGTTTGCAAAGAGGGATTTCCCAACAAGTGCTGCCGTATTCACCAATTTAAATCCCCAATAAATTTTAATATTCTCCTTTCCTCCGGAATTACTTCATTCGGTACAAAGCTCGCTAGACGAGTAAATTCCTCTTCATACTCTGCAACTGACCGTTCCCCTTGAACCACATCCCGGAGTTTCCTCCTCATCTTTTTCTGGACTGCGGGAGGAAAATAGTTTCGATCAAATAAAACCCAAAAGTCCGAGATAGATATGGTATCCCTCTACTCCGGAGTGGTCACCGACTTCGACCAATGTAAAGCTGCTCCCACTAGTTTAAAAGTAGCGAGAATCTATTTTCGTTCCTCGCTACACTCTACCATTCGGAGATGACGTTGTATATCTTTCTTCCACTGGTTTGCAACAATCACATCAGCACACCCCTGAAATTCTGTAGGGTGACCTTTTAAGAAAGATTCTCTAACTCTCTTCCATGGGGAGGGTACCGCATGGGCTTGCACCTCTGGTACTACCGATTGTTGGGCTTGGGGAAATTGTTGGTCCATAGCAGTCGTTGGAGCATTGACTGCCTGGGCAACAATATTAGCCACCTCCACCGCATTAATCGTTCCTTGAGGTGGTGGGGGTTCTACATTATCTTCTATAACTCGATTTCTCTTTATTGGGTGACCTCTTCTAGGCGACATCTGAGACGGAGAGTAACTGAATCAGAATACAATATAAAACAATTCATCTTTGCAGAAGATCGCAAGCATGCACAAACGAAACAGTCCTAACAGTAAGGTTCTAAATCAAAGAACGCTGCAGTAGAACGTGGTAAGTCCGCATAGATCCTAAGGACTCTAGAACCTGATGCTCTGATACCATCTGTGACACCTCGCTTATTAAAATAAGAGGTGGCCAACCCGATACTCCAATAAATACAGGAATCATAGATGGTCCATTCTTAACATCACTGTCGTGAAAATAATAATACGAGATAACCACCAATTATTTTAGAATATGGATGTCAATTTAATTTGTAAGTTTAATAAAAACCATTTAAACAATCCAAATTTAAAATTTGGTGGATAAATATATAAAGACGTATAACGAATTACAATCATTCCCCAAATAATAACCGAATAAGCTGTCGGTTAACAGACCAATACAAACAGGTTACACCAAGTATTACAAATGATTATCATGATATATAAGCAAGTACAAAACTTGGGCAACACGCCCGAATGTTTAGACTGATCATAACTAGAGTATATAAAAGATGGATGCGTCTATAAATAAAATCCTACAACATTCGTAAAAATGCTGTAGCTCCCTGACACTGAGAAGGAGAGATTAACACAGGGGTCCTTGCTTCAGAGCACCTGGGCATAAAAATATCCATACAAAACAAAGAAATATAAACGGGATAGGGCCCGATTTGATATGATATACATGTGAATAAAATGCATGACAGTTATGAATTGCTAACATCATAAACAAGCTCAACTCGCTCTTATAATAATAATAATAATCCTCACCTCTCATCTAAGTGCACATCTTAGCGCAATGACATTTATAGTGTTAACTATTCATCAATGCAAGAGAAATAACTCAATTCCAATTTAATAAGCTTACATTTCAGTTTTGCCCAATATGACTTTACAAGTCCATTCCGCATTAGAAAACTTATTCCAAACAGTTGATTTATAAAATGCTTTAGTCATTTGTAAAATGTCACATTCGTGAGAATAGTTATAATCGCAATATAACGATTCCAAGACCATCCTTTCGGGAGTCACCCCACTGGATGCGCCCCTAAATAGCTATCATCTTCCAGGGCCTATAACCAAGACCATCTGGGCATCCTAAATCGCGTCGTGTGGGAAGTTGCCATATACCTTCGACAGTGAGTTAAAACCATACCCGAAATTACCTCACTTTGAATAAAATAATCATCATAATATAACCACCGGTACTATGGCCGAGGACTATATTCACCCTGCATTCACTAGCCAGGGGACTTCACCTCATTCGCGTAACTTCCCTTATGATAGCATTTAGAGAGGTATGTATATGCAAATCAATATTCACAAGACATGCCAATTTAAGATGTGCATTACATTATATCCGCAGCCATATGCGTTTAATGACATAAACCACAACATTTAATTATCCCCATACTAACTTCTAAGAGTTCACTACAACATCATAGGCCACTAAGTGTAATTTACCTCATCCAAATCCCTAAAGGTCCAAAACCATATAACCCTACCTTCCCTTAGTCCTAGACTATCTTATTAAATCAAAATGACACTTACTACCCTCTATTTATTCTATTAATGAATCCCTGACATAAGCCCAAACACCCCTTTACTAACTTAGGACATTGATTCCACTATTACAAGACTCTAATACTCTAGTTTTACTTCATGCAAGAAGGTTCCTAGGCCTTAAAGCTAAAAAGAAAAGATCTAAGTTTTTGGGGTTAAAAACAAGGGACCGGTCGATTGACCCCTGACCCCCGATCGAGCGCGTTTCTAAGATTTTAACTTATAAGAAAATAAGTAAGCCCAATCCTCAATGCCTGGTCGACCGGTCATGAGATCGCAGTCGACCGTGCTTTCTAATTTTGCCTTTCGAGAGAAGCAGAAAGCCTTTCTCTTGAGGCCCGGTCGATTGTGTTGTGGACCGCGGTCGACCGGTCATACCAGATCCCACGACCAAACCCCTTTTTCTCATACCAAGCCTAAACCTCTAACCCTAATTTCATCCACATCTCACAACCTCATAAACTAATAACTTCACCCAAACATTTCTATACAACAACAAACTAATATAACCAACTCACAACATATATACATCAAAATCTAAGGGTTAAACACCACAATTTATCAAAACCCACAAATGGTTTAAATCTCCCACAATACAAACATCAATACAAATTATCCACACTAAATCATACATTTGCAAGTTATAAACTTGCCTTAGGGTTGTAGTCTCGGATTATCATCCGGTAGCAACAAATTCAAGCCCAAATCTTCAATTCTCTCTTTTCTCCTCTCTCTCTCTCTCTCTCTCTCTCTCTCTAGGTTTTGGAATAAATGAGAAATAAATGTTCTTGAAAGACTTAAATGACCATTAACACAAAATCCAACTTTAAATTCTACTACACAATTAAAATGACTCGTAACAACTCAATTAAGTCATAACCGGTCAAAAGTACCTGGAACCAA
This sequence comes from Sambucus nigra, assembly GCA_949130495.1. Lineage (NCBI taxonomy): Eukaryota > Viridiplantae > Streptophyta > Magnoliopsida > Dipsacales > Adoxaceae > Sambucus > Sambucus nigra. The sequence continues at coordinate 99,750,130 of OX422217.1, forward strand.
AAAATATAACTTGGTACTTATTTTGACTATTTCAATCATTTCAGGACTAATCGTGCCCTCTAAATTGGCACCTGGGATAACATAAATTATTTCATGTTCCAACATCATTTTAAATCATAACCGTCGCTTAAGGCACAACGAAGCAACAAAACATAATATGATGCTATTTACGTTCACTTAATAGTAAATATGCAAAACTCAGTAAATATTATCTCTTAAATCACTTAAAGTAATGTTTACTTTGACTTCCTTTATTTTATATAATTAACCCGCATGGCAAATTAATATGAAAATAATTACTCATAAATAAGGGGTATTTCATCCTTGCACCAAGAGGTTAACACTAAATTGTAAAAAGTTGATGAAGCTGAACCTTTTTATACTTCAAACCATAATTTTATATAAATATACCACATGTGAAACAACGAAATAGACTATATACTTCTCTACTTAGAGATTATGGGATGGGAGTTGGCCAAAGAAATTTGGGGAAGTTAAAAATTATTTTATAATATCAGTGAAATAATTTATGGCACCATTTATTCTAAATTTAATTATTACTTTCCAAAAATATGTGACATAAAGTTAACATTAGTCAAGTGGGCTAAAAGTGTAAATAAGTTACACAAGGTATGGCGTCACAAATGATGGAGAATTATGACAAATATTGGAGTGATAAACATGTGATAATGGGAGTAGCGGTTGTTTTGGATCCAAGATAACTTGGTGGAATTATATTTCCCACTTATATACGGTGATGGTTTTGCTAATGAATTTTAAAAGGTCGCTATGATTTTTTGCATAAATACCAGTTTAAGTCACTATCGTTTAACATTTTTGCCACGTCATCTTAACCTTCTTATCATTTGAATATCATTGACCTTGGTAGTATAAAGGAAGTTAATCCACAAACTAATTTTGTCAAATTTTCCTATGTTTCCTCTCATACTTCGCTGGTTAAATCGGAGTTGAATAATTATTTGAAAGAAAAGGTATTGCTAAGGACACTAGACTTTGACGTGTTTACTGGGTGGAAGACAAATGGAGTCAAGTATCCCACTTTATAAAAGATTAATCGGGATATTTGACCTATTCTTGTGTCAATTGTTGCATCTGAGTCTTATTTAGTATTAACGATTGATTGTTTAGGCGCGTCTTCATATAAATTATTTTAAGGCATTGATGTATTCACAAAGTTGGCTATGGAGTGAAATAAATGATAAGTAAATAATAAAATTTAATTAATTATTTTTAAAAAGGAGAATGATAACATATTCTCTACAGGCACATGTTTTGAGCCTAAAAAAAGTAAGTATAAAAGTTATACATGAGAAGTTATGCCCTATTTAATATATGTCTGAACAGTGTCCATACTATTTTTAAGTTCTTAATGTGTTCCCTTAGGGCACTTGTAATCAGGACCCTTTTGTAAATTGTATTTAATAAATTTTCATCATTTTTGTTTTGTATTGTGTAGTTAATTACTCTACAACCTATAGTTCATCTTGTGCCTCCGCAATGTACAAGGAGGAAGATATTGAGTAATCACTAGATCTGGACTTGTGGTAAATCTAGTATGCTTAATTGTTTACTTTCTCTTTATATATATTTTAATCAACATTAATATCCATGTTTTTATTAGACATGGGAGAGAGTTGGTATATTCAAGAGAGAGCTGACATATTTATGGAACTTTGATGATGAATTTTATGTTATTTCATTTGGGATTTTTAATTCACATTCTATGAACTAGTAATTTGGGACTTTGACTTTTATATTAAATTGGTTGTTTCATTTTATGATGTATGAACATTTAGTTTGAATTTGTGAATTATTAGTCTTAGATATGTTTTCAAATAATTTAAATAATTTATATTTCCAATTGAAGGAGACATATGATGATAATATTCGTATTTACACATTTATTGGCATTGTTACTTTAACTTTTCAAAACAACTTTAACTTGGAAATATTACTTTTATTTGTTGATTCAAGAATTTAAAACAATGGTAATTTTTCGCATAATACAAACTTAAAATACAAATATTACAACCCATTAGAATACTTAGACAAAATCAATTAAAAAGGTTATATAAATTGTTGTTAAATATATTTTTTCGATTCGGGGTCCCCGATGGTTTTCTTAATGGTGCAGGGGCGGGATAGGAAAATCGGGGATGGGACGGGGAGTGGTGGGTTGCATGGGTAAAGGCGAGAGGGTGAACCCACCTTAAACTCACCCTATTGTCATCCCCACTCTAAATTATCTAGTTGTAATAGTTTCATTAGTCAGCACTCCCGTGTTTTTTCAAATTTGTAATTAGTTTCATAATCGCCTATAAGTGTCCTCAATTGAAATTATTTATATTCATATTCATATTCATTATTTATAGTTTGACACGTGTTCCATATTTATGGTGGACAAGACTAACGACTACAAATAAAGGGATCGACGACAAATGAGTTTTAACAAATAAGACTTAATATTTGTCATTCCCCCCCCCCCTCTCGCGCGCGCATATGTGTGTTAGATATATACGCTAAAACTATGTCTTAACATGGCATGGCATGAAATCATATTTTTTAGCTAATATGAACACAACACAAGACAAAATCTTTTACTAACTAACATGACTCAAATAAAACAGGACAAGATATTTAATTATAATTTTAGACGGTTTTACAAATAAGTCACGTTTATAGACATATCCTTATTGGTACTATCAAAATAAAATTTCCTCAATAACTCTTATTCAGCCGTGTAATATATATTCACTACCGATTTTCTAATAGTACCTATTAAAGCAAAAGTTTTTTCATGAGATCTATTGGAGAAAATCAATGGTAAAAATCAATGGTAAGATCCATTTGACTACATATTTAGTAAACGAGATAATTGGTAAAAAAATCATTTTTTTTACCTAACACGAACATGACTTAATTAAAATTTGACACAATATTTGTTACTTAACACGAACACTACCCAAATAAAATGTGACACAATATAAAATTCTATTTTTCATAACACTAACATAACCCATTTGAAACACGACACAAAGAGATTCCGTGTAAAGCAAAAAAAGTATTTTGTGTCATGTTTTAATTGGATTGCGTTAGTCTTAGGTAAAATATACAATATCATGTCGTGACACTTTTTAGGTTGAGATCTCATCCATAATCATAGAATACATTTGTTTGAATCTTGTTAAATATTTAGAACTGATTAGATTTGTTATATGATTGATGTAATATGATGATTAACATTATTAGATTGGTATTTTTATGATTCAAATCTACTTTAAAAAGTTAATCACGTAATTAAGGAGAACCATTATTGAACACATGCTAATATTGATTATTTAACCCCTTATTTTGATGGATATGATCATATAATGTTATAAACACGTTTAGGAATACTTAGTTATCATAATTGGGATGTTTTGGTAATGATTACGCGTCGAAAGAACCTTCAAATACAATCTGGGGTGAAGTAAATCAAGAAAATTAAATTATTAGCCGATACGAAATCGTTTGGGAGAAGAGCCTTTTTGGGGAGATTGGATTGAGACGCCCTGGATCTGGATCGGGCCGAGATGACACTTTTATTTTATTTTTATTGATTTTTCCAAGGGGATTTTGGCACATATCTTTATGGAGATTTTTATAGAACTATCGGAGCTTCTTTATATTAGAGGATAAATATTTATATAGTTGAGGATACTTGTGAATTTGGGGACGGTTTATCGCGAGTTCATATCTTGAGTTAACGGTTAGGATAAGTTATCATAGTCCTATACGTATATATAGATGTATGATTCGTGTGTTATTTGTGGGCATATAGGGGTGTGTATGTTCATTAGAAACCCATCGGTGGGGGTTAGATGAGATTGTCTGCGGGATCGGGTACTACGCCCATGGTTGATGATGCAGGTTGCATATATTATATCCCTATTTGATATGTTATTAGTCACCCTTCTGACATATACGTGCTTATATTCATCTTGTATTTTTTTATTATAATTATATGGTGGGGGTATCACTGTAGTGATGACCTTAATTTGAGGACCTTAAGGTCAGAATTTGGGAGGAAAAGTTGCTCATATATTTCAGGAGATTAAGGAACTTTAGTCGGATGTCAGAAATAGTGAAAGACAAGACTAATATACTTTTCCCCTTTAATTTTTAATGACTTATATATTTCCTAAACAATTCTCATTGGAAACTAAAAGCAATTAGAGGTTTAATTAGGGCAAGATAAACCTAATTAAATTTTTGTAATTGTTATTTGATATTGAAAACTAGTGAAACACATCTTGTAATGGAATGGCTAGAAATTGTCTTAGTGAGTTTAATAATGTAGTTATTGTAAAGATGGGAATATTAATATGTTCAATGGCAAAGAGTTGAGTTATGTGTCTTATGAACTTTGAGAATTGAAATATGAGCTATATGTATACTTGTCCTGTGATATTGTAATCGGTGAAAAATATTATGATCCTCACTTGAAATGTGTATTGATCTTTGATATATAAAATCGTAATTGTACCTTTGGAAATTGAAATTTTCCGTGTGGGAGTTGGAAATAGTATACATTGTGAACAAGAGAAGATACTATTTAAGACTTTGAATTATATATATAACTCAATGGGATTATTGATTAGCATTATATTGTTTGTAGTGGGACTTGGTTATTGGTTAGACGTTATTGAAGAAACTATGTTTAGAGTCATTGATGCTAATCGTAAGCACATTAATTATTGATTATTTGGGGTCATTGAGTGTTAATAGAATATTTGTTATGCTATTGTGAGAGGTATGTATTATCGGGTTAAATGTTGTTTATATGATTTGTGGATTTGTCAACTATTATAATTGGTTAAGGAGATTTGGGTGATTGGATAGTAGTTTGCAGCTTCGCTGGTGAGATTTTTGTTGTTAGATAAGGGTTGTTGAGTATTGGGTTATATTGATGGATATATGACGATGATACCAAGGATGGAACCAATAAATAAACTTGTAAAAGTATGAACAACTAAAGCTCAATCACAACACAACAATGGTGATATGGAACATACCAGATATCTAAATAAGAGATGGGGGTGAGGATAAGAGGAAGAATACCAAAATATAAGTGGTTCGGCCGGAGCCGACGTCCACAGTGTAGTGTGAAAGATGGTTTTCACTGTTGTAAGGGCACTAATGGCATGTAAATACAATGCTCAAGCTTTTCTCTCTCTTAAAATCAGTTTAAGAGAGTTTTTCTATGGTTATTAATCATCAATCTCTTCTCATGGAGAAGATGAAGAGTATATATAGGGCTTAGGGGGTGTAGTGTACCCCCAAGCAGACATGGAATGTTCCTAGATAATGAAGTTGTGCCATCTGTCCTATCACTTGTATATCATGATGATGAAATATTCCCTCACATATGAGGGAGATATTACTATAACGGTTTCGTACACATGGGATCTACAACCCACATGATTTTTTTCACGCGTTCCCTAATCCACGTGCTCTGCTAGCTGTCACTATTGTATCTACCTCCCAAGTCGAGGTTGATATGATGAGTCAATACCCTGATGGGATTTACTGATGATGGTGTTGTCTGGGATCGACCATCATCTCTTGAGCAGGAGGCCAAGGCTGAGGATACACTTGTAGTGAGATCACTAGAGTTGTACATACAGATATGGTATTCACAGTTGAGATTAAGATGTAATATGAGAGCTATAAGGCTGAGCCGACTCAAGCTGAGGTTATGACCGAGTTGTCGAGCTAGAGTCCACTGATGGAATGATACCCGTCCTGCTGAGCTGTCACCTCCTGTCCTCCTCGTCCGAGTGACGACCGAGACGAGGGTAGTAGATCATAGTAGCAATGTTATGGGGCATGTTTACTAGCCTCCTAAAATCCAAGGCCGAGCTGAGTCCACGATCGAGGCGATGAGTCGGTCTTCTGATAGGACTACAGTTGAGGCTGAGTTTAATTTGAGTAGGAGCCTTGACGTCACTTTCGTGGATGAGGCCGAGGATACTTGAGGTCACCGATGTTGTCACCATATGATAAGACTTGGGGGTTATGACCCAGTATATAAGTTGAGGTTGACTCCTACTGCGCTGACCCCTAGGCTGAGGTCTCAAATTCACTGCCTGATTAACTTGGTTACTGCCGTGATGGCCGAGGCCAAGGGGATACCAAGGATGAGGCCTTTAAGACGGGTGTACGACTGAGTCATATTTATCCCAAATCGATGGTCTACAACTAGTCAGACTTGGTCGAGGGGTCCAACTCTAAGACGAGGATATATTTGGTATATAAATCACCCCTAACCCTTAGTCTTTAGCGTGGATAGAAGGCTAAGGGATATTGTATCTTTGGGCCGAGAAGTTGATGAGATGTTCTTTGGTAAGACAGTTTCTCATGTTGAGCTAAATCTGTGTAGAAGCCTCGGTCCCACTATCGTGGACGAGGTGGTGGGGATATGAGTCCGCTGATGTAACTCCCATGCTAAGCTATCTTCTGTCGGTATTCATCCTTTAGGTGGTGGACAAAGTTGAGGGTACGTAAGTCATAAGACCTATAATGATGGAATCCTTAACTGTGATCTGAGACGAGGTCGGGGATGTGGCCCTTTCAGGATGGGTGCACGACTGAATCATTACTTACAAAAACTGATGGTCTGTTGTTGGTCGGCCTTGGCTGAGGGGGGTCCAGTTTGGGATGAGGCTAAGATGATGAGCCAGTCCTCTAGTAGGACAGTTTCTGGTACTGAGATTATCGAACGTGCTGTTATGGATGATACCGAGGCCTCTTGCACTGACCCCCAGGCTAGGTCATAATATCTCTCTGTCTAATGATTTGTCAAGGTCGGCTTTGGCCGAGTGGGTCCCAAGCTTGTATGAGGGTATACTTGGGTATATCAATCACCCATAGCCCTTAGTATTCAATGTGAATGGAAGGTTGAGGGATAAAGTATATGAGATTAGTTATAGATGAGACGTCTCTGGTTGAGGATGGTGGTGCTGGGTCGGCTGCTGATCCGAGATGATGAGCTAACTCTGTAGGATGGTCGTCTGTGGCCGATACCCTTTGTCTTGTAATTCTATTTCTGTTAACTTTGGCCTTGAACAATTGAAGTGTTCCCTCATCTGTTACTACTGATTTCTACTTAAATAAAAATATTTGTATCTTTCTTACTAATTATTTTCATTGTGTTGAGTGTGCTTGCTTTTGACTTGTAATTGTAATATCTTATCTTCTTTAGCCGAGATGAGTCTAACCCTAAAATGTTAGTTTCAAATACGAGATCACCAAATTAATGATGTTTGTCTATAACTAAGTTAATGTTTTTTCAAATATAAGATCACCAAGTTAATGGTGTTTCAAGTATGATATCATCAAGTTAATGATGTTTGACTCGTATCACCAAGTTAATGATGTTTCAAATACGAGATCACCAAGTTAATGATGTTTCAAGTATGAGATCACCAAGTTAATGATGTTCATTTCATATCACCAAGTTAATGATGTTTTAAGTTTGAGATCACCAAGTTAATTATGTCTGTCTCATATCACCAAGTTAATGATGTTTGTCTCATATCACCAAGTTAATGATGTTTGTCTCATATCACCAAGTTAATGATGTTTGTCTCATATCACCAAGTTAATGACGTTTTAAGGATGAGATCACCAAGTTACTGATGTTTGTATCATATCACTAAGTTAATGATGTTTTTAATCCCTTCTCGTCCATAGACGAGAGGAGTATAAAATGATTTTTTAAATATGAATTCATGAAATTATGGTGTTAGACCACGTCCCCTCTGATCGTTTTGAGAGAGTGTGGATGAGGGTTGTCTCGTCCATATACTCTCTTTTCGCCGAGAGAGTTTCCCACCAAATCAATGATGCTTTTTAGTCTTAGACAATTTGAACCATGCAGCTGAAAACTTCGTATGAAAAGAATATGGTAGAACACATACCATTTTTCATTGACTTTTTGTTATGATGCAAATAGTTAAGATATTAAAGCTCACTTGACAGAGGTTACATCCGTACAACTGAAAGTTAATTGATGACTATTTACTGCTATTGGCTTTATACATAAAGATCTGGATGAGGCCCATTAGCTTATGCCTAGCAGCTGAACTGTCGATGGTCATATACATCAAAGGAAATTATTTTAGCCAACCTTATGGAGCAATGTCCTTTGGTGGGAGATTGGGGTCGGCTTCATCATCATTAGATTCCTTATCTTCTTTATCGTCCGGTCATCTCGACCTCTCATTTTTTGGGCCACCCTGCCTCTTTCGGCTATCCTCATTGAAACCACTTCAGTTGATGTACTTCTGAAGCTTCCCTTATTTGAGCATCTTTTCAATCTCATCTTTTAATTCAAAGCATTTATCGGTGGTATGGCAGTGACCTTTGTGAAAGTTGCACTGATGGAATGATACCTATCTTGCTGAGCTGTCACCTCATATCCTCATCATCCGGGTGACGGTCGAGACGATGTTAGTAGATCATAGGATCAATATTATGGGGCATGCTTACTAGTATCCTAAAGGCCGATGCCGAGTCAGCTCAGGATGAGTCCACGACCGAGATGATGAGTCGGTCTTCTGATAGGACTGCTATTGAGGTTGAGTTATATCTGAGTAGGAGCTTCGCCTTCACTATCGTGGACGAGTCCATGGATACTTGAGGTCACCGATGTTTTCACTATATGATGTGACTTGGGGGTTATGACCCAACATATAAGCCGAAGTCAACGCCTATTGCGCCAACCCCTAGGCCGAGGTCTTAATTTCACTTCCTGATTAACTTGATTGCTACCATGATGGTCGAGGTCGAGGGGATAGGCCGAGGTCGAGGCTTCTAAGATGGGTGTACGACCGACTCATATTTGTCCCAAATTGATGGTCTGCAACTAGTCAGACTTGGCCAAGGGGTTCGACTCTAAGACGAGGATATATTTGGTATATTATATGATGTCGACGAGAGGGGTAAGACCATTGGGATTATTTATGGGTGAGATTGAGGTTATGGTAGTTTTGTTGTGTACATGTAGTGTTGGAATGGAAGAGATGGTGATTGGGGATACTTTTATTAACATAAAAAGTTAAATTGGGAATTTAATGTAGTAGTCATTATTTATGAGGATCGTTGGTTCATGTAACGAGGTGCTTGGGAAATTATAGGGTGAGTTTTAAGTTTCATGTGACTGGTGTGTATTGAATTAGTTGGAGTTAAGGTAATGTATGTAAAAGGTTAGTTTTAGTGTTTGTATACTATTGATGACTACCTAATCTAGACATAAGTGTATCGGGGACTATCCTTGTTTGGATTTCATTTATGAGATGTCCCATGCACGGAGTTAAGAAGAGGCAGGAGTTAGGAATTTATGATTAGCAAGTCTTGTATGTAATATTGGTAATTAGATTATAAGTGATGGGTAAATGGTTATTGAAATGTGTGGCTTATGAGTAGATTCTTTTTATGAATGATGATATATTAGAAGAACGTGTGAAGTGCCTTAAAAATGAACGAGGGGGATGAAGTGAATCTTTTATGGTTTTATGTAGTATGTGATTGATGAGTAGAATTAGGTGCCTTAATACGTAGCATGTTAAGATAGAAGTTTAGTTACTCTCGATTACTGAACAATGTAAACGAAAGTGTATTAGGGGGTTTCTTATTTGGATGTCATTTATAAGACGTCCTACGGATCAAATGGAGTCTCGAGAAGGCTAGAAATTGGGAGTGGAGGAGATGTAAATTGTGTAGTGGTTCTTAAGTAAGTAGTAATTAATATATGATTATTATAGAGTCTTGATGATTATCTAACCTAGATAAAAGTTTATCTTTGGGTTCCTTATTTGGATTTCACTTATGAGGCATCCCACGCATGAAATCTAGGGAAGGTTGGAAGTTGGGAATCTAGGATGTTTAAAATATTATAGAAAGTTATGTTTGGTGTCTCTGTATGTGCGGGGTATGGTGCTGATTGGATATGGAGTTATCATATATGAAGGTCCCATACTGAATGACTACTTTAACGATTATTATTGGTTTTGCATTGCTATTGGTGTGGGTCTAGTGTCGATTGGCTATGGATATATCGTATGTGCAGGGCCTAGGTTGCTTGGCAATAATAACAGTTTTGTAGGACTTAGTTTATGAGTATGTTCGGGGTTGTGAGTGAGACCAGTGGGCTATCTCATGAGATATATATTGATATGCACATCTTTGGTTGCTCTAGATTACTGTACAATCTAAACGAAAGTGTATGGGGAGGGGGATTCCTTATTAGGAGTGTAAGAGGTATAAGTTGCCTATTGGTTCTAAATATGTATTTAATTAATATATGATTATTATACCGTCTTGAAGATCTTCTAACCTAGACAAAAGTTTATCGATGGGTTCCTTGTTTAGATTTTACTTATGACACGTCCCATGCATGATGTCTAGGGAAGGTTGGAAGTTGGGAGTATAGGATGTCTAAAATATTATAGAAAGTTATGTTCGGTGTTTCTGTAGTTGTAGGGTATGATGTTGACAAGTCATGGAGTTACCATATGTGCAGGGCCTATACCGAATGACTATTGTAACATGTATCGTTGATTTTTCATTGCTATTGCTGAGCGTCTAGTGTCGACTAGCTATGGATATATCGTACGTGTAGGACTTAGGTTGTTTAGCAATTGTAATGGTTTAAAGGAACCTAGTTTGTGAGTATGTGCGGGGTCGTGAGTGAGACCCGCTGGCTATATTACGAGATTTATATTGATATGCACGTCGGACATGGTTGTAACTATTCGTACATGGCAATTATAGTATATTACACAACTATAAGCTCAAATTTCTAATTTGTCAATTCATTTTTAATTGGCTTAATTCCGGACAAAATAAATTGAGTCTAGAATAGTTATTAATTCAAGAATATTCAAAGTCTACAATTTAAAGCCATGAAGAACAAATCAATTCAACTTGAAATTTTACACTTTCTTTGTTCTAACATCACACAGGTATGAATAATCAAAGGAATATGCGATTTAGAATTTTGTTTAAATATTGGGTGAATTAATTTTTTTAGTAATGGGAATTAAAATTAAAGTTTTGGAAAACAATTTTATTATATTTGAGCCAAACTATTCTCAAAATATTCGAGGATAAAGTTTAAATGGGACATTTGTTCACTATCGTTCAAACGATACTTAAAGTCCTAACGACAACGCTTGTCATTCAAACGACAACGTTTGTCGCTCAAATGAGAATCGCCTCGAATTTTGTGTTTCAGTTTTCTTGGACTATGTTTTGCTCAATTATAAAAACAAAACTGCATAGAGGTTTTTCACAGAGATGAACAGTTCAAAAAATTCGAATTCTGTTTAATTTCATCCAAAGTTTATTCAAGATCCAATTTGCATAATTTCAAAGGTTTGTGATCTTGAACTCATACACTTGAAGAAAATTGTTGACAGAGGTCATTGGGAGTGCTTGAGGTTATTCCCATCTGAAGATTAGACTGCGGTCTTTGAGGTTCGCTGCGTGTGGATCTTTGTAAAAAATAGAACTGCGTGTTCTTGAGGAGTAGCTGAGGTTGTTCCTTTGCTGACGACACTGATCGACACCTGCGAGTATTCGTGCGTCACTGTATTTCATTATAATCCGTGTAAGTTACAATTTACAAAATTATAGTGAAATAAAAAGGGTTTTTCCATTTGGGGATTTTTTTTCCTGCACTTGTTTCTTTTACCGCATGATTTAATCGCTTGATGGATTAAATCATTTATATGCATGTTTAGGGTTTAAGAAGATAAAATTGGAAATAATTGATTAAGTCGTTTTTACCTAAAGCACTTGTTAAAGGGCCTCTTCAAATTGGTATCAGAGCTTGTTGCACTATTTTATTGTGTTTGTGATCCCGTGACTTTAGGTATGGCTTTCGATAATTTTGATGATTTTAAAACTCACATGTTTGAAACTTCTAATTTGAAATCTGGCATGAAGGCTGCTCTTAAAAATTTTGTTAAAAAGGAGAATAATGATAAGTGTCTTTGCTACGAAGGGTTTGGCCATAATTTACACGAGTGCCCCACTAAACTTAGGGAAAATTTTAATGAACCGTTAAATCATGTTTCTACCCTTAGTGAGAGTGACCCTAAAGAAAGAAATTTTTTATGCTACTAAGCGAGAACTTCCCACCCTTGTGGCTAATCGTGTAGGTGATGACGACATACTTTCACATGATTCTTCCGCAGTCACAAGTTGTGATACCCTTGAAAGTGAGGGCGAGGTGAGTGATGATGAGAGTGAGGATAAAAGAGACTTGCAAACTGCCTTTAATGAGTTATATGAAGAAACCTTGAAAGCAAAGAAGGCAAATTTGAAGTTAGAAGCGAAATTGAAAGAACGTACAATTGAAAATAATAATTTCAATACATTAATTGAGAAACTTCGCGTGAGAAAAAAATTCGAGATAAGCTAGAATATGTCGAAGGTGAGAGAGATAGATGAATTGGTCTCCGGGTCGTTCCGCTATCCGATCAATGAATCATTAGAATCCATTTTCAATGTAATCTATTGAATTCACAGGTTCCATCGTCCCCATCGCTTCTTACTTAATGGTTAGGTTTGAATTATACAATGGAGATCATAATTCAATTTGTTCTTAAGTCAATTTTCTCAGTCTTTATTGGCTCGAAGCTCTTTTTTTTTTGTTCTATGAGCAGATTCATTTCATTATGGATGAATCAGTATTGATGCTTTATTACATTGCCGTTTATTTTTTGAGATGGCTCATATACCTTACATATTGGAATTATATCTTAATATTCTTTTTCTCTCTTTCTCTCACCCTTCCATTTATCCACATCTTTCTTCTATATTTTGCTTCACAACTTAGAATCAAATTGATTTTGCTTTTGTTTATGCAAAAAAAAATTCAGTTGCTACAATGATATAACCGATATATCATATCTTGACTGGTTCTTTGGATCCAGATAATGCGAAGTGATGAGTTGGTTATTAGTTATATAGTTATTAGTTTATACCACAGTTCAAAAAGGGTTGGTCTTTTTTTTTAATCCTATTATTCGAGGGGTGAGGGAGGCTATGAAAAAATAATTACTTGAGTTTGAGGATTCTAGGCGTTTACTCGAGTCAAGGATAGGTGAACTTGAAAAAAGATTGAGAGATTCGAGTAAGGTTAAATTTGATTTGGAATTTTGGTCCGAGAAGTTAGACAAAATTTTAGGAACCGTCCAATGCAAGGATACTAGGTGTGGTATTGGCTTCGATAAACATGTTCCACCCGTTATCAAAGCTAATACCAGGCTTGCTAGAGAGCCACCCTGGACTGTTAGGATAGAGCCACCGAGGAACGTTATATTTAATCGTCCCGTTGCAAACACTCCCCGCAGTATGTACAATTGCACTCATTGCGGTAGGAGAGGTCATCTTAGGCATTTTTGCTATGATCTTAAGCACGTTCCTAGAAAGTCAAAGAATCCGATTGTTCCTGTTCCAAAATCCCCCACTCGTCGTTTCAGACACACATGGATTAGAAAATCAGATTCAGAGGCGTTGTGGATTAGACTTGGTGATACGCATGTCATTTCATGTGGATATCCACATGTCTCATCTTTTGACTGAGCGTGTTCGTCGGTTTGTCATACTCTAGTTTGTCTTTGCGATATATTCTCTCTCCAGAGTTATGACATTTACAAATGTCATTTTGAGTCTATTTAAAAATACAAAAAGATTTTTGGTTTTTGAAAAAGATTTTATTTTGAGTCAAATTTTTGAAAAATAAAAAGATTTTTGATTTTTGAGTCTTGTATCTTCATGCTTAATATGTCTTGTTAGTGTGCTTGGACCCCGCATCACTTCATTATCCATGTGTCTTGGGCATTTGGTCATAATTATTGATGCGTTGAATGATCTTAACCAACATCATAATGGAGTTGTCTCGAAATTGATATGCATTTGGATTCATCTTTGTATATATGCCATTATTGCACACATGAACGGGCCTTTATGACTATTTTCACATACATATTTGAGTTTGGTCAGATGTTCTTATATCAATTTTATCATCAATGCGTAAGTAGTCTTAGAAGGAGGTGTGCATGTAAGAACCGTTTACCGTAAGGAATTAAATTGCAAAAAGTGTTTAGTGCTTACAGGAAAGGGCTGCGAGAGTGTAAAATTGACTCGTCGTGATTGCCACCATATAAAAAGATCCCGAAAAATTAAACGGTAATAAAAGACAATTATGCCAAAAAATTGGGCCACTTAGTTTAGATAATCTCAAAAGAAAAATAAGTGTGTATCATTTATTTCGAACTATTGTGGTTTGTTTTTGGTGGTACTATTGATTGATTTCAAACTCAAATTATAATGTGTCACAAATCTTGAACAATACTCTATTTTTCTCATCTTATTAACTGGTTTGTAGTATTGTTCTTGTGTATTTTGGTTTGAAATAAAAAACTATCTATTGGGTTTTGAAAGATTGGATTTTTTTTATTAAATCACAATGACACCATTACTGTTTTGAGCAATATTTTTTATACTAAAAATGGGGTGTTCATGGATTATTCAAAAAAAAAAAATTTATATTTTTCGAATAACAACCGTACCTCTCAAATGCGGTTCCTTTTTGGCTACTATGATAGTTTATGTTCATTCTGATTGTAACTTTTGCTATTTGCTGGTTGGTTGATTGGATTAATCCAATGGTTCTGTTGGATATGTACGGAGATAGGCTCACAGACGTCAGTTTTATTTTTTTTCCCGTCCTACTTACTCGTCATGCCTCCTAGATGTAGGGGTGCTTCTACTCGTAGGACATATGAGCCCTCCACCTCATCATGGGCACATCGAGCTAGGTGTAATAAGCCCCCTTTCACTCCAGTACGCTGGCACACTATTTTTTAGTATGATTACTATTGCCATCTGGGTTTGCATATTTGCGTTGTTGTTAGAGAGAAAGTCTTTTGTGTCGATCAATTTTCTGAGTTATCTCTTCCCACTTGGATGTCTGGTAGGGGTTGGGATAGGTTGTTTGACGCTCAGGGTATGGTATACCCTGACATAGTTCGCGAGTTCTATTTTTGGGCGATTCACACTCCTACTGGTATTCAGTCATCCGTTAGGGGAGTCCCATTGTTAGTCAATTCTGACCACATTTCTGAGACGCTTCAGTTACCTCGTGTACCTGATGAGATTTTTCCTAGATGTTCTGAGTATTGTCCACCAGCTGATGAGATTATTCGACACTATTTTTGGGAGATTACTCCCATAGGGAGTACTACGTATCATCGTCAGTTGCACACCGCGTTCCAAATTTTTAATCGCTTTGTATCTTCATCCATCTATCCTCGGGTAAATCACACTTTGATTGACTTCGACATCGTTTACTTTATGTACGCAGTATGTCAGGGGTGGGACATTGATTTGCCATAACTTCTTTTCAGAGTTATGTCCTCTGTTACCATTATTGGTACCACACCCATACGCCTTGCTATTCCTTACGGACTCCTTTTATCTCGTATCTGCACCTATGCTTGATGTCTGCATTTCTGCTCCCTCCTTCATTAATCGCAGTGCTTTGACTCGACCTGAGAGTCATCTACCATCCGATGCGAGAGCGAGACCTCCACCGACTGAGACACATCATTTTCTGAGGAGCCATCTACTCCTGCTAAGCCGAGTTCTATACTATCTAGGTCTCATCCTTCTAGATCTAGATGACCCACTATGGAGGAGTTTGATGCATCACAGGCACAGGTAGTATCACAGTCTCAGATGTACGATGTTATGATGGCTCATTTTGATGCAGAAGATGAGGCTAGAGCTCAGAGTGACTCATAGATGACTGCCTTCTTTGATGAGATGAGACGACAAGAGTTGAGAAGAGGAGCAAGTTCATCAGGATCGGGCAACATAGCTGCCACATATACTGATTCTGATGATGATGATAATGAGGATACATATTGATTTTTTTAGAGACATTGTATTTGAGTTTTCGACAGTTTATGTATTGTGATATTTATCTCATATGATGTACTTTTGAACTCTGATGATACATTTTATGTATGTGACTGGATATATTTTGCAGTTCTGATATTACTGATGCTGATATTTACTTGCTGCTATTTATTCATATTCGTGATCACTGTTTATCCTGCTTATTATTGATATTTTTTTTACTTTATCGTTTTATCTATCCCGTGATTTGTCTATTCCAGGAAAAATGGGGGAGAGATATGTGATGTAGGGGGAGTTTCTGTTTATTTAGTTTAATTAAAAATTCAGCTTAATTAAAAATGGAATTTTAATTACAAATTGAGTTTAAATTTTATTGATATATTATTCTGTACCTCCATACTTCACTTGGATATATTTGTTTATGTCTCATGTGTGTAGGTAATTGTTTAGAGATTCAAATATTCATTGCTACATCACATTCAAATATTCAGAGATAATTTTTAGACTTCTTAGACTCAGATGCTGCTTTATAATATTTCATGTCCTGTATTTCCATATTTGGGTATCTAGGATAGGACATTTGAGTGCAGCTAGCATTTATATTTTTTATTTTTAGATTTGTCCCAAAATAGCCAAAAGGGGAGATTTGTAAGCTCAAATTTCTAATCCGTCAATTTATTTTTAATTGGCTTAATTCCGGACAAAATAAATTGAGTTTAGACTAGTTATTAATTCAAGAATATTCAAACTATAGAAAGATTCAAGATTGAAGGAGTTGCAATTTAAAGCCATGAAGAACAAATCAATTTAAGTTGCAATTTTGCACTTTGTTTGTTCTAAGATCACACAGGTATGAATAATCAAAGGAATATGTGATTTAGAATTTTGTTTAAATATTGGATGAATTAATTTTTTTTACTAATGGGAATTAAAATTAAAGTTTTGAAAAACACTTTTATTATATCCGAGCCAAACTATTCTCAAAATATTCGTGGAAAAAGTTTATATGGGACATTTGTTCACTGTCATTCAAACGACACTTAAAGTCTTTCTAACGACAACACTTGTCGTTCAAATGAGAGCGTTTGTCTCTCGAACGAGAACCGCCTCGAATTTTGTGTTTCAGTTTTCTTGGACTTTGTTTTGCTCATTTATAAAAACAACATTGCACAGACGTTTTTCACAGAGATGAACAGTTCTAAAAATTCCCATTATGTTTAGTTTCATCCAAAGTTTATTCAAGATCCAATTTGCATAATTCCAAAGGTTCGTGATCTTGAACTCATACACTTGAAGAAAATTGCTGATTGAGGTCATTGGGAGTGCTTGAGGGTATTCCTTGCTGAAAATTGGACTGTGGTCTTTGAGGTTCGCTACGTGTAGATCTTTACTGAAAACAGAATTGCATGTTCTTGAGGAGTAGCTGCGGTTGTTCCTTTGCTGACGACACCGATCGACACCTGTGGGTATTCGCGTGCCATTGTATTTTCATTGTAATCCGTGTAAGTTGCGATTTATAAAATTATAGTGAAATAAAAAGGTTTTTCCCTTTGAGGATTTTTTTTTCGTGAATTTGTTTCTTTTACCTCATGCTTTAATCGCTTGATGGATTAAATCATTGAGATGCATGTTTAGAATTTAAGAAGATAAATTTGGAAATAATTGATTAAGTCGTTTTTACCTAAAGCACTCATTAAAGGGCCTCTTCAGCAGCGTTCAAAGCCACGAGGGAGGCCAATGGGTTATAAATGTTATGGTAATATATGTTTGTGTGTGTGGGTGGGGGGGCATGCTATGTGATATTTCGGTCCGTAAGAGAGGCCGATTAATTAGAATGAACTTAATGAGATAATGATTGCATAAATGAGAAAAAAAAAGAGGTAGTGGGTTACGACTTGTTAAACGCGATATTGATAAGGTCGGTGGGTCGGAATATGAAACGATGCGATTTTAATGAAAGTGAATGATGTAACTAACATAACATGGAAGTGGAGACTAAATGAAAGACTTTTGATGATAGTATGAGTTGAAGATTATAAATTATAAATAGTTTATATTCGTTGATAAACTGATAGTCGTTGAGACCCACCTTTTATAAATAGATGATATTAATATTAATATTAATTAATAATTCTGTACATATGAATGGACCGATATGACATGATTACTTGTTAAATCATGTTTGGTAACTGGCTAGTTCTTTATGCACTCAATATAATGCAACACCGATAAATCCTATTATTATTCCCATTGTCATTCATGTTATATTATATAGTGAATATTGTTAAAGATTATAAGTTTAATTGATAATGTGATATAAAAGACTTTAATATGGTATTTATTTCATTTTGTACTTTTGTTGGAAATTACCCTATTTGTGGGACATATCTAGTATTATCGTAGCGGGACTTGACTCGCTTCATTAACTTACATCTTAGGTTAGGTTTAAGATTTTAGGATTTGCTTTGATCTTGGAAAGTAGGTTGGGCTTTGGGGATTTATTTTATGTACGATTTAGTTTTTTTTTCCGTTGTGTACATTCGTATGAGACAAATTTTAAATTACGAGTCTCTTGTGACTCCACAATTATATTTGGGTTATTGTATTGAGACTTTTATATGTCGTTGGATTATTAAAGGACGTAATAATGGGACTTTATATTTGGTGATCATTCATATTGTTATCTCTCGTATCTTATTGACTGGAAAAAAGTTTTAAATTATCTCATATTTCCATCACATGCTAAGAATTTTATTTAAAATTTTAGCAATTTGTATTATTTAATATTCAACCCTGATTACCCATGATATTAAAATATGCGGGTTGTTATATTTGGTATTTGATCATGAACCTAGGTTTTGAGGGTTATATGTCTATGATAGTTTTTGGCATGCCATTCTTTGATACATCTTGATGGTTTATAATCCCTTTAGCCTTTATTCCGATCTACGCTTTGTTCATATCATTTTAGAAGGAGAACACTAGGATGAAAGGACCTAGGAGAGTCTCAAAGTCTAATACCATGGCGGGTTCTACAAGTGAAGCATGACAGGGTCAAATTTTGATGAGCGCCCAGGAGTTACCAATGATCATTCGAGAGGACACAATGGTTGGGGTTGAGAAAGAGATCCCAAGGTCTAGATCCTAGTTAGTTCAAAAATAAGAAGTGTCCACATCATCTTGGGATTGAGTAAGGGCAAATTTCCATAAGGGACATCTGCCCACATTTTCAGGATGGTTTGAACCAATAGTGGCTCATCAATAGATGATAAACATGGAGATAAACTTTAAGATGTTGGAAAAAACTAAGGTGCATCAACATATATTAGCTATAGTTAAGTGAACCAGTGATGCATTGCACTGGTGGGAGAGTATGAAAACACGTGAGCAGAGGGACCGTTTGACTCATGGGAGTTGATGGCCAAATTTAATGAAAAATATCTCCCATATGCTATTAGGTTTTAGAAGAAGAGGGAGTTTCTCACTTTGGAACAAGGTTCACGTAGTGTGGCTGAGTATGAGAAAGAGTTCATAAATCTATCTATATTTTCCCCAGAGGAGGTGGTTACCGAGGAAAAGAAGAATAATTATTTCACTCATGGTTTAACTTGGTCGATTAATAAGGTTTTATTAGGAATCCTAACTCCCAGCACGTATGCTCAGGTATTAGATGTCTCTTTGGTGCTTTTCCAAGACCGTGTGAACTATCGAAAGAGATTTAGGAAGGGAGAAGAAGTTAGTAGTTTAAGTGTGGCCAAGATAGGGACATGTGATGCTAGGGTTGAGTTAGAGGGTTAGAAGGACCCACAAGGATAGAATAAGGGCAACAACATGGTGATAAGTACCCATAGTTTTCTCAGGGTAGTGGTTCAGGACCGCATGAGTGAGAGCGGGTTCTAGTTAGGTAGGTAAGCCATTTTAAAGGTGCTTGTTATACGTATGGAGAGAGAGACAACACAAGGATACAAGATGTCCTAAGGATCCTCAGGGCCACCAGGACTGGATAATTTTAGTTGAGGAGATACCAGAAGTCATTACATCGCTTGAACTTAAGGCGTGATCGCTTCTTTTATACCCTAGGCATGATTATTCCCCGTTATGTTTCATATATACGCGTTCAGTAAGTCCAGCTTACATATGTACATGTTGAATTTTGGGTATATTGTCACCTAGTTACAGTATACACTATTATTGACATATGTGAGCCCTATTCTTGTGTTGAAACAATACATGGGTGTTTATTGGATATAGTTATTTTTTTAGACGGTATGAGTGAGGCCTTGGTAATGATACAATTCACATTGTTATGATTATGCGTGGCGAATTTCGATGACGAAATTATTGTTGTGGCGGGAAATATTGTAATATCCCAAATTTTAATCGATTAATTAAATGATTTAATAATGATTTTTACTTTTAATTAAGATTATGTAAATATAGTTAATTATAATGGGATAAATTTAATTAATCGAGCAATGTTGGATTTATAGAATTTTCAGTGATTTAGTGTAAATTAATTGGTTACATGGAACTTTTTATTTGTTAAATTACATTACGGGAATTAAGTTGGAACCTTGGGGGCAAGGGAGTTTTTTAGCCATTATTGGTTGCTAAGTTATAATTTGGAAGAGACCACTTATGTGTAATATAGTGTATATATGCTTGGGTGTGAATAGTGGAGAGAAAGAGAGGGAAAGGAGAGCGCTTGGAGGCTGACCAATGTAACTCGCAACCATAGGTAAAACCTACCACAATTGTGTACTAGATCCCCTCAACTGTGAGAGAGAGGATCCCAACCGTGGCAATGCTGGTCCGTGGCCCCCTCATGGCCCAGACACGGGTCTTACTGCCTTGGTTCCTTTTATTTGTTCAAACCCATGAGATTTTTATTTAGTTTTCATTTCCTTCTCAAATTAAAACCCTCATCCCCATTCCCCTTTCATCCATAACGTAAAAAACCCTTAATCCTATTAAAAACAACCTTCAAAACTCCATTTGAGGACCTCAAGCTTAGAATTTGGAACTGCATTAAGAGGAAAAGTTGCTCATATTTTTTAGGAGATCAAGGAACTCAAGTCAAATTTCAGAAATAGTAAAAGGTAAAAATACTTTTCTTTCTCATTTTAGTGCTTAATGATTTAGATATTGCTTAAACAGTGCTTGTTGGAAATTGATAGTGATTAGAGGTTTAATTAAGGAAAGATTTACCTAACTAATTTCCTATAGTTGTTATTTGCTATTGAAAATTGGTGAAACCCCTCTCATAACGAGAATGCCTTTTAATTTCCCAAGTGATTTAAATAATATTATTGTTGTAAAGACGATAAATAAATATGTTAAATGGCAAAGAGTTGAGTTATGTGCCTTATGAGCTTTAAGAATTGAAATATAGGCTATGACTATACTTTTCCATGATATTTTAATTGCTAGAAGATGTTGTAAACCTCATTTGAATTTGGTATCAATATTTGATATATGAAATTGTAATTGTACGCTAGGAAATTGAGATAATCCGCAAGGGAGTTTTTTTTGTAATATATGTTGTGAATAAGAGAAAAAATATTTGAGACTATGAAGTATATTTGTAAATCGAGGGGATTAGTATTTTTCCTTATATTGTTAATATTGGGACTTCGGTAGTGGTTAGTTGTTATTTAAGAGACTATGTTGAGAGTTATTAATGCTTATCGTAGGTGTATTAATTATTGATTATTTGAGGTCATTGAGTGCTAATGGAATATTGGTTATGCTATAGTGAGAGGGATGTATAGTCTAGTAAAATGTTATTAATATGATTTGTAGATTTGTCAATTATTCTTATTTGTTGATGAGATTTGGATGATTGGATAATAGTGTTTGTTAGTGAGATTTTGGTTGTTAGATAATGGTTGTTGAGTATTGGGTTATGTTGATGGATATATGATGTCGACGAGAGGGTTAAGACCCTTGGGAGTATTTACGGTTGAAATTGAGGTTATAGTACTTGGGTTGTGTACATGTTAGCATGGAATGGAAGATTTGATGCTTAAGGAGACTTATATTAACATAAAAAGTTGAATTGGGACTTTAATGTAGCAAACTTTATTTATGAGGATCGGTGGGTCATGTATCGAGGTGCTTGGGAAATTATAGGGTTAACCTTGAGTTTTATATGGGTGGTGTGTATTTAGTTGGTTGGAGTTAAGGTAATGTATATAGAAGGTTAATTTAGTGTTTGTACTCCACGACTACCTAATCTGGACATAAGTGGATCATGGAGGTTCTTTTTTTGGATTTCATTTACGAGACATCCCACGCACAGAGTTTGAAGAAGGTAGGAGTTAGGAGTTTGAGATTAGTAAGTCTTGTATGTAATCTTGGTTGTTAGGTTATGAGTGATGTGAAAATGGTTATTGAAATGTGTGGCTTATTAGTAAATTCTTTTATAAATGATGAGATGATGGAGGAACATGTGAAGTGCCTTGAAAGTAAACGAGGGTGTAGTAATTGGTATAACCAAAATATGTAAACTAATAGATAATAAACACGTGGTGTGGAGGCCCACACTAACACAATAAATATATTCTCAAGTACTAACAAAAGGCCTCAAACTATAAGGAAGTCCACGACCTAGTACCTAATCAGGTCGTAGACTAATCTCTACTTGACCCATTAATACATAAGACCATGACCTAGTACACAAACATGTTGCAGACAGTAAAAATAAGACTACCTTAGAAGGCCACATGATCAGGTGCCTCATAGACCGCTACCCCTTAAGCATAGCCTAACCCCAGGAGTATAGGCTTCGGATCCTGACACGTCAGCATTGGATCGCCAGCTATCCATCTTCTAAAAAGATTATATTTAATCAATACTTATCCATAAGACACGTGCACTATGCACGTGACACCCTCACCAACTACTCTAAATATATGTCCTCACCTTCTCATTTAATAAGCAATATTTAGGTAATGAAGTGCTGCCTAATTCGCTCTATCTTCTCTCTACATCAAATTCCACATTTTAATCACCCGCTCCGTCAGCCTAAGTCACTAACAACCGCGACCTCTTTTATTCTACATTAGAGAGCCTGTAACCTCCCCTACACAGAGCTTGTATGATTATACATTTAGCCTAATTATCTCCTCTTGTATTACTCTTACCCCCAAACTTGTACCGAATATATATATTTAATGAGAACAAAGCACTAAAGTGGACGTAGGCACATTTTCATGGCCGAACCACTCTATTTTCTGTACTTTGACTGTTTGTATAACTTCGATGATATGGTTTACTTCAGTAGATCCAATGTTATACAAAAATAGTTTGGCACCGTCTGTGGAAATAAGGTGCTATAATAAGTTTTTCACTAATCAGGTCGATTATGCCTTATTTTATCTATAGAGATTATGGATCTAAATCCTATATGTGAGATCATGGTGCTTAGGCCCCTATTTTCATATACAACCCATTTAGGATATCTTCACTTTTTAGATCTATTTTTATAAACCAAACATCAGTTTTTGGCATATCCATCTACCACAATGATGTTTTCATGTCTAAATATTGCTAAGTAGTTTGACAAGCCACGACCTCATAAAGACTAGATGAGCATATTTTCCGTTTTCTTTGTACTTTTAGGCCTTTTTACCATGTTATGGACTACAGAATAGATGTTTCCTGTTAACTTACGTTATTATTCAATAAGGACTTGTTATGCCTTAAACTAACACCCTAAGGCTTTTTAATCTAATTGTGGAAAATCACTTTTGGGCAAATTTTAGGATATAATAGTCATTCTACCCCCATAGGTTCACGACCTTACATGTTACAGATCCCGATCTATTGGTAACAACTTGGACTAGATTCCTATATTTGCCGTATTTTATTATTTCCTATTACAAAATTGCTTTCCTTTAGATCAAAGATACCACTAAATTATTAAAAAATCCCATAATATGTGTTCGTGACCCATGGGTTGGGTTAACTTGCACAAGTTTAGGTCTTAGGATTAAAAACCGATGATTCTGTGGGAAAAATCAGACGGGGCTATCACCTTAAGGGTCGTTAAATCACTCGTGAGAGGTTGAGACTATTTTACTAACATTCTAGTTACTGTTCCGTCCAATAGCTTGTATTCGAAAAATTGTCCACCAGGTGGAATCTCCCCATGAGGAAACCGTGTTCGATCATATCAATCATGTTAGAAAACTCATATCAATCTCCCTAGGAGGAAACCGTGTTCGATCATATCCCACTTGATGAGGTTCATCAACCATCTTTATGAAGGTCAGGCCTCACTCCAAGGCCATCATCCTCCTCGGACAAAGAACTCTTATGCTTGATTTCTTGGGATTTACTAATACCTTGAAGACCAATGATACTGAAATGAAGGCAGAGGCTACGACCTACAAAAGAAAGACTACAATTGAAAATGAGGAAGAATGACGATCGTCCAGAAATGCCATACGAGGAATTCACCCCTTTAAACTATGATTTGGAAACTATCTTGTCTTGCATCAAAGAGGAAAACTTTTTTAAATGGACAGGGAAGCTGAAATCCCTTACTAATAGCAGAGAAAAAAGCAAAATATGTGAGTTCCATAAAGACAACGACCACTCAAGAAATACGTGTCATATCCTAAAGAATGAGTTTGAAAGGCTTGTCAGACGGGGAATGCTATGACGCTTCACAGAGGTCACAACCTTCAACTGAGCAACAATGAGGTAACGGACTGAAATACACCTTGAGGATTTTTTTCTACTTTTTCTACTTTTTCTACTTTTACAATTATTATAAGACTATAGTTTGGATAGAAAAATCAATTTTGTATTCCCTAAAGTACATATCAATAAAAAAAAAATCACTACTTGCTTTAATTCATTTGCAAATATTTGCTCAATATGTTTAATGAAAAACTTAACAACATTCACACCTAAAGAAAACTATAAAGGATTTAGATTATTAGATCACAAGAGACTACCATTGTTGTAAATGGTGCATGCCTGTAAACGATCACAGAGGCAGAGGTGTCTATAAACTTAGGAGCTGAAAGACGAAGGCAGGTTAAACTCCAACGAGAAAACCTAACTCATAAAAAATTAGACTTAGTTCACACTGAGACCTAGACTGGTAAGATCCCTGTGCTAATGGTTTTAGTCAGATCCTCTATGATCGTGGTTCCCTGATTGGAGGGAGTCTTTTATCAAAGACTCATTTTTGACTCAAGAATAACACATCAAGCCTACGGGGTTTGTAAAACATAGTGTCAGGAGCTTGGGGGTACTAAATATAACTCGGTAGCCCGGGAAGGATCCTAAATAACACCTCAACATACTTTAAGGATTTACAGAACTAGAAGACTACGATAGTAATGGAAGACTGTGAAGGTTGAAGCCTTCCATGTCTAAAGCCTTGGGGGCAAATGCACCCATCATGCCACAGATTATTTTTTTAAATCCTTTGGGTCCATTGTACCCCTCAGGCTATAGAGCTTTATTTAAAATCCTTTGGGGCCATTGTACCCCAAATTCTATAGAGTAATGCCTGAAGCCTTTAGGGCCACTATACCCTTGGGTCCATGGAGTATTATCTGAAGCCTTTGAATATTAAAAGCTTTTAAAGATTGTAAGAACTAGAAGACCACAGTAGTAATGGAAGACCATAAAAGATGAAGACAACCTTGTCTAAGCCTTTGGGCCTATTGCATGCCTCAGGCTATAAAGTATTATCTAAATCTTCTGGGGCTACTGTACCTTTTAAGACACGGTTTACTGTCTAAAAACTTTGGACATCTTATTACTAGGGATGCAACCACAATTAAGTTCAGCAGTAAAACTAAGCGAATAAGCAAACAATAAGCTGCGGCTATAAGCTGTCAAATTGCAATAGACAATAAGATGTTGAAGACTACATAAACTTAGTTCAAACAGCTAGTCAAGCAAATAATGAAAGACATGAAAATAAAATTACAAGTTATAAGGCTCCGAATCAAAAGAAAGCTCCATTCACCAAGTAAAAGTTCAACCATTCATTACATACAAATAAAAAACATAAGTTTCAACAAAAATAGGACAACTATCTGCAGTCACTATTAAAGTGGTTACGTACTCTTATCATCTTCATCTTCTTCCACTCTTGTCTCAGTTTTTTTGGCCTTGAAATATACAGTTATCGCGACCTCTCCCTTTTGCTTCCTGGCCATCTCTTTAGACTCTTTTAGCTCATCCATGCACCGGATGTGCGTGATATCATCAAACCTTCAAGAAAAGATTGTCCCCTTGGCCTCAGGGAAATTTTTGGCAACTTTGTACATCATCTCTTTGTACATCATCTCCTTATGATGGACAACCTAAAAATCTCTTGAAGTTTTAAACTTAACCATAACATTTTCACTGGCAGCCTTCAAAGTTGTAGCATGTTCATTGATCATCTTTTGGGCCTTTACCCACGACATGTTAATTAATAACTTTTTTCATGGCTAAGGCATGACTCTGAGACACGGAGGTTAGGTCGACTTCAAGGCTTGTAACCTTCTATTGGCTTACCGCGACCTGTTTGGCAACTTGAAGACATTTTGCTCCAGCTGCTTTAAGTGCCTCTATAGCACGTTTGAAATTCTCCTTGACATTATCTTTGGCCTTTTTCTCAGCCTCTATCTTTCCCTTGGCATCAAGACTTTTAACTTAGAAAGAAGCCACCCCAAACTTATTTCTCGCTTCAAAAGATGAAGAATTCAAATTTTCCACCTTAGCTTGATGAGAAGCCTCTGTGTCCGAGCGATAATCACAAACAAGAATCAGAGAGTTCTTATTACACTAAAAATACATGAATGACACTTTAACTCTACTCCAAAAGGAAAGAAGAGCGACGACATTAGTCTCATCAGGTGGAATATAGTATGTGGCCGATGGTTCTCTACGTGGCATTCTCTAAGGGGTTTGGTCTTGAGTTGAGGCTATTGGTATTCATATTTGGCCTCTGGCTCATGGTAGCCTTAATAGTCTAAAATAAAAAAGTAAAAAATATTAAGAGTCAGAGTAGTTAAAATGAGAAAAAGTTGCGGAGATAAAAGCAAACTTACCCTAAGAAGGAAATAGAGTTGGTATTCCTCCAAGTCCTCGACATCTTCCTCATACAGATGTTTGATGTCAGAAGAATTAGTGATACCCTCATCAGTGGGACAACGATAGCAATAACACCCAATGGAGAAGTTGGATCCACCTTTCGTTGCTTATCTCACAGGAAAAAGTGAGTTGTAAAGTATCCAAGACTATATAAGGCTTTAAGAGTGACCACGACAGAAAAGTGCTTCTTTTTGTCAGAAATCAAGAGTGCAATCTCAATCCTATTTCTTTCATGTTTCGAGGGGTTCAAACTGTACAAACTATAAAAGGGAAAAGTCAGATGATATGAAAAAACATAAAGGTTACGACCTAGTCATAAAAATAGGATTACCTTCCTTTGGAGGAAAATCCCAAGATCGTAGAATCTTATCGACTCTCTCCCCCTCTGTCTATGTGAGGTGTATTTCCCAATTGTCCTCAAAGATGTAAAAATTCTTGTCCTTCCAGTTCTTGGTGTTGGAAGGCTTCCCCCTCATGAGGTATCTGCTACCATTACATACACCCATATAGTAATACTAGGGATTATTGACAGATTCCTCTTTTAGCTTGTAAAAATTGAAGAACTCTACAGTCGTAATATCAAATTTTATCTTCCAAACCACCAAGGCTATCAAGATAGGCATCCACCTATAAGGATCGACTTGGTCTGGGCCTAGATTCATCACCTTCAAAATCTTCATCATAAAATTAAAACTGGTAGTCGTAGTCCAAGGAGGAAGGCATGTAATGGGAAGTAGACCCCATCATTGGGGACCACATACTAAGATCGTAAGTCCACAGGAGGTAGTATGCAGGTGGTCCCCTTAGGAAATTTACAAGCCTCAGCCAACCGAGCTAACTATTTCTCGTTCATTATACAAGGATAATTGAGGGTTATGGGATCCTTCTCTATTCTCGTGTCGTGGTTGGATGATATAACTTAAACATTTGTTACTTCCGCATTATTAACTTATCCACTAGGATACACAACGCTTCTTTTAACTGTAACTTTATTATTTGGGGAGCCAGTATCTTCCTCAACCATGTTTTTATCCTCCATAACCTCCATAGGATCCCTATAATCAGAAGATACTAAGAATCAACACGTATACAAGTTGGATAGTCTTTTTGTTGGCAAGTTCCACAAATTTTCAATGGCTTTATATTTAACACTGTGGGATAAAGCACCCCGATATGCCTTATCCAGAGATATTTCAAGTATTCCCAAGTATTCCGATGCATATGGCCCCGATAAGTATCTGTAAAAGCAAATAAGATCTCCACAATTAGGGGCGCTCGACCACTATGAATTGAACATAAGGTCATTACAACCAGACTAACAGGCTGCGATCTTTTTTTACTCAAATTGGATCCAAGAAGTTAAAAGGCACTATAGTCAAAAGCCATGGCTAAGTTAAAAAATGCCGTGATAGTGCTCATAACACCTAAAGCCACCGACTACTATGTTCAAGTCTAGAGGTCATAAACTCCTAATTTTATGTTTGAGACACAAGGCGCAAGCTTCAAATGAAGAAAGGTTACGGAATTTACTCATAATTAAATATATCCAAATATCAAAGTTCACAAGACAAAATGGGCGCGACAACAACAATTGGTAATCAATTATCGACAAAGAATTCATGACCATATTATATAGGTATAAGGGGGAAACTCCCAAGTTTACTCAAAAGGACATAACCATATGCTCAGAGCCATGGCCAAAAACACAAAGACCGTAAATAATTTGTTATAAGTTTGGAAAGAATAAAAATCCCAAACCCTAATTTTCTCGACCAAGAAGTACCCACGAACAATAATTTATGTTCTTAACCCAAAGTCGACATAACAAGCCTAAAATATTCCTAAAACTAACTATTTTTAGCACAAACCAACATCCAAACACAAAAATCATACCTATAAGCCAACACTTACACCAATCGACACCCAACAATCATTCAAGCCTAAAAAATCATTGAACTGCCTAAAACCCAAAAATAGGGTAACCATGATTCGGCTATTGCATCCTTTTTGTAGAAGGTTAAATTCGATTCGATTTGGTTCATTTTTTCATCAAACCAAGACAGGTTAATTTGCATATTTTCTTAAGACCTAAGTCAATTAATGGGAGAGAGGTGGTTAAAATCGCTCAAAATCCAAATGCAACATAATAAAACCTTAGTTTTTCTACATAATCTTACTTATTCTTCAAACAACATTAAACAACAAATCATGAAGGAAAACATAATCCAAGCATAAGCAATGAATAAATCATAAGAAAGAGGGAGAAACTAACCTGAAATGAAGGGAAAACATCGTCACAAATTGCCTTGAATTATCGTCAGAAATCGCCCAAGATGTTTTCTCTCAAGTATGGAAAAAGGTAATGAGGTCACGACCTCTGAGAATTTATATAAAGGGTCACAAAATACAAAATATTAAAAAATTTAAAATGCCTCAGCAACATGCCACTGCATTATCAAGACCTCATCCTCTCAACTATAGGCTTCGGTGTCTACAAAACTTAAGCCTTCAAAAGGCCTCGGATCTAAAATTTTCTATCTCAAGTAAGGCTTTGGCTTCAATAAAACACTCTGTGGACACTGACAAAGCCCCAACACTAAATCAGTTACCTCTTAGTACTGAGGCCTGGGGGGCTTCTGTTATACCCAAAATATGCCAATCATAGACAAGAGATACGTGGCATGGAGGCCCACGCTAATACGATGAAGATATGATCAAGTACTGGTAAAAGTCCTTGGACTATAGGAAAGGCAATGACATGGTACCTAACCAGGCCACGGATTACTCTCTAATTTCCCCATTAATACATAAGACTACGGCTTAGTACACATACATGCCATGGAGTGTAAAAATAAGACTACCTCAGAAGGCTACGAACAGGTGCTTGATAGGTCACTCCAGAAGTATAGGTCGCTGACCGTGACACGTCAGCATTAGATCACTAACTATCCATCTTCTAGAAATATTCCTGCTGATTAATACTCATCCACAAGTCATATGCACTCTGCATGTGACGTGCTCACCAACTACTATAAATATAGATCCTCACCTCCTCATTTGGCAAGCAATATTTGGATAGTAAAATTCTTCCAGTTCCCTCTAGTTTCTCTCTACACTGGAGTCGATGCTCCTCCGGCAACCTGAGTCACTAGTAGCCGTGGCCGCCTCTTCTAGCCTACACTATAGGGTCTATAACCTCTACTGCACTGAACATGTATGTTTATACATTTATCCTATTTCTCTCCTCTTGTATGTCTTTAAGTCCCCCAAACTTATATTGAATGTATATATCTAATGACAACAAGGCACTAAAGTGGACATATGCTCATTTTCATGGCCGAATAACTCTAAATCTCGTGTTATCTCTCTTTATCTATCTTTTACTATATTTTCTATACTTTAAACATAATATGTAGCTTAGACGGTATGGTTTACTTCAGTGAATCCAATTTTAGACAATAACACTAATTAAGTGAATATTTTTATGGTTTCGTATATTATATGAATGATGTGTAGAGTTAAGGTGCTTAGTACGTAGAATGTTGGGTTAGTAGTTTTTTTTTGAAGGGTATTAAAAAGGTTAATTATTTGGATTTCATTTATGAGACGCCTCACGCACGAAGTTTAGACAAGGCTAGGATTTGGGAGTTTAGGAAGTGTAAGTTGTGTAGTCGTTTAAAAGTAAGTACTTAATTTATATGCGTTTATTATAGAGTCCCGATGATCAAATATCCTATACAAAACTATATAAGGGGGTTTCTTATTTTGGATTTCATTTATGAGACGTCCTATGCATAAAATCTAGGTAACACTGGAAGTTGGGTATATATGATGTTTAAATCTAGGTAAAGTGTCAATTGCCTATGAAGTTATAGAATGCCCAAGGCCTATACCTACTGACTACTTTGACGGTTATCGACGGTTTGTGTTGCTATTGGTGCGGGTCTAGTGTCGACTATATATTGATATATCGTATAAGAAGGACCTAGATTGTTTAGTGATAGTAATAATTTAAAGGTACTTGGTTTATAAGTATGTTTGGGGTCATAAGTGAGATCGATTGGCTATATTGTGATTTTTATAATAACATGCATGTCGAACATGGTTATAACTATTTGTAAATGGCCGTTGAAGTATATTACGCGATGTTCAAGGCCGCAAGAGAGGCCGATGGGTTATAAATGTCATGGTACTATATATATATATGTGTATGTGTGTGTGTGTGTGTAATGGATTGATACTTGTTAAACGTGATATGATATATCCGATTGACTGGAATATAAATGGAATATGACACGATGTGATTTTAATGAAAGTGAAACAATGCAATTAACAGAACATGTAAGTGGAAAGTGGATAAAAGGATTTTAATGATATTATGAGTTGAAGATTATATGATAGTTTCATCAATTGATAAACCGATAGTTGTTCAGACCCACCTTTATAAAGAGATAATAGTAATATTGATTAATGAGTAGATAGTTATTAATGACCCTGCATTACATGATTAGTTGTTAAATCATGTTTAGTAACTAAATAGTTCTTTATACACTTGATATTATACAACACGGATAAATCCTATTGCTATTCCCATTGTTTTTCCTATTAGATTATATAGTGAACATTGTTGAAGATTTTAAGTTTAATTGCTAATGTTATATAGAAGACTCTATTGGGTTATGTTAGCCTATTTAGGAGATGAATATAGTATTTTTGCAATAAACCCTGATCCATTATGTTAACTAACATCTCAGGTTATGTTTGAGATTTTAGGAGAGGATTGGATCTTCAAGATTCGGCTGAGCTTTGGAGATTTAATTTATGTTCGATTTAGTTTCCTTTTTTGTTGTGTACTTTCATATGAGACGACTTTTAGATTTATGAGTCACTAGTTACTCCACAGTTGTATTTGGGTTATTGTATCGTGACTTTTGTATATTGTTTGATTATTTGAGGCGTTGTAGTAGGACTTTGTATTTGGTGATGATTCATATTAGTATCTCTCGTATCTTGTTGATTGGAAAAAAGTTTTTAATTGTCACGTATCTTTGTGACATGCTAAGAATGATATTTTAAATTATACAAATTTGTATATTTTAATATTTGGGAATGATCACCCCTAATATTAAATTATGCGAGTTGTTACATTTGGACCTTGTATATTTAGTTTATTGTTAATAGATTTTTAGGGTCCCATGGTCGGTTCCAGAGTTGTATACGTTTCTATTTTTCTCTCGATTTAGTTGATACATTTTTGTATAAAGAGTTATCTAATTTTTATTAATTCAATTATTTCAGACTCAGAATCGTTATCTCGTTTTCTTCTCATATTTTTTATACATTCATGAATGATTTTAATTTTCTTCATTTATTCATAGAAAGATATAAATTGTTTGACGTCCCCTATTTTTGGCGTATTTGGTTGGCCACCTTTTGCGTGGGAAAATAGGGGGTTTTACAAGTAGAGGACATTAGAAATTCGATAAATTTATGAGCCTACAATAATCATCAAAGGAAAACTAGGTTAACACATCAAAGTATGAAAGGAAATTAGAGACAAATTGAAGTGCGAATGAAAATAATGTTTACTGGGCCCATGACGTAAATAAGTTCCTTGGCATTTGCCTCAACCCCTAGACTTGAGGGTATTTATCATTGGAAGATAGTTTACCTTCACCATGGACTTCAGGGCATCTTTAGCGGACTCATAAGAATTCATACTACTAAAGGTTTGTGGATGATCCTACATGTAGAGGTATTTTTAGATATTCGTAAGGGAAACGAGCTTCCACTGCCTCATCGAACTTGTATTTCCCTTTTCCAAGAGAATCTAAGGCCGTTTTTGGATGGTGTGTCCTATTTTATATAGCCGGGGTCAAGATATAAATCACAAGGAAAGCCACAAAAAAGGATGTGCGAGGAAAATGCCACTGACAAAAAAAATATTCTCGGGCCAATGTAACAATACCATTAAAAACTTGGTAAAGACTTAAAGAGGGGATAAAGCTAACTCACACCTCGCCCATTTTCAACCAATTCCTAGCGAGTCGGAGACCTTTATAACATTGGCAAGAATCTTAATGCACTGATGTCATCATAAAAAGATCAATAATGCCGCCTTAAACTAACTTCGAAGTTGTATTGATTTTATTCTTGATGAAACCCGTAAAGAGACATAAGATAAAAAATCTCCCAATGATTGAATGTCCTAAGTTTAAAAATATTTTGATGAGCAAATGTGTTTTGAAAGAGCACAAAGTTTATTTCTTCGTATTTGATATCGATCAATGTAAGACAAGGTTGCTCAAGTGAAAATATGAGAATAAGGAAAAAGGAAGAACAAGGATGACCAAGTATTTTTTCCCTAAAAGGTTTTAGGTTCTTAAAAATGAAGAACATAAAAACTCTAGACACTTTTCTTGCAAATATATTAAGCCTTATGAAAGATAAATGTTAATGGGGGCAAAGCCGTTCTCCCATTTGACTAGGCAAAGAAGAAATAAGAAGCATAAAAAGATCACATCAACAAAAGTGCTTTTTGTAAATTTTTTAAAACACTTCTTTCGTTTTATAGAAAAAAGTAGATTTGATGACAACATTGGCTGACCCTTAGCTACAACGAAAGTCTCACTTCGCTAGAACAAAC
Organism: Sambucus nigra; assembly: GCA_949130495.1. Taxonomy (NCBI): domain Eukaryota; kingdom Viridiplantae; phylum Streptophyta; class Magnoliopsida; order Dipsacales; family Adoxaceae; genus Sambucus; species Sambucus nigra. Next base: position 99,783,881 of record OX422217.1, read on the forward strand.
TATCAGTGAGGCAAGGTTACATGACCTACTAGTGTTTTTGTATGAGACAAATGATACTAGGTACTGACCACTTAGATATTTTGCTCTAAAAAAGGCTTGCTTTTCTATAGGGAGATAGTATTGAACGATTTCGTGGATACCTCTCATGATTTTATCTAAGAATCCAAGATAATTCGAGTTTAGTGAAGGAAGACCGTCATTATGGTGAAATGCTTTGGGATATTACCCAAATTCCTTTTAAACATAGATTGTCATGGACACGGATATTATGACATTTGAAGATGACAAAAGCATAAAAAACTTTCAGAATCATTAAATCAAAGTTCAATAGGTCACTCTTGACATTATCCTAAAGTGATCAATGCGATAGTGGGATAAAATAAGTCGACTTAAATATCTTAAATGTTGATTAAGATTTTTGAATCCCTTTTGGTCAACGTGTGTTTTGGAAACCGTAATAAAACAATCTAGTTAAGCCCGGGCATAACGACTATACGGTACTCTTACCATCTCCCCCATTTTCTATTTCATAACAAAACAAAAAAATAAGAAATAAGTAATTAAATAAACCCAATACCCATGAAAATCTGACCAAAGGCACATAAGGTAGATTACATTCATATGAATTTAGAAGGAATAAGGTACTATTCAATCTTTAACGAAGCGCGTGTGAACATTATTTTCCTACACGCAATAGAAAAGCCCCATCAACACACCAATGTGTAAAGAAAAAATAATGCTAAAATATACTACAATTTACAAGAGATATAAGCAATAATGTGGTGTCATATATCTCATACTAACTAGCACAGTTTCATAAATACTCCCCTTTAATAAGGTGTTTCCCACATAACCTATTCATTTCCACCCATATAGTTCTCCTTCTATATGTCATGAAAATAGGCAAAGGAAAGAAATCAAGGAAACAAATCATAAAATGAGTTCAACAAAATATTGAAAGTGAAAGATTAATTATGTGAAAATTATAACATAAGGTTGATTGATATGGTCAAAGTCAACAAGTGGGTTTACAAGGAGATATCCACAAACATAAACACTCAGATACGTACGCCTAAACCATTTTATCCTACTTAGTAAAAAACTGAGATAAATGAAAACGTTCAAAATCATGGAAGGATTTTATTTTAAAGGCTAATATCATTATAAGTTATATTAACCAAGAACATGATATAATATATCGTTTCTGAAAAGAAAAAAAAATGAACACCATTATTAAATAGCCAACATCCTTTTAGGAAGATTTTCAACTTTCACTTTTACCCTCATTTTTAGCAAATTTATGTTAAAACCTTTAATGTCTCTTGTCGTTGGTGTAACCCAATTGAAATCTTTGAAACATTGCTATGTTCAAGTTTATTTTGCAAGTGACGACTTCACGTAAACCCAAAGATGGGATATTATTTCAAATATTCAAAGTTAGCATCACACAATCAAAGTTGTAGACATAACAAATTATTCACTCGTGATTTTAGTAGAATAAAATTTTCAAATATATTCATATCACAAAATGATACCCCCCCCCACATTTTAGGCATGTAAGCACGCTTTAACAAGACTAATGAAGCTTTAAATGCTTTATAAAATACCGTACATCTTTGTCATTCCTCCAAAGTGGAATTAACTCAATGTGCAGTGCGGTGTAAAGTGCAGCAAGATACGATCATGAGTTACATAGTACAACATCTCAAAGTTTTTAAGACGTGAAAAGAAATTGGGATCAATCTTATGAAGCATATATCAGATTTTCAACCAATACAAAAAATGATCAAAAATAGCCATTTGATATACAAGATATGAAAGGAGTATATCATCTATGGATCATATAAATAATTGTATCAAAAATATTTTGATGGAAAGATAATACAACCAACTCATGAGAGACATGTTATGGGATATATACCAAATAGAAATTTCAAGCTCAAAATACTAGACATGTTACAAAGAAATCAATTAACACAAACACCTAATGATGATATAGGATATTCAAATCTCGTCTAATCAAAAGTTTTTATTAACATAATTTCTAATTTATGCTCCGTAAAAGCACAACTCAAAGGCACCACTTATCTTCTAGAAGATCTCTAAATAAAATGATGGCAAATGTCAATATGCTTAGTGTTTGAATGTTAAATTGGATTTTTGATATGTGAGTGACACTAGTGTTATCATAAAAAATAGTCATGCAATCTTCATTAATATTACACTCTTTTAAAAAAAAATTCATCCAAACTAATAGAGTACAAAAACTACCCGTCGCAATATATTATGCTTTGGTAGTAGACAAAGACAAACAATTTTGCTTTTTGGCGTGACAAGAAACCTTATAACTTCCTAAATGGAAGTAACAACCGGAGGTACTCTTTCAACCCTCTACATATCTCTCCCCATAAGCATGGAAATATGTGAAAAAATAAGTATTCGTATTATGAGGATACTAAACACCAAAGAACATTATAACAACCACATTTTTATGATATGCCTTAATGGCTTTCAAACGGGATTCCTCGAGACATGATTGGTATAGAGAAAAAACTTGTACAAAAATGATATATCAGTATGACTAGCGATTAGGTTTAACATACTACCTACTGTGCTTTGATATAATATTTTGTCCACATCCTTTCCATCGACATTATTTTTAAACTTTTCCGAAAAACTAATGGGAGTCGCGATCAAATTTCTTCACAAGGTCTTTTTGCATATTTAGATTATAAAATAAATATTTCACTTTTCTCTTGCACTCGTGGACCAAGAAAAAAAATTAGTTCCCCAACCATACTCATTTAAAATTATTCATGAATTAGTTATCCAAAGCTAGGAGCAAGGTTTTTACTAGTAGAGCCAAATAAAATTTCCTTTACATAGAATTGAGAAACCACTATATCTGTAACATCCTCCCTACGATTTTATCGTACATGTAAGATTTGATGATTTGGTTTGACCAAGTGGGCTTTGGAATTGTTGAGGTGAATCATACATTAAAATTTGGGTAACTTTGTGACCTTCTTGCTCGTCAAACTAGAATTTTTAGAGCACGAAGTTTGGACCGAGGAAGTTAGAGGTCATTCGAATGAGGGGTCGATCTCGTTCGAACAAAACTTCTATTGACTTAGGTTTGATCCATTCACCACGCATGCTGACATCTCGTTAGAACACCTCTTGGAAGGGTCATTCGAACGACCGGAGTAGAGTTTGAAAATCTTGTCCTTTTTAATGTGCTATCACGACGTGGTTCATAGGATTTGATGATGTGTCAACTTCTCAACAAATTAGAGTAAATGTGGAACAAAAACTAGATTACTACTGTCCTAAAGGGTTAAGTGTGAGGGCATTTGGGGAATTTAACCAATTATACTTTTGGGTAATATATACGTGTAAGTTAGCCCATTTGGGGCATTTAAATCATATTTTCTCTCTCTCTCTCTCTTGGAGCTCTCCAACCACGACAAACCACCCTACAACACCATCCTTCCACGTTGTGCCATCATATTTTATGAGTATTCCACCATATATAAGCCTTATACACCCATTTACACCATTGGTTAGCAAAGCTATGAACTATGGAGTTGTTGGGGGAGGGGGGGGGGGGGGGGGGGGGGAGAAGAAGAAGAAGGAATGTAGAAGGTTGATGGAGCTAAAGGGGTTTTTTCTTCGAGCTTCCATGGATGCAAGTTTGGAGGATCTAGGCAACCTCTTTAAGGCCACCTTAGGAGCTGGGAGGTTGCCATATTCTTCTACCTTCATCCTACCGTTGTTGGAGCTTATTTGAGGTGGGAAAACTCTACTTTTTAGTTTAAAAACTCTATTTTCCATAGCGTTTGTCTTGTGGTTAGAGTTTGTAAGAGTAAGAAGCATATATATTATTTAAAAATGATGTATTACAAAAAAACTTGGTGTTTAAACAATTTTATGGAATAAAAATGTTGGGGGAATGTTTATCTTGTTGGGAATATTTTATGAATAAAAATTTTCAAAGTTTTCTTATAAAAATTGGGAGTTTTGAATAAATATACATTTACTCAAGCTTTGGAGAAATACAAATGTTTTTTAGCTTGAAAAGCATGTTTTGCCAATGTTGTGGAATTTTTAGAATGAACGTTAGACCCATGTACTACGATTTTTGGACTTAAAATCCATATTCTCATGTACTAAACTTGTAGTATTTTGATGATGAACATATAAACAAGTTTAAACATGAAATAAAGAAACTAGAAATTTCAGCCTTTAAAGTGGGTTAAAGGGTGTAGAAAATGTGATAGATTGGTAGTTAAAGACTACATGTGGAATAAAGGAAAAATGTTATTTTCTTATAAAGTAGTCCCCAAAATGTCGAATGATGCCTTTGATAAAGAAAATGATAAAATACGGAGATCTCCCACTTAAGAAATATGTTACTCCTAAGTGTTAAACAAGTGTTAATGAGTTAAAGATATTTAGGAAGTTCGTTTGGGCAACTTAATAATGTTTTGGGAAATAATACTTGTGAAAATGGAGGAAACGACAGGCTTGGAAACAAATGGATAAAATGGTAATTTTACGAAAAGTGGAACATTTTTATGAAATAATTTTTTTAAAAAAGGTGTTAGATAAAATGGTCCTAAATGAATGTGATTTTTGGGATAAAATCAATGCATGTGTATAAAGGACAAGAAATGATGATTTTAAAGTATAACACAAGTTGGGGTGAAATCCCGAGTTTTGACTTCGACCGGTAAAAGAAAGTGGAATAATGTAGACATTTATAAAATGTTAAAACACATTATTATGGACTCGGATGGCATTGGAATAATTAAGGAGGGCCCGGAGCCCTGAGGTGAAACACCCAAAATCACTGGCTAGAGTATATGGTATCATAGCTGGTGGTGTGGGGACGGTTAAAATATGTGGATATTGGAAGATTTCGGGAAAAAATAATGAAAAATAAACATGTCAAGAAATGGGTTGTGTGGTGAATATGTGAAAGGACAATCTTACTTGAATGAATTAATAAATGTTCCGATTGAAAGATAACGTGGACAAGTAATGTGAGAAAAGTGATAAATGTCCATGAAGTAAGGGAAAGGGTAAAGTGAAGTGACTAAATGGGTAGTTAAGCAACCTAAACTGGTTCAACCCATAATTAATACAAGAGCGTATCTATAAAAGGTTTTTGAATAAAAATAAGCATTTTATGACACGGTGCTTGCGTGTGTTGAAGGTTATTTTCAATGAATATACTGAGGTGAATTTGGTATGAGTAACAAAGTAATTTCGGTGATAGACATGCTTTCCTTAATAGAAGGATATTTGTTAAATGTATTTAACCGGTGTGTGTTAAATCAAGAAATAAATGTCAAGTCTAGCAAAAAGGATTTCTTTTATAAGATTAAGGTGAATTAATCGGGATAAGTGATGTTTTTGGAATAGAAATGGTTTCTTACATTAAAGTGTGTACGTATATATCAATAAAGGTAGATGCATGTGCGTATAGATACAACATGTTAAAGTCTCCTTTCTGCCATTTGATTCTATATTGCATCATTATATTTTCCCACTGGGGATGCGACTTATTTTCTCGTCGTTGTTATGGAAATTTGGGTGCGGTTACGCATTTTGAGAGCATTGTACCAACAAGTACTCTTTTTATTTTCACGTTAGTAGCTCTGTATGCTCGAGCTCCGGGGATGCTTCTCACGGGTCGCTCACGTAGATTGATTTAAATTGTAATTGCATGCTAAACAAGTGAAACGTTTAATAAAATAAAACTGGACTAACAACACTATATAGGTTGTCTCATCGCATTTCACACTAACGCTCAGGTTGGATTCGGTTGACCACGATTAGCCCATAAATTCGAGCACGGGCGTTACAAATGGTGTAAGATCTCTAGGTTCAAGGTTCTTTTTGGGAGTGACATGGTCAGGTCGATAGTGGATCTTTTGATATCGGTGTTGGTTTTCTAGCCGATCACTCTAGACTAGTGACATTTTCAGTTCGTGTTCTCAACGGTAGAGTCAAAGAGATTAACATGATGGGTAATTCATTGCCAAGTGGCATGCGACCAAGTTAGACATCATTATTCGCTTCTACACTTATGATTAGACATGTTATGATTTACGAGTGTCTGTGTGAGCCAATAGTGAGTGTCATTCCTAAGCAGTGTTAATTATGATACGAATGAGTCAAGTTCCTTGGTTTGGTACTTTCGGGTAGTTAGTAACGATTATGTTATTAAGCAAACTCGATTCTTAGGGTACTATCATGTCGTAGATAATTTCTAATGTACTTAGTATGAGTCGATAATATACTATTGTTGTAAGTAAATGCCTTGGTGGTTGTTGATTGAAAGTTCTACCTTGTAAGATATGATGAGAGTTACGAGAAAATCTTGGTAAGTATGTTACGTATGTAACAATGATGGTTAAAGTGACTTAGGAGTGAATTCTAGACAGTCCTCCATGATTGGGGTTTAGAAAATATGATGCAATTTGGGGAATAAGATCCCAAATGTTGTCGGTGATGTAGACCTAGAGACTTATAAGTTGTATACGACATCCTCTATCTTGCTAGAATCCTTAATAGTGTCAGTCCAGGGTTTGATGCGTGGTTTAGGGCATCGATCATCTAGGAGAAGATCTTAGAACCCTTATTGGATCCTGAAAAGAGAGTCGTAGGTAATACATATGTCGATGTTTCAGACAAAAGGGAAACAATCGACTTGTTGTGATGCCTTGAGGTGTTTAAAGGTTAAAATGCGCCATGTATAGAGGCTGATAGACTAGTGTCCATGCGAATGCTTAATGGTCATAACATGGATGCTGAGAAATTTACAGGGCGTACCTACGGTAAGAGAGTCACAGGTAATGAGATCTTGTCAGGGTTTGATGACTTTTATGTGGGGTATGCTTGGCATCCTTAGGGAACGAATCAGATTCGGCATCATGGAGTCTTAGTGTTCCAATGATAGTAGTGTTGAGAGTCATGTGATGATCTTAGGTTATTAGTCAAAATTTAAAAAGAATCAAATAGTGTACGCGCTGGTTACTATTATTCGAATTGGGACATATGGGTGATGTAACCTTCTAAGAGAAATTGAAAGCTTGTGTCGTGATTGGGCATGATGCTCAGGTGTCATGGGATGACTAGTGTAAGCAGTATAATGCTCATTTTGAGGAGTACTAGGAAATGCGTTCGGGACTTATATTAATGATGTCATGTTAGAGAATTAAAAATGGCACCCCAAGAGGGATATTTAAGCATGATTTGGATATCGGCATGTGCCAACAACATAAGTTAAGATTGTCCTAGCAAGGGAGGGACTAGTTCCTGGCACGTCTTGCTAATTCGGTACGAATTAGGAGATATAGTCCTGTATGGTACTTACTACCCTTATAATGCTAATGGCGATCAAGGTGTCTGTCACATAAATTCAGTTTAGGTAGAACCTGTAGATAAGCTCAGTGACAACCTCCTATAGGTAAAGGTAATTTTATGATGAATGTTTTGCTTAACGGGGTACCTCCTAAGGAGAATTTGGAACACAATCATGGTATGATAATGTCGACAATGACCTGGGTGTATTAGGTTAGTCACAAGGCGTTACGCACTCTCCAATCGAAATGGTTCATATATGTCAAGGAGGTAAAGGGGAAGCCTTACCCATAAGGAGGGAATCCCAGTGTTTGAGTTTCCAGAGGACAGTAAATTTATTTGTTACTTTTGTCTTATGGAGATGGATGGGTTATGATCCAATTCGTCATGGTTGGTGACTCGAGTCGGGGCATATGGCTAGGTTAGTACCCATTGGGAACATCTGGGAGAAGTTGTAAACGTCAAAACATGTGGCATAGACTCGTTTTTGTAAAACATAGTTCGTTGCTTACGGATGGGATTTTCTCGGGACGATTATTCATTCTTTTTTATTTCTTGTGCCCCTTTTAGTTTCAATTATCGAGGATTGTGTTCCCACGATTGTGATAGCCAGGATTTGTACCATGTTATTGTACGATGCGGTTTGGCCTAGTAGAGTGAGGTTGGACTTGGCATAGTCAATACAGTTCGATAATTGGGTGCGCCCTTGTCTAAGGTGTCCTTGATATTGCATAAAGTTCTTTGTACAGGTGGAAGAAATTTCGTTCGCACGGTTGGCTCATTATATCCATTCGCCTTAGAATTAGAAACCTTATGATTGGTCGACATGGCATTCAGTGGCTCTGGTTGTAAAGACAAGGATGATGAATTGAGGACATCGTATATTGTTGGAACTCGAGGAAGCATAACACTAAGTGTTGTTTGCCACGATAGTTGGATTGGTTTAATGCCTAGGCAAGTGATCCATAGTAGTACACCTAGAGTGACCCCAAGTTCATAGAAGGGTACTATGGTATGGTGTTGGTTGTATGCAAGATTGTGGATTTCAACCTCGATGCGAGGGGCTTGCAAGGCGAGTGTGACACCCCGCTTAATTAAATTCTGATTGATCAGGCCTTTATCAAATTAAAATAGGATTTCCATATGATTCATTCTTAGCATTACTATCGAAACATTTTTAATTACTAACCACCTAATATTTAGTTAAGCCAGTGGCAAATTTTATCTTATGAATTAATCCAAGCCAATAAGTACAACGAGAATCCAAATATAACCAACGCAATATAATAGAGTAGAACATATCACAAATGTCTCAAACAAGTGTTAGTCGAATAAACATTGACTTGGAACAAACAAACCAACATAAATCCAACACATGACAAAGTATAGCTAATACGAGCTGAACCAAAGTAAAAGTACAACTGCCATGAGCAACTTGCTCGAAGTACAACTGATATACTATTCCTAGCTAGGAGTGAATAAGTGAAGCGTTTAATGCAAGTTCTGCAGCACCCACATGTACCGCAACTATGTACCCTAAAAAGGAATCAAGCCTGGCGCCCCTATGGTAGGACACCTAAAAGATTTTGAAAATATTTGATAGCAAGGGTTAGAACCCAAAACATTTAAAAATATTTAGCAAGTGAATTAAATTGCAGTAAATTAAAATGCATGAATGCTCTTCATATTTAAGTTAGTGTCACACTCTTGAGGACCGACTCACCCCTCAACTAATGTGCACAACTAACGTCTTTCTATATAACCCCTCTATTTATCTACCCAATAACTAGTTTTGTTATAGAGTTCCTACCTCTCACACTACTCTAACCCTAGTAAGTTAATATACATGATTTATAAGTTATTAGTCGCATCAAGCCAGGGGATTCTCCCACATTGCGCAACCTCCCATGATAGCACTAGAGGGGTATTCTTTTATTAAATATCTAATTACCAGTATTTAAGAACACACAATATATATATATATATATATATATATATATATATATATATATATATATATACTATCACACTACCGTATATATATACACACCTTAAATTTAATCCCACCTATACCGTGAACAAACTCGTAGCACTAGCCCAAAATTGTACTCGACTCTATATTCCGACCCAAATTCAATTAATCACACATTAATTAATTTATCACCTTGGTGGCACTCAACCAATAAACTCGAACTCGCTCACTTGATCTGAAAGTAAAAATAGGCAGATTTTATTATACAAAATTCTTCTCAATAAGTATTGCACACTTATTAGTTTTAGGTTCTTAAGTCACTCAAATTAAACCTTAATTCCCTTTAGGATTTAGACCCTAATAAATCATTAATAGGTCTCACAAACCAACCCATACTGTAGCCCCAATATAAAAAAAATGCCTAAAACAGTAACCTCCAGGAAATGAACCCCCCAGGGCCGAAACAGGGGAGGGGAAGAGGCCGTCAAAAAAATAACCTTGCTCGAACGGTTTTGCCTATCGTTTGAATGACTATGGCCGTCGTTTGAACCAGAAACCAGGTGGTTTGAATGACCCTAGTTTTCTCTCTCCTCTATTGTCACCCCAAAAATCTGTTTGCCATTGATGACTTAAGGACTCCAATTCTGTTATGATTTTACACTAAATCCACCAATTCAAGACCCTCAATCTAAATACAACATCCACACAGATTTGGGGTTAATAAATCACATTTTCAAATCCTCTACTTATTTTTAATCGAAATTCATAGAAACCCAAATTTAGATAATGAACTAATCCCAAAAACATTACATTCATTTCACACCCACTCTGATATGAATTGAAAAATGCAATTAATCTAAAAGAAAGTTTAAGCAATTAATCTAGGGTTTGTAGGATCTGAATCTCTTGTTAAAGATGATGGGTTTTATGAAGAATGTCCACACTTGTTCTTGATTTAGGCTCCCAATATTTCTCCAATTGCTTCATCTTTTGTTCTATACTTGATTAGATTTTCTAAAATGAGTTATAGCTCTCACACCCTCTCACTTTTAGGATTTATTAAATCAATCCCTCGAACTCCTCCGATACTTTTTCAGCGATGCCACATGGAACACGTCGTGTATCCGTTGAAGGTGATCCGGAAAGCCCAATCGATAAGCTACCTACCCACTCTCTCAATGATAGGGAAGGGGCCCACATCCCTTGGCACTAATTTACCTTTATTGCTGAACCTCATCACCCTTTTTATGGGGGACACTCACACCAATACGTGATCTCCGACCTCCAAGTCTACATGCCTCCTATTTGCATCAGCATAACACTTTTGCCTGTCATGAGCTATATGAATACGTCCCCGAATCAACTCAATCTTGGCGGATGTGTCCTGAAGCATCTCTGACCCCAATAGCTTATTGTCTCCCACCTCTAACCAACAAGTGGGTGAACGATAAGGTATCCCATAAAGTGACTCAAAGGGGGCCATACCGATAGTGAATTGGTACGAGTTGTTATACGCAAACTCTACCAATGGAAGGTATTTCTCCCAACCTCCCCCAAAGTCTAGAATACACATCCTCATTATATCCTCGAGCATCTGATTTACTCTTTCTGTCTGCCCAGCTGTCTAGGGTGATTAGCAGTGCTCAACCTCAACTCCATCCCCATTGCCTCCTGAAAGCTTTGCCAGAAGTGTGATATAAATATCTTGTCTCTATCAGACACTATGTTGATCGGCACCCCATGCAACTTGGCTATCTCCTCTATCAATTGCCTTGCACACTGCATCGTCTCAAAGTCTTTACGAATCGATAAGAAATGGGCTACCTTGGTCAACCGATCCACTATCACCCATATCGAATCGTGACCCCTCTGTGATGCTGGCAACCTTGTAATGAAATCCATAGAGATGCTTTCCTACTTCCATAACAGAATCTCAAGTGGCTGCAACATCCCTGAAGGACTCTGGGGGTCCACGTTCACAAGCTGATAAGTGGCACACTTTGAGACAAACTCTGCGATGTCTCGCTTCATCCCCGTCCACCAGTACTACCTCCTCATATCCTAGTACATCTTGTACCCATCAGGATGTACCACTAATCTAGAGTCATGGGTCTCAGTCAAAATGGCATGCCTCAAATCCTCATCCTTTAGCACGAACAACTTCCCATTAAGACGTAGCTCTCCCTTTGAGTGGATAGAGTAAGAATCTGCACCCTATGCTAATAACTGTCTCACCCTTTCTTGGCAAAACGGATCCTCCGCCTCTGCTCTCACCACTCGCATGACAATCTTGGGCGTGATGCTAAAACTGCCACACATGCCCTGGAGATCTCATCACCGTGACGAAGTTCACTCCACTTTGCCTTCCAGACCTTTGCCAAGTTCTTCATAGTTCGTCGGCTCAATGCGTTTGCCACCACGTTAGCCTTATCAGGATGATAATGAATATCAAACATGTAGTCCTTCAGGAATTCTTGCCACCGCCTCTATCTCATATTCAGACCATTCTGTGAATAATGTGAACTACTCTCCTAGAAGATAGTGCCTCCATATCCTCAAAGCAAAAATGACCGTTTCCAACTCCAGGTAGTGGGTGGGGTAATTCTTCTCAAGGGCTTAAGCTTTTGAGATGCATAAGCTATAGCCATCTCCTCCTACTGCAGCACACTCCCAAGTCCCTACAAGGATGCATTTGTATAGATGTGGTACTCCAATAATGCCCTAGGTAAAGCCAGCATAAGTGTTGATGTCAACTTGTCCTTTAACTTATTGAAAGCTAACTGGTCACTCCACACAAATGGCACCCCTTTTCGAGTCAAATTCATCGATGGTCCCGCAATCTTGGAAAACACCTTAATGAAGCAGCGATAATATTCGGCCAACCTAAAAAATCTATGAATTTTGATCGGTATCGAGGGCTGTCCCCACTCCCTCACCACCGATACCTTGCTCGGATCCATAGTAATACCCCGATCTAAAATAATATGGCCAGGGAACTGCACCTCCCGTAACCAAAAGCCACACTTCTCAAATCTGGCATACAACTAGTGATCCCGTAATGTCTACAGAACCATACGCAGATGCTTTACATGCTTCTCCTCCTTGCACGAGTAGACCAAAATATCGTCTATGAACACGATGACGAATTGGTAGAGAAACTCTTTGAAAATGCTGTTCATGAGGTCCATGAACACTGTTCGAGCATTGGTGAGCTCGAATGGCATCACTCGAAACTCGTAGGATCCATACCGCGACAGAAAAGTGATTTTAGGCGTGTCCTCCTCCCGAGTTCGCAACTATTAATACCCTGATCTTAAATCTATTTTGGAGAAGTACGTCGCCCCTCTCAACTGGTCAAACAGGTCATCGTTCTTGGCAATGGTTACTTATTTCATATCGTGACCTTATTCATCTCCCTATATTCGATACAAGCGGAGCGAACCTTCTTTCTTCTTCACAAACTGCACAGGATCACCCCACGATGATGTGCTCTGCTGAATGAAACTTTGTCACAAAATCTATTGAATCTTCTCTCTCAGCTCACGCATCTCTGAAGGGGCCATACGTTAAGGTGCTCGGGCAATCGGTCTCGTACCCGGTGATAAATTAATAACGAACTCAATCTCCCGGCTGGGTGGCAACCCTGGTATGTCCTAAAACACATCCTCAAAGTCTCTCACGACTGGAATTGAGTCTATCCGGATCACCACCTCTTGTGAGGTCTCCTCCTCAATATAGTGTAAATGAGAGCGTGACCCTTCCTCCGGAAGAGGCATCACCACCAAGAACATATCTTTGTGACACCCCACCTAATTAAATACCGGGTGATCAGTCCTTTATTAAATTATAATCAAGGTGAACGGTTGGTTCATTCTTAGCATCACTGTCGTAAAAATAACTTTCCCAATTTAACACCTTGAATAATTAAGCTAAGTGTCAAAACCATTTTAGACATTAGTTTCCAAATTTTATTTATATAAACCAATATTTAAACTTGACGAAATTCATAATTAAAGAATCACACAACTATACTGGAACAAACAATCCAATAATTAAACATCCAACTAAGTAATTCCAACATTAAAATTTAAAGGAAAAACATCCTGACAGTAATAAATCCCAAACTGTAAATACTGGAAATAAATGAATCACAATGTCCAATGAAACAACTGAATAATGGAAAGGGCGACACATGCCCAACTGGAATAAATAATGCTAGGAGTAGAATCAAATAAATGAGGTCGTCTAAGCAAGAGCCCTGCAACTCCCACCTAAGCTGCAGCGCGTTCCTTCCAAAGGTTCCCATGCAAGACGCCCCTGTGGCTGGGCACCTGTAATACATACATATATATATACAAGAGGGAAAGAAAATGGAAACGGGTTAGAGCCCGATTGTAAAAACGATTTAAATTTGTTTAGCAAGTATTTAAAATGTTTACTGGCCAATGCAACAACATATTAGTGCGACACTCCCTTGAGAAATTCTCACCTCTCTTCTAATGTGCACACCTATCGCACTAACCTTCAGGTTTAACTTATCTTATCTTAGGTTACTCGTAAGATTTCAACTGACGAATTCAACTGTTTAAGAGGTATATTTCATTGAATAACAAAGTTCCCATTTAACCTTTATTTACTAATAAAGTTTCCCGGTAATATACTATACTTTCGAAACACGTATTTCTCAATTAAAATCATTATTCATTTCTTACTTACCATAAACACAAGAGGTAATTCACATATTTCAGAATTTAATATATATATTCAATACCCATGTAATATATATATTCTAACAACACCCCACATAAAAAATTTGGTGCGGGCATACTCTGCTATCCAGTCCCCGTATCACACGTACTAATGGAAATACAAGTTCGGAATCACTCTCGAACTGTATTAACACAAACATAAACAATATTGAGGCGAAGCATAGAGTCCCGGTCTCTAAGAGGTCAGCACATGCCCCCACGTCTCTTAGGCCGTCTGACTATCGATCTGATTAGCATGTACCAAAGGATCTTTATCTTCTAGAGTACGAGTCAATATCCCCCCATAAAGGTCCCATCGAGATAAGACTGTCCCAGCGCGATAACCTCAAGGATAGCAAGTAGCGCGGGCATGGTTTTCACACGTATATAGTATATGTATAAACACAGTCATATAAATATACTACTATTACCACATCAAATTTAGGTACATCTCATAACCCATATTTATGATTTTTATCCTTATCTCTCATTATTTAGCTATCATGTATAACGTTTCTTTTCTTACTTTAATTTGAGTGATTATTCCAACTTACATCGTGACACTCGTGTATTCATATCTTTCCAAAGTGAAATTTCAGTAGGTACTTAATTATTATCCAACATAACTACATTACGCGTCTCCCCCTTTATTACATAGTTCCATCGTCCCTTATGTGTAAACATCCCCGTAAAGTGTAAGTCTCGTCTTACATTAAAGGTTTCATATTTTTAATAAGTCCTACTGGTCTTCTTTATCTCCCAAAATATTTTAATAAGGATGTCCAAGGTTAATATTAATTTAAATTAAATTTAAATATTTAGAAGGGGAATTATTAATTTTCCAGGAGGGGTCGATCGATCGATCGATGGCAGGAGCTCGATCGATCGATCGATGGAAGGAGCTCGATCGATCGATGCGTCGATCGATCGACACTCCTGGTTTGATCGATCGATCAAACAGGTATGTCGAATCTGCAGAAAAACCAGTTACGGGTTCTGTCATCCAACATCATCCAAATCGAGATTTTTAACACCCAAACTCCCAGAAATTCTTACTACAAACATTATAAATTCAAACTAACAATCTTCTACGTAAAGAATGTGAATTCTCATCAATATCCATGGATTAAAGGGCCAAAACTTATATAAATCTCATGAACCCTAGAAATTTCTTTAACTTTGTTCTAATAAACCTTTTTCCAGAAATTCTACTTCTAATCCATCATATATTCGTGGTTCAACCTCTACATATGAAGGGGATTTCCAGATTATCATTTATATCATTACTACATGCAATTTTCCTATCTCCAACATGGGTTTTTTTCTACGAAACTCATCCTAATCAACCCTAGACTAACATGAATGATGCATTAACGAAATTAAGCAAGATGAATACTTGCCTGGGAACTTTTTGGTCTCTTATTTGTGCTGAAATCAGTGTGGTTACGATCCTTACGACGTGATCTATCGTTTGGCGGCGACGGCGGCGCAAACGAAGGAGTTTTCGTCCTAGAACACCTTGGCAAGCTCTCTCCTTCCCTCTCCTATGGCCGTCACTTGTGTTTGGTTGTGTTAACCCTAGAAGACAACCCTAGGCATCTGATATAACCCTTGTAAATTCGTGGGTTTAATTACCCAAAATTATAAAATGTCCAAAATGCCCTCCCGGGGTACTAATTTAGCCTAAAAACGCCCCGAGACCCAAACTAAACTCTCGGGTACACTTTTCTGACTATCTCGACCCTTCCGGACACTTTGGCGCACTCGAAATGACCATACAGTTAACTTATGATTTATTCCCTTTTATTAATTAATATTTAGTTCCGACACTACACAGGCGCGTTCCGACTTAAATTTCCAAAATTGTCATTTTATTCACTCGTGACATTTCACAGAACCAATATTATATTACTTTGCTCATTAGTAATATTCAACAAGTTTCCAATTATTAGTAACTCTCGTCACGTTAGTAATTAAATATAATTAATTTTTGGATTTATATTAAATTAATAACTCACATTAAATTTAATAAATCCCCAATTTAGAAAGCATAAAAATACGGGGTATTACATTTTTGTCCCGGAATGGATAACACTATGGTCCTCTCAAAACAATCCATCGTCACCCTGTATCCTGCTAACCAATTCATGCCTAGGATGACATCGTATCCCTCTATATCTAACACTAAGAGGTCTGCTACTAAACTTAGGCTCCCAATCACAATACCTACTCCTCTATAGATCGAGTGAATGATCGACCCACCCCCTATCGGTGACTCTACACTCATAAGGAGACTATCTGTCGACTCTAACAACCTAGCGACTCTAGCAAATCGGGTCCTAATGAATGAATGCCATGCCCAGTGTCAAAAAGTATCCTACCCTCATGCCCATGAATAGGAAACTACCCTCAAATGCTGGCGGAACTTGAGGCACTGGTGGAATTGGAACATCTCGAGCATTATACACACGCTCGTAGTGTAACTGCCCCTGCAGTTGTGGGGTTGGTGGAGTTGGTGCTGCTGGGGGCATATATGCATCCTGTCCTTACGGGGCACCCTACTAATGGCCCTTACCTCTCTGTGGGCACTCCCTTTTAAAATGGACTGTATGTAAACAAACGAAACAATGCTTCTAAAAGCCTCTTTGATGCTGGCCATGGTGAGGCCGCCCTTGGGGCTATCCCTGGCGACTCCTATGTGGGCACTCTCTCTTCATGTGACCAGTGTAAATACAAACGAAGCATCGCCACCGAGAGTCTCCCTATCGCTGGTCCTGGGAAACTTGTTGCTGCTGAGTAGGACCCTTTTGGCCCTTTGTGGAATTACAACCCTCTGGCTGGTAACTCAGTGGTCGAAATTTCTTGACGGGATTCCTCTACCGAGAACCCTATCCCTGCTATGGGATCCCACTATAATTGTTACCCACAGTATTACCCACTTGACCACTTTTCCTTGTTCTTTTGCTCCTAAATCTTTGGACCTGACCATTTTGATACTACAATAGTGCGGTAGTCACTACTTGTGATACAATTTTGGTCATCTTTATGGCTGTCGTCGTCTCATGTGGCACTTGAAGCACTTGTTGTGCTTGCCCAGTCTTAAACTCTTTGGTGGTCCTAGCTTGTCGTTCTCCCTCAAGTGATGTCTGAAAATTTAATCGAGTTGTGTAAATTCATCAACAACACAAAACTAAGTAGCAGAAGTATGATAACTCAAACACATGAAGATAAAAGCAACAGTCCTAGCAATTGGGCTCTAAATAAAAGGAACGCTACGCTAAAACGTAATAATCCGTACAGATCTTATGGACACTAGAACCTGATGCTCTGATACCATCTGTGACACCCTGCTTAATTAAATTCCGTTTGATCAGGCCTTTATCAAATTAAAACAGGATTTCCATATGGTTCATTCTTAGCATCACTGTCAAAACATTATTAATTACTAACCACCTAATATTTAATTAAGCCGATGCCAAATTTTATCTTATGAATTAATCCAAGACATTGAGTACAACGAGAATCAAATTATAACCAATGAAATATAATAGAGTCTGAACACATCACAACTGTCTCAAACAAGTATTAGCCGAATAAACATCGACTTGGAACAAACAAACCAACATAGATCCAACACATGACAAAGTATAGCCAATACAAGCTGAACCAAAGTAAAAGTACACCTGCCATGAGCAACATGCTCGAAGTACAACTGATATACTATCTCTAGCTGGGAGTGAATAAGTGAAACATCTAATGTAAGTTCTATATCATCCATATATACCGCAACTATGTACCCTGAAAAGGAATCAAGCCTGGCGCCCCCGTGGTAGGACACCTAAAAGGTTTTGAAAATATTTGATAGCAAGGGTTAGAATCCAAAACATTTGAAAATATTTAGAAAGTGAATTAAATTGTAGTAAACTAAAATACATGAATGCTCTTCATATTTAAGTTAGTGTCACACTCTTAAGGACCGACTCACCCCTCAACTAATTTGCACACCTAACGTCTTTCTATATAACCCCTACTTTATCTACCCTGTAACTAGTTTTGTTATAGAGTTCCTACCTCTCACACTACTCTAACCCGAGTAAGTTAATATACATGATTTATATGTTATTAGTCGCATCAACTTATTTCAATTGGGCCATCAAATATTCTCACAATTTATATATAATCAATACAGTTCATCACTTGTATTCTTACCCGTATATATTTATTCGCACTATATATACGTATCAACGATTTACAACATTCACGCACATGTAGTAAATATATATGACCATCCTCCCGAGTAGGCACTCACCAGATGTTCTCTACAATGCTATCAGTCCAAGTATACTCAACCACCTGGACGCCCTGATTTAGTTAGCATTCCGAATCAGTGAAATCAAATAAACGCAGTATTGGAGGTCATAGTTCCTACTGGAAATGAGAGAGAATCATACCCAAGACATCTCACCCCTAATCGCGGAACACTATGACCTAGGGACTATACTCACCCAGCTCCTCAATCCAGGGGATTCACCCACATCACGTAACCTCCTATGATAGCACTAGAGGGGTATTCTTTTATCAAATATCTAATTATCGGTATTTAAAAACACACGCACAATATATATATATATATACACATAGTAAATTTAATCCCAGCTATACCGTGTACAAAACCCGTAGTACTAGCCCAAAATTATACCCGAGTCGATATTCTGACCCGAATTCAATTGATTACACATTAATTAATTTATCACCTTGGTGTCACTCAACCAATAAATTCGTACTCGCTCACTTGGTCCGAAACTAAAAATATACAGATTTTATTATACAAAATTCTTCTCAATAAGTATCGCACACTTATTAGTTTAAGGTTCTTAAGTCACTAAAATTCAACCTTAATTCCCTTTGGGATTTACACCCTAATAATCTATTAATAAGTCTCACAAACCAACCCATAATGTAGCCCCAATATAAAAAGCCCCGCCCAAAATAGTAACGTCTAGGAAATGAACCCCCCAGGGCCGACATAGGGGTGGGGGAAGAGGCTATCAGAAAAATAACCTCGTTTGAACGGTTTGGCCTGTCGTTTGAATGACTGTGGCCATCGTTTGAACCAGAAACTAGATCGTTTAAAAGAACCCGGTTTTCTCTCTTCTCCATCGTCACCCCAAAAATCTGTCTGCCATTGATGACTTAAGGACTCCAATTCTGCTCAAATTTAACCCCTTAAGCCCTTTAAGGTTTACACTAAATCGACCAATTCAGGACCCTCAATCTAAATACAACATCCACATAGTTTTGGGGTTAGTAAATCAAATTTTCAAATCCTCTACAACTTTTTAATCAAAATTCATAGAAACCCAAATTTAGATAATGAACTAATCCAAAAAACTTTACATTCATTTCACACCCACTACGATATGAATAGAAAAAAGCAATTAATCTAAAAGCAAGTTTAGCCACTTGCCTTCTAGGGATTTTTGGGTCGGAATCTGTTGTTAAAGATGATGGGTTTGATGGAGAATGTACACACTTGTTCTTGATTTAGGCTCCCAAGATTTCTCCAATTACTCCCTCTTTTGTTCTCTACTTGATTAGATTTTCTAAAATGAGTTATGGCTCTCACACCCTCTCACTTTTAGGGTTTATCAAGTCAATCCTGTTTTTAGGCTTGTGGGCTTTATAAAAAAGGGCACAAACACTCTCATGTGAGCTGAAATATGTCTAGAAATGTCTCGAGACCCATTTACTACTCATGGGCACTCTTTTCTAACCATTTCGACCCGTCTGGACTCAACCATACACTCAGAATTGCCATTTGAATTATTTCTAAAAGTTAATATTCATCTATTAACTTAGTTTATTAATATTATTCACTTAGTAAGTTTAAATTTCATAAATATTAATCGCCTACTCACCGGATTAACATTTAAATAATATTAATATAATTAATTTTATTAAATTACGACCATCAAGTAAATTAAAATTTACTGAATTAATTAATTAATAAATTCCCCCAAAACGAGGTGTTACAGCGAGTTTAGTATCGAGGCTAAGTGAATTTTAGAAGACCCAACATTTTTAGAAGACTTGGGATATGTAATCCTAAGAATCAAAACAATTTATGACGATGAATTGGGTGATTAGTGCTTTATATTTGCTCTTGAGCTAGTGTCGATCGCTAGAAAGTGTTGCCCTAGTAATTATGCCAATATGATTTGGGGTGTTAGCAAAGAAGCCTTAGAACTTTTTCGAAAGTGATCATTGAGTAAGTAGAGAGTCAAGGGACATTATTAAAATTTAATGGTTAGCCTAATGGTGAGTGTTATAACACGTCGTAGGTCAATTTCTTTGCCGACAACCCCTTGTGAAGGGCGTATGATGATTTTTTAGTGATTAAGGACTTCAATGAGTTATCCTTGAAAGATCCCTTTGACTTTGAGTAAGATTGATGATCCCGGGACTTTGTGGAATCGATGGATTAATAATTTCGAGGATGAAATTCCTTAAGGATGGAAGAATGTAACACCCACCTCGTGATTTTATCGTACTTATAATATTTGATGACTTGGTATGACCAAATGGGCTTTGGACTTGTTGAGGTAGATCATAGGCTAAAATTTAGGTAACTTTGTGGCCTTTATGCTCGTTAAACCAGAATTTTTAGGGCTTGAAGTTTGGACCGAGGAATTAAAGGTCATTTGAACAAGGGGTCGATCTCGCTAGAACGAGACTTTCGAATGAGGTTCGAACAAAAATTCTATCGATTTAGGTTTGATCCATTCATCGTGCACTTACATCTCGTTAGAATACCTCGTTGGAAGGGTCGTTCGAATAAGATCGGAGTTGAGTTTGAAAATCTTATCCCTTTTAAAGTGCTGTCACGATGTGGGTCATAGGATTTGATGATGTGTCAACTTCTTAGCTGCCCAGATCAAAATGTGGGATAAAAGACTAAATTACCTTAAGCCTAAAGGGTTTAGTGTGAGGGCATTTGGGGAATTTAACCCCTAAGGGTTTTAGGGAATATATAAGTGTAATTTAGACCATTTAGGGAATTCAAGCCAGATTTGATCTCTAGCTCTTGGAGCTCTCCCACAATCACAAACCACCCTACACCTTGTGTCATCATATTTTACTAGTATTCCTCCATATATAAGCCTTATACACATATTTCCACCATTGTTGAGAAAAGCTACGAATTTTGGAGTTGTTGGGGGGGGGGGGGGGGGTGTAAAAGAAGAAGAAAACGTAATGTAGAAGGTTAATGGGGCTAGAGGGGGATTTTGCTTGGAGCATTTACGGAGGCAAGCTTGGAGGAACTAGGCAACCTCTTTAAGTCCACCTTAGGAGGTGTGAGGTTTCCATCTTCTTCTACCTTCATCTTAACATTTTGAAGCTTCTTTAAGGTGGGAAAACTCTACTCTTTAGTTTAAAAACTCTATTTTCCATAATGTTGGTCTTGTAGTTAGAGTTTGTAAGAGTAGGATGCATATACGATTTAAAAATGATATATTTCAAGAAAACTTGGTGTTTAAATATTTTTATGAAATAAAAACAATAGAGGAATGTTTATCTTGTTGGGAATATTTATAAATAAATATTTTCAAGTTTTCTTTTAAAACTTGGGATTTTTGTATAAATAGACATTTACTCAAGTTTTGGAGAAATAAAAATATCTTTTAGCTTGAAAAGCATGTTTTGCCAATATTGTGAAATTTTTAGAATGAACCATATGTTAGACCCATTTAGTAGAATTTTTGGACTTAAAGTTCATGTTTTCATGTCTGTGAACTTGTAGTATTTTGATGATGAACATATAAACAAGATTAATGAGGGGTTTTATTGGGTTTAAACATGAAATAAATAAATAGAAAATTTTAGCCTTTAAAGTGGGTTAAAGGATGTAGAAAATGTGATAAGTGGATAGTTCAAGTCTACATGTGGAAATAAATGGAAAATGTTATTTTCTTATAAAGTAGTCTCAAAAATGTCGAATGATGTCTTTGATAAAGAAAGTAATAAAATAAAGAGATCTCTAACTTAAGAAATATGTTACTTTAAAGTGTTAAACAAGTATTAATGAGTCAAAGATATATAAGAAGTTAGTTTGGGTAACTTAATAATGCTTTGGGAAATAACACTTGTGAAAATGGAAGAAAAGACAAGCTTGGAAACAAATGGGTAAAATGATAATTTTACGTAAAGTGGAACATTTTTATAAAATAAAAATATTGGAAAAGGTGTTACACAAAATGGTCTTAAATGAACGTGATGCTTGGGATAAAATCAATGCAAGTGTATAAAGGACAAGAAATGATGATTTTAAAGTGTAACACAAGTTGGGGTGGAACCCCATGTTTTGTCTGCGGCCGGTAAAAGAAAGTGAAATAATATGGACATTTGTAATATATTAAAATAAATTAATATGGACTCGGATAACAGTAGAATAATTAAGGAGGGCCCAGAGCCCTCAGGTAAAAGACATAAAATCACTGTCCAGAGCATATGGTTATATAGTCGGTGGTGTGGAGCCCATTAAAGTATGCGGATATTGGAAGATTTCGAGAAAAAGATAACGAAAAATAGAACATGTCAAGAAATGGGTTGTGTGATGAATATGTGAGAAGACAACCTAACTTGAATGAATTAATACATATTTCGCTTGAAAGATAATGTGTACAAGTAATCTAAGAAAATCGATATATGTCCATGAAAAAATGGAAAGGGTAAAGTGAAGTGACTAAATAAGTCATTAAGCAACCTAAAGAGGTTCAACCCTTGATTAACTCAAGAGCATGTCTATGAAAGGTTTTCGAAGAAAAATAAGTATTTTCTAACATGGTGCTTGCGTGTGTTGAAAGGTAATTTTCATTGAAAATACTAAGTTATATTTGGCATGAGTAACAGGGAAATTTCGGTGATAGAAATACTTTCCCTAATAAAAAGATGTTTATTAAAAGT
Organism: Sambucus nigra; assembly: GCA_949130495.1. Classification (NCBI taxonomy): domain Eukaryota; kingdom Viridiplantae; phylum Streptophyta; class Magnoliopsida; order Dipsacales; family Adoxaceae; genus Sambucus; species Sambucus nigra. Next base: position 99,806,936 of record OX422217.1, read on the forward strand.
ATTTTAACGGTGTGTGTTAAATCAAGAAATAAATGTCAATTCTAGTAGAAAAGAGTTCTTTGATTAGATAAAGGTGAATTAATTGGGATAAGTAACCTTTTTGGAATAAAAACGGATTCATTCATTAAAGTAAGTATGTGTTTTTGTATATATATATAAAGGGAGCTGCATGTGCACATATATATAATGTGTTAGAGTTTCCTTTATGCCATTCGATTTTATATTTCATCATTGTATTTTCTCACTAGGCATTCGACTTATTCCCTCATCTTTGTTACGGTAAGTTGGATGCGGTTCCGAATTTTGAGAGCGTTGTACATGTAAGTACCATTTTTATTTTTACGTTAGTAGCTCTGTATGATCGAATTCCAGGGATTCCCACGGGTCCCTCACGTAGATTGATTTAAATTGGAATCGTATGCTAAACAAGTGAAACGTTAAATTAAGTAAAACTGGACTAGCAACATTATATAGGTTATCTCATTGCACTTCACACCTAACACTCGGGTCGGACCGGGTTGACCACGTGTTACCCATAAATCTGGACCGGGGCTTTACAATATATTTCCCATGAGAGTTATAGAATAAATTCATGTCCACATCTCCTCTTTCGATAACTTTTCCCATAATATGTGAGGTAATGTAGTACCACTTATTTTTGTTGGCTATATTATTATTTTTTAAGTGAGAAATAAATCAATAAATGGATCTAGTTATTACTTGTGTGGTTTAGTAATAACAAATTGGCATAATTTAGATCATAATTAAATGTTGCATACGGTATGATTTTTGTAATATGTGTTCGGAATAATTAATGATAGTAACTATATGATTGCGGACTATGTGTACGCACAAAATAATTAAGTGAATACTTTATTGACGTTATGAGATATTACCATGTGTTGTGAGTAGCATAATTTGGACTCAACTCTAGGGTGACACAAATGTCCGTTTATGTGTTTTTAACGTTTTAAATTGGGCCTATGGAATATGTATACTTTAGGAGTAGTTTCGGGTCATTCTGGGTAGTATTATGGGCCTATATGCGGGGGGCGGGGGGGGGGGGGGGGGGGGGAATTAGCCATTAAATGGAGGTGCATAAATTTAATTAATTACTATTTATTCTTAGGAGAATCAAACCCTAGCATCCATGGTACTTTAGTTGAAGTAAGTGAAAAGTCCAAGGAGGGCAAACCACGGGGATTTAAGCCTACACCGTGTGTTTATCGATTTTCAGGCAAGAATATCTTGCAATCCTCATTATAAACATGTAACTGACTTAGAATACACGTTTTCCCTATTTTAAATTTGTATATTGAATCATGTTTAGGGACTAATTTGTTTAGGACTGAATATATTAAAGATGTGGTATAATTAGAAGAAATACAAATATGCCATGTATTAGATACTTGAACTTTGATGAATAAATCATGAAATTGTTAGATTAAATGTTGTAGATGTGAGATTTAATCAATGATTTAGGATGAGGATTCATTATTTTGAAGTTTTCCCAAGTTAATTTAAGTTTTAATTCTAAAATTAGTGATGTACAAACCTTAAGAATTTAACGATGAGTTATGTCGCAAAGTTTGGATAATTTGATTTCTATATTGGATTTGATGTTATTAGACTCGTTTGATTGTGTAAAAACATTTAGACGCATGTTCCTACACTTAGATTTAAGTTATGGTATTTTTTGGGTTTCAAGTTGGAGCTTTAGAGACCATTAATGGAAGATTTAGGGAGGAGACTTTCGTTTTTAGGTAAATATGGGCCTTCTGCCAGGTGCAAATCGATTCGGCCCCTGGATTGGAATGGGGTCGGGTTGGGGAATGGACTATGTAGCTATCCCGAGTTTATTCGAGTATATAATAGGTTATCCATGTGAGATTTGGTTGGAAAAATTCGATATTTAGGTTTATTAGTGTGTAAACTAAATGACAAAACGTTGTAACTTTTATTAAGGTAAATGGATGGTTAATAATTTAATTAATTTAACTATCCGACATTGGGGATTTGATTATATTGGGTAGATGCATGAGAGAGCGATGTTTTATGGTCGTGTGTACGTATTGAGCTTATAAAGTTAACGAGTTAATGTGTTTGGGAGATTAGTTCAGGTCTTGAGAAATAATAAGCTGTGCAATTAGTTTAGTAATTAAATTAGGAAACATATATGTACGTTACGAGAGTGTGTGTATATATATAGAGATATATGTACTCATAGTTTAGAGACGAAATAAACTAGGAGTCAAATTTAATAAGTTTAAGAGTTGTTAAACCTAAGAACATAATGAATATTTCGGTGTTTAGGGATTTGGATGATTTAGGGCACGTTTGAGTGTAGGCGGTATCCTACATAGTTATATATGTTTGACTTGGTTTTGAGAGATAGTAAAACTAATTGAGATAAGGATCCAACGATGAGGGAATTTCGATATTTTGGTTATGCTTGGGTTTATGCGTTATCCTATATATATACATATATCGTGTTGATTATGTGAACATACCTTTACTCGTAGTGAATTTATCGGTTTGGGATTCACATTCGACATCGGGCCAGTGCATCATGCACGGTCTGAGATGCACTGGACGTAGTCGAGGTCATTATTTTAGATCATGCATTCAAAGGTGTCACTCCTTCTTGATAAGAGAAGGTTGGTTGACTGGATACATTAGTCGGGTTAGGCATGGACCCATTGGTGGTTCTACTACGTAGTGATCGCCCCCTATTTTTTGTGTTTTGATTAATCCCGTTTGGTTATGGATTCCAATGGACTTACCGATAGTGGAATGAGATGGACACCGAAGGTAATGGCCTTCGTGTGATGTAATAATTAATAATAAAGAATAATATAGTTTAATGATAGACAATTGATAATGAACCCTGTATCATGTTAAATAATTTATGTGATTTACTTGTATTTTCTTTGTGAGTGACATTGCTGGAATTAGTACTTGGGTTGTATTCTTACACGTGTAGTTAATTACACTCTTTTGCAGGATACAAAGTTGTTGTTCATCCTTTATGGTAGTTTGGAGAATAACTCGTTTAATTAAAAAAATATTAAAACATAATGAGTGTTACTTTTATGAGACTACAAATAGTTTAATGACAATATATGTGTAGGCCTTAGGGTGAAATCCTATTTGGAAAATTATTAGCGTTCCACGTTAGTTGTTCGTTACGTGATAACACTTGGTAGTTTAAAAATAAAGACTTTGAGTATAGTTATGCCTTGGGTTGGGGCATGTGCGTAGTACTTACACTTAGATGAGAGGTGATGTATTCATTGTATGTGAGTGTTGAATGGTTAGTTGTTTATTTTAAATTAGTCGCATGATTTATATTGATGTATTGGAGATATTCTTTCAACTATAGGGCGCTGACCCATATTTATAAAATATTTCCCCCAGACATTATCACTGTATATACAGATTAATAGGGCTGAACGGACAGACTTGTAATTGTGTAAATCCATCTTGGTATCCATAAAGTTGGAGCCATTGGTTCATTGTAGTTGTTCATATGTATTCCGGAGTTATATTCATAGGGGCTTTCAGTTGTACTCTCTTTTATTCAGTCGAGCAGTTGTAATAAGAGGTTTGATATGGTGGATTTATTTATTAGAGTTCAGTTATTTAAGCTCTGTTGTCCTTTTTGCAACCCTTTATTGAGTTTTTATTATGTATGGTTTTTATTTATTACAGTTTTTAGTTTATCGTTGATGTTGAGAATGATATAAATTATTTTAGCACTCCAGGTATTTTGTGTCTAGCCTGATCAACAAGGTGTGAAAAATTTGGGGTGTTACGGTTGGTATCAGAGCACCCAAGTTCTTGTGTCCTTAGGATCTGTGTTGCATCTGTTTCATTTTTCACTGAGAGTTATTTGATGTGTTAGAGCCTATCATAGGTTTTGTACTCCAGTGTTTCGATAATGTGTGTGTCAATATTGTTCGTAGTCATTGAGTATTTGTAAGACTCGAGGAGTATTCGATCTTAAAAATGTATGATATAAACACCGCTGTGAGTTAAGGGTCAACTATAGAACAAGTGATTGGACTAAGGGGTTCACCACCGATGTGAGGATGATTATGGTAAATTATACTTTTTGGGGGTTAAGTGTGCAGCTTAGAGATTTTTATAGGCATAAGTTAGTGAATGTGTTTTATGTTGAGTTCATTTTTGGAGACATTAAGGAATTTGAGTTTTGAGGTGCCTATTGGAATTTTGGATTCTACTTATGGCAATATAGATTGTGATGGAAATTTAGGATAATAGACTGGCCTTATGAAATTTTGTGCACCTAAGAGATGGGAAATTGATTTACGCTTTAGAAAAATACAAAGATTAGGATGATGAGTATATGTGTGGTTAATTTCCAGGAGAGAGTGGGATTTGTGTTGGGCTTAGATTTGAGCAAGGTTGAATTGTGTTGTTAAATACGTTTATGATTAAAGTGACGATAATGTGAGAGTATCTAGACCTAGGAGTAAGGTCACTGGATAGTTACAGAGTATGAGTTGGAGGGTAGTTAGAAATAATTAGTAATACACCCGAGTGAGTGGAAATTGGAGAGGAGAGTATTAATATTCCTGTTGATTCGAGTTGCGACGACTTAATTAGAGATTTTTATAATGATGGAGTTGGATGTATTTTATAGGCATGTATTTTGCTGAGGTATTAGTTATGAATAAGTTTTATGAACAAGTGAGTTCCAAGAGGCTCAAAGAAAGAGCATGTTTCGATTGAGGGTTATAATTTCGAATGTAAGATTGAGAGTACCCATATTGGAGACAATTGGGTGAAAAAGTAAGAGGATGGTACGAAATAACGAGCTTAGTCGAGAGAGAGAGATCTTCTAAGATAAACTATGATTCCAATTTGTATGACATCTGGTGTATGGCCATGTGGTTGGAAGGTGCTCGAATGTGGATTCTGGGTATGGTAGTGTAGAACAAAGATGGTTCAATTGGGTTTTACAGATTTCTATATAGTGGGAGTTACTACTTGCACTGGGGTTTAGTCGTGTGTCTTTCCTGATTTAGGAAGTAACACCTTATTGAGAGTGGGTGAAGCAATATGGATATTTTAGGTTGGCTATTGACATTGTTGGATTAAGGATATAATGAAGTGTGATATTCCTAATATCTATATGTTGTTTATTATCAGTACCTTCTTTGAGCATAATGGTTTTGTTGAGTGTTATATTTTTATATGTAGATTGACTGTTAACGCAATCACGTGTGGGTTGATGTTTACTAGAAGATGGTGTTGGCAATAAGAGACGTCATTCCATATGAAAATGGCTATGCGATTTATTATGTATGGGTATATTATGTGTATACCCTTCCCTAAGATGTTGGATAGTGGTTGGCATGTGAACGTGCCCTATGTTATTATTGCTTATTTATGAGTTAAGATAGGGCCACGGCTGATGGGTTCCATAAACTCCTTATGTGTTTTATTCATTATTCTTGGGCAATGATAATGCCCTTCAAAGGATTTTCATAGTGAATGTGCTGAAAATAATTATTTTGATTTACGACATGGGTATGTCTAATAGAGGTGATTTTTATGGGCTATATGCTTCTAATGGCATACTTTATAGGATGGCTATGTGGGATGGTTAGCCGATGATGGATTTATCTTAGTATGTAAGGATATGAGTGATGAGAAGCATTTGTATTGTAAACGTTTTGGTTATATTGAGAATTTTATGGATAAGCGTCGGCCTCAGTTACATGAAGTTATGTATGGTCACGTGTGGTGCTAGCATAAGGATGTTATCAGGGCAATGAGTGATAGTATATCCTTATTGGAATGGTTAAATGTTCAAAGGTTTATGAGTTTTTAATCACTAATAGGATTTAAGTGTGGGCAGAGGGTCTCCTACCGGATGTTTGAGAAAAATCATGATGTTTTTAGTGTCATTTGATCGATTAACTTAAGGGGTTTGGTATCAATCTTGGAAGGGGTGAGCCTTTTGATAGAATTATCACAAATTGAGATTTGTGTGATTAGTGCAGTGTTTTGTGTTTGGTCTTAGGCCAATGAATATCGATAACCGACTGATCTAGGAAATAGTGTATCATGAGGGTTCCTTGTTTGGATTTCTCTTGCGAGACGTCCCACTCATGAAGCTTAGTAAGGATTGGGAGTTGAGAGACGTTTGGGTGCTAGGATTTTTGGTTGTTAGGTTAAAATTTTCTTTTGGGAGGGATAACACGATGAGTAGAGAGGCATTTTAAGGTTTAGGGCTAGCGGGGCCAAGGAGTGCAGCATCAAGAGCACTTAAGAACGTTCGCACCACAAGTTGAATAAGTGGGGCAATATCAAAGAATCATTGAGTCGTGATTAGTAGGGTATTCGAGTATACCTTTGCTTTATATTTATGAATTGAATGTGTGGTTCACTTTTGAATGTATATATGCGTTATGCGTAGGTGATGTTTGTGCGTGTGTACACGCAATATAGGGTGTACGGGCGCCCCATCCGCGACACACTATGGTAGGTGTATGTGAGCCTTTTTCTTTTATCTCATGGGATACGGGTACATGCTAATTGTGTATAAACCTATGATATTTGTGCGGGTTACATTTTGATGTTACACTTTAGGAAATTCCGAGGAGGGAGTTCCTTTATTATAGGGGATAATGTAATATTCCATATTTTCGTGGAGTATATTATTATTTATTAGGTGAGAAATACAATAAATTATTACTTGTGCGGTTTAGTAATAATAAATTGGCATAGTTTAGATGATAATTAAATGTTGCATACGGTATGATCTTTGTAACATGTGTTTGGAATAATTAGTTTATGATATTAATTATATGATTGTGGACTATGTGTACGCGTAGAATAATTAAGTCAATAATTTATTGATGTTGTGAGGTATTACCCTGTGTTGTGGGTAGTATTATTTAGACTGGACTTTGGGGTGACACGGATATCCTTTTATGCGTTTTTACTGTTATAAATTGGGCCCCGTGGGGTGGGAGGTATACACTTATGAGGAGTTTCAGATCAATCCGGGTAGTATTTTGGGCCACTTTGGGGGGCCGAAAATAGCCATTTAATGGAAGTGAGGGTATTTAAGCTTTTAAGTGGGATTAAGGGTCATTAGTTACCATTTATTCTAAGGAGAAGCAAACCCTAGAAGAAATGCGTCTTTGGGAAAAGCAAAGAAAAGTCCAAGGAGGACAAACCACGAGGATTTAAGCCTACACCGCGTGTTCTTTAATTTCCAGGCAAGAATGTCTTGTAATCCTCATTATAAATATGTAACTAATTTAGAATATGTGTTTTCCCTATTTTAATATCGGAGCATGTTTAAGGATTGATTCGTTTAGGATTGAATAGATTAAAGATGTCGGTTAATTAGAAGAAATACAAACCTGTCATGCATTAGATACTTGTATTTTGATGAATAAATCATGAAATTGTTGGGCTAAATGTTGTAAATTTGATATTTAATCAATGATTTAGGACGTGGATCCATTATTTCAATGTTTCCCCATGTTAATTTAAGTTTTAATCATGAAATTAGTGATGAACAAACCCTAAGATGTTTTAACGATGAGTTATGTTGTACATTTGTATTATTAGGTTTTGATCTTCAATTTGATGTTATTATAGTCACGTGATTCTATAAATATGTTTAGAAAGATGTTCATACACTTCGATCTAAGTTCCGGTATCATTTGAATTTTGATTTAGAGCTTTTGATACCATTAATGGAAGATTTAAGGAAGAGACTTTCGTTTTTAGGCAAACCTAGGGCTTCTTCCATGTGCGAATCGAGTCAACCCGTGGGGCGAATCGATTCGGCCCCTGTGTTGGACTGGGGTCGGGTTGGGTAATGGACCGTGTAGCTATCTGTGATAACCCGCTCTCCGAAATAAGGGGTGGCCAGCCCGATACTCCGATATATACGGGAATCATGGATGGAAATCATACTCAGCACCACAAATATAGTAAGAGTATCCAAGAAAACCACCCATTAATTCAGAAAACGGGTTGTCAAAACAATTTATGTGATTTAAAATTTAAGTTAAGAAAACAATTTAAACAACCCATCCTAGAAAATTAGTGGAATTCCAAGAAACATAAATAACATACGTCTAAAATGGAAATATACAAGGGGAAGACCGAATATGCTGTCGGTCCACAGCTACACAAAAGAAGTTACAACATTCATATGTTACGTATTACATTCATTAAACAATTACAAAGTTGGGCCACTCGCCCGAATGATAAACCCGATCATAACTAGATATAAAAAATGATGGCGTCTAGCAAAACATCCTGTAATATCCGCAATTTCTTACAGCTCCTTAACAGCAAAAGATTAGAATATCAACACGGGCGTCCTTGCGGAGGAGCACCTGGGTGGATACAATAATATGCACACCACAGAAAAATGAACGGGTCAGGACCCGATTTTTATATAGTTCCCAGATGAACAAAAAGCATGCTAGACATGAACAGTTAAACATGTGAATGAGCATCAGATATCTAGCAACCTAACCATGAAATATAAATAAGACAATTAAAATGACATGCTTAAGATAAAATTATGCAAGAGAATGAAATGATGCGATAATAAATTAAAAGCTTCTATTCACTAATTTCCACTTTAATCCAGTTTCAATTACTTAACAGGAATACAATATTATCAATTTCTTATCTCTTCCCAATTCTTATTCCTTAGCAGGAAAGTAATTATCATAAACCATTCAGTGGAAATATGCAACCCTCAAGTCCCACTTGAGTTTAGAATAGTTATATTCTTATACATATAACGATTCTAAGACCGCCCCTCCGAGTTTCCCCACTAGGCGCGCCCCTAAATGATTATCATCTTCCATGGGCCCATCAAACAAGGCAGCCTGGGTACCTAACGCACGTCGGGAAGTGGCCATATGCCTGCGAGTGAGTAATAACCACACCCGGAATTACCTCACTAGCGCAGAAAATACATATAATAAACCCGCATATGGCCGAGGACTATAGTCTCCCTGCATTCACTAGTCAAGGAACATCACCTCATGCGCGAGCTTCCTTTATGATAGCATTTAGAGAGGTGTGTTTAAGTAAATTAGCATTTACTATTAAAAAAACCAAACTTTTCTTTCCCATTAACATATATGTTTCATTTTATTTGAAACCATAATCGTAGAGTATTTCATTTATTTTCATCATAGGTTATGCCTCCAATAAGTCTCCAAGGGATTTTATTCATTCCCAATACTTAAGGCCTTATATACCTCAATTCATGCCCCTAGAGTCTCCAAGTATGGGCCTACAACCCCCATCCATATTATTAGGATGCACCAAGAAAAGTGATGCCTTAACATCACTTAGGACAACCCCTCCCCCGGACTTAACCCCAAGTGAAACCCATTCAACACTAGGGTGTCAACCAACTCAACTAGGACTCTAAAAGCCAAGGTTTACTTCATTCAAGAAGGGTCCTAAGTTCCTAGGGGAAGAAAAGAATTTAAAAACAAAGGTAGAAAGTTGGGTGAGAAAATAGGGGACCGGTCGACCGGTCCCAAGACCGCGGTCGACCGCGTCTCAAATTTTAGTCTATACTGAAAAGTAGAAAACTCAATTCGGACGATCCGGTCGATGGGTAGGGCGATCGCGGTTGACCGGGCCTTAATTTCATGCCTTTGAAAGAAAGCAGTGTGCCCTCCTCCAAAGACCCGGTCGACCGGTCTGAGAGACGCGGTCGACCGGTCATTGCAGACCTAGACCTATCTCCCTATATTTTTCATACAAGCCCAAACCAACTATCAACCAACCTCAACCAATCCTCATTTAATGATACTAAAAGATCATAAATGCTTTCATGAACATTTTTCTACCTCAATCTACCATCAATCTTTACCAAAGATATTAATACCCTTAATACCCTTAAATCTAACCAAAAACCATAACTACATTCATCAAAACCATTACATAACTAATCATACTAGTTATACATCTTAAACCATATAATAGCAAGTAGAAAACTTGCCTTGGGGCTTCAATTTCAGTCTTGGTTGAGGAAGAATGCAAGATCAATCCTCAATCTTCAGTCTCTCCCTTTTCTCCACAAGTTTCTCCCACTCTCTCTCTCACTTAGGGCTAGAACACTTAGGGAAAAATAAGAGAAAATGAAAGTCTTGGAAAAGACTAAAACGTGGCCTTAGATTAAAAGTCTCCCATTTTAAATGTCAATACCGCAATAATATCATTTCTAATACGCAATATGTCAATACCAGTCAAAAGTGCCCAAAATCTCAAAATACAATATGGCACACATTTCGACTGTCTCGCACCTCCCGGAACTAACTACACCCACCAAATTATCATTTGGAAATTTTATAAGCCATTTAAAGTTCCGGTTTCATTTTAATTCAAATCGCCATTTTAATTCTCATGACAAAATAGAACACCACATGGTAACAACTACTTACACACATGGTAATTATGTAACTTATTAGTAAATATTAACTTATTTCATCAAATTAATACTTACCCACATCCGACATTTTATATATGCAACTACACACATAGTAAATAGGTATAAAATGGGCTCTCGAAAGCGAGGGTTGTTACACTATCCTGAGATGATCCGAGTATATGAGAGGTTATCCTTGTGAGAGATCGTTGGAAAAATTCAAAAGCTAGGTTTATTAGTGTGTAAACTAAAAGACAAATTGGTGTAACTTTTGTGGGGATCAATTTTATTCTTAGCCCATAAGAATGGTTGAACTGGCCGAACAAATTTAAAGATCTACTCAGCCTCATATCATGGAGGTAAACTATGAGCATGTGCAGTCTACACCGCCCCAAAAACTAAGTCAATCCCCTATAATCTCGTGGAGATATTCATGGGATTCATGGATCATCATGGGCATCGTGGAGTTACTTGAACAACTGAAATTCTACATCTATAAATTATAACCCCTAGCCCGGGGCATAGGGGCATGTAAGTGAGCGTATTGATAGATACTTAATAAAATAGTACACCTCTCCGTGGATGTAGGCAAGTTGTCGAACCACGTACATAGTTGTGTTGTGTGTGTGAATATCTGCTTTTTTGTTTGATTGCGATTGTTCTTCGTAAAACATCTGTTGTGATATTTTTTAATACCACAATTGGCGTTGTCTGTGGGAACGACGGTTATTCCTACGAGAACACTCACTAATTGAAATCCCTAAAAGTCTCACCACAACAGTAACATCCCTTAAGCCGGCGATGTTCAGGAAGAACCTGTCCCTCCCAGGGTAAGGTCTGAAATTCGCTAACCAAATCCAAGGCTCGCTAGAAAAGGTAGCCTTCTGAAGAGAGTCATGGACCACCAAGGTCCACACAGATTTTCAGATTGGTCGACGCCTATGAGGCCAGATTTTGAGAACAAGAAGAAGCCACTCATCACCAAGAAGAGGAGAATGCTTGCCTAAAAAGGCGACTGGAAATAATGGAGAGGGATCTCCATAGAAATACAAGACGACACTATGATCGGACTCTTAGTCCTTAGGTGAGTGAGTCTCACAACCGAGTAAGGAGTCCTAGGCATGACCAAGGGATAATTGAGAGGAACATGTCAGATAATGGTCGATCGGATCGACTACATCCAACTCGATGCCATGGGAGTCCTGATCGATAGAATGATGAAATCAGGAGTTTGGTCCATAGGGAGATGGATAAGCATCTAGCCCATCGAGGGGCCAGATCCACGCGAGAGCTAGCCAGAAAAGCTCTTAACTCCCAGATAAATTCCTATTTTTCAAGGGCGATATAAGAAGAAGATCCCCTCAATAAGTTTACAATCCCTAGATTCAAGATCTATGATGGGAAAACTGACCTTATCGATCATGTCCGGCAGTACAGGCAGGCCATGACCCTGTGCATCCACAACGACGCACTGATGTGTCTCATCTTCCTATCCAGACTACACAACGTGGCCCAAAATGGTTCGAGAGGCTGCCATATAGATCTATCAAGAGCTTTAAGGCTCTAGCTGAATTATTCACAGCTCGCTTCATAATCAGCAACTCCTATCCCAAGCGGATGGATGCACTGCTCACACTAAAGAAAAAGCCACAAGAGAACATCAGGGAGTATGCCAAGAGGTACTGGGAGATTTTCAATGAGTTTGAGGATTTCTCGCAGTAGGTTACCGTCGCATCCTTCAAGATCGGTCTGCCAAGCACTTACTTACTGCACTAATCCCTAACTAAGAAGGAGGCTAATTCCATCGATGACCTCATGGACCGTATTGAAAAATACACCAAAGTTAAAAATATAATCCATCTTAATGAAAGGGCAAAATAGTCATGTTAAGATGAATAAATAGATAAAGAAGAATGATTCCCAGAAGAAAGTAAATAAGGATGGGGGCAGGAATGATATAAAAATAGCAACAAAAATGACCCCTCGAAAGCGTTCCAGGCTGTTAACACAGTCTTCAAGGAATCGATATACAAAATCCTCGCCAAGATAAAGGAAGAGCCATTTGTTAAGTGGTCCAAGAAGATGGGAGGAGATCTAACGAAGCACAATAATGCACTGAGGTGTGCATGCTATAAAGAGGGCGGTTACAGGACTGAGCATTATAAATCACTCAAATCTCATCTTGTGGAGCTGGCCCAGACTGGTCATCTCAACGGGTTAATAGACAAGAAGGCGAACAAAGTCAAAGCCAATGGTAACTAAAAGCCAAACAACGTCCTGAAAACTAGATAGGCCATGAGTTCGCAGTAATTCATGGGGTATTAGACCTCAAGCAAGTACAAGGAAACACTATTCAGATGGAAGTTAAGAAGCTTACTACCGTTATGCAAGCCTTTCAAATAGACCCCACCAAGACTCAGGTCGGGAAGCATCGACGATTAGAAGATGTCGACTACAACAAACAAATTATGTTTACTGAAAATGACTTAGTTGGGGTGAGAACCCCTCACCATGACGCATTGGTCATCACACTCAGGATATTTAATTAGGACATCGACAAGTTACTCATTGACCAAGGTATCTCTTCCAAAGTGATGTACCTAGAATTATTCCACAAAGTAAAGCTGAATATTGTCGACCTCAAAGAGGCCACCATTTCGTTGGTCGACTTTGCAGGAAAGATAACCATGCCACTGGGAAAGATAATCCTGCTAGTCAGGGCAGGAAGTATTTTAAAGATGATCGAGTTTTTAGTGGTAGATATCGAATCCCCCTATCACGCCATTCTGGACAGGGGCTGGCTCTACGCCATAAAGTCCGTTCCATCCTCATATTATCAGAATCTCAAGTGCATAATAGATCGGGGGTGGTCGAGATCCGTAGTGACCAAGCTTTAGCTAGAAAATGCTTTATTACAATTATCCCCCAAGCACGAGAAGAAAAAAGATGAGAACAAAGTCCAGGAGGAAGCCCAAGAAAGTGTGTTGCCTTTAAAATAAAAATTACCTTACGTCTGACTAGGGGTAGAGGAAATTAGGGTCCATCCCACAAATAGGGTCGTCGAAGACATGGAAGAGGTTGCAGCTGAAGTCAACTTACCTCAAAGGAGATTTCTGATCGGAGCCTCCCTCACCGACCAAGAAAAGAAGGAGCTCACCACGTTCCTCCGGAGAAATCTGGATGTTTTCTCTTGGGAACCATACGAGCTGCCTGGGATAGACCCCTCAATTGCGTGCCATCAACTGCACGTCGACCCAACTTTCAAACTAGTCACTCAGAAGGCTCACCAAACAGCCCCAGGAAAGGCGAAGGCAGTAGAGAAAGAGGTAGGAAAGTTACTGGATGCTGGTTCCATTCGAGAAGTTAAATTCCCCAATCAGTTATCCAACCCAATCATAGTACCCAAAATCAACAGAAGCTGGAGAGTTTGTATTGACTTTACCGACCTCAACAGGGCCTGTCCAAAAGATGGTTTTCCTCTTCCAAAGATAGACCAACTGGTCGATGCCACTGCAACGCATGAAATAATGAGCTTTCTGGATACTTACTCCGGATACCACCAAATCCCACTTTATGAGCCAGACCAAGATAAAACCTCCTTCATAATGCCTATTGGGTTATATTATTATAAAGTCATGCCATTTGACCTAAAAAATGTAAGAGTGACTTATCATCGATTGGTCACCAGGATGTTCAATAAACACATGGGAGAAACAATAGAGGTATACATCGACGGCATGCTCGTCAATATTAAACTCAAGGGCGACCATCACACAAACTTAGTAGGAACCTTTCAGATCCTGAAGAAATTTTGGATGAAACTTAATGCTAGCAAGTGTTTATTCGGTGTCCAGTCATGAAAGCTCCTCGGATACTTGGACAACAAAAGAATGATTGAAGCAAACCCTGACCAGATCGACGCCTTCAGAAAAGTCCAACCCCCTTAGAAGATTAACGACGTCTATAAGCTTACCGACATGCTCGTTGCACTCAACCGCTTCATCTCTAAGTCTTTGGAGCGCTATCGACCATTCTTCCAATTATTGAAGAAATATAAGGGCTTGGTATGGAACGACAACTGCTCCAAAGCCCTGTAACAGCTCAAGTCTTTGTCAACAAGCCACCCTTGCTGGTGATCCCAAGTGAAGGCGGACCCTTATATTTCTATCTTACTGTGTCAGACCACGCTATGAGCTCCGCTTTGGTATGCGAAAAGGAAGTAGGCCAACACTCGATTTATTATGCAAGTAAGAAGCTCCTGGATACTGAGCAACGTTATTTTCCCCTAAAAAAGATCGCCTATGCCTTAGTAACAACCTCGAGGAAGCTGAAGCATTACTTTGAGGCTTATTCCATCATTGTGATCACCTCACACCCCCTCAAAGATGTTCTGAGGAAAGCTGACCTCTCCGTCTGATTATCAAAGTGGTCGGTGGAGCTTGAAAGATTTGATATCCACTTTTAACCAAGAACAAAAATTAAAGGGAAAATTATAGTAGATTTTATCGATGAGTACATGGGGAATCAACCTACTGCCCAGTTAGAAATTGAGCAACCAGCAGAAGAGGAAGCAAAAACCTTCGACTGGACCCTTTACGTTGACGGAGCCTCTAACTCCAGGGGCAGGAGTAGGCATTGTATTAGTTACCCCAGAGAAGACTGTGCTTGAATAAGGGATCAGGCTAGGATTTAAAGCGTCCAATAATGAAGCGAAATATGAAGCGCTAATCATCGGCCTGCGTAAAGCACAATTGCTAGGGGTAAAATGCCTTCGGTTATTTGGTGATTCAAAGCTAGTTTTCAAGCAGATAATTGGAGACTTCAACACCAAAGATGAGAGGATGGCAACTTACCTCGTTGTTATAAGGGGACTTATGTAAAAGTTTGATAGAGTTGATGTTTAGCAGTTCCCTAGGGGGCAAAACAGCCACGTTGATGCCTTAGCAGCCCTAAGCTCCGCCATTGACTCCGACTTAAGGAGAACCATTCATTTAGAATTTTTGCGCAACTAAGCATCAACCAAACAATCGCATAACAAGTTCTCTACATAGAAAAGGCACCCAGTTGGATGGATACCATCATAACTTACCTACAGAGTGACACACTGCCAGGCAATAAGAGATCGACACACCAGATAAGAGTCAGGGATGCTCACTTCCACTTATCTCCTGAAAGAAAACTCTACAGAAATTCTTTTGACTAGCCCCTACCTCTAGTGTGTTCTCCCAGAAGATGTAGAGAAAGTTCTTGGGGAATTTCATGAAGGCATTTGTGGAAATCATGCAGGAGGAAGATCATTGGCTTTTTGAATGATCAAGGAAGGATACTAGTGGCTGTACATGTAGAAGGATGCTGGAGTTTATGTTTACAAGTGTGAGAAGTGCCAAAAGCATTCCCCCACGGCCCATCAAACAACTAGCAACCTCAAGTCATTAACCAACCCATGGCCATTCACCTAGTAAGGCTTGGATATTATAGGGCCTCTGCCTATCACATCTAAAAATTACAGGTATCTATTGGTCGGCACTGACTACTTCACTAAATGGGTAAAGTCAGAACCACTCATAAACATCCGACACTCTGATATGACGAGGTTCATATGGAAGAACATCATCACCCACTTTGGTATACCAAGGTCAATCATTACTGATAATATCATGCAGTTCAAAAGTGGATTCTTTTAAAGCTTTTGCGACGAGCATGGAATCAAGTTCCACTTTAGTTCTGTAGTATATTCCTAAAGCAATGGGTAAGCTTAAGCTTCCAATAAGACAATGATCTATAGACTAAAGAAACGGCTGGAAAGAGCCAAAGGTGTCGGGGTAAACGAGCTACCTCACATTTTATGGGCTTATCGTATAACTCCCAGGAGAGCAACATGAGAAACCCCCTTCGTGCTCGCCTATGGAATGGAGGCAGTCTTCCCATTGGAAGTAGGACTCCCTACTATGAGGACTACCTTGGTCGACCAAGGCCTCATTGATGAAACATTACTCACTGAACTTGACTTAGCTGATGAGCGACGAGAACTTGCACCAGTTAAGTTGGCATCTTACCAACAACGACTGGCCAAATAATACAATAAAAAAGTCAATCCAATGAAATTTTTAGTAGGGAATTACCTCCTAAGGAAAGTCCTCGGCAGTGCTGTGAGACCATCTGACGGCAAACTAGGACCAAATTGGGAGGGACCCTTCAAGATAATAAGAGATGACTTACATGGGGCCTATCACTTAGAAACACTGGAGGGTAGGGAGATACCAAAGGCTTGTAATACAACCAACCTTAAGAAGTTATACTTTTAGACTTCTATATCTTTTATTTTTCACCATCATTAGTTTAGGCAAATCTTCATTTACAAACTACTATTGCCTTTTATTTTATTATTTTAGTCAATAAAGGTCGATTGACCCATGCATTCTGAACATCTTGGTTATTTAATGTCTCTTGATCAAACTTTATTACGCATCCTTTCTCAGCAATATGCACCCCCTCAAAACATAACAAAAACATCAAGTTGGTCAACTTTCTCTAGTCAAGGAATAAAGCTCCTATGGTTGCAACAGTGTTCCATACTTATTATATGCAAAGATAAGATATATATAAAGCAAGGTTTATGATTAACCTTCCTCAGGTCTTTGTTGAAAACATAATTGGCCTCCTGAGTTGCTCTGACAACAATAAAAGACCTATAGGGGATCCTTAGGCAATAAAGCCAACTCAAGGTTGGTTGAAAAATCCTATTCGGACGGATGTCCCCTTAACAGGGTACATTCTCGCCATCACCTGACTTAGGCCTAAGGAAGTGTGACGACATGACCTAGAAGGTAAAGTGGGACAAAATGTTATGGAAAAAGAATATTAAAGTGGGAGAATGTTCAAACACGAGATTATAAAACTCAATGTCATTTAGTCGGCCAAGAAGCCCAAAATGATTAAAGTTCTTGTACTAACTCATTTATACTATGATGAGATTTATCAAGTACCTTTTTGGTCAAACACTGATACCAAGCAACCAACAAGTAAGGTTAACACTTATTTAGTCAGTAAATGCTCAAAACATAAATAATAAACCTATTTATCATTAAGAATCATACGGTTACATTTACATCAAAAGACTAAAAAATACTTAAAGACCTACGATGGCCCAGCGCGACAAGCAAGGTAGTCCACTACTCGAGCTCTCTGACCATCATAAGGATCAGGAACTAAGTCTTCTTCAAAGCTTTCTGGGCGTGACTCTATAATATGCACTAGAATAACATCTAATGGGATCCATTGATCATCCCTCGAGAAGGGATTTCGCAGAACATATGAGCGAACGATCTGATATTTATACCACAAGGCGGATTCCTTAGGAATTTTCAATTCTTTAAGAACGTTTAGCCATCCCCAGGAAAAAGTAAGTTTTTCGGCCTCTTTCAGTCTTATTGGGGCATCTGTCCAACCTTCATCATACCTATCAGACCAAACCTTTCGAGGGCCCTTTCAGAATAACTGTCTCAATTGTGTGACATCTCTTTGAAGACCATGAATACTCACATAATCTCAATGAACATCTTCTTTCAACTTGATAATTTCTCTCCTGGAAGCTTGATTGTCAATATGGGCAACTACTACAGACGATGAGGAGGATCCTCGCAGAACCAAAGGAGGACTAGATGGAGTGTTTTCTTTGAGGTGAGCAATTTCTCTCCTCAAAGCTTTATTCTCTCTTTGCAATAACTCCCCCACCTGGTTGATTTTGGACGTGTCCATAGGCTTTTATTTCAAGGGGTCCATCTCTTCCTACACAGGGGCACCTAATACCTCCATCTCCTCGAGCTTATCATTTAGCTTGGAGACTATCTCAGATTGATCTTTGTAATCCTGGTTTCTCGCCCTTAAGGATTTACAAATCCTTACAAAAGCTCGACACGCTTGAGCGCTTATGTTTGAACCAAGAATCTGGCCTAAACGGGAGTTAGCAGGGATATATTCATCTAAATCAATGAGCTACAGCTAACCAAACAAGCATAAAAGGTAGTAAGTATCAGTGAAAGAATCAAAAATTTTCTTTTCATTTAAATCAAAGGCACATACCAGTACAGATAAATGGAAAAAGAAAAAATACAACGGGTGAACAAAAAATAAGAGCAAGGCCTAAAATTCCTAAGAGGCCTTAACCTGGTCAGATGCGGAGAACACCTTCCCTTTATCAGTAGCTTGGTCGATAGGAACCTCACCTTCACCAGCACCTGGGCTTGCTCCTCCAGTTGGGATAATAGTCCCCTCTGGATTAACCAGTGCCGTCCCAACAGTAGGAGTAATGGGCTCCATGCCATCCTGAGCATCTGGTTGGGAAGAAGGAGACTCTTTAATAGGATTACGACTAGGATAATGTTGGGAGAAGAAGGGGAATCAACAGTAACTCCAGCAGCAAGCAAGGCTTGGTCCCAACCTTTCTTAAAATATGCTCGTCGAAGATAAGTAATCTGGCATTCGACATCATCATACGTTTCATCCCAACCTTCATTATATCCACTTTCTCGAACAATCGCTGCTTCCTTCTTCAACTTCTCTACTTTTGCGACTAGCCCCTTATTTGCCTTTGCCACTTCTAGCTTGTCCGCAATTAGGATACCATAAGCATCGCGGAGGTCAGATAACTCTTTAGCAGATTGCTCCCTTTCTTTGTCAAAGGTAGCCTTCATGTCAGTAAGGGCCTTCTTGAAAGACTTTAGAGCTTCATCTATCTCTGAGTTTCTTATCGATAACTCAGCTCGACCACAGACCAGCACAGTATAGTTAAAGACAAATTGCAAAATAGAGAAAACACAGGATAAACATGAGATATTAGAGGTAAACATAGAACAAAGAAGTATAGAGAAAGGAGTACTTACCAAAGCAAGCCCTTGGGTAGACTTGAGGGCCAACTGGTCTCCTTCATGCTCGATGAGCGCTCGTGGTCAATCACGAGCACTTATTTCTCCAGTAGCAAGGGGGAAAGTTGAGGACCAGCAGCCACCGAGGCTCCCTCAATAGAGGCAACAGAAGGCACTATCGTGGCCTTTGAGGCCCATGCCCTTCTTTTTTCTCCTTCTCTCTTTTTCTCTTTCTCTCCCTCTCGTGATTCTCCTCTTCTTCTTTCTTTTTTATCTCGACCTCCTTCTCTTGAGCCACCACCTTGGAGCTACCAATAGAGTCTATAGCCTTCTACTTGAGAAACTTCATCCTATTGGATAGCAGATCATCATCATCGTCATCCTGGATTAAGATTCTTCTCCTTGGAGGGTCTATCTCTTCCTCGCTGGACTCCCCTTCGCTGGACTCTTCATTGTCGCTCTTGCCTTCACCACTCCCTTCATCACTGCCTTCTACCAAATCTTCCCCCGAGCTACTTTCTTCCCCATCCTCTACCTTAATGGGTTTCATAGGTACCACCAACTTCTTCTCGTGGAACCTTTAGATGGGGGATTGTGTCTACTGGACGCGCAATAAAACTGGAAGTAATATTCCTATATTCCAACAAGAATGCAGAAGATCGAGGATGTTCCCCTTCAACAATAGTATATTTTATCCTCTAAGATTTTAAAAGTTCAGTAGATCGAATCTCGCGAAGAGTAGGCTCTTAATTCTTAGCTTTCACTACAAAAGAAAAAGAAGGAAATATTAGAAGGAATGCACACAGAGTAAGTCTAACAAGCAATAAAATCGAAATAATAACCTATGTATTCCTCCCCAAAGGTAGGGATCCGAGGTCCTAGGTACCTTATACCTCCGGATTGGGGAGGAAATTGCCAATTCCTGGAAATAAAACCTTCAGACCAACAGTCTTTATGTATATCAGGTAGATTTACTACCAACACCCTATCAGGACTCTCGCTTTTAAGTACAGAAGACCCCCACTGGTGTGAGAGAAATAATAACAATAGCAAATCCCAACTAATTATAAGTTGGTGACATAGAGATTGTTTATCCTATGAACTCCATTAACAATCTTCCAAACATTTGGAGAACATTGAGCAGTAACTATGTTGAAGTATTGGAAAAAATGTAAAAATAGAGGGTTAGGGGAAAACGTTAACCCCCTTTGCGAAACTAACAGAACATGGATCCAGTGACCATCTTCTAAGTCGTGAACATTTGTGGGGACATACGTACACTCTATCTCTACTCAATCAGTTATATTGTAACACTTCCTAAACTCAGGCAAGGACGTATTATCAAGCATCGCCATGAGAGAAAACATAAAAACCCTGCTATAGTAGAAGATCGATGCATAGAAGAAAGGAAACTAAAAGGAGAAAGCTGAAACTTACGAGGCAAAAAGGAGGCTTGGAAAGCTGAAGAAAGTCTTGATTTTGAAGAGCAAAAGCAAGGAATGAAGCCTAAGGACACGGTATGCACAAAAATGAATAGAGACAGTGAACTGGCGGTTGAGTTTTTGATAAACCTATTTCAAACACCCAAATGATGTTTTATACTTATTGAGGAAGATTTGGCGCTTCAATATCTTATCGAAAGACAAACGCACCTCTCCTTATTTAACAAATTACGAGTATGCCATTGACGCGGTTGTATCCTTAGCCACATGTAAAATCCATCAGCCCAAGCAACAACCTAAGGATTTTAGGGGAAATTGTGGGGATCAGTTTAAAAAGCTGCTCGACCTCATATCATGGATATAAACTACGAGCATGTGCAATCCCCTATAATCTCATAGAGATATTCAAGGGATTCATAGATCATCATGGGCATCGTGGAGTTAATTGAATAACTAAAGTTCTACATCTATAAGTTGTAACCCTTGGCCCGGGGCATAGGGGCATGTAACTGAGCATATTGAGAGATATTTAATAAAATAGTAGACCTCTCCGTAGACGTAGGCAAGTTTCCTAACCACGTACATAGTTGTGTTGTGTGTGTGAATATCTGATTTCTTGCTTAATTGCGATTGTTTTTCGTAAAACATCTATTGTGATATTTTTTGATACCACAACTTTAATTAAGGACAAAGGATGCTTCATATTTTAATTAATTTTACTATTCAACATTGGGTATTGGATTAGATTGGGTAGACGCACGAGAGAGTGGTGTCTTATGGTCGTGTATACGCATTGAGCTTATAAAGTAACGAGTTAAAGTGTTTGGGAGATTAGTTCAGGTCTTGAGAGATTATATGTCATGCAATTAATTTAGTGAGTGAATGAGGAAACATATATGTACAGTATGAGAGAGTGTATATATATATATATATATATATATATATATAAAGATCGATGTACTCATATCTTAGAAACAAAATAAACTAGAAGTCAAATTTAATAGGTTAAAATTTGTTAAACCTAAGCACGTAATAAATTATCCCGTATTTAGAGATTTAGATTATTTGGGGTACGCTTGAGTGTATTTGGTATCCTACTTAGTGATATATCTTTGACTTGGTTTTGAGAGATAAAAAACCTAATTGAGACTAGGATCCAACGATATGGGTATTTGGATGTTTTTGGTATGCTTGAGTGTATGCGTTATCTTATATTTATATATATTGTGCGGATTTTGTGAATATACCTTTACCCGTGGTGAATTTATTGATTTGGGGTTCGTGTTTGACATCGGGACCATGTACCACATGTCGATTGAGATGGTTGTACATAGTGGAGGTCATTATTTTAGATCATGCATTCAAGGGTGTCAACCCTTCGTGATGTGAGAAGGTTGGTTGACTGGAGCCATTAGTCGAGTTAAGTATGGTCCCATTAGTGGTTCTACTGCATAGTTGTCACCCCATTATTTTTGTGTGTTTTGCTTAAACCCGCTATGCGCTGGATTCCTACGGACTTACCGCTAGAGATACGAGATGGACACCGAAGGTATTGGCCTTTATGTGATGTATAAACTAATGAAAAAGAATTAATATGTTCTAATGATAGACAATTGATAATGAACCCAATGTCATATTAAATACTTTATGTGGTTTACTTATGTTTTCCTTGTGAGTGATATTGTGGGGGTTGGTACTTGGGTTGTTTTTTTACATGTGTAGTTAGTTACATCCCTTTTGTAGGATAAGTAGTTTTTATTTATCCTTTATGTTATTTTCTAGAATAAGTTATTTAATTAAAAAGATATTAATACAGAGAGAGTGATACTTTTATGAGACTGCTCATATTTTGATGACAATATATGTGTAGGCCTTAGGGAGAAATCCTATTTAAAAGTGTAGGCCTTAGGGTGAAATCCTATTTGAAAAATTAGCAACATTCCCATGTTAGTTGTTCGTTACATGATAACATTTAGTAGTGTAAAGATAGATATTGCGAGTATATTTATGCCTTGGGTTGGGACATGCGTGCAGTACTTGCACTTAGATGAGAGGCAAGGTACTCATTGCATGTGAATAGGGTTGAATGTTAATTGCAAATTAGTCGCATGATTTATATTGATGTATTGGATATATTCTTGCAACTTTGGGGAATTAACCCGAATTTATTAAATATCTCCCCCAGGCATTATTACTATATATTCAAGTTAACAGAGTTGAACGGTCAGACTTGCAGTTATGGCAATCCAGCTTGGTATCTATAGAGTTGGAGCCACTAGTTTATTATAATTGCTCATATGCGTTCATAAGTTGTATTCAGATGAGGTTTCGACTGTACTCTATTTTATTCAGTTGACTAGTTATAATATGAGATTTGATATAGTGGATTCATTTATTGGAGTTTAGTTATTTCATCTCAGTTATCCTTCTTGTAATCCTTTGGTGAGTTTTTATTGTGGATGGTTTTTATTTATTGTAGTTTTTGATTTATTATTAATACTGAGAATGATATAAATTGCTTTAGCGCTCCCAGTATTTCGTGTCCAGCCTGATCAACTGGGGTTGGAAAATCTGGGGTGTTATAGGTTAGTTTTTCATATTAAGATCTCGCATCTTGTTAAAGTCCGTAAAAGGCCTTTTTGAGGTGATAAACATGATTAAGGAACTTGGAGTCCTCAAATCCATTCAGTTGCAACACATAGACTTCCTCGAGTGGAACAACATTCAAAATTTCACTATTCACCTCCATTTGATGAAGCTTGAAGTCTAAGGCACACATTATGGCTAAGAGTAGGTGAATCGACTCTAGCCAAGAAATCCGGGACACAAACTCATCAAAGTCAAAACCTTCAAGTTGGGTGTATCCATGACCACCAGCTTAGCCCTATTATACAATATGATACCTTCTTCATCAAATTTGTTCTTAAAGATCCATTTGGTACTAACGATGTGAACATCTTGTGTGTAGGAACTAAACCCCAAACTCCTATTTTATGAATTCATTTAATTCATCTTGTATATCATTGACCAAAATTATCTAATGAGGCATATTTCAAATTATTGGGTTCAAGAGTTGAAGTGTAACATAACAAGTTGACTTCTTTATGGAGTTGATATCGACTCTTAACTCTAACACTAAGACTGCTAATGATAGTGTAGGGATTATGGTCTTTTTTACCCAAGTAGGTGGGTCATCCATTTTAACACCTACTTGTGGTGGTGGTGGCGTCACTTTCACAAAATCATCCATTTCTTCTTTATTTTATTCTTTTATATAAGGAAATATAAAAACTATATTTCACAACTATCCTCATCGAATGCAAATGAGTTGTTATCATATATGGTAAAATTTACCGATTCCATTATCCTTTGATCATAAAAATTATAAATTTGGTAGGCATGACTATTTATGGGATATCCTAGAAAGATACCAATCTCACTCCTAGATTCAAGCTTTGTTAAATAATATTGATCCTTAAGTATATAACATTTGCTTCCAAAGACTCTAAATTAATTAAGTGTGGGCTTCTTGCCTTTTCAAATCTCATGGGGGGTTTATTGGTACCATACCACTCCAGTCACAATATGACATATGTTTACTGCCTCCGCACAAAACCTCCTAGACACACCCTTTATTATCAATATGGACCTTGCCATATATTGGATTGTTCGATTTTTTCTTTTAACAATCCCTCTTTATTGAGGTGTTTTATGGGAAGAACATCCATGGTGTATCTCCACATCACTACACAATTTTAGAATTCCGGTTCCTTAAAATTCTCTCCTATAGTCACTTCGAACTCTAACGATAGTGTAACCTTTCTCATTTTAGAGTTATTTACACTCGGTAATAAATAATTCCTTAGCATGAGACTTACTACGTAAAAAGCACACAAAAATGAACCTCGAATTATCATCTACGATCACGAGAATGTAACGTTTACCACCTATTATCCCCATATATATTGGACCCACGAGATCTATGTTCAAGAGTTCTAAAACTTGAGAGGTAGACATCACATTCGATTTCATATACGGATTGTGAATTTGTTTGGCGTTTCGACTTCAAATGAGGTAGGTTATGAACTAGTTCACTCCTAAAAAGTTTTTTAAAATCCTTATAGTTCACATGGACAAAGCCCTTATGCCATATATACGCCACATCCTCCTTATCACTATTGCAAAGAACCTTTGGAGACGTATTAAATACATAACGATTATTCGTTTGTCATGTGCCTTCCAAAATGAATTTACTTGACGATTATGAACTTGACATTCGTTTATGGTAAAATCACATCATAAGAATCATCACACATTTGGCTAATGCTAATTAAGTAGCCTTAAAGACATCAACCCAAAGGACATTGCTAAACCTATGAAACACAACTATTTCAATGGTACCCTTTACTATCATATTAGACATGCTCCCATCCCAAAAGTAACTGTACCAATTTTATCTTTAATGAGTTTTAGAAAAAAAATGCCATTTACCCAGTCATGTGCCTTGAGTACTCACTATCTAAGTACCATTGTGGTGAATTATGTTCAACTAAATCAATGTGAACAATAAGACATTTAACATCTTTCTTTTGTACCCCAAAATGTTTTCATCGAGATTAGTCTCGATATAATTACTCAAACCCTTCACACCATGTTCAATATTTCTTGTTTTAGAGAGTCTCTCAATGTTAGACAATATGATCCTAGAATTTTCAACAAGGGTTTTTAAATCATTATTTAATTTATAAATATCATCACCATTTAAAACATGGGGTCTCTTGATAAATTTGGTTTAATGAAGCTTATAGAAAAAATCCTTCAAATGTCTTTTCTTTTAGCAAAATGTGCACTCATTCACAATGTGTTGAACTTTGTCATTAGGATGATTCAACTTTTATTTCTTTTCATGTTATAGAGGAGACCTTTCAGAAGTAATAGTCCCTTGATAAGGTTTAAAAAGTGTGGTATTGGTACTCACATTGAGTTTTGCATCGAATTTATTGAACCCAACCACTTTTATCATTCGAAGATTGTGATAGTAAAGAAAATTTTCTAATGTGTTGATCGTTGTTGCAAATCCTTTTCCATCAAAATTCCCTTGAACCTACAAATAAAATCACAATATTCATAGGGTAAGTAAGGGAGTCAATCCAACTCTAAGGAGTGAAGAACCAAATATGTGAAGACAAAAGTATAAAATTCATTTCATATTATTATTTTTTTATCATTTTTCAAGGAATTATTAATTAACTAACTATGCTAATTTTTAAAGTACCAACTAAGATGTAAAATCTTATTAGAGAAAAATGAGATAAATAAACTTGTGCTAAAAAGTAAACTAACTAAATTGGACTCATGAGGGCTTCAAAATTCATCCTTAGAATGAGAGATTTGCCCTCATTAATCATCATCCAATACATAGAATAAACGAATAAAAACATGCAAGGATTAAATTAAGAAAAATTAAAGAGGAATAAATCAGACCCATTTGTTCTTGAATTGGATCAACTCTTCAATTACAAACCAAAATTCTGTCAATTACAATCCCTCACTAATATATTTTATTCTAAAATAAAAATAAAAAATAAAAAAAAAAACTAAAAGCTAATTACAATATTCAACGGATGAATTCATAATGGACTCTTAAATAATAAGAGCGATTTGCTAAAAATGCTAAAATTCACTATAAAGGGGTGGAGTGGAATTCATCCAAGAGATAAATTCTGCCACACCGCTCTATATTGAGATATTTGCTAAAAATGCAAATAGTCTCTATAGAGGGGTGGAGGAGAATTTATCACACAAAGTTAAAAACTAGAATGAGGATTCTTCTTCAATGGCACCAAGTCATTAATTTACAGGTGAAGAAGGTTTAGGGGTAAATTGGGAAGTTAAGAGCATGTTGGAAGAGAGGTGTGAGATGGTTATTTGGTAATGTACACACATGTGCATGTGTAATGGGTGAGGAAAAAACTCTGATTTGCTTATGAGGGTATTTTGGTAATGCACATGAGACATTTAAACATATGGGACTTTTTTTGATTTATTGGTCATGGGGTATTTAACATAATTGTGTATTCTCAAATGTGGGTTTAAAAAGGGGCAATGGGTAAGTGGGGCATGGAATTGGTAGCAGCAGGCTAGGGCTCGAGTTATGGGTTTGGATTTCAGTACATCCGATCGAGTTCTTAGGTTCAAGTATAGCCTTGGGTTTGTCGGATCGCATCACGGTGGGAGGATTCGGGAAGGTCTGAATTTAAGGGGCAACGGGTAGAATAGTTCAAACCGGGTAAGGGCTGAGTTAGGATCGGGTTTGGTGGTTACGAGCTTGGATTTGGGCAGCGATTAGGAAATGGTTCGTCATCGGAAAGTGGGTCAAGGTCGCTGATCCGGGTAGGGAGACACGAGGTAGTGGATGAGATGGCAGCGGGTTCGGGTTAGTGATGGTGGATCAGCAGGTTAAAGAAGGTTGAGGTGGTGGAAGTTTGGTTTGAAGCTTGTGTATTTTCTGTTAATGGAGGTGAGAGGAGAGAGAAGAATGGGATGTGAAATATGAGTTGGGGGTTGATTGGGCGTGGGTGAGTGTAGATGTGTAAGGTGTGTGTGAGGGTGTAGGATATTGTGTAGGTTATGGAGGTGTATGTTAGTTAGGGGGTGTGTGAAGACGTGCACCAAAAGAATTAAAACTATATAAATATATACAACTAAACAATAAAAACTAAAAAAAATCAATTGAAAATTAAAGTCCTAACCTAATAGAAATAAAACAATAACTAAACTAATAATAAAAACTAAAAATAACACTGACACCTATATTATTTACAGACACGGACTTAGTACTATATAAAATGACGCACATACTCACACGCACTATTATATTTACTTCAAATGGTAAAACACCCAAAAAAATAAAATGAAATAAAATAGTAAAAATGACTCAAAAAATATAAACTAATAAAAATAAAACAACACACACACATGGAAATTTTAGGACATGCTAGGGGTTTGGGCTCGGTTTAGGGACATGGTAAGGCTACGAGACAGGGTAAATGGGCTCATTTAACCGCATTATTCCCACATTTGATGTACGTGACAGCTTATTTATAGCTATATCCTCGAATTAAGCTTGTTTGACACCGCAAATGCTTATTGCATATGCTACAAACCCTCACGAGACAACACTCGTTCTATAGGGCAGACTATAGGTTTAAAGGCTTGTTGCATATGCTAAGTGCAATCGCAAGTGCCCGTGAAAGTGGTACACTTTTTGTTTCTTATCTTTCTTTCTCTCTATTTTCGCTCGAGGACTAGCAATGTTCTGTTTGGGGTTTATAGTATTAACTAAGATATAATAACTAATAAGAGAAAAATGATACAAACAAAATTGTGCTAATAAGTAAACTAACTAATTGGACTCATGAGGGCTTCAAAATTCATCCTTAGGAAAGGAGATTTACCCTCACGAATCATCATCCAATACATAAAATAAACAAATAAAATCATGTGAGGATTAAAGTAAAAGTATCTAAAGAGGAATAGATCAAACCCGTTTATGCCTTGAATTGGAGTGAAATCTTCAATTACAACCAAAATTCTCTCAATTACAATTCATCAGTAATATATCTTTTTTTCTAAAATAAAAACTACAAAATAAAAAAATAAACACTAATTACATTATACAATGGATGAATTCATAATGGACTCTTAAATAATGAGAGAGATTTTCTAAAAATACAAATCCTCAGATTATAAAATTATACACTAGAATTCATCCAAGGAAATAAATTCTACATCATCACTTTATGTTGAGATATTTGCTAAAAATGCAAATACTCACCATAAGGAATGAAGAAGAAGTTACTTCCAAAATGGATGAATTCAACCACATCACTCTACATTGAGATAGCTGCTAAAAATACAAAAACTCACTATATACAGGGGTGGAGTGGAATTCATCAAAGAGATAAATTCTATCACACCACTCCATATTGAGATATTTGCTAAAAATGCAAATACTCTATATAGAGGGGTCGAGGAGAATCTATCACACAAAGTTAAAAACTAAATGAGGATTTAAAAAAATAGTTTAGAAGTAATTTCTTCTCCATTCCTTTATGGTGAGCATTTGTATTTTTAGCAATTATCTTAACATAAAGTGATGATGTAGAATTTATTTCCTTGGATGAATTCTAGTGTACAATTTTATAATTTGAGGATTTGTATTTTTAGCAAATCTCTCTCATTATTTAAGAGTTCATTATGAATTGATCCATTGAATATTGTAATTAGTTTTTATTTTTTTATTTTGTAGTTTTTATTTTAGAAAAAAATATATATTAGTGAGGGATTGCAATTGAGAGAATTTTGGTTGTAATTGAAGATTTCACTCCAATTCAAGGCATAAATGGTTTTGATCTATTCCTCTTTAGTTAATTTTATTTTGATCCTCACATGCTTTTATTTGTTTATTCTATGTATTGGATGATGATTAATGAGGGCAAATCTCCTTTTCTAGGGATGGATTTTGAAGCCCTCATGAGTCCAATTAGTTAGTTTACTTATTAGCACAATTTTGTTTATCTCATTTTTCTCTTATTAGTTATTATATTTTAGTTAGTACTTTAAAAATCAGTATAGTTAGTTAATGATTAATCCCTTGAAAAATCATTAAAAAATAATAATATGAAAATGAATCTTACACAAATGTCTTCACATATTTGGTTCTTCACTCCTTAGAGTTGGATTAACTCCCTTGCTTACCCTATGCATATTTTGAGTTTATTTGTAGGTTCAAAGGAATATTGATGGAAAAAGAGTTGCAATAACGGTCAACACATTTGATAGAACATTTTTTCTATCAAATGGCGCCGTTGCCAATCTTTGGAGTTTGAAGCCCTTGCGAAGATTTTGGAGTGTAGTTCATTTGTCATTTATTTTTCTTATTTTTTGTACTATTTTTCATTTTTTAGAAGGCTTGTATTATGATTATATTATTTGGCTTGTATTGCGGTGCTTGGAGACACCGTTTTCTTCACTTGAATTTGTAATAATTCAAAAAAGAAGAAAAGCGTGATAGGGAAACCGGACAAAGTAGCGAGAGGGCGTCCAAAGGCGAGAATTTAGAAGACTCTCTACTCTAGATTTGTAGGACTCCCGGGGCCGACTGAGATAGACGAGATATCCCCCCGGTCGACTCAAATCGATCTTCACCTCACGCGAGTAAAAATTGTGGGAGGTACATTTCTAAACACTTGCGAATCTCCTGCAAGCGAGTCAATATTGTGTGTGCCTACGTGATCTTATATGATTTTTATTCTCGCATTTATTTTTGAATGGTGTGATGAATGAATCAATTAATACCTACACCCGATCATTCACGAGAAGGGATTTCATCCCCTAGTAAAATGGGTTTGTACTATCCCCAACGTTGTACCGGCCGATCGTTTCGTCATAGTAGCTTTGTGGCGAATCTCTGTGGCAAGCCTCTAGTCATCTTGTGATTAAAGTAGGAGCATAATTTTTGTAAAGGCGATCAAACGTCTCACACAAAGTTATAAGGTGAACAAGGAGAATGGGAAAATTAGGCATGGTAATTATGCTTGAGGGATGAGAGGTGTGAAAGAATGCTATAGAGGGGTGGAGGAGAATTTGTCACACAAAGTTAAAAACTAAAATGAGGATCCTTCTCAAATGCCACCAAGTCTTCAATTTATAGGGTGCACAAGGAGAAGGGGCAAATTGGGCATGGTAATTGTACATGAGGGATGAGAGGTGTGAGTGAGGGTAAGGTGGGAAATATGCACTAGTGTGCATGTGGTGAGAGTATAATGGGAAATGAGGATAAAAGGTTTAAAACATGTGGGTTTGGTTTTATGCAGAATAGTTTATTTGTATTGTTGTTGGAATCTAGAATTGGGTTGTAGGCTTAGTGGATTTAGAAGGGAAATGGGTCGAAGGTGGGACAAAAGGTGAGCTGGCATGGTTGCAAGGAAGTTGGGTCAAAATTGAATGGGTGGATTTAGGTTATGGATGGAAATGGGTTAAGTCGCGATTTGAGGTTGGTTCGGGTAGGTACGGTTTAGGTTTAATGGTATTAATTTTGACTAAGTCAAAATTAATTTTGGTATATGGGTTTGGAAGTTCGTGGGTTCAAAAGTCTGGTTCACTGGTCAAGGTCTTGGTGGAGCTGGCCGGAGGTGATTCGAAAATGGGTTATGGTTTTGAATTAGGAGATGGGAAATGGATCAACTCCGTTGGTTCCGGACAGAGGTATGAGGTTGGAATGGAGGTTTGGGTCTAGAACATGCGTCAGAGTGGCGGTTATGGTTATGGGTATTGATTGGGTTCTAACTGGAGGTTCTGGCTGGTTTGCAGGTTCGGGTATTGGGTTATAGGGTCGCGAGTAAAGGTGGATAGCAGCGGATACGGTGGCATGGTGATTTTGGCGTTGCTCAGATTTAATGAAGTCCGGTGTAGGGGGTTTCCAGATTGGTCGCCGACAAGGGAGCAACTCGGGTAGATTGGCTGTGGTGGAGGTCGCCACCATGTTAGTTTCTGTTGGGAAACAGCTGTAACAGCTTTGAGCTGTTAAGCTGATAAAGTTGCAAAAGTTTTCCCTCTAGTCCCACATCGGCAGTTTCAAAAATATGGAGTGTGTTAATATACAATTTTTTGGGAACAAAGGTTCAGCCCTTTGGGCATTCAAGTTTTTGTGGGTATGTGGGGCAGACCCAATGGGCCAAGTCACACGCGCGCGCGCGCCGCCGCCGTCCGTCCGGCCCGGCCCGTGTCTTGGGCTCATTAAGAATTAATTTTTTGGACAAATAAATTAACGTGTTTTGGGCCTTAAAAATTATTTTTTTACGGTAATTAATTCCGAAAAAAATTAAAACGTGGTTTACTCCGTGTTGATTTCTTCAACCGAGTTGCCCACTTCTTCCAGTTTTTTCTCCACGTTGTTTCCAACGTCTCTTTTCTTTTTGCCCCATAAAAGAGCTGGTTGCCTCCGGTTTTGGTACACAGTTATCAACACAGATTTTTTTTCTCTCTACAGTTCTGAAAAAATTTCTTTCTCACAGAATACTATTTCCAGAATAATTAATCTCATTACAGATTAATTATAGAATCGAGCAATTAATACAGAATGGGTGTATACAGACCGGATTAATTCTTGTGCTATCAATCCGTATTTTAATTGGAGGCTGTTTTATCCTGGGGGTGACGGGGCTGCACACTGTCGGCACAATTAGAGGCAGAGCCGCGAAACACCTTAAAGAGAGCGACCTAGTCCGCGACTCAGCCGTGTTCTTCGCTGTCCAGTTTCCGGAATTCTTATATTATTTTTCTGCCCCAGAATTATTTGCTCCAATTGGGTAATTTCGTTCCTGAATTTAATTCTGCATTTAATTGTTTATTACTGCAACAACAATTTTAAGGTGTTCTATAATCTGCCATGGACGAAATTAATTCCAGTAACCTAAATAACCTTTCAAATATGAAGGCACTCATTTTAAACGTTGGAGCAAAAAATTGCTATTTTATTTAACTACGAAAAAGGTCGCATCATGTGTTCAATTTGACAAACCCGTAGTTAATAATCCACCTACTGTTGAGGAAAGCAAAACAATTAGAACTTGGGAGGAAAATGATTTTTTGTGCAAGAACTATATTCTGAATGCTCTAAGTGACGAACTTTATGACTATTATGCCAATTATAAAAGTGCGAAAGATGTTTGGGACGCACTTTTTAAAAAATATGACACGGAGGAGGCGGGTGCTAAAAAATATGCCGTCAGCCGTTATTTGAAATTTCAAATGACGGATGACAAATCTGTTGTTGCTCAAACCCATGATTTGCAAATGATTGCCCATGAAATTATTTCCGAGGGCATGGCTTTAGATGAGCAATTTCAGGTGGCTGTAATTATTGATAAATTGCCTCCACTTATATTTTGAGGCATAAGTCTAAAGAATTTTCACTAGAGTCATTAATTACTAAATTGAGAATTGAGGAGGAATCCCGAAAACAGGACTATAAAGATGAAATTCTTGTTGTGTCTAACAACAAAAATCAGAAAAAGAACCACACTCCAGTTGTTTTAAAAGCAAACGGAAAAAATATGAAAAATCAGAAAAAGAGCCACAACCAGAATTTTAAAAATCAGACTCAGACTCAGAATAAGTATAAGAACCCTGGAAATGGACAGTCTAGCAACTCGGGACAGTTTCTCTGTTTCAAGTGTGGCAAGCCTGGCCATATGGCTCGCAAATGTCGCAATGTGCCACAAGCACAAGCGAATTTGACCGAAGAGGACCTATGTGCTATGATTTCAGAAATCAACATGGTTAGCGGTGCCGAAGGGTGGTGGTTGGATACTGGCGCTTCCCGCCATATCTGTTATGACCGTAGTCTGTTTAAGACTTATTCTGA
This sequence comes from Sambucus nigra, assembly GCA_949130495.1. Lineage (NCBI taxonomy): Eukaryota > Viridiplantae > Streptophyta > Magnoliopsida > Dipsacales > Adoxaceae > Sambucus > Sambucus nigra. The sequence continues at coordinate 99,840,128 of OX422217.1, forward strand.
GACTGCAGATAAGAAGGTGTTGTTGGGTGATTCTCACTCCACTGAGGTTGCTGGTACTGGAAATGTGGAATTGAAGTTCACTTCGGGAAAGACTATTATCCTCAAAGATGTTCTTCACACTCCTGAGATAAGGAAAAATTTGGTTTCGGGCTATCTTCTCAACAAAGCTGGCTTTACTCAAACTATTGGTGCTGATTTATTTACTTTGACCAAAAATGGAATTTTTGTAGGCAAGGGTTATGCCACTGATGGGATGTTTAAATTGAATGTTGATGCAATGAATAAAATTTCTCCTTCTGCTTATATTGCTTGTTCATTTAATATTTGGCATGCTAGGCTTTGTCATGTTAATAAACGACTTGTTAAAAATATGAGCACTTTAGGATTAATTCCCGAATTATCATTAAATGATTTTGAAAAATGTGAATGGTGTAGTCAAGCAAAAATCACTAAGACACCACATAAATCTGTTTTTAGAGAATCTGAACCACTTGATTTAATTCATTCAGATATTTGTGAATTGGATGGTGTCACAACTAGAAATGGCAAACGTTATTTTATAACTTTTATTGATGATTGTTCCGATTATTCATTTGTGTATTTAATGAAAAATAAAAGTGAAGCGTTTGACATGTTTAAAATTTTCCTTAATGAAATTGAAAATCAATTTAATCGGAAAATAAAAAGGTTACGTAGTGATAGAGGCACCGAATATGATTCTGGACCATTTATTGAATTTTATAAAACCCACGGTATTATTCACGAAAAAACTGCCCCTTATTCGCCCGAAATGAACGGTAAAGCCGAAAGAAAAAATAGGACATTAACTGAATTAGTAGTGGCTATTTTATTAAATTCCGGGGCTGCCTCACATTGGTGGGGTGAAATTATTTTGACTGTGTGTCACGTGCTTAATAGAATTCCTAAGACTAAAATGAAAATATCTCCTTATGAAATTTGGAAAAATATTAAGCCCAACGTGTCATACTTTAGAACGTGGGGGTGTTTAGCCTATGTACGTATACCCGACCCTAAAAGGTCTAAATTGGCAAGTAGAGCATATGAGTGTGTTTTTATAGGCTATGCTATTAATAGCAAAGCATACCGATTTTATGACTTGAAAAATCAAGTAATTATTGAATCAAATGACGCCGATTTTTATGAAGATAAATTTCCTTTTAAATTGAGGAATAGTGGGGGTGAGTCATCCACTAATATTTCTTTAAATAAAAATAAAGAAAATAATGAATCCATTTTAGAAATTCGAAAAAGTAAAAGGGCTCGTGTAGAAAAAGATTTTGGTCCCGACTTTTATGCTTACACCTTAGAGGAGGATCCTAACACTATTCAAGAAGCCTTATCTTCTTTAGATGCCGATTTATGGCAAGAGGCTATTAATGATGAAATGGATTCTTTGGAAACAAATAAAACTTGGCATTTAGTGGACCTTCCTCCTGGATGTAAAACAATTGGGTGTAAATGGATTCTTAAAAAGAAATTAAAACCTGATGGCACTGTTGAAAAATATAAGGCACGTCTTGTTGCTAAAGGTTTTAGACAAAGAGAAAATGTAGACTTTTTTGACACATTTTCACCCGTGACTAGAATAACATCTATACGTGTACTATTCGCTATAGCTGCCTTAAATGATTTAATTGTACACCAAATGGATGTTAAAACTGCATTTTTAAATGGAGAATTAGAAGAAGAGATTTATATGGATCAACCTGAAGGTTTTATTGTACACGGTCAAGAAAATAAAGTATGTAAATTAGATAAATCTCTTTATGGACTCAAACAGGCACCTAAACAATGGCATGATAAATTTGATAGCTTAGTCATCTCTAATGGGTTTAAAATTAATGAAAGTGACAAATGCATTTATTATAAATATGTTGAGAACATTTGCACTATCATATGTCTATATGTTGATGACTTGCTTATTTTTGGTTCCAATAATCATGCTGTAGAAAATGTTAAATCATTATTATGTGCCAACTTTGATATGAAGGATTTGGGTGAAGCTAGTGTAATATTAGGAATTAATATTACTAGGTCAGAAAAGGGACTTTCTTTGGATCAATCTCATTACATTGAGAAAGTTCTAAAGAAATATAATTACTTTGACTGTAAACCTGCTAGTACTCCATTTGACCCTAGTGTAAAGTTATTTAAGAACACTGGCGACAGTGTAAACCAAAATGCTTATGCAAGCATTATTGGTAGCTTACGTTATGCTACAGATTGCACTAGACCTGACATAGCTTATGCTGTGGGAGTACTATGTAGATTTACTAGTAGACCTAGTATGGAGCATTGACATGCTATTGAGAGGGTCATGCGGTACCTTAAAAGGACGATGAACCTCGGATTACACTATAATAAGCATCCCGCTGTCCTTGAAGGATTTAGTGATGCAGATTGGAACACCCTATCTGATGATTCTAAGGCTACTAGTGGATATATATTTAGCATCGCTGGTGGTGCAGTTTCTTGGAAATCTAAGAAACAAACTATTTTGGCTCAATCCACTATGGAGTCTGAGATGATAGCACTAGCTGCTGCTAGTGAAGAGGCAGGTTGGTTAAGAAACCTCCTGTCAGATATCCCATTATGGGAAAGACCGATTCCAGCCGTTTTGATTCATTGTGATAGTACCGCGGCTATTGCAAAAGTTGAGAACCGTTATTATAACGGTAAGAAACGACAAATACGTCGTAAGCACAGTACTGTTAGAGAATTTATCTCTACGGGTGCTGTGAGGGTGGATCATATACGGTCTGAACAGAACTTAGCTGATCCTTTGACGAAAGGACTAGCTAGGGAGAAGGTGTGGAACACCACGAAAGGGATGGGACTAAAGCCCTTGGATAAATGAGTCATTTGTGATGGTAACCCAACATATAGACTGGAGATCCCAAGAAATATGTTCAAAGGGTAATAACAAGTCACAAGTGATATGGGTTGAATCATGCGATTATTAATTAATATAGAACGGGGTTTTACTCCGAGTCCATCCCTATGGAGCATGATATCCTGAAGCGAGTTGAGGATGAGTTATTATAACTCTTAATGAGATCTATAGCTTTATTTTGAGTGGGGTACTTAGCTACAGGAGTATTCTTGATAGACTCACCTATGTGAATGTGGAAGTGTGGCCGCTTCCTATGGACATTTTGGGCAAATTCCTAAACCGTTCACTATACTGGGATAGAAGCACATGGCCGTAACGTGCTAGCTATTAGACTTACACCCAAGTAGGGTTGTGTGTGGGATGCTGTCAGAGATAGAGTTCAAAACTACGGTTACTCTAGTATATTCTGAATCATCTTTACTACGTAAAGGTTCAAGTCGAAAGACACCTTTGCTTATGCACAACTCTATAAATTAATGCTCGATAAAATGTTTTCAAATTTTGCAAGTGGGGGATTGTTGGGAAACAGCTGTAACAGCTTTGAGCTGTTAAGCTGATAAAGTTGCAAAAGTTTTCCCTCTAGTCCCACATCGGCAGTTTCAAAAATATGGAGTGTGTTAATATACAATTTTTTGGGAACAAAGGTTCAGCCCTTTGGGCATTCAAGTTTTTGTGGGTATGTGGGGCAGACCCAATGGGCCAAGTCACACACGCGCGCGCGCGCCGCCGCCGTCCGTCCGGCCCGGCCCGTGCCCGTGTCCGGGTCCGGGTCCTGGGTCTTGGGCTTGGGCTCATTAAGAATTAATTTTTTGGACAAATAAATTAACGTGTTTTGGGCCTTAAAAATTATTTTTTAACGGTAATTAATTCCGAAAAAAATTAAAACGTGGTTTACTCCGTGTTGATTTCTTCAACCGAGTTGCCCACTTCTTCCAGTTTTTTCTCCACGTTGTTTCCAACGTCTCTTTTCTTTTTGCCCCATAATAGGGCTGGTTGCCTCCGGTTTTGGTACACAGTTATCAACACAGATTTTTTTTCTCTCTACAGTTCTGAAAAAATTTCTTTCTCACAGAATACTATTTCCAGAATAATTAATCTCATTACAGATTAATTATAGAATCGAGCAATTAATACAGAATGGGTGTATACAGACCGGATTAATTCTTGTGCTATCAATCCGTATTTTAATTGGAGGCTGTTTTATCCTGGGGGTGACGGGGCTGCACACTGTCGGCACAATTAGAGGCAGAGCCGCGAAACACCTTAAAGAGAGCGACCTAGTCCGCGACTCAGCCGTGTTCTTCGCTGTCCAGTTTCCGGAATTCTTATATTATTTTTCTGCCCCAGAATTATTTGCTCCAATTGGGTAATTTCGTTCCTGAATTTAATTCTGCATTTAATTGTTTATTACTGCAACAACAGTTTCAGGTGAGTTAAGGTAGGTTTAAGGAGAGAGAAGGTGTTGAGTTTTGGTTATGGTGGACAGAGAAATGAGGGAGAATGTGTGGGGAAGAAGATGGGTTGGGGGTGTTTGTGTGTGGTAGCGTGTATGATAGGATGGTGTGTGTGTGTGAGTTGTTTGGGTGTTGGAATGTGCAAGATAGTGTGGGGTGTGTGTGTTTAGATTTGTACCCAATTTAAAAATAAAACTATCTAACTAAAAAAAATAAAATTAACAAAACTGAAAAAAAATTAAAAACTATAAAAACTAAAAATTAAAATCCTAATAAAGTAAAACTAAAGAAAATACTGAACCTAATGAAACTAAAAAATTAAATTCCTAATAAAAGACAAAAATAAATCTATCCTAATAAAAATAAAAAATAAAAATAAAATTTACACCTAAATAAAAAGAAATATTAAAAATAACTGATACAAATAAATCCTAAAAATATATACAAAATTCTAAACAAAATCTAAAATAAATCCTAAAAATTAAAAACGACTCAAATAAAAATCTAAAAAATTAATAAAAAATAAAAATAAAAATAAAAATAAAATAAATGGTGCAAACTAAACACACAAGGCTCGGGAATGGGTTTAGGTGAAGGTTACGGGACAGGGTAAAAGGCACAGGGGTTATGTTCGGGTTTAAGGATAGGGTATTTAGTCCACATTTTGCCGCAATTTTTCTCAAAATAGAGCTTTATCCGCAAATACAAGCTAGCCTACAAAACAGACAAATATATGATCCATTTTATCGAGAATTAGCAGTTAAAAACTGTCCATTTGGGGTTTTATTTATAAACTTTTTGGGTGCTTATCAGATTGGTTGTGAGATAAAAACATTTTTCCTGATTTGTTAGACTGATCTTCCGAATCAAGTTCCATAATTTTAGTAGGGAGAATATTATTTTTAAGAGATATGATCTTTTCATTTAGAGAGTCATTAAAAAATTTACATTCTTTTAACTCGATTTTAAAAACATTTATTCTATCTTGCAAACCATCTATCCCATACTCCGTATCCGTAGTTAGGAGATTTTTACTTGAAGTGGATCTCTGAGCCTCTACATTGCTCAAATTTTGAATTTTCTCTTTTAATTGAAATTATTTATTTTTCAATCTGTAACAACCTACTTCCAATTACTCTTCAGAACCTTTTATTTAGCAAATTCCAAAGCATAACTCTAATATTTTCCTAAATTACCAAAATGCCTTTATAGTTGAAATTAGAATATTTTACACATTCTTATGCCTATTGAACCCCAACTTTCAATCAAAGTTTAACCTAAGGACATATATTTGATAGGATTTCCATAAACAAATACCTTAAGTTTGTATAATTGCATAAAAGATCCTAAACTTTGATTAAATAAACTATGGACCTTGAAACTTATATGAAAACTCACTAAGACTCAAACTTATTTATACTTTAACCCCCGATGACATGACACTAGCTGGATGGCTAGCATGGCCTGTACCATGTGGGTTACACCAGGTACCCTTTTACATCCTATGGAACCATGCTAGGAACTTGTGTAAACCAGCCCGAAACTCACTTTTAATTCAACCAATAAACTCCCCTGACTGAACCCTATAAATACCCCTTATTACCACAGTCGAAATTCACACCAGTTGAATGCAACTTCAAAGTAAAGTTTGAGATTTTTTTTACATTTATGTTATTTTACGTATGAATGCTTAATTCTTGAATGTGTTTATGTTTCTGCATATCTTTAGAGTAGAAATACGTTTTTACATGGATTAGTTAACGTGTATATGTTATGTATAAGCTCAAAAACCAGAAAATGCCATTAAAGCTTGAGATTCAATGGTGGATTCTGCTTCCTTGACTTTGAACTAGTTTCAAAGTGGGGTATGTTGAGTTTTGGTTTTCAAAAACCTATATGTATGTTTAATTGAACTAAGAATGACCTTTGATACCTCAAATTAGAATATGAAGCTTCCGACTTAGAAAATTAAGAGATCAAATTCTCAGTTTTTACTCTACCAAAATCCCTGAAACCAAGTTTAATCTTTACCATTTTCAACATTAATAACACCTTTACAATGCTGGCATGCAAATCATAACTTTCAAGCAGTTCCATTTGGTCAAACTTTTGTAGTTTTTTAGAAAGTCAATATCGTGATTTAGCCCGCAAAAATTCCTAAAACTAATATGGCTGGATTCACCTTCAAAAATTGAACAACTTTCATTCAGGAATCAACTTAAAACAAATTAATTAACGTTTTGAAATCAAGGTTAAAACCTGGAAATCCTAAAGTCAAATGTCGAGAGGTTGAAGATGATTAAACCTCACGCACGTGAGTGTCAAACCAGGTGCGTCCCAAATTTGACTGAATGCGTGAGAGCGCCTCTCCAATTAAAAAAATTCTGATATTTTTCCTAATATTTTATTTTTTAATTTTGAGTAATTTGGTATATTACAACACCCTGTTTGGATTCCAGGAAAGTGTTTTCCTAAGAAAATAAGTTTTAAGTTTAAAATTTAAACTTTCATATTCACACTTAACTCCCTGCCTACTTTTTCAAGTATTTTAAATCCTCCCGAAACTTTTTCTACAATTACTCTAGTGTAATTAGACCTACCTTATATCTTTAAACTAACTTTAAATACAAATGAATAAGAATAAAATAATTAAATTACCAAAGTTTTGAAAATTATATTTTAAACCCTTTTAAAGTATTTTACACTTAAATTCCATTTTAAATTCCATCTTGCTACATTAAATCCACTTTTTTTAGACCCACATAACATACTTACTCTTGTTATGGTTTCAGACTGACCAGTCTGCCAGCAATTTAGTCGCACACCAACCAGAATTCATAATACTCAAAGTAGGTGATTTAAATTTCAATATTGAACCATTTTGAGCATCTGTCTTTCAATTACAGATTGTTATATCACTTTGTGATAATTTTGAACTCCAAGTTTAATAATGAACTCCTTTGAGTAGTTCAAACTTACACTGTAATATTGATTCTCTCGACGTCTACTATTTCAAACCCACTAAACCCCGTCACCTTAGCCGAACTCCGCAAGATATTGTTAATTGCATATAACCCTCCATTTTATTGTTCTTATCAATATAAAACCTTTAGTAGCATACCTTAAGATTCGGGGATTAGACCCGGCGTACCCACAGTAAATCTAATTGTCCTGTAAGACTCAGATGTTGAGTGCCTAGTTGCGTACTGCTACATACATATGAGTGCCACTCTGGCTAAGTGTGAAAAACTATTTATTATTTCCCCAACAAGTTGGGATTTCCTTTTCAAGTGTATTTTATGCCTTGAGCGATATTATAATGGTATGTCTATGCTGTTGAAACCCTATAATCAATAATTTATGGGTTATCGTGTTATATTCTGAACCAATATTATTGTAACTTGATACTCAATCGTCCAGTTATCTTCGCCATATTTTTCAATTGCATATCAATCAACATCAGTATATCCCTACTAGTCTTATGATATTTCAACTTGTTTCAACATGTATAAAGTCAAGAATTACTAATGCTCTCTAACCCTTATCATTTGTACCTTGTATAGAAATACAAATTATCTACTTGGCATATTTGCTTAATTGTTTTCATTCCAGATGAATGACGAGCCTGAAGAAGTCCAGTTACAGCCCGCGTCCTTGAATTTCTACCCGAAAAATTCACGATTACGTACGTATGGGCAATGACAGACAAAGATGGCAATCCCCGTTGAAATATTTTCACTACAACCTATTAGCTTCTATGAACTCCGAGTGTTTCTTCTATGTTTTAAATTTTTGTACGATCGAATAAGTAGTAACGTATATATTTTATATACCAGACTCCGATATGTGATAAGATGCCAGGCATCTCCCTAATAGAAGCCTTTTCATTTTCATTGCGTTAACTATAATTTTATTCCAATTTATTCTTATTTATTATCACACCACTTCAATTCATTCTTATTTATTATCACAAACATAAATATTCACGGACGTAACCGGGTTATATGCCTATACGGAACAACAACGAGAATATTTATTTAATCTTAAACCGAATATTATATATATTTTTATTTCCCTTATTATATTACCTAGGCTATACTATTTTGCAGCCATGAATATTTGGGACAATATTTATCTTGATATTCGTAATTTCACGCATGCACGTTTTGAGAGAGCGTAATCGGGCATGCTAAATTATGCCAATACATACGAAGCATTGATAGGGATTAGGAAATCGTTACCTTAGAGATTAAGCATAATTTACTCATTGGTCGTTTAATGGGAGAAGCTCAGGTCACTCGGTAAGCAAAAAGGTTTTGGAAGACCCAAAGTTTCTAAAGCAAGCAATTCACCTTGCATGGGATGTGGTGCCGCCTAACGAAGTTATCGTAACTCCTCCTAATTCCCCCATAGATTATGGACCACTCTCTCCTATTACTACAGTATTTACTCCTACTAATACAACCACATCATCAGACTCCTCTAATGATGACTCCCACCCCTCAAAAGATGATGATGAACCCACATATGAGAAAGTAATTCCTCGAATGGCTTAAGGTGATCGTTACAGGATGATGTAGTTAAATAACCATTCAAGTGTGCAAGTAGATAACTCCACTACCGTAGCATAACCTAACATTCTTTTAATTTGTTTTTTATGTGTTGTGAAATAGGACTGAAAACTATGTATTTTATTTCATTTGTTTTCTTTTTATGTCAACTATGTACCGAAGAATTTAATATGATATAATATAACGAGTTGTTCCTACATCCTTGCGTGTAATTCATTTATTACAATATTATTTATATAGGATGGTTACCACACGCACAACTACCAGTGGAATGCAAAAAGAACAGTCTATTCCTCAAATGTCAACTACAACTACTACAAACGAAGGAATCTTACATTGCCTTCAAGAATTAATTACCCTAACTGAGCAACAACAACCGATACCTCCACCTCCTGTGAATAATGAAGTCCCCGATAAGACTCGAAGGATAAATGTCCTTAAATAATTTCTACTACAGAAACCCCCAATATTTTTTGGAAAACTCGGTGCGATGGAAGTCGAAAATCGATTCGCCAAACACTCAAGGTACTTGAAGAATCGGGATTATCCCATAACTTAGGGTAAAGTTATCTTTACACCTCTTCGAAGGAGAAGCAAAATTTTGGTGGCAATCCATTACACGATTTTGAAATGTAACTGAACAAACCTAGGGATAATTTGAAGAAATTTTCTATAACAAGTTCTTTTCAAAAATCGTGAGAGATCAGATGATCGTTAATTTCTTGAATCTACAATAATAACAGACGATCATGGCCTAGTATTAAGCCAAGTTTATTGAACTATCTCGATATGCCCAAGAATATATTGACACCGAGCCAAAAAATTACAAGCATTCGAACGAGGCTTATGCCAAACCATAAAGTTTTTTGTTACCCCTTTGCACATTCAATAATTTAATTGTATTGTTGAAATACCCTCACTTATAAAGAAAAATCCCTCAGTTGGTACCCCGACCCGTACTCCTAATCCTTCCCAAAGTCCTTATGTTGTTAGAAATTAACCAAATCGGAGAAGTCACCCTTATAATAAACGCCAAGATGGCAGAAATTTAAGTCAAATCCAACACAATGCCAACATGCCTTTCATGCATTGTCATGAATACAACCAAGTAGGACACTTGAGACCCTAATGGAAAAATATCCAAATGCCTCCTCCATCTACCTCTCATAAAATTACAAAATCTCATTTCAAACATCCCACCAATACCTTAAACTGCTCCTCGCAATCAAATTCTTATGAAAACGAGCAGGAACCAGTTACCAAGAATTAAAATCAGAATTCCTCCCTTCTCCCAGTGAAGAATCCAAATTATCACAATGTCGTCTAAGGTAATCTCCCCTTTTATAATATTTCAGCATTTGTATTATTTGATTCATGATCCACACATTCTTTTATTAGTTAATCATACCTAACTAGGTTAAAATTATCTTGTAAATCGTTAGGATATTCTTTTACCACAGGAATGCCAATAGGAAAAATGGCTATTACTAATAGAATATGTAAACATCTTACCTTACATTTTGGAGCCATGATGTTAACTCTGGATTTTATCGTCCTTGTCTTAACGAAATTCGACGTAATCATTGGAATTGATGTTTTATCACCAAATCACGACCATATTGATTGTCATACGAAAACAATAACATTCAAACCACCTTATCAAACTTTGTTTTATTTTCAAGAAAGAATCTCCCGTCGATCTTTACTTTTTCAAATAAGTAACAAGAATATCTTTTCTCTTTTTAACATTTTGAGCCAATACAAGATATATTTCCTGAAGACTTACCCGGATGACCTCCTCCTAAAGAGTTTGGGTTTTTCATCAACCTATTACCAAATACCTCCCCTATATCAATACCCTCTTACCGTATGGATCCTTTAAATTTATGAGAACTTCGAACACAATTAGACGACTTGCTCACTAAAGGAGTACATCCCCTTAGGGAGCCCCAAAATTATTTGGGCAAAAGAAAGACAGACTTTTTCAGTTGTGCATTGATTATCGAAAATTGAACCAAGTGACCATAAAAAATAAATACCCGTTGCCCAGGATAGGCAGTTTGTTCAATCAACTGCGAGGAGAAAAAATATTTTCCAAAATCGATTTATGATCTGGATATCACCAGTTACGTGTGAAGGAAGAAGATATATCCAAAAATGCTTTTGGAACCCGCTATGGCCATTTGAATTTCTTGTCACGTCCTTTAGTTTAACCAATGCCCCTGCTGCCTTCATGGATCTCATACATAGAGTATTTTGACCTTTTCTAGATCAGTTTGTAATCGTGTTCATCGATGACATTCTAATTTACTATAAGACCCGACTGGAAACTCTTCATAAGCATCAATTATATGTAAAATAAAGCAAATGCGATTTTATCATGAAAGCAGCTAAATTTCTTGGACATGTAGTTCCAGAAATAGGAATGCAAGTAGACCCGATCAAAACTATCGCAGTATGTGAATGGCCCCAACCAACCTCCATCATAGAACTACAAAGTTTTCTAGGACTTGACGGATATTATTGACGTTTTGTCAAAGGATTTTACTGAATAACCCTACCTCTACTAAAGTTAACCAGAAAAGACGTCCGTTTCATATGGAACCCTGAATACAAACAAGTTTTTCGCATTCTGAAAGAAAAGTTAGCCATTACTCCTATTTTAACCATTCCATCCAGTAATATCATCTACGAAGTTTACACCAATACCTCTCTGCAAGGACTTGGTTGTGTATTGATGCAACAAGTTAAAGTGATCGAGTATGGATCTCGAAAAATAAAGACTGATGAACGTAACTACCCATTACACGACTTGGAATTAGAAGCCTTAGTTTTTGCCTTAATATTTGGAGATGCTACTTTTGCGGAGGAGAATTTTAGGTTTTCTCTGATCATAAAAGCTTAAAGAATATATTCATCGAGAAGGATCTTAATCTTTGACAACGACGGTGGATAGAATTTTTAGAAGATTATAAATTTAACCTACTTTACCACCCAAAAAAATGTAATGTAGTTGTTGATGCTTTAAGTCATAAGGCCCAAGGAAGTCTTCACAGTATGTTTATATTTTTAAAAACTATTGGAGATTTCAATTTACAACGAGACCCTTCAACCACCCGAATTTCATTACAAAACATCATCGCTCACCTTATTTTTCATAAGAAAACCAGAGACCTCCAGGATCAAGTTGAATTTTTGCTTTCCCAAAAGCAAAACTTTAAAATAACCTCCCCAAACAAGATTGGACTTTGGACCCCAGATGTGGATTAAAATTCAAGAACCATGTATGTGTTCCTTTAATCTCATCACTTCGAGAAGAAATTTTACATGAAGTTCACCATTCTAAATTCATGGTTCACCCCGGTAGCTACAAAATGTATCAGAATCTTAAGCAACAGTATTGGTGGCTCGACATGAAAAAGGATATTATACACTTCGTAGCTAAGTGTCTAACCTATCAACAAGTTAAAATAGAACACCAACATCCAAGGGGTTTTCTCCAACCACTTCCTATTCCATAACAGAAATGGGATCATATAACAATGGATATGGGTTATCGTTGATTGTCTTACAAAATCTGCCCATTTTCTACTAATCAAAGCCACCGACTCTTTTTAACAACTAAGTAAACTCTACACCAATAAAATTATGCGATTACACAGTGTACCTATTTCTATTATATCTGACAGAGACCCCATATTTATTGAAAAATTCCGGCAAGCTTTACAAACAACCTTTGGAACCAAACTACACCTAAGTACAACCTTTTATCCCCAAACAGATGGTCAATTTGAACTAGTAATTCAAACTTTAGAAGATATGTTACGAGCCTGTATATTAGATTTTTCGTTTCATGGAACAAACATCTTACCTTGATCGAAATATCCTACAATAATAGATATCAAATTGGCATTCGTACCACCCCGTATGAAGCACTATAAGGACTCTCCTACCGTTCACCCCTATGCTGGAATGAATTTGGCGAGGATCATTCACTTGGACCGAAAATCATCACCGAGACCACATAAAAGATACGCCTCATTCGAGAAAGATTACATTCAGCCCAGAGCCAACAAAAGATTTACGACGACACTCGGCAAAACCCCTTAGTATTCCAAATCAATGATCATGTGTTTTTACGAGTATCCCTATGAAAAGGAATGATACACTTTGTAAAGAAAGGTAAGCTATCACCCCGTTATATCGGTCCTTTTAAAATTTTAAAACGTATTGGGCTAGTAGCCTATTATGTGGAATTACTTCCTAAAATATCTTACCTTCATAACGTATTTCATGTATCGCAATTGCGAAAATACATTTCGAATGCCAATCATCTCATTACTTGGAAAAATATCACCATTAAACCCAACCACGCAATTAAAGAAATTCCTATCCAAATTCTGGACCGACAAGAAAAAGTTCTTCGACGTAAAACCATACCACTAGTTAAAGTTCTTGGGAAACATCACGAAACTGAAGAAGCTATATGGGGAACAAAAGGCATGATGAAACAATAATACCCCATGCTTTTCATAGGAAATTTCGAGGGAAAAATTTTCTTTTGGTAGGAAGAATGTAACAACCTACTTCCAATTACTCTTTAGAACCTTTTATTTAGCAAATTCCAAAGCATAACCCTACTATTTTCCTAAATTACCAAAATTCTCTTATAGTTAGAATTAAAACATTTTACGTATGTCTATGCCTATTGAACCCCAACTTTAAATCAAAGTTTAACCTAACGACATATATTTTTTAGAATTTCCATAAACCAATACCTTAAATTTGTATAATTACACAAAATCCCCTGAACTTTGATTAAATAAACTATGGACCTTGAAATTTAAATGAAAACTCACCAAAGATTCAAACTTAAACTCAAACTTATTTAGACTTTAACCCCTGATGACATGACACCAACTGGATGGACAACATGGGTGGTACCATGTGGGTTACGCCAAGTACCCTTTTACATCCAATGGAACCATGCTAGGAACTTGTGTAAACCATCCCAAAACTCAACTCCAATTTAACTAATAAACTCCCCTGACTGAACCTTTTAAATACCCTTTGTTACCCCAGTCGAAATCGACATTTATTGAGTGCAACTTCAAAGTAAAGTTTGAGAGTTTTTTACATTTCTGTTATTTTATGTATGGATGCTTAATTATTGAATGTGTTTATGTTTCTTAATATCTTTAGAGTAGAAATACATTTTTACATGGATTAGTTAACGTGTATATGCTATGTATAAGCTAAAAACCAGAAAATGTCATTAAAGCTTGGGCTTCAATGGTGGATTCTGTTTCCCTGACTTTGAACTGGATTCAAAGTGGGGTAAATTAAGTTTTGGTTCTCAAAAACCTATATTAATTTTTAATTGAACTAAGAATGACCTTTTATACCTCAAATTATAATATGAAGCTTCCGGCCTAGAAAATTTCAAAGATCATATTCTTAGTTTTTACTCCACCAAAATCCCTCAAGCCAAGTTTAATCTTTACCATTTTCAACACAGAACAACACCTTTATAATGTTGGAATGCAAATCATAATTTTCATGCTATTCCAATTGGTCAAACCTTTTCAGTTTTTTAGAAAATCAATAGTTCGATTTTGCCCACCAAAATCCCTAAATTTAATACGGATGGATTCGTTTTCAAAAATTGAACAACTTTCATTCAGGAATCAACTTAAAAGGAATTTTATAACGTTTGGAAATCAATGTCAAAACTTGGAAACCCTAAAGTCAAATTTTGAGAGGTTTGAGATGATTAAACCTCACGCGCGCGAGTGCCAATCAAACCAACAAGAATAAAATAGTTAAATTACAAAGTTTTGAAAAGTATACTTTAAACCCTTTTAAAGTATTTTACACGAAAATTCCTTTTTAAATTCCATCTTGCTACATTACATCCACTTTATTTTAGACCCATATAACATACTTATAATTGTTATGGTTTCAGACTGCCCAGTCTACCAACAATTTTGCTGCACATCAATCATAATACTTAGAGTAGGTGATTTATATTTAAATATTAAACAATTTTGAGCTTTTGTCTTTCAATTATTGATTATTATATCACTCTGTGATTATTTTCAACTCCAAATTTAATAATGAACTCCTTTGAGTAGTTCAAACTTACACCGTAATATTGATTCCCTCGACGTCTACTACTCCAAACCCACTAAACCCCGTCACCATGGCCGAACTCTGCAAGTTATTGTTAATTGCATATAACCCTACAATTTATTGTTCATATTAGTATAAAGCCTTTAGTATCATACCTTATGATCCATGGATTAGACCCGGTATAGCCACGGTAAACCTAATTGGTCTGTAGGACTCAAATGTTGAGTGCCTAGTTGTGTACGGCTATATACGTATGAGCGCCACTCTAGCTAAGTGTTCCAAGCTATTTATTATTTTCCCAATTATTTGGGATTGCCTGTTCAAGTGTATTTTATGCCTTGAGCGATATTATAGCGGTATGTCTATGTAAGGACCTATTTTATTTAGTCCAGTTTACATTAGAGTATGTCGTATACCGCTACAACAGTTGAAAATTTATTCAAGATCAATCATGCATCAAGACGGATTTGAATATCAACATTGTTCAATAATCAAGCCTCTACGGGATAGATTTTGGTAAGGTTGTGTTTAATTCCCATTAACGGTTCATTTAAGGTGTTGGTATAATTTTTCTAAAATGGTTTTGAACATCTGAGGCTTTGTTTTTTGTCAAAATATTTTTTTTAAGTGTTGAGGTGGAGTTTTTATAAACTTTATTTTTCACTGATGTCGTTCAAATGACATGTCAATGTCATTCAAATGACATGACAAAGTCGTTCAAATGACATCTTCAAGGGATAAGCCATATCGCACGAAGGCTTATTTGAAGCTCGTTTAAAGTATTTTATCAAACGACATGCTATTGTTTTAGTTTTCTAAAGCCGTTTGATATGTTGCGCAAAGTCTCTTCAAGCGACATCACATGTCGTTCGAGCGACATGCTATTTTCGTTTGAGCAACAACAGCGACTCAGATTTTTTTATAAATAACTGATTAAATGAGTCCTTTTTCTTGAAGAAGACATGAGTTTTTTCCACACACTAAAACTACAAACTTCAGAACTATTTTATCTTCTTCTTTAGGGTTCAAACATTTATTTTTCAATTCAAAAAATTCCCAATAGCTTTAGTGAATTATTTTTGGAACCCAAGATACAACTTTGGTGAAGTTTATCCTGTAAAGAGGGTAAATCTATGGTTGGAGATGGCGTTTCATTGGGAGTGCTTGCGGGTGTTCCTGGCTGATTCAGAGTTACGTGTTCTTTTGGGTGTGTTACAGTCAATCCATTACTGATTCTAGGCTGAGGTCTATGTGAGTGTTTGTGGATATTCATTGCAGATTTCATTGTGTATGTAAGTTGCGATTTGCCTTTGCATAGTGACATAAAAAGCATTTACTCGAAAAGTTTTTTTTCCTAAAATCTGTGTGTGCTTGTTATTGTTTGATTTACCCACAAAGATACATGTGTTAGGGTTAATTAAATTGGTTTAAAAATTGACTCCAATTATATAAGTTTAAAATTAAAAATTTGCGAATCAACGTGCAATCAATATTACACTGTATTTAGTTGCATTATACAAATTGGTATCAATATTACACTGTATTTAGTTGCAATCAATATCAACCCTAACGAGTTCCAATGTATTATGACGTCCACTATGTCAAAAGACGCTTGGGATGTTTTACAACTTACCCATGAAGGCACGAATGCTTTCAAAGAGTTTAAATTATAAAATATAACTATTCAATTTGAAACAATTACCATGTTTGAATCTCAGTGTTTTGATTACTTTTATGCACGTTTGTTTGACATTGTCAACACTAGTTTCAATCTTAGTGAGCACATTCCTGATGCACGAGTAGTTGAAAAGATTTTAAGATCGTTGCCACAATGTTTTATTCCAAAAGTCACCGTTTTGAATTACTTAGGAAATATAGCAATCTAAAGTTAGAAGAACTGGTAGGAGATCTCAAGACATATGAAATTGACATGTTTCCTGACACTGCCAAGCCTAAGGATAGAGGGATAACACTTAAAACCCAGTCTAGGAAGCGTGACGAAGTGTCCAAGAGAGAGAAGAAAAAAAAGCAAAATTTTGTGAGTCTAAGTCTGAGGGTGATTTTGATTTTGATCATGTGGCCATGCTTGCTAAATTTTTTAAAAAGTTTCTCAAATTTTTAAAAGAATTTTTTTCCAATAAAAGTTATTTTGAGAAAATAAAAAGAAAGATGAGGCCAAAGAGAGCAGCGATAAAGAGAGAGAAAAAGAGAAAGGGGAATAAGAGGGATGTTTTGAATGTGAGGGAAAAGGGCATAAGGCGTTTGAGTGTCCCACTAGGCTACAGAAAAAGGGCAAGAAGATTTCCATGCAAACCACTCTTAGTGATAGGGAGGAAGAAGTGAAAGATTACGGGGATGAGTCTTCACATGGGATGTGTGTTGCCTTTTTAGCTAGTCACGAGAGCACACCTACTTTTATCTCACGATGATGATGATTATTGTGCATGTGAGACCCCCGAGGATTATTGAGTGTTTCATGTGAGAGTTAAAGTGAGTTTGGGAGCGAAGGTGAAAGTGAACACCAAACTGCATTTAGAGATTTGTACGCCGAAACCTTAAAGACGAAGAAGTTGAATATGGAGTTAGGTCTTAGGGTGATAGATTTATAGAGAGAGATGGAGAATTTGAGGGGATTTGAGGCATCGGCGAGTGAACTCGAGGAGGTAAAGGTTAATTTGGGTGAGCAGTTGATCATCACAGGCCGGGAGAAGAGTGAACTTAGAGTCCGTGTATAACAATTAGAGAGAGATCTTAAACATGCACGGGAGGTAAAGGTCAATTTATAGGATTCATCAGAGAAGGTTGGAAAGATGTTCCTCGATCCCGCTTTGGGTAATGTTAAGAGATTAGGAATAGGTCATGACGGTGCGTCCACTTCCCATGTTTCACCCGAGCTAGTTTCCAAGTTTGTTATTGATTCGTATGGATCTCAACCCAACCCACCTAGGCGTCCCATTCCGGATAGGAGAGTACGTCGTAGACGTTTTGAGAGAGGTGTTCCTAGGCCCGTTTATGTTTGCACCTATTACAAGAAGAGAGGACACCTTAAGGAATTTTTCTTTAAATTGGATAACGTGTTGAATAAATTTTTTCCACTCATACTACGACACACGCACCCACATGTGAGGCTCCGGATGATTACAAGAGAGAGTTTTTACATATTAGGGAGCAAGTTAAGTTTTTGGTCAAAATTTCACATAATTTGATGGACTTTTTTCATTGGATGACACCACATTTGAAAAACTCCACTGCACCTAACGGTAGAGGTTTAGACTTATTTGCTAGCATAGGATGAGTTTTGTGATGATATTTTTTTCCTATTGTTAGTATGTACCATTTTTGATATATTTTTCGAAAAAAAAAAGATTTTTGTTTTTGAAAATTTTTGGAAAAATACAAAGAGATTTTTTATTTTTTTGAGAAAAAATTGAAAAAGCCAAAAAGATTTTATTTTGATAATTTTTTTGAAAAAGATTAAAAGAGTTTTGTATTTTGTTTACACCGTTTATGGATGGATATTTAGGATAACCAAGTCGCAACATCGTTCCATTTCCATGTGATTATTTGATAGTGTTTTGATATGTGTCATCATTTCATTTTTGTGCTTTATAATGTTTGGAGTCATTAAAATGTAATTTGCGATTAATTTCTACATGTTTGACTCTTAGTCTCCTTTAATGCACACTTGCACATATTTGTTTGATTATTGTACTTGTCTATCACATGTTGGTAGAAGTGTTTCCATGTCAATCCTATCTTTAAAATGAACCAAATGCGATAACACTTGACAAAGAAAGAAGTGCATGCAAGAACCGTTTCTTATGAAGAATTTATTTAAAATATGAAAATAATGACGAGTGAACACGAGAAAGGACTGCGAGTAATTAATGATCACATCGTGAAAGCCACAGTTTGAAAAGAGGCCGGGAAAAAAATTATTAAGGCAATAAAAAGATAAAATGCCAAAAATGGGCCATTAGGTTTTAGATAACCTTAATAGAAAACTAAAAGATTTATTATTTATGAGGGAGATTGGTTGGAAATTAAACAACGGGTTTGCATGTCTTGATAAAGTCTGGAAAAAGCATTACATAGTTTTAGATGTTATTGGTGTGGAAATAATTTTGGACTTTGATGTGTCGATTAGATTAGAATGAGTCAATATCATGTAAATTCACATTTTGACACCTAAGGATGATTTTGAGATTTTTCGTTAGGAGTATCCGTATTCATCACGCACATATGTTATTTTTTATTGCATTGATCTTCCTATCGAATTTCTTCACACCCATTCATTCCGGTTCCACGATTTGGTTGTCTTTGTGTAAATTCATGGTGTGTGATTTTTGTAAATTATTGTTGCATATTTGTTTAAAAAAATTGAAAAATAAAAAATAGTTGGTGAATGCTTTCAATTTTACGCTTGATGATGATCGTTGTTTTGATTATCTTGACACTCCATGTTTTTTTAACTATTCTTTTCCTTGTCTATTTCGGACAAATAAAAACGGGGAGAACGAATTATGATTTAATGAGGGAGTTTAATTATGGGGGAGAATTGAGATTTGATCTTTGTTTTAATTTATGTTTATCTCATTTCAAACTCGATACGTCATGAAGGTACTATTTCTTGTCTCATGTTCGTAGGTCCAAAGTTTAAGGATTGTATTTTGCACACCCTAATGATGACAAAGAAGAGCAATGAGATTTGAAGATTCGAAGTTGAAGATTTTTTGAAGAAAGTTTAAGACTTTCATATTTAGTACCTTTTTAGTTTTGGGTTCGTGGGAGGGTATTAGATTTGTATAGGAATTTTGATTTGTTAATTCTGATGTTTTTAGTTTGTACCGGCATAGACATAGGGGAGATTTGTAAGGACATATTTTATATAGTCCGGTTTACATTAGAGTATATCGTATACCGCTACAATCGTCGAAGATTTATTCAAGATCAATCATACATCAAGACGGATCCGAATATCAATCTTCTTCAACAATCAAGCCTCTGTGAGATAGATTTTGGTAAGGTTGTGTTTAAGTCCCTTAATGGTTCATTTAAAGTGTTAGGATAATTTTTCTAAAATGTTTTTAAACATCTAAGGCGTTGTTTTTTGTTAAAATAATTTTTTTATGTGTTGAGGTGGAGTTTTTATAAACTTTATTTTTCATTGATGTCGTTCAGATGACATGACAAAGTTGTTCAAAGACAACTTCAAGCGATAGGCTATGTTGCGCGAAGGCTCGTTTGAAGTATTTTATCAAACGATATGATACTGTGTTAGTTTTCTAAAGTTGTTTGATATGTCGCGCGAATTCGCTTCAAGAGACATGCTGTTTTCATACGAGCAATAGCACCGACTCATATTTTTTATAAATATCTGATGAAATGAGTCTTTTTTCTTGAAGAAGACTTGAGTTTTTTCCTACACGAAAACTGCAAACTGTAGAACTATTTTTTCTTCTTCTTTAGGGTTCAAACATTTATTTTTCAATTCACAAAAATCCCAATAGCTTTAATGGATTGTTTTTGGAAACCAAGATATAACTTTGGCTAATTTTCTCTTGTAGAGAGGGTAAATCTACGGCTGACGACTGCGTGTCATTAGGAGTGCTTCCAGGTGTTCTGGCTGATTTAGAGATGTGTGTTATTGTGGGTTTGCTGTGGTCAATCCATTGTTTATTCTAGGCTGTGGTCTATGTGAGTGTCTACGGATATTAATTGCAGATTTCATTGTGTATGTAAGTTGCGATTCACCTTTGCATAGTGAAATAAAAAGGTTTTACCCGAAAGTTTTTTTTTTTGA
Organism: Sambucus nigra; assembly: GCA_949130495.1. Lineage (NCBI taxonomy): Eukaryota > Viridiplantae > Streptophyta > Magnoliopsida > Dipsacales > Adoxaceae > Sambucus > Sambucus nigra. The sequence continues at coordinate 99,861,002 of OX422217.1, forward strand.
AATCTGTGTGTCAACAATTTATTTGTGATGGTTTTATTTACCCACACAGATGCATGTGTTAGGGTTAATTAAGTTGGTTTAAAAATTGTCTCCAATTAAATAAGTTTAAAATTGGAAATTTACGAATCAACGTGCATCAATATCACACCGCATTTAGTTGCATTTTACAGTCTACGCTGTTGAAACCCAGTAACCAATAATTTATGGGTTATCGTGTTATATTATGAACCAATATTATCGTAACTTGATTCTCAATTATCTATTTATCTTCACCATATTATTCGTTTACATATCAGTAAGCATCAATACACCCCTAATAGTTTTATGACATTTCAGCTTGTTTCAATAGGGTCAAGAATCTATTGATGCTCTCTAACCCTTATCATCTATACCTTGTATAAAAATAAAAATTATCTACTTGGCATATTTGATTGATTGTTTTCCTACTTCTATTGGCTTCTACCTCCTGAAAAATTCACGGTTACGTACGTATGGGCAGTGACAGGCAAATATGGCAATTCCCGTTGGAATATCTACACCGCGACCTATTAGCTTTTATGAACTCCGAGTGTTCCTTAGATGTTTTAAATTTATGTACAAACGAATAAGTAGTAATGTATTTATTTTATTTACTAGACTCCGATATGTAATAAGATGTCAGGCTTCTCCCTAATAAAAGCCCTTTCATTTCCGCTGCATTAACTATAATTGTATTATAATTTATTATCACAAATATATATTTTCGTGGATGCGACACAATCATTCTTAATTTCTAGGAAACTTTAACAAATGTCTTTTATGCTTAACATTTTTAACATACACAATTTATCAAAATCAAGTTGTAATAACAATCTTCCTATTTATAAGATTCCTCACTAGAATAACCGTAGGAAGATAATGTCTCAACTAGATACTCTTTCATCGATTGATAGTGAAGATTGGCACACTTCTTTTTCATTTGGCTTTACATAAAAGAGCAAAATATGTTCGAGTGAGGGAAAAAATCTTCAAAAATATCAATCATGCACAACATAACACTATCTTCCATAGTAACACCAAAAATGATCTTTACTTTAGGTGATCAAGCCTAATAAAAAGTGAATCAGTTGTTATACCAGTTGATAGTGCATTATGGGCTATAATTAATCAAAAAGTAAGACCACACCAAATTGTAAAATTCATTTAATTTTAAATCGAGGTCAAAACAACGAGTACAACATAAAGGTCTATGTGACTAGATTTACAAATGATTTGATCAGCACATCATATTTTAATACTCATTAAGCATTTGAGATATAAATCATGTGAAAAATTAATTCATGCTAGAAACTGGATGTATGAAGAAAACATCCATTAACAAGAAAAACCTCAATCCAATGCAACAATTACAATAAAAACTTAGTAAAAACCTATAGAGGGGATAAACATTTTATGATCAAACATCGCTCTTACTCACACTTCACCCTTTTTCCACTAATTCCAATGAGTCATAAGCCTCTATAACTGTTACGAGAATCTCAATACAATGATGTTATGATCAAATGATCAATAATGTTGACTTGAACCAACTTCAAAGATTTATTGATTTAAATCTTAATGAACCCATAAAGAACGACACAATCACAAAATCTCACAAGGATTATATGTCCTAAGTATGAAAATATTTACATAAACAAAAGTGTTTTAAAAGGTTCACAATGTTTTCTTCTTCTTCTTCTTCTTCTTCTTCTTCTTCTTCTTCTTCTTCTTCTTCTTTGATATTGATCAACCTAAGAAAATGTTGATCATATTGGTGATTGATATACACAAAAAATCATCATCATCATCTTCTTCTTCTTCTTCTTCTTCTTCTTCTTCTTCTTCTTCTTCTTCTTCTTCTTCTTCTTCTTCTTCTTCTTCTTCTTCTTCTTCTTCTTCTTCTTCTTCTTCTTCTTCGATATTGATCAACCTAAGAAAATGTTTATCATGTTGGTGATTGATATACACAAAAAATCATCCCAAAAACTTTTGTAGATAAGGAAATAGAAAGTACAATCAAGAGTAGGGTTAAATCATAAACCTAGGGGTTTAAATCACGATTCCTTAATAGATCTTGCTGGTGATCCGAATGAGGAGAAGTAGCCTTTAAAGAAGATGAAGGGGCTTCCCTTTTTGTCTCGTCCAAAAACTTTCTTAAACACACCGAAAGCCTTGTATATTCTGTTATATGATCCATCCAGAAAAGACTTTGCCCACTTTTGGAGATGAATATTTTAGGTTATGAGTGTTATATGGCCTTCTCTCTCAACACCTCTTCACAAAAATGAGAAAAGTACTTTTTCTCTCCCTCTTTAACCCTAAATAATGAATATGCATCTTAAAACCAGAGCTTACACCAATCTATATAGCTAGAAGTCACGGGCTTTGTTTAAACTGGGTTTTCAAAGAGTCTGGGCCTATTATTTAGGTAAATGAACTATACTAGGGACCCAAGACTAAATAATCAAACTAGACTCTAAAATAAATACTAAAAAATATCAAATTACACCTCCATAATTTATATCCTTTCTTTATTTAATCATAATTAATTCCACTAAATAATTACAACTGCACTCCAATTCAATTATCTTAAAACCACTCGAAATAGTGAGTCCTTGTTTCAAAGTTACTATGGTACATAATATGATTCCTAGTGTTAAGTATACAATACCCGCTTTGTCAAATCAATTATCCTCTAATTAATTCATCCAAGTTCTTATTTATTCCGTGATTCTCAGACTTAACTTATCAGACACTCTATCGGATTATAAACTAATCCAAGATCAAGTTTAGTGGTATAATCAAAACTTGTAATTCTATCTAGGCATATCACAATCCAAGAATTTTCTTGGATTTGGATTCCTCTAAATTATGATTTCATACATACTTACAAAATGATTGACCAACTTGCATAGATTCTGATATAATAAGATAGAATTTCTCCCATAACAGTCAGAGTGATAACTCAGAAAACATTTTAATTCTCATAATCCTCTAGATTAAGAACCCCATTCACCCTTTGCAAACCTATGAGATTATGTAAGTTTAATTTGGTCAACACCTAGACTTCAAATACATTCATGTATGTATCGGTCAAAAAATTTCTTTTAACTATCAAACAAGTTTTTGAACCATCAAATATGTTCTTTAGTTTGAGATAAACTACTAGAATTACAATCATAACTTTATCGATGTGATGTAAACTCCACATATATGTTGTGAACTGTTCATTTTTACTAGAATTGAAATTATGATCTCCCATGATTGGCCGAACCAAACTCATCATAATTCATACTAAGTACAATTTACTAAAAGTTCAAACAATATATTTAAAGCATAAATAAAAGACGTTCTCATAGATATGATTCTCATTTCAAATGAACTCAATACACCTTTATTACATAAAATTCATAAATGGTTTTAAGAATAAAACCCCCAAAAATCTCCCACTTAGACTTCAATCCATGTGCCTATGAATCTAACATCCATTCCCTTTCCATGACTCTCAAGAGTCTTAGCTGGTAAGATCTTTGTAATAGGATCCACCAGGTAGTTCTGATATGTAATCTTGGTCATAATGACATCTCCATTCTACACGATCTTCTATATCAAGTGATATGTGGGATCAATATGAGTTTCCCTCTTATGAGTCCCTGGTTCTTTTGAAATTGCAACCTCACCGCTATTGTCAAAATAAAATGTAAGAATTGACTACACATAAAGAACCACACCCAAGTACTTAAGAAGTTTCGGAGCCAGGCCACCTTTTTATTGCTTCCAAAGCTGCAACATATTCGACTTTCATGGTTTACTTAATAGTACATGATTGCTTGATACTCCTCTAACTTATGGATCCACCTCTTAGGGTAAACACATATCTCAAGGATAAATTCTTTAAATCTATATCCGATTAAAAATTTGAATCCGTTTACCCAATGGGTACAAGACTATTAGTTGAGTAAACAACACATAATCTCCAGTCCTTTTAGGTATTTGAGAATGTGCTTGACTACAATCCAGTGATCCTCACCTAGGTAGACTAGAATCTATTGATCATGCCAACAACAAAATAGATGTCTCGGCTTATACACATTATAACATACATGAGGCTGCCCACCATTGAAGCATTATGTATTTTTCTCATCCTCTAAACATGATTAGGTGTCTTAGGACACTAATCCTTAGATAAAGAGATTCCATACTGGAAAGGAAGAAACCATTTCTTGGAATCTTGCATGCTAAACTTTGTGAGAATATCATCGATAAGTGTCTTGGGATAATCCTAACATCTTATTTTTATGATTACACATAAGCTTGATCCTAAGGATGTGGATTTATTATTTTCAATCCTTCCTATTGATTTGACCAAACAACTACACTCTTATACTAGGAGAATATCATTCATGTATAGTACTAGAAATACCACCACATTTCTATCACGTTTCTTATACAGATGAGTTTCATTCGATCATTAATCAAAACCATAAGATTTGATTGCCTGATCAAATCGTATGTTTTAAGACCTTGGCATTTTTTAAGCCCATAAATGAATCTCGACAGATTTTACACCTTGCTTTCTGGACCGTTTGCTAAGAATCCCTCGTATTTCATCATATAGATGTATTCGTTGAGAGTATCGTCCAAGAACACAATGTTGACATACATTTACCAAATAACAAGATCGAGATGAGAAAAAATAGATAAAATAATTTAGATAGACTTTAGCATAGCTACCTATGAGAAAGTTTCCCCATCGTTGATCCCTCTTTATGAGTAAAGCCTTTCAAAACAAGCCTTTTCTTGAAAGTTTTCAATTTCCCATCCACACCTCCATTTTTCTTTCTAATAGATCCACTTGAATTCGATGGGTTTTATCCCATTTGAAAAGTATACAAGTTCCCAAACTTGATTTGAATACATCTAATCCATCTTTGTATTCATATCCTTTAGCCAAAGCTCAGAGTCCTTGTCTTGAAGTGACTCATCATAGTTTGGATCCTGTTGGTTCCTATGGGATGTCACTGAAGTGTTCACCCAAATACACTAGCCTATAAGGTTGACACCTAAATCTCCCACTACGACATGACTCAACTTGTGGTCTAGTATAAGTGACACATGTATCGTGATCATCGGTATTACACCCACTATCGCTCGGCAGTGTACTATCAATATTAAGTTGTATTTCCACCTTCAAGGGTGGTTCATAAACAATTACTTGGTCTTATCCTATTAGGTCTTGGAAGAAAATTTATCTTTTGGGTTTGTGGTTTATCTTATTATCTTCCTTTAAGTATCAAGCATTTGTACTAACCAACACCATCTGGTCCTTACAGATATATAATACACCACCTCTAGTCCTTTCAACTAACCTACAAAGAGACATACTTTTTTAGTTGATTCCAACTTATCAGTCTCCTTCCTCAGCACACGTGTTGTTCAACCCTAGATCCGAACATGTCTTAGAATAAATTTAAACCAAGTCCACAGTTTTACGAGCATTATTGAGACTGACTTAGAAGGAACAGATTTGATTATATAAGAGTCATTTTTAATATATAACGCGTAAAAGAATCTATAATATCTGAATAACTTATTGATAGCGCACGAGAGGTGTGTGCGTGTAAAGTGCACAGTCGTTGTTTTCTGTCTCGTCGCGACTATACAATAAACCTAAATTACTACTACACTCAACTGGTGAGTATAGCAGTAAGTCGGGAATCGAAAATTCAGAGGGACAAGTTACTAGAATTTATAAGAATTAATATTCCGAAGTAAAAAGGGAAAAAGATGATTACAAACTAAAAGGACAAAGATGCATAAAAAGGAAATGTTTAACTAGGCGAGGGTATTGAAACTAGATTATAAAAGTGAGTAAAACTATAGGTTGCGTCAAATATCCCTCACCAGGGATAATTTGTATAAAATGGTTACATGGGTCAATGAGTTATTTAGAATGCGTCTCGTTTTGATAATTAATTGAACCGAGGGTTGTCACGCCCCTAAATTCGCATAAAAGCTTAATATGATTTTGGCGTCAGCAAATATCCCGAAAATTGCGCACGAAAGGTCGTAAGCACGGGACATACATGATATGCCCCGGCAAATCTCTAGGCACAATAACTAGGACAACACACCCGAAATAAACCCATAAACAATATCACCAAGAGAAGCAACGCGTTAACCCGAGTGAGATCCATTCAAACACAAGCTAATTTAAATTACCTAGAAAGTATCGTAAAAATGCGGTAAATAAATGCAATAAATAAACGCGGTAAAACTACACTAGAAAGTAATGAAAGAAAGCATGTAAACCTAAATTAGAAAGCATGTAAATCTAATTAAAAAGCAAGAAATAATGAAATACAACTATATTAAAGGAAGATGATGATGAATAGTGTAACTTACAACCCAATTGGGTGTCAAACCAAGAAGAATCCAAGCCAAACTCTCCAAAACCCTCAAACCCTAAGCTAACCTAAGCTAAAATCGTATATATCTATTTATTACAACAAAATTGGTATATATAATAAGTTGGAATTAATTTAGAAAAGAAAAGAAATGCCAAAATATCTCTTGAAAATAGGGGATCGATCGATTGACCAAAAGGGTCGATCGATCGATTAAGGTAAAGTTTTGGCTGGAGAGAAGGATCGATAGATCGACAATAAAGGTCAATCGATCGATCAAGCAGGGGGGAGCCAAGTAGCAGCATACTGCATTATTTTCTTCCCTTTTCTCCTCCTCTTTTGATTCATTGTTTTTCCTTCCGCTGAAATCGCCGTAACTTCTTCATACGGACTCGAAATCGCGCACCGTTCACGGCCACACGAAACTAGCAAGGAGGGATACAACTTTCGTGAGATGTCGGGCCAGGTGCCCAAGCTGTGAAAAGACTAAAATGCCCTTGAACGTGTGATTGCGTACGGAACTTCACCGGAATGCATCCAAACTTCATACTTAGCATCCAATTACCTATAAAAGCTCAATTAACCCATGCAAAACATGTTAGCGTAGAAATCCGAGGTTATCTAGTTAACGATTATAAATATAGGGAATAATATACCTGAGGTGGAAAAATTCGTAGGTTCGATGGATGAAATACGTAATATTTACGTATCATCACACCCCCTAACGTACACATTGTTGGTCCCTAGCAATGAAATAGGATGCAACAAGAACTATAATCAAACCAAAAGCAGGAGATAGTACAAAAGTATGGTATAAAATCAATAAAAGATAAGGCCACTTTCAAGGGAGAACGATTGCATTTAGCGTATGCAACAAGTCATCTCGTGAGGGTTTTCAGGGATGATACCCACAAATATCATATGGTTTCCTCAAAATATGCCCAAACCAACATGAGACAAGCCCAACAAAAGTGAAAAAGATTTCATATGCATTATTAGCAAAGTGAATGAATTCACACAAAAGTCCGAATCATTAACATTATAGAATGCACCTCATAGAATTGAAACCTTAAATGTGGGAGGGGAGCGAGAACATGCAAAGTATGATTTGGCAAAAACTTAAATAAACCGGATAAACATTAAAGAAAGCCTACATTCAATCCTCACAGGCATTACACTCATCAAATGAAATTCACTCGAAACAGGGAGGTAACACACGGGACATGCGGGCTAAAGAGTAAACGTAAACGTAAACTAGGCCGCGCACATGTTCCAAATGAAGAACGCTATATAAACTAAAAAACTGTAATCTCAATGAAAGGATACCGCACACTAAAAGAGGCAAAATGCATTCTCACAGATTATCAAAACTATTTCAACTTTTGAATTACATGCCTAAGATCACATAGGACTTGTATAGGGTTATAATGTAGGTTAGGTTAGGGTACGGAATGAAGGAATGTATGTACAAATTCAAAGTGTTCGAAATGAAAATTCGGGATAATGGGATAATGCGGGCAATATCAAAATTGGAAAACAAGTTCCAAGCAAGCATTAAATATATCATCGGGGAGAGTAATCAAAGCTTATTAGAACTATATACAACATTTATAACTTTCTCTTTCTTTTGTTTTCTTCTTTTTCTCATGTTTTCTTTTGCTTTTTGCTTTCTCATTTTCTTCACTTCTTTTGCTTTCCTTGCCTCCCCAGGCGTAAGCGCCTGGGGTCAGCAAAGTTCCTTCTCTGCTGGGGCACAGGCTGATCCTTCATGGGTGCCTGGGGTGGTCCCCTGGCATTTGGATAGGGCTGCACAGCCACCGGAGTGATCATATCCGGTGAGACTCCTGGTGGCCTCATCATAGTCTGGCTGAGCTGTTCGAATTGCTCCTTCATTGCCTGCTGTGTTGTAGCCAAAGATTTTAAAGCTGCATCCACTTCTGCCAGTTCGGACTGAGGCGGTGCCTGGCTGGAACTAGGCCCTCCTCCTGGCGGCGATAATTCGGGTGCCATGTGTTAACAATAAAGAGCTTGGGTGACAAGTGAACTTAGTACCTTACAGGACCTCTTTCAATGGTGAAATAGCTCCACACAATGGGTGATGCCTGGTTCACCACCAGAGTCTTCGGCGAGGTTAAGCCGAAGAGGAGGGAGGGATAGCTTCTTGTTCCCACAGACGACGCCAAAATGATGATGCTAGAAATAGAACCACCCTTCAAGGTGTTTATGAGCTCAATTTATTGCCAACAATGATAGCATAAGAATATACACACATATAATAGAAGGAGATGAGGAGAAGAGGAATCAACACCAGTATGTAAGTGGTTCAGCCAATTTGGCCTACGTCCACTGTGAAAGTATATGATGTGTATCACTATATGGGGGCTCTAATGGCCATGGATACAATCTCTCAAGCTTTCTCTCTCTACTGTGTATTTAAACAGAGTTTTAGCTAGGGTTGCCCATCCTCTCTCCTTTTGCAAGGTAGAGGATGACCTATATATATAGTACCTGGGGGGTGTAATGTACCCCCTATGCATGCAACATGCACATGTGTGTTAGCCTCACTAATAGGAGGGAGCCACCTGTCACTGTCACAAGTATGGAATGATGATGAATTATTCTCCTCACGTGTGGAGAATAATCTTGTTACAACTGATTTGTGCCCACGTGTCCTTATCCAAATGTCAACAGGTGCTCGGTGCCACATTGGTACATGACCTCGGCCTGGGTGAGGCTGAGATGTAAAGGCTTGATATTCGCCCGATTTGAGATGTACCATAGGTAGTCTCGGCCTGATCTCAGCCGAGACAGTATGCTGGGGTCGGCCTCAACCGAGGTTGGGTTGATTCCATGTTGAAGATTACTAAGGCTTCTTGTCACCTCGGCCTCAACTCGGCCGAGATTTCCATACCCAGGTATATGAGGATGTTGTTGATGCCCGTGATGCACGTAGTGTCTATTGGAAATGTAGGTGCTAGTGTCGGCCTGGGTCGACCTTACTAAGGCCGATGGCTGATATCGTGGGCCCATAGCTTATCTAGGGTCGGTCAACATCTCGGCTATCACCTCGGCCGAGGTTGGTGTCTCTAGGCCGATGTCACACTTGGGGCATATCAATCACCCCCCAGCCCCTAGTCACATATGAGGGAAGGTGACTAGGGGATTAGTACGCATCCGAGGCCTGTCTTCTTTCGAACCAGTATTTGCTTGACACTTATCCAATATTGGAGCATGCTTACTTGGTAGGCGTGTGCTGACAGCCCCCTTTTGGGGTTCCCAAGGCAATCATGGGCCTTGGGAAACGGGCCTATGTATTTAAGGGTTTTTGAACCCTCTTTCCCTCCTCCTCCTCCTTCTTCTTCTTCTTCTTCTTCTTCTTCTTCTTCTTCTTCTTCTTCTTCTTCTTCTTCTTCTTCTTCTTCTTCAGTTCTTCTCTTTCTTGGCGAAAACCAGTTCCTGCGACTCTCTCTCTAGAAAGATTTATGCCCGAGCTTTTGGAAGGTCTCTTCTCGCGCCTTCTCGTCTTCTCCTTACTGTTTTATCTTTAGGTAACCTCTGCCATATTTTTCCCTGCATTTTTCCTGCAAGTTTTCTTGTTTTCGTGTTTTTCGGCGAGTTTCGTAGTTTTCCGGTGAGGTTACCATTATTTCAGGCGAACTTATTCTTGCCAGTTTTAAGTAGTTTGATCTTTTGATATTTTTTCTTTACAAGCTAATCCTATTTGTAGCTTAGGAAGTTATCTTAAGTTTAGGGTCGGCCTCTGATGCTCAGACCTTTATACCAGCTTCTTGAGGACTTCCCCTCTCTTAGAGAGAAGACCCTAGAAAAGATTAAGCAAATAGAAAGGGCCCAAGAAGAGGCTCGTAGGTCACAAGAATTTCCCACTAGACCTATCTTTCCACCACCTCTGAAGGTGATATATCCTGATCCCTCGGAGAATTTCTATCAGACAGAGGTCCCTACTGACCCCATACCGATGTCTGAGTCTGAATCTTCTACCTCAGACCCTATGTCTGTGGACTCATTTCAAGAAGCCGTGGATTTCACACCTCAGCCTGGTCAGGCCCCTGATCAGGCCAAGGTCTCCAGCCGAGCCTCATCTCATAATGGCTCAAGCACCTCAGCCTCTTCTTCAGAGGTTGAAATTATTGAGCCGAGCGCGGTTGTGCCACCCATTCTTGATGCCATCCCCCTGTCGACAGGCACAGGGGCAGAGTTCGCTCAGAGATTCGCTAGTAACCCATCTACATCTGCTCCGACCGACATTGAGCTTGATGATGATGAAGATGCTGAAAGTGATGTCGACATCTTTGAGGCAGCCGAGTTCGAGAGCACGATAACTGAGGTGGATCTTCTCTGCTTCAGATATTCGTACTCCATTGGTCCTTCCATAAAATTAAGAAGACCTCTGAGGGAAGAGAGGGCCTATCACGATCGAGATGGAGAAATCTTCCTGTATGAGCAGATGTTTAAGTTAGGGTTTTGCCTACCCATTCATCCCATCATCAAATCCATTCTCTCTTATATCAGCTTGGCCCCCTCACAACTATCCCCCAATGCCTGGAGAGTCATCATAGGGGCCATTATCCTGTGGTGGGCAGTCCAGCACTCTGACCTCCCAGTTCAAGTCTTCGTCGGTTGTTATGTCCCAACCTCTGCCAAAAACCATCCGAGCTACTATCATTTTGTAGCTCGAAGGCCTGAGAAGAAAATGCTCCAGGTGACTCAGACCTCAAACCATAATTGGACGGCCTGCTATTTTTTCGCCTCTGGACCATGGGAATTTGGCCCATGCGTTCCCTCTTCCATACTTGAGCCGAGGATACCCCTCAAATGGGGTAAGGTATCCATGTCTTCTAGGGCCGACCCTGGTCTAAGTCCTTAGAATATCCAGAAGGTGAAAGTCCTACAAGACCAAGGGGCACATGGTCTTTTTGTTAAGTTCGAACATTTACTGACCCCTCATTATCTCTCGGGGACGGGCCTAAGTGGAAGTCCCCTTGTTGATTTTGGTAAGAATTTTTATTTGAAGTTTAACCTCTGAACTCATTCATATCTGATCTCTAACCCATATCTTTTAACTTTTGTAGAGCGACCACAAGGCATTTCAGACGAACTATGGGAGATGGCTGCACCGAGCTTAGAAAGACTTGCCAAAAAGGCCGGCCTGAACGCTCCTCCTCCGGCTCCCTCTACATAAAAATCTCAGGCCTCAAAGAAGAGGGCCCCAGAAGCCCATGCCTCTGAGGATCAGAGGCCGACCTTGAGGCAGAAGAAGGCCTCTGAGGCTGCAATTCCAATTTCCTCGGCCGACGCCCTGTCGGCCCGCCTGGACCAGCTGAAGTTATCTGACAGCATTGTCGGCCACAGTTTGCAGGCCCTTGATGCCATCGGCTCTGCAATGACCGAGGCTGACAAGCGCTTTTTTAGGTCTCTGGATACACAATTACCGGTTGAGTTCGGTCTTCACAGAGCCGTTCAGGTACGTCTTGATCTCTCTTCAAAATTCTTTTTAGTGCAACATCTGACTTTTCTCCAGCTTGACCTCTTCATTAAATGTGCAGGGAGTGTCTGCCATGCACCACCTATCGAACTGGACTCTGAGGAAATTGCCCCTCATCCAGAAGGGGCAAGAGGCCGAGAAGGTTCAGAGTGCCCTAAATGCTGAGGTCGATCGTCTGAAATCAGAGCTGCAGAACTCTGAAAATAAGGTTAAGGGATTGGAGAAAGACATTTCTCTGCTCGTCAAAGATCATGCCAAAGCCCTGAAGGCCAAAGATGACGTTCTGCAGCAGAAGGTCAACTCAACTGTCAAGGCTGCCCTTGAAGATGCCTCGGCCAAAATAATTTCTGACTACAAAGCTTCGAACGAGTTCATGGGTTTTGGCTTTGAATATCTCGAAATAGGTATCAAGGCTACTACCAAATGGGCTGAAGTTCGAGAGAAGGAGGTCAGTAATTTAAAGGCCTCTGACTTTGTAGGTCTCGGCTTTGCTGACCCCCAGTTTGCACAGGCTCTTCAAGAGGTGGAGGACGAGGCTGCTGCTCCTGCTGAGACTGCAACTCTGGGAGGGACCGAGGTCGGAGGGGAAGACCATACTGTTGACGTGGCTGAGGTGACTAATGCTGATCAAGCCAACCAGGCCGATACTGTTAATGTTCCCCCCCCAAACCTTTAGGATTTGTAACTTGTAACTTGTAACACCATAACATTTTTATAATTGCTGAATATTTGTTACTTCTTCATATATCAACCTCTTAGGAGGGATGTCTTCACTTAATTTTTCTGAATGTCATGTGATCTCTTCTATTATTTTGTTGCGATATCTTGTTTATACTTAATCAATAATCCTGACCTCAAATCTCTTCACCATTGAATTGTTATTAGGGTCTGTGGTCATCACCTAAGATGTTATCCTCATAATTAATTCTCACCAAATTAATGATGTTAAGAGTCTGAGGTCATCTAATTAAGGTGTCTGAGCTCAGACCTCGTCACCACCGAGTGATGTTATGAAGGTCTGAGGTCATCACCTAAGATGTTATCCTCTATAATCAATTCTCACCAAATTAATGATGTTAAGAGTCTGAGGTCATCTAACTAAGGTGTTTGAGCTCAGACCTCATCACAACCGAGTGATGTTATAAAGGTCTGAGGTCATCACCTAAGATGTTATCCTCATAATTAATTCTCACCAAATTAATGATGTTAAGAGTTTGAGGTCATCTAACTAAGGTGTCTGAGCTCAGACCTCGTCACCACCGAGTGATGTTATGAAGGTCTGAGGTAATCACCTAAGATGTTATCCTCATAATCAATTCTTACCAAATTAATGATGTTAAGAGTTTGAGGTCATCTAACTAAGGTGTCTGAGCTCAGACCTCGTCACAACCGAGTGATGTTATGAAGGTCTGAGGTCATCACCTAAGATGTTATCCTCATAATTAATTCTCACCAAATTAATGATGTTAAGAGTCTGAGGTCATCTAACTAAGGTGTGTGAGCTCAGACCTCGTCACCACCGAGTGATGTTATGAAGGTATGAGTTCATCACCTAAGATGTTATCCTCATAATTAATTCTCACCAAATTAATGATGTTAAGAGTCTGAGGTCATCTAACTAAGGTGTCTGAGCTCAGACCTCGTCACCACCGAGTGATGTTATGGAGGTCTGAGGTCATCACCTAAGATGTTATCCTCATAATTAATTCTCACCAAATTAATGATGTTAAGAGTCTGAGGTCATCTAACTAAGGTGTCTAAGCTCAGACCTCGTCACCACCGAGTGATGTTATGAAGGTCTAAGGCCATCACCTAAGATGTTATCCTCATAATTAATCTCACCAAATTAATGATGTTAAGGGTCTGAGGTCATCTACTAAGGTGTCTGAGCTCAGACCTCTTCACCACCGAGTAATGTTATGAAGGTCTGAGGTCATCACCTAAGATGTTATCCTCATAATTAATCTCTCCAAATTAATGATGTTAAGATGGAATAAGAGCTGTCATAGGAACTGATCTTTTATTAATATCCTCTTCCCAACAAGATGGTATATATATAAACTTTATGCTACATCATATGAAATATTTCTTTAGGTGATCAGCATTCCATGGGTTAGCAAAGGGTTCTCCTTCTAGGTTTTCTAGCCTATAGGTGCCAGGCACAACCTCTTCTGTCACTTTGTAGGGTCCATGCCAGTTTGGATGAAGCTTGTTTGCCTTTTGTAGGGTCTTTTTCAGCACTAGGTCTCCTACTGCAATGGGTCTTGACTTCACCCTCTGGTTATAGAATTTTGCTGCCCTTTGTTGGTAGGCTGCTTGTCTGATCTCAGCATCTTCTCTTCTCTCTTCAATCAGATCTAGGTCTAGCCTTCTTTCTTCCCCATTTTTATCAGGGTCGTAGGTCTGTACCCTATGAGTTGAGAGTCCTACTTCCGTAGGTATCACAACCTCTGAACCATATGCTAGCATGAATGGGGTTTCTCCTGTAGGAGTCCTAGCTGTTGTTTTGTAGGCCCATAGCACAGCGTAGACCTCTTCAGTCCATCTCCCCTTCGCATCTTCCAACCTCTTTTTGACCCCATCAAGGATTATTCTGTTCGTAACCTCGGTCTGACCGTTCGCCTGAGGCCGACCAGGAGATGAGAAGAACTGCTTTATCCCCACTCTTAGGCAGTACTTTTTTAGAGAGGAGTTCTTGAACTGAGTCCCATTGTCTGAGATGAGTGTGTTTGGGAGGCCGTATCTGCATATGATGTTCCTCCAGATGAACTGGAAGGTCTTCTGCTCTGTGATCGTTATCATCAGCTCCGCCTCCACCCATTTCGAGAAATAATCTATTGCAACTATCAAGAATCTATAATTGTTAGCAGCTCTTGGTAGGGGTCCTACTAAGTCGATCCCCCATACCGCAAATGGCCATGGAGAGGTGATTGACGTCATAGGCTGATGAGGTTGGTGAGGAATGGTTGCGAATCTTTGACATTTATCACGTCTCTTCACGTAGGCTACAGCGTCCTTGGACAAGGTTGGCCACTAGTACCCCTATGTGATGATTCTTTTGGCCAAGGGTCTTCCTCCTATGTGGCTGGAGAAAGAACCCTCATGAACCTCCTGTAAGACCAGGGGAACTTCTGCGGGATGTATACATCTGAGAAGGGGTAAAAGAAATCCTTTTTTGTACAAGACATCTCCTATCACTATGAACTTGGCAGCCCTATACCTCAATTTTTTCCTCTTCGACTTGGACTCGGGTAGCTCTCCCTCTCTAATATATCTGACGGGAGTGTCCATCCATGATTCCCCAGGGTTCAAATTGTGACAAGGGTTGCACACCTCTTCTTCTTCGATGGTTGCCTTTCCTAAGACCTCGATCGGGACAATCCTTCTAACATCTGTCTTCGTTGCCGAGGCCAGACTTGCCAATGCATCTGCGTGGCTGTTATTCTGCCAAGGCACTCTCTTCAATTTTTCCTCTTCAAAATATTCCAACATCTTTCTCACTCTCTTCAGGTACTTCGCCATCCTTTCATGTTTTACCTTATAGACTCCCAGTACTTGATTAACAACTAACCTGGAGTCACTGTGGAGTAGGAGTCACTTTACACGAAGAGTTTTTGCCAATAAGAGACCTTCTATCATGGCCTCATATTCGGACTTGTTGTTTGAGGCTTGGAAATTGAATCTAAGGGCGTATTCAATGTTGGCGCCATCTGGAGCCGAGAGTATTAGCCCCGCACCGCTTCCGCTGTCGCAGGAAGAGCCGTCAACAAAGAGGCTCCAGATGTCTGTATCTAATGAGAAGACCCCTTCTGTCATGACTCCTTTTTTGAAGAGGTACCGATCCTCTTCATTTTCTTCCACTCTGCCCCGGGACTTACTTATGGTGACCTCTTCCTGATTTCAGAAGACGTTCGGTGTCGTCTCTTCCAAATTTCGGAAGACACCGTTGTTTGTCTCTTCTTCTTCTCCCAGGCCTTTCTCTGCCTCGGCTTCTTCCCATGTGAATTCTGCAACAAAGTCTGCGAGGGCCTGCCCTTTGATGGCTGCCCTAGGCTGGTAGGTAAGATCGTACTCCCCTAGCTCAATGGCCCAGGTCATAAACCTCCTAGATTTCTCGGGTTCATGCAAGACCTGCCTTAGTGGGGAGTCAGTGAGGACTACCATGGAGTGAGCTTGGAAGTAAGGCTTCATTTTCCTTGAGTCGTGTATCAGAGCATAGGCCAACTTTTTCATGCCTGGATAATTTTGCTCAGCCCCTTGAAGGGCCTTACTGTTGAAATACACAGGCCTTTGGATCCCATCGTCTTCCCTTATTATAGCCGCGCTGATGGCTGACTCAGAGACTGCCAGGTATACATACAGCTTCTCTCATGCGATGGGTCGAGATAACAATGAGGGTGGCCCCAAGTAAGACTTGAGTTGATTGAAGGCTTTCTCACACTCTTCGTCCCATTAGAAGGCCTTTCTTACAACTTTAAAGAATGGAAGACACTTATCCGTTGCCCTAGAGACAAATCTGTTAAGCGCAACCACTCTCCTTGTGAGTTTTTGGACATTCTTGATACTCCTAGGAGTCTTCATGTCAAGCAATGCCTTGATTTTATCAGGGTTCGCTTCAATCCTCCTTTGGTTGATGATAAATCCTAGGAATTTCCCAGCTCCTACTCCGAAGACACATTTCGCCGAATTGAGCTTCATTCTGTATGAGTCCATAACATCGAAGGTCTTCTCAAGGTCTGCTACATGGGTGCAAGCTTTCAAATTTTTTGTTAGCATATCATCTACATACACCTCCATAGTCTTACCTATTTGCTCTTCAAACATCTTATTTACAAGACGTTAGTACGTTGGCCCTGCATTTTTCAGACCGAAGGGCATTACCTTGTAGCAGTACGTCCCTTTGTCGGTAATGAAGGCTGTCTTCTCCGAGTCTTTCGCATCCATGAAGATTTGGTTATAGCCTGAATACGCATCCATGAAGCTCATGAGCTCATGTCCTGCTGTGGCGTCCACCATCTGACCTATCCGCGGTAAGGGATAGCTGTCTTTTGGACAAGACCTGTTCAGGTCAGTGAAATAGACACACATTCTCCACTTCCCATTGGCCTTGGGCACGATGACTGCATTGATAGCCACTCCGGATACGTGACTTCTCTTATAAATTCAGCCTCTTCTAATTTTTTAACCTCTTCCCGGATGACGTCATATTTCTCCCTAGAGTGGACTCTCGTCTTTGCTTAATAGGTTTGGCATCTTTATTTACATTGAGCTTGTGACTCATCACCTCTGGGTCGATGCCAGTCATGTCTACTTGGCTCCATGCAAAGACACTCTGCCTTCTCCTGAGGAAGTTTATCATCTCTTCCTTGACTTTCGATTTAAGGGCCTTGCCGACCTGGACGGTTTTTTCCGATTCGTCCTCGTTGAGGACGATGGATTCTACCTCTTCCGCGGTCTCTCCCTTCTTCAACTTCGTCTCATCTCTTGGATCAAGAGTATCAATGCTATAAGTGGTGGTTGCCCTCTTATGGGCCTCTCTCTCTTCGACCGAGTTGAAGTAACATTCTTGAGCTATGGTCTAGTCATCTCTCACTTCCCCTACCCCATAGGGGGTCAGGAATTTTAGCATCTGGTGGACCGTTGATGGCACAGCCTCGAACTCCTTAAGGGCCACCCTTCCTAAGATGAGGTTATAGGCCGAGAAGACACTCTCGTCCATCACGAAGAAATTAATCTTCCTGGTTAACCTCTTAGGCCACTCATCACCCATCCGTACATCCATCTCATGCATGCCCAAGGGGTGAACCTTTTCCCCACTGAAGCCTATCAGGGGGTAGTGATAGGGTACTAGTCTTGCTCTACTAAGACCCAAGCTCCTGAAGCATGGCCAGAACATCACATCTGCGGAACTTCCCCCATCTACGAGGATCCATGCACCCCACATCCATGCACCCTTGTCTTTATGACCAAGGGGTCATCATTGGGGGCCAAGATGTCTCTGAAGTAGAGTCTGGAGAACCCGACCACGAGGGTATTCATATCCACCTTCTTCCTCTTCTGCATTGTGTCGGAAGACGTTAGATTCACAACCTCAAACTTGGTCACTGATTTGGCCTCTGCCACATGGGTCTTCCTATCAGCTACCTCAGATCCACCACCTGCCAATCCTCCGCATATTGTGCCAATGTCGAAAGAAATCATACCAACCCTCTTTACCGGGGTGTTATCGTCCTTCGGTGGAAGGTAATCATCTTCATCATCACCTTCTAAGTCATCGTCCCTTCGTGCTGGGATGTCACGACATCTGTCATTTCTCATTTTCTGGGGGTCATCTCTTCCACCCCTTGGAGCCTTACCATCCACATATTTCCTCAGCTTTCCAAATTTTAGCATCTTTTCAATCTCATCTTTTAAAGCGAAGCATCTATCTGTGACGTGACCATGATCTTGGTGAAACTCACACCATTGGTTTTTGTTCCTCTTATGTGGTGGGGCCTTCAGTTTTTCTGGCCACCTCAGGGTTCTGTCATTCTTAATCTCATTGAGGATGTGTTCACAGCTCACAGTCAAAGGAGTGTAGTGGGCGAACTTGTCATCACCAGATCTCTTCTTCCCATCTTTCTTCTTCTGGGACTTTCCACTGCTATCGCGATTCTCATCCTCATATTTGGCGACAATTGCCTCTTCCGCATTCATTACTTTCTATGCGGTTGCCAAAAGTTCCGCCATGGACCTTGGGGGATCTTCCGCTAGCTTCCATAGCAGCTTCCTTTTCTGTAGACCTCCTATGAGGACGGTCATGGCTATATTCTATTCATAGTCCTCAACCTCCAACTTCTCTTTATTGAACCTAGCAATGTAGTCCCTTAAGCTCTCATCCTTGCCCTGCTTGACATACAGCAGGTGAGTGGTCTTCTTTTGGGGTCTCATCCCAAAGTAGAAGTTATGGATGAACCGTTCAGCTAAGCCTTTGAAATTCTCAATAGAGTTTTTTGGAAGGGAGGTAAACCAGCTGTGTGCTGCACCTGTCAGGGTCCCAGAGAAGGCCCTGCACTTCATCTCATCAGGAATGGAGTAGATGTCTGCTGCTGATTGATACATCTCTATGTGGTGTACTGGGTTGGTGCTGCCATCATACTTGGGAGACACCACAAGAGGCTTGAACTTAGCTGGGGTTGGGAAGCTTACTATCCTAGCCACAAACGGTGAGCCCTCTGAGTAACCCCTTTACAATGGGTCTCTACTTTTGATGAGGTCTCCTATCTTCTCCTCGAGGCGCTGGATGGAGGCGTTCCATGGTCTTCCGCCCTCGACCTAGCCGAGGTTGTCCCCAACCACTTCGATGGGATGAACCGAGGGTTCCCCCGCTGCGACGCAGCGTCGGCTATTGACCCTTCCTGCTCTTTGCCTCTTCTGTCACAGGGTCGGCCTTGGTCAGGCCGACCTGGTCAGTCCCCTCTTTGCGAGCCGACAGCACTCCTGGACCTGGATAATCTGTGTCTTAGGTCATTCACTGGACCCAACCTTTCAAAGGCTGATCCTCTGCTCCGCCGATCGAAAGCTGACCCTCTCTTTTGATCCTCTTCATCTCTTCGGCCGACACATCCTTGACTCTGCCGAAGGGGTCGTACTGTATTATTCGACACCTTATACGGCTCCCAACAGTCTTCCGGGGCCTTATCAGCCTCTAGATCGTCATACCTGTCCTCCGGGCAAGGGTTTCCTTGCCTCCCCAGGCGTAAGCGCCTGGGGTCAGCAATGTCCCTTCTCCGCTGGGGCGCAGGCTGATCCTTCATGGGTGCCTGGGGTGGTCCCCTAGCATTTGGATGGGGCTGCACAGCCGCCGGAGTGATCATATCCGGTGAGACTCCTGGTGGCCTCATCATAGTCTGGCTGAGCTGTTCGAATTGCTCCTTCATTGCCTGCTGTATTGCAGCCAAAGATTTTAAAGCTGCATCCACTTCTGCCATTTCGGACTGAGGCGGTGCCTGGCTGGAACTAGGCCCTCCTCCTGGCGGCGGTAATTCGGGTGCCATGTGTTAACAATAAAGAGCTTGGGTGACAAGTGAGCTTAGTACCTTACAGGACCTCTTTCAATGGTGAAACAGCTCCACACAATGGGTGATGCCTGGTTCACCACCAGAGTCTTCGACGAGGTTAAGCCGAAGAGGAGGGAGGGATAGCTTCTCGTTCCCATAGACGGCGCCAAAATGATGATGCTAGAAATAACACCACCCTTCAAAGTGTTTATGAGCTCAATTTATTGCCAACAATGATAGCATAGGAATATACACACATATAATAGAAGGAGATGAGGAGAAGAGGAATCAACACGAGTATGTAAGTGGTTCAGCCAATTTGGCCTACGTCCACTGTGCAAGTATATGATGTGTATCGCTATATGGGGGCTCTAATGGCCATGGATACAATCTCTCAAGCTTTCTCTCTCTACTGTGCATTTAAACAGAGTTTTAGCTAGGGTTTCCCATCATCTCTCCTTTTGCAAGGTAGAGGATGACCTATATATATAGTACCTGGGGAGTGTAATGTACCCCCTACGCATGCAACATGCACATGTGTGTTAGCCTCACCAATAGGAGGGAGCCACCTGTCACTGTCACAAGTATGGAATGATGATGAAATATTCTCCTCACGTGTGGAGAATAATCTTGTTACAACTGATTTGTGCCCACGTGTCCTTATCCAAATGTCAACAGGTGCTCGGTTGCCACATTGGTACATGACCTCGGCCTGGGTGAGGCTGAGATGTAAAGGCTTGATATTCGCCCGATCCGAGATGTACCATAGGTAGTCTCGGCCTGATCTCAGCCGAGACAGTATGCTGGGGTCGGCCTCAGCCGAGGTTGGGTTGATTCCATGTTGAAGATTACTAAGGCTTCTTGTCACCTCGGTCGAGATTGCCATACCCAGGTATATGAGGATGTTGTTGATGCCCGTGATGCGCGTAGTGTCCATTGGAAATATAGGTGCTAGTGTCGGCCTGGGCCGACCTTACTAAGGCCGAGGGCTGATATCGTGGGCCCATAGCTTATCCAGGGTCGGTCAACATCTCGGCTATCACCTCGGCCGAGGTTGGTGTCTCTAGGCCGAGGTCACACTTGGGGCATATCAATCATCATCATCAAAATTCCAATAACCTAAATTTTGACTTTCGTTATACTCTCCCAAAGTTATATTTGAATTTGTTATACTTTGGGATTCTAGGTATTTATCGAAATTCATAGGCTTGCGAGAATTTTGAGAATTATAATAATGATTACCGAAAGAATTGGAATAAGACATGCTTACCCCAAAAATGGCTCGAAATGGCGAATTCCACAAAGTAAGTGCGCGCGGGAAATTCAAGCCTTTCTAAGTGCTCAAATGTGGAAGTCTTGCAAAATATTAGCAAATAATACAAATAGAAAGAAAATACTATGAAATACTAAATCAAATAAAGTCTAAAACAAACTAGTCCCCGTCAACGACACCATTTTAATAGCGTGCGAGAGGTGTGTGCGTGTAAAGTGCACAGTCGTTGTTTAACCTAAATTACTACTACACTCAATTGGTGAGTATAGCATAAGTCGGCTATCGAAAATCCACAGGGACAAGTTGCTAGAATTTATGAGATTTAATATTACAAAATAAAAAGGGAAAAATATGATTACAAACTAAAAGGAAAAAGATTCATAAAAGGGAAAGGTTTAACTGGGTGAGGGTATTGAAACTAGATTATGAAAGCGATTAAAACTATAGGTTACGTCGAATATCCCTCACCCGGGCTAATTTGTATAAAATGATTACACGGGTTGACGAGTTATTTAGAATGCGTCTCGTTCGACAGTTAGTTGAACCAAGGGTTGTCACGGCCCTAAATCCGGATAAAAGCCTAATATGATTTTGTCATCAGCAAATATCCCAAAAACTGCGCACGAAAGGTCGTAAGCACGGGACATACATGATATGCCCCGTCAAATCTCCTAGGGGAAATAACTAGGACAACGCACCCGAAATAAACCCGTAAACACTATCACCAAGCAAAGCAACGCGTTAACCCGAGTCAGTTCCATTCAAACACAACCTAATTTAAATTACCTAGAAAGCATCGTAAAAACACGATAAATAAACGCAATAAATAAACGCGGTAAAACTACACTAGAAAGCAATGAAAGAAAGCATGTAAACCTAAATTAGAAAGCATGTAAATCTAATTAGAAAGCAAGAAATAATGAAATACAACTATATTAAAGGAAGACGATGATGAATAGTGTAACTTACAACCAATTGGGTGTCAAACCAAGAAGAATCCAAGCCAAACTCTCCAAAACCCTCAAACCCTAAGCTAACCTAAGCTAAAATCGTATATATATATCTATTTATTACAACAAAATTGGTATATATACTAAGTTGGAATTAATTTAGAAAAGAAAAGAGAAAAGAAATGCCAAAATATCTCCTGAAAATAGGGATTCGATCGATCGACCAAAAGGGTCGATCGATCGATCAAGGCAAAATTTTGGCTGCAGAGAAGGATCGATCGATCGACAAAAAGGGCGATCGATCGATCAAGCCGGGGTGAGCCAAGCAGCAACATACTGCATTCTTTTCTTCCCTTTTTCCTCCTCTTTTGATTCATTATTTTTCCTTCCGCTGAAATCGCCGTAACTTCTTCATACGAACTCGGAATCGCACACCGTTCACGGCCACGCTAAGCTAGCGAGGAGGGATACAACTTCCGTGAGATGTCGGGCCAGGTTCCCAATCTGTGAAAAGACTAAAATTCCCTTGAACGTACAATTGCGTACGTAACTTCATCGGAATGCATCAGAACTTCATACTTAGCATCCAATTACCTATAAAAGCTCAATTAACCCCTGCAAAACATGTTAACGTAGAAATATGAGGTTGTATGGTTAACGAGCTTAAATATAGGGAATAAGATACCCGAGGGGGCTAAAATGCATAGGTTCGGAGGATGAAATACGCAATATTTGTGTATCATCACTTATCATGACTCTAACCATGTCCAAAAGACTCATGTTACTTATTTCTTCTTCACCATTTTGTTACGGAGTGCTTGATGCAAACAATTGAGATGTAGTTTTTACCTCCAAAAAGTTATTCCTAAACTCTCCCAAAAGATACTCATCTCCACGATCAGATCTTAAAGTTTGGATTAGCTTACCATGCCTACGCTCCACCTTAGACTTGTACACTTTGAACTTATCAAAAGCTTCACACTTGTGGTGAATAAGGTAAACATATTCAAATATCGAGTGATCATCAATAAAAGTGATGAGACACATAAGTCATAATGAACCAATTCCAACACATCTTTAGCGGTATGGCATTTAGCTATAAAGGGTCTCTTGGTCATTTTACCTTCTAAACATGATTCAAAATCTGGAAATAACCCCATTTTAATGAACTCAACTATCCATTTGAAACGAATCTTTGAATAAGTTTTAGATTAATATGGCCTAAGCATAATTGCCAAAGATAAGTTTGGTTCAACTCAGAAGGTTTCTATTTCTTTAAGTTATTTCCATTCAAGTAATTAATTTCAATATTTAGCACTAATAGTGAGATAGGCTTTATAATCTAAATATCATTTTCCAATGTGACAGAATAGATAAGAGATTTTTGATTTTTGATTTAAAAAACACCTTTATTAAATTAAACCAAATATCCATCATAACCACTTTAGAAACCAATATCAAGTTTCTTCTAATACTAGGAATATAAAATCAACCCCATAGTATTAACATATTGTCTCCACCTAAATGCTAAAAATTTCCAACTACTAATACTGCTGCATTATTGTGATCACCCTTAAATATAAACATTTCTCCTTCACTAAGATCCATGGTTACCTAAAACCCTTATAAATAATTGCAAACATGATTAGTGGATCCCAAATCTACATACCAGGCACCACTAGATTGCACCATTAACATGTCTCGATGACTAATAAAAATTAACATTTCTACTCTTCTTTGCTAAGAATACCGAACACTGCTTATTCAATGTACTGATTGTTTACAAACATAATACCCGCATTTCGGCTATTTGATTTCTACTCGAGGCATAAAAATAATTTTAATAACCATATTTTAATCCTAAGACTTTCCCATCTTGTTATTACCTTTCAGGATAAACGAAGATGGGTCTCTCTCGAAGACCTGAATAACACCCTTTTGCCTAATGATATTCTTCACAACTTGGAGTTCTTTAAGCATTTTCTCCAGTGAGTAATCGAATTATTTATAGAATAATTTAGGCAAAGATGTTTAAAGGACATCGATAATGATTGGAACACATAATCGATATGGGTTTCCCCATCGATTTTGGAATCAATTAATTATAGTTTTCCAAATATAGACATCATCTTAAGAACATGATCGCACACATAAGCATCATCTAGCATATTTGTATTTACTAGCCTTGCCATAACATCCAACATCACGATACTATTATCATCATCAAATATATCTTTGAGGTTCAAAACCATGTCAAAAGAGCTTGGCATATGCTTGTGCTCATGTTGCAGCACATTGATTATAGAGGCTAGTATGTAGCAACAAGACATCTGATTAGCTTTCTTCCACTTCAGTTAAGCATGAGTATCCACTTCGAATTCCCCTTTATCAGGCTTAACACGACATGGTTCAATTAGAACAAATTTATAGTCCTCAACAGTTAAGATAAATAAAAATGGAACCCTTCTCCAAAGTATAAAAAAGGATTTTCTAAAAAAACGCGATCTATACCTATCATAATAATAATCCATGTTTTTAATAATATTGTGGGATCCTAATTAATCAAATAATTTGTTCATAATAATTATTAACATGAGAAATATGACAAAATCAAAATAAAGAAGAATAATATACAATCACAATTAAAATAGGACATAAATTCCTTTTATGTTATGGTCTAGATTTCCTCATAAAGTAGATTACTTCAAGATTAAGAATCCCGCTTAAAGTAGACTTCCTTTTGAACTAGAGTATTCTTTGAAGTAAACTTCTTTATACATTGGAGTTCTTTACATATTTTACTTATGCAAATACTCTTTTTTTATTCAGGAATTATCAGGAGAAGGATCCATTGCAAAGCCGGTGAAAACTTCAACAATTGAACAAAATAGTACCTCTGCCCAGGGCCGGATCAATCCACCCATGGTATGGATCAATATGATCTAGGTACGGATCGATCCAATGGTGGTCGAAATCGATCTAGGCCTGAGCTCATATATTTCATCTCGGGTTCACCAAATGAATGTAAAAACTTGGCAAACATGTACAAAACTTCATCAAACTCCATGGAACTTTGTCCAAGACCAAAACTCATATGAAGAAAATAACTACGATTAGGCCACCATAGGATTCAGTCACGAAAAAAACATTCATGTAACCATGATGAAAGATAGATAAATATTAGAACCCTATAAAACCATGTTAGTATGAAGCACTTACAAATATTTATTTTCTTACAATAGGAAAAACTAAGGTTTCATAGTGGACAACATGGACCTTTAAAAAATATGATCAATTATAAACGAGGCCCTGATACCAATTATTTGGATTAACGTTAATGCGAAAACGTTACAACGCCAAAAGTTTTATTAATCATACAATAGAGAGTAAAAACAACGCCAAAAGTTTAAAGCATGAACCTAGGATTTTGAATTAGGATACCTTTGTGTATCTTATTGATGTTATGAATGAGGAGAAATAGGTAATGAAGATGATGATCTTGATTATGCCTCAAGGTCTCCAAAAACCTTGCTAGAAACCATCGAAAGCCATGGATATTCTAGTATATGCCCCCCTAAGAGTGAGTCTTGTGTGTGGGTACCCCCAGAGATGAAAGCTTGGTAAAATATGATAAAATTCGCTTTCTCTCTCCTCATCCCTTCATAAAAATGTGAATAGTATTTTACTCTCTCTAACCCTAACTTACACTAACTAATATATATAGGTATGAGACATGGGCTTGGGCTAAACTAAGTTTCTAGAGAGTTTGGGCCTACATTTTTTTTGGGAAATTAAATGTATATAAGAACAAAATATGATTACAAAGGAGGAAAAACCCCAACCAAATACCTAGGGGCATACCCCAAAGACAAATAAAATAACAAGACTAAAATGCCAAAGACAAATCACCATAAGACAAAACCTAAACAAGCCTATTTTTAGTAATATTCCAATACGTACAAGCCATTCAATTTGCATTGTTTCTCTTAGATTTTTTCCAAGTTAGGGCCTTAGATCTAACCATATTCTCAATGTCACCAATAATGGTGTCTAAGGATTTGAAAATGTGCTTAAAAAATCTAGCATTCCTTTTCATCCAAATGCAGTAGATAGTATTTATGAAGGAGAGGGATATGATTTTGGTGATGAAGCTCTTGGTACTATGGTTGTTGATGGCCATCTGCAGCTTATTATCCCAGCTTTGCACTTCTCAATAGAATTGATTTCTAAGTAATACTTCCTCCCAAATTCTTTTAGTCAAGCTGCATTGTGAGAATAGGTGATTATAAGACTCCTGCTCAGCCCCCCACACCCCACACTGATCATTATCAGTAATACCCCATAAGTGTCGTTTAACCTCAGTGTTAATTGCATTTCTACAAACTAACAACGCAATGAAGGAACATTTAAGGATACACACCCTACTCCAAATGAACTTGATCCATGAAACAGAGGGGATATAGGGATTCAACAACTTCCAAGCAGAGGAAATAGTGAACTGGCCCTTTTGGTTAGCTAGCCACAACACTTTATCACTATCATGCTCACATATTAGGGGCAACCTGACATTTTTGATCTCATTTAACTCCCATGTCACAATTGAAGGCCAATTCCACTTATAGGTGTGGATAAAGTCAGAGACTTTAGCCGTTATGTAGCTAGGTGAATCATAGATAATACTATCCCCATATAAGGGATGGAGGGGACCATTAGGATGCAGTAGTCAAACCACATAAAGGTTTACCTGTGCAAGTATTAATATGAGGTCTAAATTTCTCCCTCAACTTGAGAATTTTCCTCCAGCTCCATGAGGCATCATTAGGAACTTTCAAAGACTATAAGCTCCTCCGTTTGATCTTGTAGGTGTTTCACCATTTAATCCACAAACTATCTTTTTTAATACACAGGTTCCAAAGATGTTTGGCAATTACTGTAATGTTCCATATCTCAAGGCTTTTGATATTGAGCCCCCCTTTCTCACAAGTAACACAAAGGTTCTCCTAAACCACTTTAGCCCCAGTGCTTTTAGTTTAATCCCCCTTCCATAAATAGTTCCTCATTATTTGCTCAATCTTCTTGATGGCACTCTTATGCAAGATAAATATGCTAGCCCAATAAACTTGAATGCTAAAAATTATAGACTTGACAAGGAGAAGCCATCCAACATAGCTAAGGAATTTATTAGTCCAACACTTGATTCGTATGGTAATTTTATCAACAAGGGAGTTAACAATCCTCTTTTTTTAGTCTTGTAGTGATGAGAGGAACTCTAAGGTACTTAAAATAATGGGTTCCATATTTGATGCCAAGGATGGTCTTGAGCTCAACAATACCCTCATCATTAATCCTACCAGTATATAAGTGAATTTTCTCCAGATTGACATGAAGACCAAAAATAGAGCTAACATCAGTGATGGCCTTCTTGATAATGTTGCAAGACACGCTATCATTAGTAAAACTTAGGTGGCATAAAGAAATTTCGTTACACTTTGGATGGTAGGTGAACTGACGGGAAGCAGTAGCCTTGTTGACAATTGCAGTGAAAACCTCCATCACTAGGAGAAAAAGGTAGGGGAAATGGGGTCCCCCTGTCTAAGACCTCTCCCAATCGTAAAGAAACCATTGGGGTCCCTATTAAAGCTAACAGAGAACTTGGTAGTAGCCACACACTTCTTAATCCACCCAATGACACTAGTAGGGAAACCCACATAGATCAGTAAGTCAAACAAGAATTCCCAGTTGACAGTGTTATAAGCTTTGAGTATATCAATTTTAATTGAGCATCTAGGAAGGTAATAATCCCTATGATAATTCCTAATTAACTCTTGCAGTAGCATGATGTTATCAACAATTGATCTGCCCTCAACAAATGCAGCTTAGTTATAACTAATGAGGCTAAGCATCATCTTCTTGAGTCTTAAGGTGATCACTTTAGAGATACACATGTAAATGGCATCGCAACACGAAATTGGCCTAAAATCCCTCATGCTAATAGGGGTAGAGACCTTGGAAATTAAAGAAAGAGTTGTACAGTTCCACTGATAAAAGAAACAACCAGTGGCAAAGAAAAAATAAATGGCCTCACAAAAATCTTCCCTATATAATATCCCAGTTATGTTTGAAAAAAATACTATTAAAACCATCAGGATCAGGGGCCTTATCAGAGTCAATAGAAAACATGGACAACTTGATTTCATTAAAAGTGACATCTCTCCCAGGAATGTCAGTCTGATCAGAAGTGAGATTTTTGGTAATAACCTCATCTAGAATTGAGTTAGCATCCTCACACCGCACCCTATTCCCCAAGAGGTTCTAAAAGTAGTTAATTGCTTCTTTGGAAACCTAATCACACCCCTCATTTCTCTCCCCAAACTCATTCTCAATGCTCAAGATTTTCCTCCTAGCCAAACTTTGATTAGTTTTATTGTGAAAGAAATCATTATTTTGGTCCCCTGGTTGCAGCCACTTGGTTATAGCCTTTTATCTAAGGAAGGACTCCTCATCATTTCTCAACATAGTGTAAGAGTACATAATCTATTTGGATTCAACTTGGCGATCCACATTTGTGCCATCACTATCCAACTCACTCTGAATAACATCCAGTCTACTCTTAAGATCAATCACTCTACTATACAACTTATTAAAGAACTTTTTATTAAAGTTTTTAATTGAGAATTTCACTATAGTAAGCTTTCTATAAAGCCTCAACATAGGGTCCCCAACTACCTCAACATCCAAAAGTTAAAGAATTTGAAAGGCTTAGGTTTTCTAGAAATGGTAGTATCCATGAAAGTAATAACAGGACTATGGTCAGACACACCATGAGGCAAGATGGTGGCCCGAGAGTTGGGGAATAAGGCAATCCAGTTATCATTGTGGATCACCATGTTAATATGAGATTGGACGTTATTGGGGCTAAGGTAGTTCTTGTTCCAAGTGAACCAATGGACACTAGAAACTATATCTTCAGGATTAAGCTCAAAAAGGCACTTATTGAACTCTTTACTAGCAGCAAGGTCAATTTAATTAACCCCTCTCTTTTCTCTTGGCATCTGACAACATTAGAATCCCCCATTAGAATCCAATGCCTATTATTGACCTCCTCATTATTCTCTATAAGTAAGGACCACAAACTTCTCCTATGCTCAGGATGATTAGCACCGTAAATGAAAAAAGCACAAAAGAGTAACTAGTACCTATGATTTTCACAAGGCACAACATTACTTGTCTATGAGAAGCTAATACTTCAAGACTAATAATATTGGGGTTCCATCCAATAATAATCCTTGCCACACCCCCATTAGTAGGGAAATTATGGACAAACGGCCAGTGATAAAAGCAATTATTCTTAACACTCACCATGTTATTCATTCTTATCTTAGTCTCCATAAGGTTTATGAGAGCTAAATTATTATCCTTAATCAGCTTCCCAACCTCCTGCTGTTTGTGGGGAGACTTAATCCCCCTAATATTCCAAGTGCCTAATTTGATCATTAAAACTTTTTGGGTTTGTTACCTGACCTCTTTCTCACCTCCCCACTACTTCTTTTCAGACTATTGGTAAGACTCTTGTCAAAGTCTATGTTCTTCCCTTTTGCAAGTTCATCCACTGCCTTAATCTTCAGGGCCAAACGAGCAGGGCACGGGTAGTATCTAAGGTAGAATTCTCATCATCCGCATTGAGTAAGTCAAATGGGTTGGAGGTAGCCAAGGTGGTAGAGTTGAGGCCAAGGATTATACTGGAAGAGGTGATCATAGGACCCTCCCTAACTGGACAATCAATCTTCACAATAGATGTACCACCAAGGTACACCACACTCTTGTTAGGAGCTCCATTCTTAGGTTTCTTCGAGGTTTTGTGTTGCACTTGGGACCACCCTTCTTCTATTGCCCTATTAATCTCAGCATGGCTACTAATGGGAAATACTTCTTCCCTATTATTTTTAGCTACCCATGCCCTCTTAACTTTGGTGAATTTTAAAAAATCATGATTAAAAATGCCATAATGAACACATGATGGGGGTTTCTCCTGATATACCACTCCAACCACTACTTTGATTCCACCTTCCATGCTAACTTCAAAAGAATTGGGGCATTCCTCCATAACCCCTAGCTCCACACAAATTCTAGCATAGCTTATCCTTTGCATCTCCTTAGTAACACTATCAGTGTATAAAGGGATTCCCATTGAGCTTGCCACATAACTCAGTCCCTCCTCACTCCATAATTGTAAAGAAATATTATGGAAAGTAACCCAAACAGGTACTTTCTTGGTAGTTTCTCTACAAAAAAGTGAAATTTAGAATCCAATTTTGGATGATGAATTAGGTTTCCCACGAATTTCCATGGACCATTATCAATGAATTCATCCTTCGTATTGGAATTATCAAACATAAAGAAAAAGAAACCATTATTGTGACCCACAATTTGAGATAGTCCAAACTTATCCCAAAGCCTATGCGATGTGTTGCAGACCAGGGTGTATGGAAGGCTTCTTCCCCCAAAACACCATACTATTTGGGTAATGGACTATATTAGGTACCCATGACTAAATATTAAATTAGCTTCCAAATAAATACATGGAAATCCTAAATTAAATCCATGTAATTGATTTCTTTTCTCTATTTAATCGTAATTAATTCCACTAAATAATCACGACTGCACTCCAACTTAATTATCTCAAAGTCGCTTGGAATAAATAGGTATTTGTTTGTAAAGTTTCCAGAGTAAATAATATTATTTCCCACGTTAAGTATACAATACTCGCTTGGTCAAATGTATTCGATGTTAATCGTTTTTAACCAATTTTTTTTATTTATTCCTTAATTCTCATATTTAACTTTTTGGTACTCTATTGGATAAAAATTCAATGTCTAGGTTTACTGGTAAAATCAATACTTATAAGTCTATTAAGGGGGTATCATAATCCAAGATCTTTTTTGGACGCGGATTCTTTCGAATATTGATCTCAAGCCTACTTATACTACGATTGCCTAACTTGCAAAAATTTTGATCTAACCATAATTGAATCGCACCATAACAATAAAAGTAGAAAATATTTAAGCATTTTAATCCTCATAACCCTCGGGGTCGGGATTAGAGAACCTATGCAAACCTGTAAGATTGTGCAAGTCTAATCTAATCATCGCCAAGACTTGAATCTCACCTGTGACCCTATGAAATAAATTTCTGAATGTACCGGTCACAATCCTCTTTGAATTATCAGACAAATTCTCAAACCATTAGATAGGTTCCCGTAGTTTGTGATAAACTACTAAGATAACACTATCAACTATACCGATAAGATGCCAACTCCTTCTTTAGACTATGAACTGTTCAATTGTACTAGAATAGGAATTTCAATCTCCCATGATCAGGCTAAACCTAACTCACTAAATTTTTTACTAAATATAATTGGATGACATTCTATACAATATATTTAACCATAAATATAAGGCATACTTACAAACTTGATTCTCATTTCAAAATGCACTACACCCTTTTAATGAAAAGTAAATGTCATGCATAGTTTTAAAAAATAAAACTCCAACACATGCTCCACCCGAATGGAGAAGAGCCGGGGGGTGGGGGGTGGGGGAGTGTATATCATCCCAAAGCAAAATAAAATGAGGTGGAGTGTTTGTTTCTAATTGAGTTATTTGGTTAACACTAAAAGCCTTAACGTCCAATAAAAAGAGACCCAATTCAACTCAACTTCTACCACTACAACACTATAAATTGAGGGTTATGTAGAAGGTCTAAGACACTATTGCATGAAGCATACTTTTCATCAAATTTCTATCAAAATATAATGCGCGTGTTTTAGATATTATTATGTGCAACTTTGTGGAGAGGACTGTTTGTGATTACAACACTGCATTGAATCAAAATCTTGTAAGGTGACTATTTTAATAAGAATTCTTTGTTTATCTTGCAATATTTATTATTCATCATGCCAGATTAAATTTCATGTCTATGATTATGAATTATTTGAGAAACCCTACCTATTTCAATAGCGGGTGATCAATCCCCTACTAAAATAAAACAAGAATCTCATCTGGTTCATTTTTAGCATCATTATCGAAAATAATCTAATTACTAACCACTATTATTTAAACAAGTTGGTGCCAAATTTTATCTTTCAATAATTACCGAAAAATAAACCATTCACCACAAACCATTCAAAGTAACCAAATAAAAAATAAACCATCACTCTAATAAAGTCTAAAGGCAGAATAAATTTAAAATCCATAACCCAAACACACCGTCTGTTACAGAACAATCAAGTACAATTCACACTAGCTGAATTAAATAAAAACTAAGTGTAAAGTGTTTGATAAAAAGGGCGACATGACCAATTAACAAATGAAATGGAACCTAACTAAAAATACCAAAGATAGAATTGACTACTCCAAAACCTCTAAGCCTCCACATCTGTTGTCGCTTTGTAAATCCTAGAAAGAGTGATCACGCTTGACACCTAAATGTTTTAAAAATATTTGCTATGAATCAGAGCCCAAAACCTTTTAAAAACATTTAGCAAGTGTTTAAAATACATTAATAAATATGCATTGTAATATGTCATATTTAAACAAGTGTCACACTTCCATAAAATAAACCTCACCCCTCATCTTAGTGAGCACCTGACGCATGTATTTTAAACACCCTAGTTTTGCTACCTAACCTAACTAGTACCTTAACAATAATCTTAGTCCCATACTCTACCCGGTATCACGTGTAACTTTATTCACTTTAAATTCTCAGTTAGCCTTCACATCCGCTTTACAATTATAATTCTCAATTATAATTAAATCAATTCATTTAATAAAAATTCTCGAGTTATTAATTCAATGTTTGCACTTTAATGTCTTATGCCCATTATAAGAATACATATATATCACTCACTATATATGTATAACCGTAATCCCTCAGAGTAATAGCTCACTGGATGCAAAATCACTAGCATGCTATCAAGCTCCAGGAATGTCCACCACAACCTGAGCAACTGGGTCAGAATCTCACCACCGAACCCAAAATGAAGACGGAAATCGGAGGCAGTCATGGCCTTAACTTCATTGTCATAACCATACCACATTACTCCACGGGACTTCGACCTTACATAGTGTGGACATGCACAAACCTATGACCCTAGGGAACGATACTACCTCTGTTGAGATTCGCCAGAGCCTCCCACAATGCAAAACCTCCATCGATTATATATATATATATATATATATATATATATATATATATATATATATATATACTGTCTTTATACCCGCATATATATAAAATAAAATCGGCTAACCATGCATGTCACTCGTACCACTAGCCTATTATCTCCGAGTCTAAATTCGATTCCCAAATTCATAAGTAGTCACTTACTTATTTATATATATCACGTTTATATTTGATTCCGGACACTAAGTCTATCTCAAACCATCATGTAACCTAACTCTTTCTAAAATCCGAATCCGATTTCATAAATTGTAACTCGAGTGTTTTCACCCTATAACACCGCTGCATCCATACCCGGATTTGATTTCCAACTAAAGTTTTCGATCTCGAACACCCATTCGTGGAAAATTCATAACTAATTAAAAAATAAAAAAAAATACGAAACTGATGGCCACACGTTCGTAACGAAAATATCTATCTTCATGATCAAAACCCATCATTAGAACGAAATACCAACCTCATTCGAACAAGAATATCAACTCGTTCGAACGAACTTCTAATGAGATTGACAATGTAACTCTCTTTCTCAAGCGGGGTTCATCATCTTCCCATCAACAATTCCTTATATATCACCAATCTAACCCAAAGTTGATTGTTTTCATCAATTCTACACATGATTGCACTTATTTTCACATTCAAATTCACTCGATAACAATCTAAATTCCTCGAATTCAACATCGTTAATCAAGAATTATACACGTACCTAATTTGACTTCAAGATATCAAACCTTATATTTGTGTCACTAAATATAATATGAACTAAAAACACGCATATAATATCAAAGCAAGTTAAACACTAACGTTAGATTATCGTAGGGTCTGAATCCTTCTTTGTAGATATTCTTTGCCCAAGAATCCTAGCACAAAAATTACCAATTTCCTCCTCGGATTGCCTTCTTAATTCATCTCTTGAGTTTTCTCCTTTCTATTTTGCCTATCTCTTAAACCTAGGTTATTAAAATGATCAATTGAGTTGCCTCCCCTGTCCAAAACCCCTTAATATTCCCCTAATCTCGAAATTAGGTTAAGTAGTAACATTAAACAGACCTGAATACCCTCGTAAGGGTCATGTCTATTCTAAAAAGCTCCCGACACCCGATCACTACTCCCGGGCACTCAATTTTGACTATTTTGACCTATTCCGAATTAACCGTGCACTGAAAATCACCACTGGAGTTACCTATCATCAATTTACCATCTTATTCTCAACATGACCCTACATGCGCATCCCAATTAAGATCATGTCAACCCGTCGCTTTAACCCACTTACGACGTACTATAAAATAATACAATTTCATTTACTTATCACTCAAGTAAATATAATAACACATAAATATTACTTCATTTTTTGGTAATTAATATTTATTCAATTCACTCTATTTTTTCACTTTAATTAAATTACTACGACACATGTAATTTAAATACTCCCAAAAATACAGAGTGTTACATGCTTGTCATGCTTAGTTAGTATTTATTATTCAATTAAATTTTGTATTCCTAAAAATTATTTTAAACATTTTAAAAATTCTCTATTCATATAAAGTATTACGAGAGTGAATTAAAGGAATATGGGTTTTAGATTTATTAATATGATAAAAGTGAATTAAAAATTGAATTTTATCGATTTATTTTTCGAAAAATTTATGCGGGGATATCCGATGAATTTTTAGTTACAAAAATTGGGAATTGAAATTTATATTAACACTATAGCTAATTAAAATAGGTAAATGGCTTTGTAATCCTAATAATTATCTCTCATTATTTCTACATAATTTGGTTTGATACTTGTGTTAGTTTCTAGAATTGTTTCATATTAATCTTTATTAAAAAAATTAAAGTTATCTAGTTGGAAAATATGCTTTAACAAATTGATAATTTCCTTATGAGACTTGCACGATATTCAACTAATAGCCGTGCACTTATGGTATTTATTAAACTAATAACACCTAAATAACAAGGAAGAAATCCTTTTCTTCTGCACATAGGGAAAATACTTGTCGTCAATCCTCCCAACAAACAGCCGAAAAGTCAACCGCTCTTGGTCTGCCACTGTTGTAACACTCCCTCCCACCACTAAAGGAAAGGGCATCCTTTATCAAGTGAAAAGTTAGTCACACACACCTGCTTATGAACCTCCGTGTAATCCAACAACCAAAGATGACACTCAATGTCCAGTCGGCATTCATGTGTCATATTTGGATTCAAAGATCCAAATAAAGTAGGTGGGTTGTTCTTCATGAAGGCTCCCCTGACCTTATCATAGGCCGAGGTGAGTGATATAGGTTGGTTGTGGTGCCTCATGAGTACTCGTCTATATACATGACACTATTATACCTAGTAAAACTAACTGACTGCCTAATGAGATCCGTTAGCTCATGGGGATCAAAATGACACTAACCCCGAGTGTCGGGTGTCGATATTGCCGATGCCTATCCCTCTAATTCTGTGGTGCCTATTTGTCCACTCTACAAATACATACCCTCCTCCTACATGCCATTAAAAAATTCCAAAATAAATTTTCTATCATTGTGCGAGTCATAAGTAAGATTATAAAAGAAACGAACATATCAAAGGAAGTTACGTGTAAAACTAGAATGGACATATGGACTCTACTTGCCTAGGACCATGCTCTACTATCAATTGTAACAACCTATGTATTAAATTGTTTAGATTGATCAAGTACAAATATTAGGATATATAAATGTCTTATAAAAATTAAATATCATTCTCAGCGTGTAAAGAAAAAATAGTATAATGATGCAACAAGCAAAAATTACGACAAGATAAAATCCTCAAATGATAAAATTGAATTATCACCCAGATAAAAATGATATAACCAAAGTCCTGACATCGAAATTTCAACATCAATAGTATTCTCACACACATCACTACAAACATCAGTATCAACAAGCCTCAACTATAAAAGTTTAAACTGTAATAGAGTACCCTCAATGCACAAGATTATAATGAAATCTATAACGACTAACAATATCTACATATCAAAATCTCTTGAAGGGTGATGAATCAGAGTGGTATGAGTATCTTCGTGCTAAGATTGAAGGAGAACTAAACTTGGTGTCCAGGTCGAGCACTTGAAAATATTCCATGATATAAATGGGTCTACGCAACTCAAATCAGTCACACACATCTCTGTGTATATATATATATGTGTGTGTGTGTGTGTGTGTGTAAAATATATCTCCACAATTGTCTAACGTATACTAACATATACATATATTAAATGAGATCTCACAATCCATTTTAATTACATTTAAATTTCATAATTAATTAAACTCTTAATTAAATAAATCGTAATCTCATCTAATCTCATCTCATATGACCAACGTTACCATCACGTGGTACGCAAGCATAATAACCCTCACCATATCCAGTCATGTCATCATCAGAACAAGGCCACCATCATACGTGACACACAAATAATAACACTGCATTTATATCCAGTCCTCCCATCATGTGCATAAGTCCACCATCACAAAAGGCTCATAAATAAACTATGCCATATGTTGTCCATGTAATAACCCATATTATTTAGTATTTATTTAATATTTGTTAATTGTGAAAATAAATTAATGAATGGGATTTAATTATTACTTTGAGTGAATTGATAATAATAAAAAAATGCATATTTAGATAATGATTAAATTTTCATGTTATGTGATTTATTTATACTGCATGTTATAATTAATTAATTGATGTAATTTATTAAGTGAGATGGGACTATATTGCGGTTAAGTGTAAAATAAGTAAGTATTTATTTTATTTTATGTTGTGAGGTATTACCATGAGTTATGAGATACTACAATTTGGATCAGATTCTAGAGTGATACGAAGGCTCAAATATGAACCTTTATCATTCTAAGTTGGGCCTAGGGGAAGGCATACCTTCATGCTAAGTTTTGGACTAGTTTAGGGGAAAAAATTAGATCTAATATTGACCTGCGAATTTAGTGAGTAATTAGGAGAGTTGGACCTCATTAATCAAACACTCTACACTAGAGACACAAACCATAACAACCTTAAACCTTCAAGAGAGCTTAAGGAGAATTGTGGGAGAAAACAAATAAGGATCAAGACGTTAAGATTCATTGATCATATGTTTCAGGCAAGAAATGTCTTTTTTTATCATCTATAATTTGTAACTTATTTGTAATTCATGTTATCTAGTTTAACTGAGATCTAGACACATGTTTAGGATTAGAATATGATATCTTAATCATGTTTTGTTAATGGGTTAATTGGGATTAGTATCGAATCAATTATGATTTAAAAGACTTAAATTTTTTGAATAAAAACCATAAATTGAATCATTTTGGATTATGATTTTATGATTAGAACTCTTATTTTTTATTGAATTTCGTATATAATTGGAAGCCCCATGTATTTGATATTTTAATATGAAATCTCACGTTTATGTGACTCCATTGAATCTAAAAATATGAACTAGGTTTAATTAGGTGATTGGAAGTTATAGACCTTTATTTGATGTTTTTAGAACTATGATCATTATAAAACTATATAGGATCATATATCTGCAATTAGATTTGATATAGTGAAGTTTGGATTGCTAGTTGAAAATTTGGTGGTTAAAAATGGAGGTTTGGGATGAAAATTTTCTTTTTAGGGAAGAAGACCTCACATCTAAGCCCGTCAGATCGATTCGATTTTGGGTCGGATCGATACGATCTTGAGCAGAAGGCGATAATCGGGTAGAAAGAGGAGTTTTTTTAGATTTTGTGGCATAATTAATTTCTAGAGTAAATTTTATGCATTGTAATATAGTTTATAAGGGATTTAAAGTAAGGAATCATGAGAAGAGACTTTAATATAGGTTTGGAAATCATTAACCTTTAATTAATTAATTAATTAATACAATCTAACATCGGGTAGGCGTGAGAGTGATGCAACATTCTATATATATATTATGCTTATATATATGTATTACTTGCCTATGAGAACATAATGTTTACTCGTACGGAATTTATATGTTGGAGTTGTTTTCATTGTTTTGACCGGGTACCGTATTCTTGTCTAATGATGCATGACTTTGCGGAGGTCGATGTTTATTTGATCACGCGTTCAGGATGGTCACCGCATCATGGCTAGAGAGGTGGATTGACTTGATCCATCCAGGGGGTTTGGGTATAAGACTAGCTGATTGTGTTACTGCGTAGTAATCTCCCTGTTTTTAATTATCGATAGAAGCACGAGAAGGTCCTCGAAGGTAGTTGCCTTCGAGTGATTTAATTGAGAATTATAAAATAGATATTTTGTCTAGTGATGGACACTTAATTAAATGAACCCTGTGTCACATTATGTTCTATATTATGAGATCGTGTGTATCATATTTGACAGGTGGCATATGTTCGGGGGGGGGGGGGGATTTAGGTTGTAGTATTTACATGTGTATGTAGTTACATCCTTGATGAACTTTATTATATTGTTACTCATTATTAGTCTAGTTCTAGAGACTTTTATTATCATTCATGCTTAGGGTTGGGACATGCATTTAGTATTTCACTTATGATGAGGGATGGGGTACATATTGCATGTGAGTGCCAATGGTTTAACATGTTTATTTAAAATGAGTCACATGATTATTATTGTTGATATTGAAGATATTTCTTGCAACTTTAGGTCACTGGCCTGAATCATATAAAACTATTTTTAGGCATTCATAGGCAGTTACCGCAGGGCTGAGGAGATTTAGACTTATCGTTCCACTTTATTTCTAGTTGATTCATAACATAGGTTGCTATTTCATTTCAGTACTTTAGTTAGTTTATTTATTTGAGAAATTATATGGACCTTGAGTCCCTATTATTTTTATTCAGTCGGATTAGTTGAGACTGTTTCAGTTTTATTATATTGGATGTTTGAGACATTATTTATCCCAGTTTTTATTTATCATTTCATTTATCGCATGTTGTGGATGGAATTAAATTCATTTAAATTATTTTATTTTGTGTTGATGATGAGAATGATATAAATTGATTAATCCGCCCTAGCTTTGGCATATTGGATTAACCGACTAATATGTGAAAATAGGGGTTGTTATAGTGGGTATCAGAGCATCCCAAGATCTATTGTCTTATGTTCCTTGGGATTCTCGCAACATTATGCCTTGCATTATTTGATTTAGTAGATCCCATGAGTAGGATTTATTATATTCATATTTTGAATCTTTAAATACTATGAACCTTGTTTGCTTTCAAATGGAAAACATCAGTCGTAGTAAAGGATGGCATACTGCTGATAAGGTTGTAGATAAAGATGCTTAGTAAGAATAACAGCCATAGTCGCAGCAGCAGACACCATCAATAGCATTCGTAGCAGATTAAGTTGTCGTGGTTACTCATTTGGTTTCCATAACGATGGCTGCCATGTTACAATACTTCTAGCTGCTACCACAATCGCAGGTGGTGGTACCTAGACAGACACATGTTACCACTTAGGAGAGAGTACGTAGGGCCTTTGTATCTAAGAGGTGCCCTTAAGGCAATCAAGGCACTCGGGAGTGGGGAGGTCAGCGTAGGTATCAAATGCATCAGGGGAAACATCAGCAATTGCTATCCCCACTAGTTATTACAGTGCCAATGGTACCAGCGCCACCAGACCAGCCTCATGGGCAATATCCACTACAGTATGGGCATGTGTACCACATCGCTCCTAGGAATGCAGAGGCACCACCCAGGTGGTTGAGGGTATGTTTCCTAATATTGGGCATGTAGGATGTATTTCGTCTGATATCATGGCATTGCATTATTTCCCAACATATATCTTATTACATATTGATTCACCATTGGGTAGAGGTTCACCAATTTATAATATATGTAAATGGATAAGGGTGGATATTGGTAGACTTTGATTTGTAGCCAATTTGTTAATTTTAGATATGTCTGATTACGACATTATCCTGGGATGGGTTGGTTAGCTACTTATCATGCTTGTGTGGATTTTTTTGAGAGTTCCATCATCTTTTCCATTCCAGGATAGGAGTTGTACTTGGTTGCGATATTGTGCCCGAAAGGGAGGGTCGAGCATGTATCACATTGAGGATGACACTTCTTAGGGAGTCACTATGTCTTTGGACTCTATTCCGATTGTTAACTAGTTTTCAGATGTGTTCTAGAATATTCTAGGGTTGCTACAGAGTAAATATATTGAGTTTGCGATTGATTTAACTTTGGGAAATATATCTATAACCCGATCATCGTATCGTATGACTCTATTGGAGATGAGAGAGTTGAGAGAGAAATTCAACAGTTATTAAGAGAAGGATTTATCAGAGGAGTACTTCGCCTTGAGGAGATCATATCCTTTTAGTGAAGAAGAAGGATGTATCGTTAAGACTTTGCATTGATTATAGAGAGTTGAACAAAGTCACCATATGTAACAAGTATCCATTACCATGTATTGATGACTTGTTTGACTAGTTGAGGGTTGCTTCATACTTTTTAAAGATTGATTTGAGGTTAGGGTATCATTAGTTGAGGATCCCGGAGCAGCATGTTCTTAAGACAACGTTTCTAACGAGATATGGGTCATATGAGTTTATAGCTATGCTATTCGGGTTAAATAACACACCACGAGTGTTTATGGAGTTGATAAATAAAGAGTTCAAGGAGTTATTTGATCAGT
This sequence comes from Sambucus nigra, assembly GCA_949130495.1. NCBI lineage: Eukaryota > Viridiplantae > Streptophyta > Magnoliopsida > Dipsacales > Adoxaceae > Sambucus > Sambucus nigra. The sequence goes on from OX422217.1 coordinate 99,902,089, forward strand.
TTGTAATCGTGTTCATAAATAAAATTTTAATTTATTCTTAGATAGCAAATGTGCATGCTCAACACTTATGGATGGTCTTACAGACATTACAGGACATCCAGTTCTATGCTCAGTTAGAGAAGTATGGATTTTGGTTAAGAGAGGTGAATTTTTTGGATCACACTATAATAGAGGTAGGGATTTTAGTGGACCCAAGGATGGTATTTGTGATAATGGAGTGGGGATACCCATGACATCTACGAAGGTACGCAATTTCCAGGATTGAACGTGCTACTATCATTGATTTATTCATGGTTTTTCCAAGATATCTGGGCCTTTAATGAATCTGATGAAGAAGTGGGTGCTATTAATTTGGGAAGAATTTTTTGAGAAGGATTTGAATGAGTTGAAGGTAAACTTCAGGGCTTGCTTTACCATGTTGTGAGGTGAATTATCTAGTTTATACCAATGCCTCACGTTAGGAAATTAGGGGTGTGTTGATGAAGGAGGTGTGGTTGATTCCTTTTCTTATAAAAAACTTATGCCTCATAAAGGGAATTACTCCACCCATGATCTGGAGTTGGAAGATTTGGTTTTTGCTCTTTGAATTTAGAGACACTATATTTTAGGGGAGAAATTCCATCTTTTTACAAACCATAAGAGTCTGCAGTATTTGGTCATACAGAAGGAGTCAAATATGATACATCGTCAATGATTACAGTTCGTGAATGACTATTAATTTATATTCAGTATCACTTGGGTAAAGCAAATGTAGTGGCAGATGCCTTAAGCCGCATACCGATAATTATAATTTTGAAAATTTAGAAGGCGAAGTCTTTGCACCAAGCATGAGTTAGCTCATGCCTTTATTGAAGTTCTTATCATCATACCTGAGATCATCATTTGGGTTATGAGGGCACATAATGGGAATACTTTTTGTCAAGATAGGGTCAGGAAGTTATTCACCGTGGGAGCATAGTCATATTTAATAGGGTCTGATGGGGGTTTGCATTTTCTTGGTAAATTGGTGGTTTTCGAGGATGAGGAGTTACGACAGACAATGATGACTGAGGAGTATGGGTCGAATTTTACGGTACATCGTGGTGGGAATAAGATGTACCAGGATAAGAAGTGTTAATATTGGTTGACAAGCATGGAGAAGAACATTACAGGTTTGTGTCCAAGTGTGTTACTTGCCAGATTATGAAGGAAGACATCAAATACTAACATGTGTTCCATAACCTCTTGAGATTTCACTGTGAAAATAGGAAAAAATTTCCATGGATTTTATTATGGTGTTGCATACATCGAAGAGGGGACCCGATACCATCGGGTGATCATGAACCATTTAACTATGGTGTCTCACTTTTTCCCAGTTCGAAAATATTTTACTTTGGAGCAATACACCAGGATTTTCCTTGTTAATATTATGAACTTTCTTGGTGTGCCACTTAACATCGTGTCAGGTAGGGATGAGATGTCCATATCCCACATTTGGAGGAGTTTCAAATAGGCATTAGGGGTTGAAATCGAGTACTTCATATCACCCACAGATGCATGGAAAGGCAAAGTGGGCAAATAAGATATTAAAGGACATGCTATGGATGTGTATTTTGGATTTCAAGGGTAGTTGTGATTAATAGTTATCGTTAGTGGAGTTTGCTTACAATAACAATTATATGTTTACTATTGACATTGTGCCATTTGAGGCTTTGTATGGAGGCCTTATCGTTCCTCCACTTGTTGGATGGAGGTGGGGGAGAATGATATTCTCATACTTGAGTTTATTTAGGACACCTCAGAGAGGGGATGAGGACTACCCAAAGTTGACAGAAGAGTCATAAATACAGTGATGAGGCATATAGAGATTTCTTTTGGAGATCATGTGTTACTTAGGGTGTCTCCCATGAAGGGAGTGATGCCATTCACGAAGAAAGGAAGGTTGGCTCCCCATAATGTGGGGCCATTCACTATCATTGATCGTATTGGACTCGTTGCGTATTGTTTAGCCTTTCTGAATCATTTATAGTAGGTGCACGATGTATTTCATGTCTCTATGTTACGAATGTTCCTTAGAGACAACTTAATATATCAACACATTGATCTTAGAGAGATAGAGCTTCGGTCCAACATGAGTGTAACAACCCATATTTTTGGGAATATTTAAATTACATGTGTGCTCGAAATTTAATTAATTTGAGAAATAAAGTGAATCGAATAAATATTAATTAGTGAATAGTGGATTAATATTTATGTGTTATTATATTTAATTGTGTAAAAAGTAAATGAAATTGTATTATTTCATATTACGTTGTAAGTGGGAAAAAATGACGGGTTGACAGGATCTTATTCAGGATGCGTGTGTAGGGGTTGTGCTGGGAATAACATGATAAATTGATGATAGGTTACTCGGATGGTGATTTCGAGTGCACGGATGATTTGGGATGGGTCGAGATAGTCAAAATTATGTACCAGGGGGTTGTAATCGGGACTTTTTATGCTATACGAGACCCGTACGGGGGTATTCAAGGGTCATTTTAATGTTATTATTTAACCTAATTTTGGGATTAAGGGAAGATAAAAGGGTTTGAGAGAAGGGAGGCAACCATATATCATTCTAAATCATCATATCTTGAGAGAGAGACAAGAGGAGATGGGGAATTCAAGAGAAAATTCAAGAACACCATGCCAGGAGGGGATTAAACCGAGGCTTGGATCATTGTGGGTTGAGGATCTCAAGGAGCATGATTAGATTTCTACAATTAGAGGCAAGTGTTTAAATTTCTTTGATATTATATGTTTTGTTTTAGTTCATAACATAATTGGTGAGAAACAAATATGAACTTTTGGGGTGGGATTCACATGTCAAAGTGGATTTTGGGAAAAGATTTCATGAGAATTGAGTTGAGAGACTTATTATATGAAATCTGAGATGAATCCTATAAAGTTAGAATTTTGATTTGAAAATTTGAATTGTAATGATGATGGGAATAGATGTGATCCTAATTGATAAATCTAGAAGAATAGTGGAATTTGAGGTGAGAATTAAGGTGAATTAATTCGGGAAAATTGGGGGTTGAATCCCATAGTGTAATGATTTCTTAATGAATTAAATCCGTAAAACCTGTGCCCTTATGAGTTATATTGATAGGGTAATGTAAATTGATGTTGGGATGATTGTTGGGAATGATTTTGGTTGATAAAATGGATAGAAATTCGTAACAAACAAAATAACCCCGTTTTAGCCAAACCCAGGGCGAACCGATTCACCCCATAGCCCAACCACTTTGGCTACCTACTTTGTCGGGTTTGGTTAATTAAATGATTTCGTTGGTCGGGTTGATTTCGGGTTATATCGGAAGGTTTTTATATGAGATATGGACTTTTGGAAAAATTTGGAAATAACTATTAATTACCTTGGAATAATCGGGATAATCCTAGGTGTGAAATTAAGGGTGTTTGGGACGAACGACACTAGAAAAATAGTGGATTCGAATAGGAATTTCGAATGAAACTGGGATACGGGCTGGATTAAGATAGGCTTAGTGTATAGGATAACTTATAATTGTGATATAAAAATAAGTAAGTGACTACTTATGAATTTGGGAGTTGGATTTGGACTCGGAGAATATAGTCTAGTGCTACGAGTGACATGCACAGTTATCCGGGTTTATGTGTCTATATATATATGAGTATATTTGTGTGTATGATATGTGAAACATACCTACTTTTGGGGATGCTATCAGTGGAGGTTGCGCGTAGTGGGAGATCTATCCTAGAGAATCCCAACAGATGTAGTATCAGTCCTCAGGATTATAGGTTTATACATGCCCACACTTTGTTAGGTTGGAGTAAAAGTGGAGTAATGTCGTATGGTTATGACCCACAGACTTAGGACTATGAACGCCTCCAGTTACATTTATAATTTGGGTTTGGTGGTGTGATTCCTACCCGATGGCTCAGGTTGTGGTGTGTATCACTGGTGCTTGGTAGCACACTAGAGAATGCATCTGCGAGGTAATGCTCTAGGGATTGCGGTTATACATATATAGTGAGTGATATATATATGTATGTATAGTTGATGTTATTTGTATATACATATATATATATGTGTGTGAAAATATATATACAGGTGAATTAAATAATATTATCAACAATAAATTTATATGCATTCGGGAGGACAACTCGGGGATGCTATGTGGAAATATGTATGTAAGTGTGATATGAACACATATGGGTGCATGATACTAATGTGTGAAAATCGAATTAATAATTAGCATGAAATTATGAGAAATGAATTGATAAGATTATAAATGAGCTTTATAATGAATAAGTAGATGCAAAAGATTAATGAGAATTTTAAGTTTAATAAAAGTATACGTGGGGCATAAGGCAGTGTACGAGACTAAAATTTGTAGAGGTACTAGTTAGGTTGGGTAGCGTAACTAGGGTGTTTAAAATACATGCGTTAGTTGTGCACTATAGATGATGGGCGAGGGGTAACTCACGGTGGTACGACACTGGTTAATATATGAAATATTGATGGACATACTTATTAATATATTTTAAACACTTGCAAAATATTTTCAAAAGATTTTGGGATCTGACCCGTATCAAAATATTTTTCAAAACTTTGAGGTGCTTAGCCACAGAGACGCCTGACTTAACCATCCTTCTAGTCAAAGGATGTTGCATCAGCTATGAATGCCTGCAGTGATTGATCAGACACTTTTATCCTTGAGATCTAAATAAGAGGTACGTTAGAGTTATTCTGGGCTTGTCACCGAGTTTATTGGTATATATTTTACTCAGATGCTTTCCTTTTAGTTAGTTGGGTTATTGTATTATGATTTTTACTAAGAGTTATCGGTTAATTAATTTATGCGAGTGAGTGAGTTTTATTATTTGCATGGTTGGTTATGTAAATGGGAATTTTGTGTAAATAAGTTAATAAGTTTTAAAATTTGACACCACGCCTAATAGGGTATTATCAGTAATTAAAATGTTTTTGACAATGATCTTAAGAATGAACCAGATGATATTCCTACTTTATTTTAGTAAAGGACTGATCACCCGTTATTCTAATGGCCGGGGTGTCAAGGATGGTATCAGAGCATTAGGTTCTAGAGTCCTTAAGATCTGTGCGGACTGACTACTTTTTCTGCGTTGTTGTTCTTTGATGTATTGACCGATGCTTAGGACCTTTGATTCATATTTATGATTTACATTCTCCTTCTATTATGCATAATTGAATTGAATCTTACACGAGTTCGGTTGGATTTTTTATGATGAACAGTAGAGGACGATCGACGAGGTCCATTAGGAGGACCGCAGGAGGAAAGGCTTAAGTGGTTCTGCAGATTACTTAGGGGACGATGACCATAGTAGAGGTCACTAATATGCCCCAAGTGTCACCTCGGCCCAAAAACTAAAGCCTCGGCCAAGTCATTGCCGAGGTGGGAAATGCTCTGGGACCATGATAACAGCTCTCGGCCATAGCAAGGTTGGCCCAGGCCGACACCACCACCAACCTCATCATGGGGGGCACTGCATGTATCATAAGGGTCAGCGACACTTCAGTTCACCTAGGGATGACAACCTCGGCCTGGAGTTGGACGAGGTCGCAGGAAGCCATACTTCTACCAAGGTCAGCCTCATCAAGAAATCAGTCGATGTTCCAAGCACATGCCAGCTCAACCTCGGCTCTGGCCGACCCCAATCCCTTGTCTCAACTTAACTTAGGCCGAGACCTTCATGGTCCATCTCGAATTGAATGACCAACTAGAATTTATCAACCTCGACTTCTCCCAGGCCGAGGTCATGACCAAGAACGATGGCCGAGCACCTGTTGACATTTGGATAAGGACACGTGGACACGTGGACACGAGTCAGTTATAATAAATCATTCCCCACACGTGGGGAGAATATTTCATCATCATTCTCTACATGTGACATATGTCTTCCTCATATTGGCTAGATCAACACACACACATGATCATTGCATGCATGGGGGGTACATTACACCCCCCAGGTACTATATATAGAGGTCATCCTCTACCTTCCAAAGGGTCCGAAATTAGAAACCCTAGCTAAAACTCCGTTCAAATACACAGTAGAGAGAGAAAGCTTGAGAGATTGTATCCATAGCCATTAGAGCCTTCATACAGTGATACACATCATACACTTTCACAGTGGATGTAGGCCAGATTGGCTGAATCACTTATATTCCGGTGTGAATCCTCTTCTCCTCACCTCCTTCTACTATATGTGTTTGTACTCTTATCCTGCCATTGTTAACATTGAATTGAGCTCACAAACACCTTGAAGGGTGGTGCTGCTTCTAGCATCATCATTTTGGCACCGTCTGTGGGAACGAGAAGCTATCTCTTCCTCTTAATCTGCTTAACCTCACCGGAGACTCTGGTGGTGAACCAGGCCTCCCCCCTAGCGCGGAGCTGCTTCACCATTAAAAGAGGCCCTTTAAGGTATTAAGCTCACCTGATACTTAAGCTCTTTATTAAGTAACACATGGCACCGGAATTACCACCACCTCTTCTGCCGCCAGGTGGGGGAGGGCCAAGCTCTAGCTAGGCACCGCCTCAGTCCGAAATGGAGGAGGTAGCTGCAGCCTTGAGGTCTTTGGCTACAACACAACAAGCTATACAGGAGCAGTTTGCACAGCTCAGCCAAACCATGATGAGTCCACCTGGAGTCTCACCGTAGATGATCACTCCGGCGACTGTCCAGCCTCATCCAGACGCCAGGGGACCACCCCAGGCACCAATAAAGGACCAGCCTGCACCCCAGCGGAGGAGGGATGTTGCTGACCCTAGGCGCTTACGCCTGGGGAGGCAAGGAAACCCTTGCACGGAGGACATGTATGACGATCTAGAGGTGGAAGAGGTTTCGAAATATTATTGGGAACCGTATGAGGTTTCGAATAACACGGTACATCCTCTTCGGTAGAGCCCAGGATGTGTCGTCCAAAGAGGTGAAGAGGCCCAACAACGAGGATTAGCTTTTGATCGACTGAGCAAAGGGTCAACCGTTGAGAGGTTGGGCCCAGTAAATGACCTAAGACAGAGGTTATCCAGATCGAGAAGTGTTACTGGCTCACAAAGAGGGGAAAGACCAGGTCGGCCTGACCAAGGTCGACCCCGTGAAAGAAGGGACATAGACCAGGAAGAGGTTAATTGCCGACGTTGTGCTGCGGCAGGGGAACCCTCAGTCCATCCCTTGGAGGTGGCCGAGGACAACCTCGGCCAGGCCGATGGCAGGAGACCGTGGAATAACTCTATTTAGCGTCTTGAGGAGAATATAGGAGACCTCATGAAAAGTAGGGACCCATTGCAAAGGGGCTACTCAGAAGGCTCTCCATTTGTGGCTAAGATAGTGAGCTTCCCGACTCCTGCAAAGTTCAAACCTCCCATGGTGTCTCCCATGTATGATGGTAGTACCATCCCTGTACACCACATTGAGATGTATCAGTCGACAGCAGACATCTACTCAATACCTGATGAGATGAAGTATAGGGCCTTCTCTGGGACCTTGACAGGAGCAACACACAACTGGTTTACTTATCTTTCGAAGAACTCAATTGAGAACTTCAAAGGCTTGACTGAACAATTCATCCACAACTTCTGCTTCGGGATAAGACCTCAAAAGAAGACCACTCACCTACTGTATGTCAAGCAAGGCAAGGACGAGATCCTCAGAGACTACATTGCCAGGTTCAACAAAGAGAAACTCGAGGTTGAAGACTACAAAGAAAATATAGCCATGACCGCCCTCATAGGAGGTTTTCAGAAAGGAAAGTTGTTGTGGAAACTTGCGGAAGACCCTCCTAGGTCCATGGAAGAGCTACTGGCAACTGCGGGGAAAGTCATGAATGCAGAAGAGGCAATGGCCGCCAATTATGAGGATGAGAACCGTGGTAGTGGCGGGAAGTCCCAAAGAAAGAAATATGGAAAAAAGAGGTCAGACGATGACAAGTTCGCTCACTATACTCCTCTAAATGTGAGCTGTAAGCATATCCTCAACGAGATCATGATAGGAATCTGAGGTGGCCAGAAAAATTGAAGGCTCCGCTACATAAGAGGAACAAAAACTTATGGTGTGAGTTCCACCAGGACCATGGCCATATCACAGACAGATGCTTCGCCTTGAAGGATGAGATTGAAAAAATGTTAAAATCCGAAAAATTGAGGAAGTATGTTGATGGTAAGACACCTAAAGGGGGAAGAGATGACCCTAGAAAGAGGAGAAACACCAGATGCCGTGATAATATCTCAGTTAGAAGATACAATGATTCAGAAGGTGAAGTTCAAGACGATCTGGACCTCCTGCCGAAAGATGACAACACCCCAGTGAAGAGGGTTGGCATGATCTCCTTTGGTGTTGGCACCATATGCGGAGGACTTGCAGGAGGTGGCTCTGAAGTAGCTGACATGAAGGCTCACGTGGCAGAGGCCAAGCCAGTGGCCAAGCTTGAAGTTATAAATCTAGCGTCTTCCGACGCAGTGCAGAAGAGGAAGAAGGTGGACATGGACACCCTTATAATGGGGTTCTCCCGACTCGACTTTAAAGGTATCTTAGCCCCCCATGATGACCCTTTGGTAATAATAACAAGGGTGCATGGGTGCGAGGTGCAGAGGATCCTCATGGACGGGGGAAGCTCAGCAAACGTGATGTTTTGGCCTTGCTTCAAGAGCTTAGGTCTTAGCAGAGCTAGGCTGGTTCCCTATCATCATCCTCTGATGGGATTCAATGGTGAAAACGTCCACCTATTGGGCATGTATGAGGTGGACGTTCGGACGGGTGACGGGTGGCCCAAGAGGTTGACCCGGAAGATAAATTTTTTCATGATGGACAAGAACGTCTTCTTGGCCTATAACCTCATCATAAGAAGAGTGGCCCTTAAGGAGTTTGAAGCTGTGCCATCGACGGTCCACCAAATGCTAAAATTCTTGACCCCCTATGGGATAGGGAAGTGCAAGGTGACCAGACCATAGCGCGAGAATGTTACTTAAACTCGGTCGAAGAGAGAGAGGCATATAAGAGGGCAACCACCACCTACAGCATTGATACATTGGACCTGAAAGATGAAACAAAGTTGAAGAAGGGAGAGGCTGTGGAAGAGGTAGAATCCATTGTCCTCAACGAGGACGAGCAGGAAAAAACCATCCAGGTCGGTAAAACCCTAAAGACAGAAATCAAGGAAGAGTTGCTAAACTTCCTCAGGAGAAGGCAGAGTGTCTTCACTTGAAGTCACGTGGACATGCCCGACATCAACCCTGAGGTTATGAGTCACAAGCTCAACGTGACCAAAGATACCAGGCCTATCAAAAAAAGATGAAGAGTTTACTCTAGGGAGAAGTACGAAGTCATTCGGGAAGAGGTCAAAAAATTGGAAAAGGCGGAGTTTATAAGAGAAGTCATATATCCAGAGTGGTTATCGAATGCAGTCATCTTGCCCAAAACTAATGGGAAGTGGAGGATGTGTGTTGATTTCACGGATCTGAACAGATCTTGTCCAAAAGACAATTATCCCTTACCTCAAATAGATTAGATGGTGGATGCTACTGCAGGACATGAGCTCATGAGCTTCATGGACGTGTATTCAGGCTATAACCAGATCTTCATGGATGCGAAAGATGCAGAGAAGATAACCTTCATTACCGACAAGGGGATGCACTGTTACAAAGTGATGCCCTTCGTTCTGAAAAATGCAGGAGCAACATACCAACGTCTAGTGAATAAGATGTTCAAAGATCAAATAGGCAAGACTATGGAGGTGTATGTAGATGATATGCTAACGAAGAGCTTAAAAGCTTGCACTCATGTGGCAGACCTCAAAAAGACCTTCGATACTATGGACTTATACATGATGAAGCTCAACCCAGCGAAGTGTGTCTTCGGGGTAGGAGCTGGGAAGTTCCTGGGATTCATTGTCAATTAAAGAGGAATTGAAGCAAACCATGAGAAAATCAAGGCTCTTCTTGATATGAAGACACCGAGGAATATCAAAGACGTCCAAAAACTCACGGGGAGAATGGCTGCACTTAACAGATTTGTTTCCAGGGCAACGGACAAGTGTCTTCCGTTATTTAAAGTGCTTAGAAAGGCCTTCAAGTGGTATGAAGAGTGTGAAGAAGCATTCAACCAACTCAAGTCTTACCTTGGATCTCACTTGCTATTGTCTCGGCCCATAATAGGAGAGAAATTGTATGTGTATCTATGCAGTCTCCGAATCGGCCATCAGCGCAACCATAGTACGGGAAGACGCTGGACCCAAAGGCCTGTGTATTTCAACAGTAAGGCCCTTCAAGGGTCTGAACAAAATTATCCTCGTATGGAAAAGTTAGCTTACGCCCTGATACATACTTCAAGGAAGATGAAGCCTTACTTCCAAGCCCACTCCATGGTTGTCCTTATCGACTCACCACTAAGATAGGTCCTGCATAAACCTGAGAAATATGGAAGGTTGATGACTTGGGCCATTGAGTTGGGGGGGTATGACCTTACCTACCAACCTAGGACAACCATCAAGGGGTAGGCCCTGCGAACTTTATTATTGAATTCACTTGGGAAGAGGCTGAGGCCAAGAATGACCTAGAGGGTGTTGAAGGGTCAAATAGCAGTGTCTTCCTGGACCAGGAAGAGACGACACCCAATGTCTCCCGAGATCAGGAAGAGGTTGCGTCCAAAAAGATCAAGAATAGAGTAGCGGAGAATGAGGAGGACCGGTACCTCTTCAGGCAGGGAGTCATGTTAGAGGGGGCTTTCTCATCAAATACAAACATTTGGAACCTCTTCGTTGATGGTTCCTCGTGCGACAGCAGAAGCGGTGCAGGGTTGATACTTTCAGCCCCAGATGGTACTAACATTGAATACGCATTGAGGTTCAACTTTAAAGCATCTAATAACGAGTTGAAATATGAAGCTATGATGGAAGGTCTCTCGTTGGTAAAGGCTATGGGTGTAAAATGACTCCTACTTCATAGTGACTCAAGGCTGGTTGTCAATCAAGTATTGTGAGTCTATGAGGCCAAAGATGAAAGGATGGCCAAATATATGAAGAAGGTGAGAACGATGTTAGAATGTTTTGAAGAGACAAAACTAAAGAGAGTACCTGGACAAAGTAACAGCCATGCAGACACGTTGGCAAGGTTAGCCTCGACGACGAAGAGAGACGTCAAAAGGACAGTTCTGATCGAGGTCTTGGGAAAAGCGACCATCGAGGAAGAAGAGGTATGTAACCCTTGTCACAATTTGAACCTAAGAGACTCATGGATGGACCCCCTCGTTAGATATATCAGAGAGGGATAGCTACCCGAATCCAAGTTAGAGAGGAGGAAATTGAGATACAGGGCTGCCAAGTTCTCAATAATAGGAGACGTCCTGTACAAGAAGGGATTTCTGTTGCCTCTCCTCAGATGTGTGCATCCCACCGAAGTTCCCTGGGTCTTATAGGAAGTTCATGAGGGTTCTTGCTCCAGTCACATAGGAGGAAGACCCTTGGTCAAGAGAATCATTATACAGGGATACTGGTGCCCAACCTTGGCCAAAGATGCTGCAACTTACGTAAAGAGGTGTGATAAATGTCAGAGATTCGCCACTATTCCACATCAACCTATGACGTCAATCACCTCTCCATGGCCATTTGCAGTATGGGGGATTGACTTAGTAGGACCGCTACGAAGAGCTGCCAACAGTTATCGGTTCCTAATAGTTGCCATTGACTACTTCTCAAAATGGGTGAAGGCAGTGCCGATGATAACGATCACAGAGCAGAAGACCTTCCAATTTATTTGGAGGAACATCATATGCAGACACGGCCTCCCAAACACTCTCATCTCGGATAATGGAACCCAGTTCAAGAACTCCTCTTTAGAGAAGTATTGCGTAAGAGTCGGGATAAAGCAGTTCTTCTCATCTCCTGGCCGACCTCAGGCAAACGGTCAGACCGAGGTCACAAATAGAACAATTCTCGATGGAATTAAGAAGAGGTTAGAAGATGCGAAGGGAAGATGGACTGAAGAGGTCTACGCTGTGTTATGGGCCTACAGAACCACGACAAGGATACCTATAGGAGAAACCCCGTTCATGCTTGCACATGGCTCAGAGGCCGTCATACCAACAGAAGTGGGACTCCCTACTCACAGGGTTCAGACTTATGACCCTGACAAAAATGGGGAAGAAAGGAGGCTAGACCTAGATTTGATTGAAGAGAGAAGAGAAGACACAGAGATCAGGCAAGCAGCTTACCAGCAGAGAGCAGCGAAATTCTACAATCAGAGGGTGAAGTCAAGACCTGTGGGAGACCTAGTGCTGAAGAAGAATTTGTAGAAAACAAACAAGCTCCACCCAGCTCCACCCAAACTGGTATGGTCCCTACAAAGTGACTGAAGAGGTTGTACCTGGCACCTACAGGCCAGAAAACCTAGAAAGGGAACCTTTCGCTAACCCATGGAATGTTGATCACCTAAAAAAGTATTACATATGATGTAGGAAAGAGTTATGTGACTGTACCATCTTATTATGAAGAGGTTATTAATGAAAGATCAGTTTCCATTACGATTCTTGCTTCATTGTGCTCTAATGTCATAAGTTATGAGGATAACATCTTAGGTGATGACCTCTGACCCTTATAACATCACTCAGTGGTGACAAGGTCTGAGGTCAGACACCCTACTTGGATGACCTCATACCCTTAACATCATTAATTTGGTGAGATTAATTGTGAGGATAACATCTTAGGTGATGACCTCAGACCCTTATAACATCACTCAGTGGTGACAAGGTCTGAGGTCAGACACCCTACTTAGATGACCTCAGACCCTTAACATCATTAATTTGGTGAGATTAATTATGAGGATAACATCTTAGGTGATGACCTCAGACCCTTATAACATCACTCAGTGGTGACAAGGTCTGAGGTCAGACACCATACTTGGATGACCTCAGACCCTTAACATCATTAATTTGGTGAGATTAATTATGAGGATAACATCTTAGGTGATAACCTCAGACCCTTATAACATCACTCAGTGGTGACAAAGTCTGAGGTCAGACACCATACTTGGATGACCTCAGACCCTTAACATCATTAATTTTGTAAGATTAATTATGAGGATAACATATTAGGTGATGACCTCAGACCCTTATAACATCACTCAGTGGTGACAAGGTCTGAGGTCAGACACCATACTTGGATGACCTCAGACCCTTAACATCATTAATTTGGTGAGATTAATTGTGAGGATAACATCTTAGGTGATGACCCCAGACCCTTATAACACCATTCAGTGGTGACAAGGTCTGAGGTCAGACTATTGATTGAGTTTAAACAAATCATTGCAACCAGACTTCAGAGTTAAAATATCATAGAGACAGAAACATTCAATAAATAAATGAAGTGAAATATCCTCCTCAGAGGCCGCCATACACTGTTAAGATTCAAAAAATAAGAGTCAACCATGTTCTTCAATAATTATAAACATTCAGGGGTTACAAAATAAAGCTTCACAATTGAACTTAAGGGTTAGAGGGGGGAATGCTTGTGTTTTCGGCCTGGTCCTGTTGGACAACCTTGGTCACCTTGGTAGTATCTTCCCTGAGGTCAGTCCCTTCAATCTCCATGCCGTTCAGTGTGGTAGTCTCGGCAGGCGCAGCAACCTCCTCCTCAACGTCTTGAAGGGCCTGGGCAAACTGAGGGTTGGCAAAGCCGAGGCTTATAAAATCAGAGGCCTTCAAACTTCCAGCCTCCTTCTCCTTGACCGACGCCCATTTGATAGTGGCTTTGATACCTCTTTCAAGGTACTCAAAGCCGAAGCTCACAAATTCATCAGAGGTTTTATAGTCGACCAATATCCCCTCAGAGGCGTCTACAAGAGCTGCCTTTACTGCCGAGTCGACTTTTTGCTGGAGGACATCGTCCTTAGCCTTCAGAGCCAGAGCATGATCCTTTTTGAGCTTGGTGATCTCCTTCTCTAACCCCTGCACCTTCTTCTCAGACTCTTTAGCCTCAGACTTCAAGCGGTTTATTTCATCATTTAATGTGCTTTGTACCTTCTCGGCCTCTTGCCCCTTCTGGATGAGGGTAACTTCCTCAGAGTCCAGTTGGAGAGATGGTGCATAGCTGCCAAGCCCTGCAGATTATGTGATCATGTATAAGTTGAAGACCATATCAGAGGTTACACTTGGAAACTATAAAGAGATATGAAGTCATACTTGAATGGACCTATGGAGTCCGAACTCAATCAATAGGGATGTATCCATAGAACGGCAAAAATGTTTGTCTGCCTCGGTCATGGAAGAGCCGATAGCATCCAGAGCCTGCAGATTGTGGCCTATGATGCTGTCATGAATCTTTAATTGCTCTATCTGAGCCGCCAACACATCTGCAGAGGATATGGGGATGGCAGAGTTCCCCCTTTTTTAGTCGGCCTCTGATCTACAGGGGCATGGTCGGTATCCCCCCTCTTTTTTGAGGTCTGAGCCTTTGTGGTTGAGGGAGCAGGAGGAGGAGCATTCAGACCTGCCTTCTTCATGAGCTTTATTAAACTCAGCGCAGCTATTTCCCAAAGCTCGTCTGAGATATCCTTCGAGAGCTCTGCAAAATTGAAAGGTTTGAGTTAGAAGATCAGACATGCATAAACTCAGAGATTTAACTTGGAATAAAAAATGCTTACCAAGCTCGGCAAGAGGACTTCCACCTAGACCAGTCTCAGAGAGATAGTGGAGGGTCATCAAGTGTTCGAATTTAACAAGCAGACCATGCATCCCCTGATCTTGAAGGGCTTTCACCTTCTGAAGGTTTTGCAGGCTCTGACCAGGGTCGGCCTTCGCAGATATTGTGACTTTACCCCATCGTAGGGGCATCCTACGCTCTAGAAGGGAAGAGGGAGCACATGGACCAAATTCCCATGGCACTGAAGCAAAGAAGTATCGAGGCTTCCAATTGTGGTTGGAATTCTGAGTTATCTGGAGCATCTTTTTCTCAGGCTTTCGAGCTACCAAATGATAGTAGCTCGGATGATTTTTGGCAGAGGAGGGGATATAGCAACCAACAAAGACCTGGACTGGAAGATCTGAGTGGTGGACAGCCCTCCATAAGACTATTGCCCGTATTATGACCCTCCAAGCATTAGGCGATAGTTAGGAAGGGGCCAAATTGATGTAGGCAAGGATGGACCTAATAATGGGATGAATGAGAAAATGAAACCCTAACTTGAACATCTGCTCGTACAAGCAGATCTCACCATCTCAGACATGGTAGGCCCTCTCTTCCCTCAGAGGTCTCCTAAGCTTTATAGAGGGGCTGAGGGAGTACAGATATCTAAAGCAAAGAAGGTCTACCTCAGTAACGGTACTCTCGATCTCGGCCTCCTCAGAGACGTCGACATCAATTTTAACATCGGCATCATCATCATTGTCTAACTCAATGTCGGCCTAACCAGACGTTGATGGATTACTGGTTAACCTCTGAGCGAACTCAGCTCCTGTGATGGCCCACAGGGGAATGGAGTCAAGAATGGGTGGAATAGCCACACTCGGCTCAATAACCTCAACCTCTGAGGAAGAGGAAGAGGTTCTTGAATTATTATGGGACGCGGTCCGGTTAGAGACCTCGACTTGATCATGGGCCTGATCTTGCCGAGTTGTGAAGTCCATGGCCTCCTGGAATGAATCCACAAACATAGGGTCTGAGGTGGAAGACTCAGACTCAGACATCGGTACTGGTTCGGCAGGGACTTCCGCTTGGCTAAATGGTTCCAATGGATCAGGGTATATCACCTTCAGGGGTGGTGGAAATATGGGTCTAAGAGGGAATTCTTGTGACCTACGAGCCTCCTCCTGTGCTCTTTCTATTTGCCTGATTTTTTCTAAAGTCTTCTCTTTGAGAGAAGGGAACTCCTCAAGAAGTTGGTAGAGGGGTCTGAGCATCAGAGGAAGACACTACACTTAAGGAGCTTCTAAATGACAAACAAGATTGGCTAACGAAGTAAAGCAATCTAAAGATCAAACTACCAAACCTAGGGCAAATACTGTTCGCATGAAAGTATGGAGTTCTCACCGGAAAACTCCCAAACTCGCAGAAAAATGCAAAAGTAAGAATGCTTGCAGGAAAAATGAAGGAAAAAGTATGGCAGAGGTTACCTGAGGATGAAATGGTAAGGAAGAAATTAGAAGACGCAAGAAACCACCACCCAAAAGCCTCGAGCAAAGATCTTTCTAGAGAGAGAAAGCTACAGGAACGAGTCAAGCCATAAATGAGAGAAATGAAGAAGAAATGGGGGAAATAGGGTTTAAACCCTTAAATATGGAGGAACATCTCCCAAGGCCCATCATTGCCTTGGGAGACCCAAAGGATGGCTGACAACACATGCTTTCCAGGCAAGCCAAGCTCCAGTGATGGACAAGTGTCAAATGAACATCGACACATAAGAGAAAGACCTCGGAGGTATAGAGACCCCACAATCACTTGCTCTCACATGTAACTAAGGGCTGGGGGTGATTGATATGCCCCAAGTGTCACCTCGTCCCAAAAACTAAAGCCTCGGCCAAGTCATTTCCGAAGTGGGAAATGCTCTGAGACCATGATAACAGCTCTCGGCCATAGCAAGGTAGGCCCAGGCCGACACCACCACCAACCTCATCATGGGGGGCACTGCATGTATCATAAGGGTCAGCGATACTTCAGTTCACCTGGGGATGACAACCTCAGCCTGGAGTTGGCCGAGGTCGCAGGAAGCCATACTTCTACCAAGGTCATCCTCATCAAGAAATCAGTCGATGTTCCAAGCACATGCCAGCTCAACCTCAGCTCCAGCTGACCCAATCCCTTGTCTCGACTTAACTTAGGCTGAGACCTTCATGGTCCATCTCGGATTGAACGACCAACTAGACTTTATCAACCTCGGCTTTTCCCAGGCCGAGGTCATGACCAAGAACGATGGCCGAGCACCTGTTGACATTTGGATAAGGGCACGTGGACACAAGTCAGTTAAAACAAATCATTCCCCACATGTGGGGAGAATATTTCATCATCATTCTCTACATGTGACAGATGTCTTCCTCATATTGGCTATATCAACACACACACATGCTCATTGCATGCATGGGGGGTACATTACACCCCCTAGGTACTATATATAAAGGTCATCCTCTACCTTGCAAAGTGTCCGAAATTAACAACCCTAGCTAAAACTCCATTTAAATACACAGTAGAGAGAAATCTTGAGAGATTGTATCCATGGCCATTAGAGCCCTCATACAGTGATACACATAATACACTTTCACAGTGGATGTAGGCCAGATTAGCTGAACCACTTATATTTTGGTGTGAATCCTCTTCTCCTCACCTCCTTCTACTATATGTGTTTGTACTCTTATCCTGCCATTATTAACATTGAATTGAGCTCACAAACACCTTGAAGGGTGGTGTTGCTTCCAGCATCATCAGTCACCACTATTGTTGCTCGGTAAGTTAATAGTGTAATAACCACTAGGTTACAATAGGTTTCCTAAGCACCTCCACAACAGATGGTGGCACCAATTTATACTCACCCAGAGCAGTCAAAATGGGAGAGAGTCAGAGGGATCTTTCAGAAGGGCCATCTACCAGAGTTTTCGAGAAATGCGGACGTTTTATTAGGTAGTCAATGGAAGGAGGACATTTAAAGTCATTTACGTATGGTGGATTATAGTGACTCAAACAAATTTTTGCGAATTTTAAGATTCTAGGAGCAACGTTATAGTGGTAGGAGTTAGTCACCACATCTGAGGAGATAAACTCTTTGATTATGGAGAATTTTGGGTGTGGTTCGACAATAAGTTCTTTCCATCTGTTGTTCAAACAGATATACAGAGGAGATTTGTAGACTTACCACAAGAGGGCTGGATAGTGGATGAGTCTGTGGAAAAAATTACTTGTTTAGCAAACTTTGTTCCCCTTGAGGTGGACACGAAGGAGAAAAGAGTCTTTAAGTGTGATGATGGACTTAAGGGTAGAAGTCGCTAGCACTTTTTTGGAAATTTGAATTGGATGACTTATGCCTATATTGTTAATTTCGTACTTTTATAATGTCAATATCATCACTTATGTGTGAAAGGAACCAAGAGATTTGGAGAGTCTAGCTAGTAGGGAAAGACTGGATGTATCGGTGCTCTTGAGGCACCACAATTGGATACTTAATGAGGGGGACCGTTTAAAATATTCAGATCAAAGAAAGTCTGATCAAGTGATAATGGATTCACACAGGGTTATCAGGGCCAAAAACATATTCCACAGGGCTAGCAAAGCAAAGGGAACAATGGGGGTAGCCATCAGGGCCAAGGCTACTAGGGCTCGAGAGTAGGGCAACCCTATGGTTAGTGGGGCCAGAGGCAGGGGAATTATAGAGGGAGGTTTTTTATATATGGAGAGTAGGAACACATGCGTCGATCTTGTCCGCAACAAGTTAGGGGACAGGAGTAGGGTGCCCAGCAGGGGTGATAATTATAGCAGTTTTGGTTCAGTTTAGACGTGAGTATTATGTCCAAGAACCATCTGAATATCCAGTGCTATTGGTAATTAAAAGTATTAGTTTTATCCATGGGTAAATGGGGTAAGTTTTACATGACACGAGTGCATCACAGTATTTTTTTAGTGCTAGATTCGCGTGTGAGATGGGTTTAGTGGATATATCATTAGTATTAATACTATGTGTATATAATTACCATTAGGTAGCGGGGATATCTTTGGTTCCATCTATAGGGGAGAGGGTGTGGACACTAGGAGGATATCTTTTTATAGATCTACTCATTTTGGAGAGATATGATATGCGAGTATGATGTTATCCTAGGTATGGAATGGTTAGCGATAGTTTGAGCGATGGTGGACAGTTATAATAAGGCTATCGTGTTCGCTGTACCAGGAAAGGATGTGTTACTTTTGTGACATCTCAACTGAAAGAGGGATGATCCCGCATATAGATATTATAATGTAGATGATACTTTCGAGAGTATAGTTTTCTCGTTATATTCGATCTCGGTGCGTAGGGACTTTACTGATGTGATTCGGGATATATCAAGTTTATCGTCGAGCGAAGACATTGAGCTCGTTATTGATTTAGAGATGGGGACTTAGTGTTTGTATGAGCATCATATGGTACAACACATTTAAAAATGTGGGAGCAGAGAATTAGACTTATACATCCGAGGACAGGATTTTGAGTGTCCCGATTATGTGCTTTGAGCCAAAGGATCTCGATGATCGAGAATACTAGGTGATAGTATATCGAGGGAGTTCCTTGATCGGATTCCATTCGAGAGATGTCCCACGTATGAATCCCAATGAGAGCCAGGAGTGGTAAGACATTGTTGGATGCTAGGGCATCAATTTTGAATGTTAATCATTGTATGTGTGGAGAAAACACTTTGAGCTAAAAGCTATTATACTATATAAGGCCAATGGATCCGAGTACTGCTCTGTAGGAAGCACTGGGAAAATGTTTGTACCACTATTTAATAGGTGGAGTAATCTCAAGAAGAATCAAATTACAATTAGTAAGGTAATTGAGAATACCTTTACTGAATAGCCACGTCGTGTATGTGGGGTCGAGTTTGAAATAAATATGTTACGTCTGTAACGTTTGTGCAAATATGCATGGGATATAAGGTGTATGGGCTCACTAGTTAGTTTGGCTTGTAGTATTGCCCAGGATAAGGGGACATGGTAATAAATGTGTTGAAACGTATGCCTGTGGGGTAGTTGAAGAAGAATACAAAAAGTAAGATGGACTGAAATTCGTTGGAGAAAGAAAAATAGTCTGAATATGCATACAATAAGGAGAACTATTGTACTCGAGATGGGTTGAAAGACTGTGGAGACACACATCAAAGATATCTCCTGCCAAGGGAGAATCCAACAGTTTTGAGAAGTACATCGAAGTCATACTCAATCAAAGTCTGAGGATATCTTGTGCATAATTAGGATGTTGATTTGTAGTGCACATTTGTGGAGAAGATGCATGGGTCAGAGTTTTTTGCATACCCCAGGAAGGGGAGTAATATGTACCACGTAACATGGAATATAAAATGTGTGGATCCGTGTGGAGCGAGATAAATCAAACTTTATCTCCAGGTGCACCATCCGTTAGAAGGAAAAAGCTTGGTCTAAAATGATCAACCAGAATTTTGCAATAACTGGTGATTTCAGGGACAAAATGGATAGGTAGACTGATAGAGTCATTGCTAATTTGGGTGAGTTATACTATTGGGTTATGTGCCCAATATTTCATTAAAGGAAAGGGAGCAGTCGGCATAAAGTTCCTCCCAACATTGTTGTGGATCAAGAAGAGATCCTTAAGTCCCACCTCTGATAGGGATTATCAGGAGGCGATGGGGACAAAGTTGCATTTTGACCAAGACTTATTACTCGTAGACCAAGGAATATACGGGAGAGGCGACTAAAATGTTAGAGAATGCGAGGGATGCGTATTTTGGATTTTTGGGAAATTGGAAGGAGTAATTACCATTAGTAGAATTGCGTGTAATAACTAGTACTGATTTATTATTGGCGAGGTGCTTTTTGAGGTTTAGTACGAGATACCTTGTCATCCTCCTTCTGGATGGTTCGAGGTGGGGGATAACAAACTTCTTGGGATGAACGGGATTCAGAGTCCGTCGGCAAGGATTGGGTTAATCAGAATTTATTCCATGTAGCTCAGGAATGTCGTAAGAGTTACGTCACTGTGAACCAATGTTTTTAAAGTTTGAAATTTATGGCTAGGTGCTATTACAGATGTCTAACATAGAGGGCGATATGGTTTGGAGAAAAGGGGAGTTGGCAGCTAGGGATGTTGGGGCCTTTCCTCGGTATGAAGTTGATAGAGTCGGTGGTGTATAGGTTCGTCTTGTTCGAGCATCTTTAGTAGGAGCACAATGTGTTTTGTGTATCATCGTCAAGGTAAGACTTCAAAAAAATGTAGTCTATCATTATAAAGTGATTTGAACAGACTGGTCGCTAGTTTTGGGCCATATTGAGTAGGCCTTCAGTTAGGATGGTACCACTAGTGGATGCACAATGAATGTACCATAATATTATCATGATTTGATTTGGGGTATGTAAGGATGCCATGCGGGTAAGGATCCGAAGTTTTTGGTGCCAAACATGTCCGAATTTCGCGGACAAAATTCCTTTGTAAGGGGAGCATGTAACACCCCGTATTTTTGGAAATATATAAATTACATGCGTGCTCGTAATTTAATTAATTTGAGAAATAAAGTGAATTGAATAAATATTGATTGGAGAATATTGGATTAATATTTTTGTGTTATTATATTTACTTGTGTGATAAGTAAATGAAATTGTATTATTTTATATTACATCGTAAGTGGGAAAAAACGATGGGTTAACCGGATCTTATTCGGGATACGTGTGTGGGCTTATGTTACGAATAACATGGTTAATTGATAATAGGTGACTCTGATCGTTATTCTGAGTGCATGGATGATCCAGGATGGGTTGAGATAGTCAGAATTAGTTGCTCGGGGGTTGTAATCGGGTTCTGAGGGCTCTTAAGCTAGATGGGACACGTACGGAGGTATTCAGGTCATTTTAATGTTATTATTTAACCTAATTTCGGGATTAGGGGAATATAAAAGGGTTTTAGAGAAGCAAGGTAGAAATATATCATTCTAAATCATCTTATCTTGAGAGAAAGGCAAGAGGAGATGGGGAATTCAAGAAAAAATGTAAGGACACCATGCGAGGAGGAGATTAAACGATTTCGGGGTTTGGATCATTGTGGGTTGAGGATGTTAAGGAGAAAGATCAGATTTCTATAATTATAGGTAAGTGTCTAACTTGATTTGATAATATATGTTGTGTTTTAGTTCATATAATAATTGGTGAGAAATAAATATGAAATTTTGGGGTGGGATTCACATGTCAATGTGGGTTTTTGAGAAAGATTTCATGAGAATTGAATTGAGAGAC
The DNA here is from genome assembly GCA_949130495.1 of Sambucus nigra. Taxonomy (NCBI): domain Eukaryota; kingdom Viridiplantae; phylum Streptophyta; class Magnoliopsida; order Dipsacales; family Adoxaceae; genus Sambucus; species Sambucus nigra. Next base: position 99,924,053 of record OX422217.1, read on the forward strand.
ATATTATATGAAATCTGAGATGAATCCTATATAAAAGCTAGAATTTTGATTTAAAAATCTGAATTAGAATCATGATGGGAATAGGTGTGATCCTAATTGATGAATCTAGAAAATTAGTGGAATTTGATGTGAGAAATCACGTGAATTAATTCGAAAAAATTTATGGTCGAGTCCCATAGTGTAATGATTTCTTGATGAATTAAATCGATAGAACATGTACTCTTATGAGTTATATTGATAGGATAGTGTAAATTAATGCTCGGATGATTATTGGGAATGATTTTGATTGATAAAATGGGTAGAACTTTGTAACAAACAAAACAACCCATTTTGGCCAAACCCAGGGGCGAACCGGTTCACCCCATTGCCGAACCGATTTGGCTGCTCAGCTTGGCCGTGCATGATGATTAGGCATAAATTATGTCACTAACCTATTCCTTTCGAGGGGTTGTTGTTGGTACCTTAATGAGCCCCACAATGAAGTATGGGCAGCCGAAGTGCAAGCGTTCTATGGAACCCTTATCTGCACCGGTGATTTTGTTTTTTAGGCACGTGTGGACGGACAACGCATCCCTTTCTCCCTCGATATTCTTGCCCAGAATCTAGAAGAAATGGATGTCCCAAACCCCCCATCGACTTCACGTACCCCAACACACTTTCCCCCATCGATAAAGCTGGTTGCATTGCTCGTATAGCACCAAGTGAGGTTTGGGCTACCGAAACATTTTCGGTCGGGCAGATGAGCGAAAAGGCGTGTATCAAGTTTGAAATTATCTGCACCAATATCCTACAAACCTCGAATGATTCCGTAATCTGACCCCGACAAGCAACTACATTGTATCACCTTTTTACCGCAACACCCCGATCAACCTGGCCCATATCATTTACAATGACATATTCTTTGCAGCCTTGGACAAAAAGGGTGTCATCCTTCTCCCGTATGCTCGGATCATAACGTCTATTCTAGCCAACATGCTCATTGTTCATCTCAACGGGTCCCTTCACCTTCGCAATCCTCTTGGGCAAGGCACCCATAATAAGAGTGAGCGCCAACGTTGAGATTATCTGCACCCGACAAGTGGAGGCGGTGGAGGACGATGATGATGATACGGAGATGGATGATTTGGAGGATGATGAGTATTCCGAGGAGGAAGCCGCTGGGGGTGCCAACGTGAGTATGGGTGAAGGTGACGAGGGTGAATACAACGAGGACGACAATTCTAATTTTGAGCCCCCGGGAGCCAACTTTCATATGTGACTCACAACGCTGGAAGCCCGATTCAATCGGTTTATCAATTAATACAACACTCACTTGGAGGAGGACCGACGGGTATATCAGTGGGATACGAGCATGCTACATTGCCTCCAAGGTGAAATCTACCTGATGACAATGGGGTGTTCCTCGCCCTGCCTATTTCTATGACCCGTATGGCCCAAATGCTCCCGAAACTTCTCCCCCTCTCCCACAGTAGTTGTTCTTTCTAGGCTGCTCATATAATGTTTCGCATTTACTTTTTCCACAACTTTATATGTTCTCTAGATATATAATGGATTAGATTACATATCATGTGTGTTTAATGGTTGCTTTTGTATATTGCATCTTCTACTTTGTTCCATTTTTGTTGTTTCTCTCCTTAATTTAGCTTTTAGTCCTTATTACATCGGGACTTTGCAAAAATCTAAGTTACCGGGGGGGGGGGGGGGGGGGGGGGGATGCGCTTTCAAATTTCACAAAGTGCAAATTGCTAAAAAACTATTAAAAAAATTAGAAATTTTCAAAATTTCCAAAAAATTAAAAATTCAAAAAATCCAAAAATATTTTTCTTCAAAGTAAATAAAAATTGGAATTTAAATTTTTTAAAAATATCACTGAAATTTTGTTCAAAGTCTCAAACTTGTAAATTTCATTTGCTCAAAGCCAAAATTGACCAAAGATGGAAATTGAGGCCTTAACGAATAAGTGTGGAGATTAATCAACCCGATGAGATTTCGAGCCTATCAATTTTTTCTGAGTTTTTAAAATCAATTTGAGTTTATGATAAAATGTATCCTTTCATTTCGAGCCATAAAAAGTTGTAAAAAAATCATTTTAGCAAACCAAGTTGAGCCAAATAAAATGTATCGTTTCGTTTGATAACCCGAAAAACCCATAACCCCCGAAAGTGAGAAAACTGAAAAATTAAGTAATAGAAATAAAAGAAAAATGCTAAGAAAAAAAGAGAAAATGAGCAAAAGCCCGAAAAGGCACTAATGGATATCATAGAAGATTTTTCAATTTTGAATTTTCCCTTTTTACCCAACACACCTTATAATCGAAAAAGTCCTAATTGAGTCCGGATTGTGTAGTTAATTATCGCGTGGAGAGTTAAAACACAAAAATATAATAGAAGAGATTAGTCGGTGTGTATAAAAGGCGATGTTCCCATTTCCCAATGACCGCAACCTGATGAAGAGATCTTTTCACCCATAAATTTTCGTCTTTCAATTTTGTGTGCGTGAATTCGTGTTCCAATGCATTTAATCATTATATCACGTATATCGAGCAAAATATCCACTTTTTGAGTGATTCGTTTGTGAGAGCATTCCGTGAGATTTTGAAATCAAAACGAATTTTTGAAAAAGTAACGTCATGATCAATCGGTGGAAATTTGCGGTTAAATTTTTGTCTTCGCACACACACTCGACAAATTGAGATTTGAGCATAAAAATATATGGTGATTATTTTTCGAAAAGTTTGAATTATATAATTTTTAGGTATTTTTAATATTATTGAGTCGAAAATCGAATTTTGTGGGTATATTCACTCCAAACCCTCACGAGACAAACCTCGTCCTACTAGGGTGACCTAGGGGTTTAATGTCTTGTTGCATATACTAAATGCAATCACTTGCCCGAGAAAGTGGTATTCTATCTTAATAAAATTAAATTTCAAGAGTTGAGCCTTAGTGAAGTTCGTTTACATTTCTCGGGACACGCAAAGCTTTAAGTTAGGGGGATTTGATTAGGCAAAAATTCTTCTGGATTTATCCCCTTAATTTTGTAGCTTTTAGCACCTCGAATAATGTAAGTCATATTGATTTATCTCATTTATATGCTATTGACAATTCCCACATAGTGCCTCGAGTTTTATGTATTTTTCATACTTTTTACAGGTATTTAATGCAACTGAAGAGAAGAGGAATCCAAAGTTGAGAAAACAACAAAGGAAGGAAAGTCGAAGGGCAAAATAGTCATTCACATCTAGAGTTCGAACGAGGAACCAACATGAAAAATGAAGACCACGCGTCTAGATGCGCGTAGGAAGAAACGACATCCCAAACCGAGCCCTAAATTAGAAGTTACAGAGATTCAAAGATGAGAGGAAAATCAAGAGAAAGGAAGAAAGGAAGATTTCCAAGATCGGACAGGACTGGTCAATACAAGTAGAGAACCGATCCGGAAGGAATCCAATCTCTGAATAAATTTCACCACTGGATCGAACCATCCATGCCTAAAAATGAACTGATTCAGAGGATATCCATGCCTTGTGAAAAATTAAACACCGGACCGATTCGAAGACAGAAGAAAACAAATCGGTCCGGGTCCTTGAAGATCTCTATATAAAATTGAATACCAGACCGAACCGAAGAATCCAGTCAGACTGATTTGATTGAGATTTTCCCAGATTTGTTATTTCCAGTCTAGAGTTTTACTTGGTTTAAACTCTATAAAATTTCGTAGTGTATTTATTTTAACTTATTGTCAGACATAAAAAGAAGAGGAGTTCGAGTAGTTTTAGTTTTAAAGGGCTCTTGCATAGAAGAACCCTAGTTTTGAAGATTTGTTGCAATTAATACAAGATTCAAAGTTTATTTCCTGATTTCCTCATTGCAAGTAACATTTAATTTCCGCTTTAAATTTCTTTCATAGTTTAGTAGATTAATTCTTAATTCCTAGTTTCATATCTTAATTCAAAAAATTTATTCTCAAAATTTCCAAAATAGTCATGAATTCATGCACTTTAAAACTTGTGTTTTCAGTTAATTTAATCATGTTCGACTAAGTTTTTAAGGGTTGGGCGCATGAACCCAACCCGATGTAATTTACCCGTGTAGAAAATATGGTTTGAATTGAAATTTGAATGAATCGTGTTGTGTAGTTTGCACAACCATTTTAGACCTTTTAACCTCGTTTGCCCTAGGTAACTGGGGTGATTAAGGATGCAATGCGAGGGAAGCTATTCCGCACCGCTTTATTTTTACCTTTGGTTATGTATGATGCGGGCTAGCACCCTCATATATGTCATGCTTAGTATTACTAAAGACTGGGTTCAATCAAACTATCTAATTCAAAATCTAGTATTCAATACGGTAAACGTACTAGTTTGGGGGATTGTAACCCGACCAATCTTTCCTTATTCATAGTTAATTCATTCAATAGATTTGTTCCTTTACATGTAGTTTAGTTGTTAGTTAATTCACATTTAGTTAGTAAATTTTTCTATTCATCTTAATCACCTTTTCCATTTCTTTCGAGAGTCAATTTTAGGGCCAGTCGTCTATTCCGTGTCGTTACGATTCTTCGTCCTAATTCCCTATGGAGACGATCCCTACTTATTGGGTTTACTACTAACGCGACAGGCTTGCACTTGAGCCTATATCATCACGCACACTAGATACATATTTGTGGTCACGTCAAGTTATTGGCGTCGTTGCCGGGGAATTACGTAAACTTTAAGTTAGTTGATTCAATCCCAAATTTGATTCCAAAATAATAAAAAAAATCCAAAAAAAATTCAGAAAATAAAATGCCAAAAAGAAATCATCTCTCAAAATTCCTTTCATGCAAAATCAAGAACAAACTCCTCAAAATACTCCAATAAGAATTCATGAAACCCCATCGTTGAGTATAATTCCAAAAGCCCTCGCGTTCCATAATTCTGGGCTCCACCTCCTACCCCTCCAAACTCCATCACGAGTCACACGCTGAGTCACAAGCCAAAACACTGAGTGAGGACTCTGAGTACATTAAAGAGAGAGCCATGTCGGATATGGCTAGTTTCGGTACAGGTGAGGGAAATTTGTCGTATCATCCCATGAAAGAACTCCTATTTCCTGGGCGAACTATCACCCCTGGTTGCATTTTACTACCGTATAATGCCGGTCAATTACTTTTTTATAATGGGATGATACAAATTCTTTCAACGTTTCACGACATGGATTCAAAGCAACCATATCTCCATATTTGAGAGTTCAAAGAGGCGTGCGAAACCTTTAGTGATCAAGCTTGCACGCAAGATGTCATTCGCCTAAAGCTTTTTCCTTTTTCCTTAAAGGATAGAGCTAAGGCTTGGCCTTGGTCTTTACCACCGAACTCGATCATATCATGGAAGGATATGCAAACCAAGTTTCTTTCAAACTTCTTTCCACCACATAAAACTAATTATGTCAAGGCTCAAATCCAAGAGTTTATACAACGAGTTAATGAGTCATTTGACAAGTGTTGGGAATGATTCCAAGAGTTGGTTAACGCTTTCCCCCATCATGGATTTGAGAAACATCACTTTATCTATTTCTTCCATCACGGGCGTACGATAGCATCTAAACGACTGGTTAAAACAATGTGTGAAAGACCATTTTGGGAATTAGATGCAAGTGACGCTGAGGCTCACCTTAAGTATGTCGCCGAGACTACTCAAGTATAGGACACATCCGATCCTAATGCCCAAAACTGACTACCTCGATAAGTGTCCACTACTCTTGTTGCGTTTGATCTTTATCGATTGAATCATGATACCGACTTGATCAATTTGAGAAGAGTATGAGGGACCTACTTTAGGTAGGATTGAAAGAATCTATCGGATCCACCTGTGCGGTGAAAGAAAAAGTGTGCGCTATTTGTGAGGCGAGCCAGTCAACAAAGGAACGTCCAACGATACCCTTCTATAAAACTATGCATACCGAGCAAATGGAAGCAATAGTAGGTTTTAAGGGAAATTTTAACTCCCCTAATGGGAACTCGTATAACCCTTTATGAATAAACCATCCTGGTTTTAGCTACTGGCAACAACAAGCTACATTGAATCTACATTTACATATTGCCTTACCTTCACCCCCTCCTCAATTTCAGCAAGATCCACCTATGCAAGTACACATGCAAGCTCCACCTCCAAGCCCATACATTACCCCACCGTGGAGGACTCTTGATTACAACTTAACCCAGTTTATCCAGTCTCAAAATGCAACCAATGCCAAGTTTGAGCGTATGTTCACTGAGAGGCAAACGAACTGATCTAAGTTGCAATCTTCATTAAGTGTCCAAGAGAAGGGCAAATTTTTAGCTCAAGGCCAAATACCTCCTTAAAGTCAAGCCAATATTAGGTCTACATATTTCTATCAGTAAGATAAATGCCAAGTTGTTATCACTCTACGTAGTGGGTGAGTCATTAATTTATCACCTCCCTCACGTGAGAAGCCAAAAGATAAGGAGGTTTCACCCGACATGAAAGAAGCCAAAGATGCCTCCTTGAATGAGGGTGATAAGGAAGACATTAGCGAGCCCAAAGTTATTATGAAATCGCCCTCCGCTATTCCGTTCCCTCAATGGATGGCCCCACCTCAAAAGGGAGCCTCCTGTGAAGATGTGCTTGATGTTCTTAAACAAGTGAAGCTGAATTTTCAATTCTTTGATGCCATCCAGTAATTTCTCGCCTATGCCAAGTTCATTAAAGATATTTTGACTGTGAAAAGACGGCTAAAGGTGAAGAAGAATGGCTTCCTAGCAGTGAATATGAGCTCCGTTCTACTTAACGACCTTTCACCCAAATTTAAAGATCCGGGTGCACCCATGATCTCATGTGTTATTGGAGAACGTCGAATTGAGAGAGCCTTATTAGACTTAGGTGCTAGTGTTAATATATTCCCTACTCCATTTACAGGCAACTTGACTTGGGTGACCTTAAGCCCACACGAATCACTCTCCCATTAGCGAATCGCACAATGAAGATACCTCGATGGATTAATGAGGACGTGATAGTCCAAGTGGAAACTTTCTACTTCCCGATAGACTTTGTCGTTTGGGACCCGGATCCATCCATTCTAGCAACCATGTTCCTATCATTCTAGGCCGCCCATTCTTAGTTATGACTAATGCCTTAATCAATATATAAAATGGCCAAATACAACTCACTTTTGGGAACATGACACTCGAGACAAACATCTTCAACGTTGCTAATCAAATGGGTGACGAAGATGAAATCCATACGGTTGACCTCATAGAGGAGGTCGTAGAAGAGCACATCGAGAGAACCATGGGTGGTGACTCGTTAGAAGCATTCCTAGTGAGAGGTGATGAAAGTGAGATCCCATACACCGAGTATGAGTGAGAGGTAAAGGAGTTGAAAGCCATATTAGACGAGGGAGCGTCGTTAGAGGAGTTGAGAGGTGTTCATTAGGTTTTTAGATTCGAGGAATTACCACCGAGGGAGTCATGCTTGACACCTTCCGAAGAGAAACTTCCCACCCTCGAATTGAAGAAACTGCCCTCTAATGTGAAATATGTTTTTCTAGGAGAGGATGAGACATTTCCTATTATTGTCTCCTCTAGCCTAGATAAAGAGCAAGAGGGTAAGTTGCTAAAAATTCTGAGGAAGCACAGAGGTGATTTTGGTTGGTCTATAGAGGATTTTAAGGGTATAAGTCCCCTAATTTGTACCCACAAAATCCACCTCAAGGAGGACGTGAATCCCTCGATGGAAATGCAAAGGTGACTAAACCAAACCATGAAAGAAGTTGTTAGAGTGGAGATTATAAAGTTGTTAGATGTCGGGATTATCTACCTTATCTCGGATAGAAAATGGGTGAGCCCAATTCAAGTCGTCCCGAAAAAGTCGGGAATGACGGTGGTCGAAAATGCTAAAGGTGAATTAATTCCTCAACGCACCACCATCGAGTGGTGTGTTTGCATTTATTATCGGAAACTCAATACCGGGATGAGAAAAGATCATTTCCCCTTACCTTTCATCGACCAAATGCTTGAACGCGTAGCGGGCCACCCATATTATTGCTTTCTTGATGGTTATTCTGGTTATAACCAAATCGAGGTAGATATACTTGATCAAGAGAATACGACTTTTACATGTACATTTCGTACGTTTTCCTATAAACTTATGCCTTTTGGATTGTGTAACGCATCCACGACCTTTTAAAGCTGCATGTTAAGTCTCTTTAGTGACATGGTAGAAAGAGGACTTGAGGTTTTCATGGACAATTTTATCGTTTTTGGCCCCTCTTTTGACCAATGTCTAGAGAATCTTGAGAAGTTATTTCCCAGTGTGTGGAGAAGAACTTAGTCCATAATTGGGAAAAATGACACTTCACGGTTACTGAGGGCATAGTTCTAGGTCACCTAGTCTCATCTGAGGGAATAGAAATTAACCAAGAAAAAATAAATGTCATAGTCGAGCTTCCCTCGCCTAAATCACCAAAGGACGTGTTCTCCTTCTTGGTCCATGCAGGTTTTTATAGACGGTTTATTAAGTATTTTAGAGCCATCTCTAGACCCTTGAGTAACCTCCTTATGAAGGATGCACCCTTTGAGTGGAATGACGCATGCCAAGAGGCTTTTGATAACTTGAAAAGCATGCTAATTTCCGCTCCCATCATGCAAGCTCCAAATTTGTCTCTTCCATTTGAGCTTATGTATGATGCTAGTGATTATGCGATTGGGGTTGTTTTAGGGCAAAGAAAAGACAAGAAAGATCATGTCATCTATTACGCTAGTCGGGCGTTAACTGGGCCACAACTTAACTACTCCACCGTGGATAAAGAGTTACTAGTGGTTATTTTTTCTTCGGACAAATTTCACTCATACCTTGTTGGGTCGCCCATCACTTTCTTTAGCGACCACGCGAGCCTTAAATATCTCCTTACTAAGAAGGATGCAAAGTCGTGCCTCATAAGGTGGATCCTACTCCTACAATAGTTCAATCTCTCTATAAAAGATAAGAAAAGGCTAGAAAATGTCATTGCCGACCATTTGTCACGGCTCTCGTCTGACGTGCCTAGTGATTCGATACCCATAGATGAGTATTTTTTAGATGAGCATCTATTTGCTACTTCTTATCTACCTTTGTTTGCGGACATCGTTAACAATCTTATCATAGGAGTCGTTTCTCCCAGATGGACACCGCAAGAGAAAAAAATCTTCACTTGGTCCCGCATGTTCTTCTTTGATAACCCATTCCTATTTAAATATTGTGAGGACCAACTCATTCAAAGATCCATATCGGATGAAGAAATTCAAGATGTGACACAATTTTATCATACAAAATCTACTAGAGGCCACTTCTCCAAGAATAAGACGGTCGGTAAATTCTGCAAAGCGTCCTCTATTAACCCACAATATTCTAGGATGTGAACGCCTATTGCAAATCTTGCAATAGATGCCAAAGGATGGGAGTTATTACCCACCACGACATATTGCCTCTAACCCCTATACTCGTCATTGAGTAATTTGATTGATGGGGTGTTGACTTTATGGGACCTTTCCCTCCCTCCTTCGTCTTCTTATACATCCTCATCATGATAGACTACTTCTCCAAATGGGTGAAGGTAATAGCTACCCGAACGAATGGAAACAAGGTGGTGGTTAAGTTCCTACAAGAACACATACTTTCTTGCTTCGGTGCTTCGAAGGCGATCATAAGTAATAACAACACACATTTTTACAATAAGACGTTTGAAAAGTTAATGAGAAAGTATGGGGCCTCCACATGGTTGGGACGACTTATCACCATCAAACAAGTGGGCAAGACAAGCTAGAAAATCGTGAGATCAAAACCATCCCTGAAAAGATCGTCGATCCTACCCAGAAAGATTGGTCACTTCGATTAAACGATGTGTTATGGGCTCCCCGTACCGCCTACAAGAACCCCCTTGGGATGTACCCATTTCGTTTTGTCTATGGCAAGCCTTGCTATCTCCTCGTGGAGCTAGAGCATAAAGCCTATTGGGCCATTAAGAGGTTGAATTACAATCTTGATAAAGTCAACAAAACTCCCAAGCCGGTGAAACTCGCAATCTGGTAGGGCGAATGAGCGAAAAGGTGCGTATCACATTTCAAATTGTCTGCGCCAATATCCTACAAACCTCGAATGATTCAGCAATGCGACTCGGCAAGCGACTCTTGTGTATCACCTTTTTAACCGCAACACCCCGATCAACCTGACCCATGTCATTTACAAAGACATATTATTTTTTACCTTAGACAAAAAAGGTGTCACCCCTTTCCTGTATGCCTGGATCAAAACTTCTATTCTAGCCGACATACTCATTGTTCATCCCAACGCGTCCCTTCGTCTTCCCAATCCTCTTGGGCAAGGAACCCGTACCAAGAGTGAGCGCCAGCGGGAGATTATTCGCGCCCGATAAGTGGAGGAGGCGAAAGACGATGATGATGATACGGAAACTGATGATTCAGAGGATGAGGAGGATTCCGAGGAGGAAGTCACTGGGGACGCCGACGTGAGTATAGGTGAAGACGACGAGGGTGAATACAATGAGGCCAATAATTTTGATTTTGAACCCCCGGGAGCCAACTTTCATATGCGACTCACAGCGCTGTAAGCCCGATTTGATGGGGTTATCAATTAATACAACGCTCACTGGGAGGAGGACCGATGGGCATATGAGCGGGATACAAGCATGCTACATCGCCTCCAAGCTGTAATGTACCATATGACCATGGGTGCGCCTCGCCCGGCCTATTTTTATGATACGTATGACCCAAATGCTCCCGGAACTTCTCCCCCTCCCCCTCAGTAGCTGTTCTTTCTAGGATGTTCATATAATGTTTCGCATTTCCTTTTTCCACAGGTTTTTATGTTCTCTAGATATATAATGGATTTTATTACCAATCATGTGTGTTTTATGCTTGCTTTTGTATATTACATCTTGTACTTTGTTCCATTTTTGTTGTTCCTCTCTTTAATTTAGCTTTTAGTCCTTTTTGCATTGGGAAATTGCACAAATCTAAGTTACCGGGGGGGGGGGGGGGGGTGCGCTTTCAAATTTCACAAAGTTCAAATTGCTAAAAAACTAGTAAAAAAAATTAGAAATTTTCAAAATTTCCAAAAAAGTGAAAATTTCGAAAAATCCAAAATATTTTTCTTCAAAGTAAATAAAAATTGGAATTTAAATTTTTCAAAAATTTCATCGAAATTTTGTTCAAAGTCTCAAATTTGTAAATTTGAAATTGCACAAATCCAAAATTGACCAAAGATGGAAATTGAGCGAAAATTGACGGCTTAACGAATAAGTGTGGAGATTAATCAACCTAGTGAGATTTTGAGCCTATCGATTTTTTCTGAGTTTTTAAAATCAATATGAGTTTCTAAGTTTTTAAAATTTATCATTTCGTTTGACATCCCGAAAAACCCATAACCCTCGAAATTGAGAAAATCGAAAAATTCAGCAATTAAGTCCAATTTGTGTGAAAATGAAAAGGGGAAATAAAAGAAAAATGCTCAAGAAAAATAGCAATAAAATAAAAATGCTAAGAAAAAAAGAGAAAAAGAAGAAAAAATGAGCAAGAGCCCGAAAAAGCACTAATGGACATCATAAAAGATTTTCCAATTCCGAAGTTTCCCTTTTTACCCAATACACCTAATAACCAAAAAAGTCCTAACCGAATCCGGATTGCGAAGTTAATTGCCGCGTGGAGGGCTAAAACACCAAAATATAATAGAAGAGATTAGCCGTGTGTATAAGAGGCAATGTTCCCATTTCCCAATGACCATAACTCGATGAAGAGATCTTTTTACCCATAAATTTTCGTCTTTCAATTTTGTGTGCATGAAATCGTGTTCCAATGTATTTACTCATTATATCATGCACACCAAGCGAAATAGAAAATTTTCGAGTGATTTGTTTGTGAGATCATTCCGTGAGATATTGAAATCAAAATGAATTTTTGAAAAAGATACGTAATGACCAATCGGTGGAAATTTGTGATTAAATTTTTAACTTCGCACACACACACGACAAATTGAGATTTGAGCATAAAAATATATGGTGATTATTTTTTGAAAAGTTTGAATTATACAATTTTTAGGTATTTCGAATTTTATTGAGTCGAAAATTGAATTTTGTGGGTATATTCACTGCAAAATCTCACGAGACAAACCTCGTCTTACTAGGGTGACCTAGGGGTTTTACGACTTGTTTCTTATGATAAATGCAATCGCTTGACCGTGAAAGTGTTATTCTATCTTAATAAAATTAAATTTTAAGAGTTGAGCCTTGGTGAAGTTCCTTTACATTTCTCGGGACACACAAAGTTCTCAGTTAGGGGGATTTGATTAGGCATAAATTCTTCTGAATTTATCCCCTTAATTTAGTAGCTTTCAGCACCTCGAATAATGTAATTTGCATTGATTTATCTCATTTATATACTACTGAAAATTCTCACATAGTGCCTCGAGTTTTGTGTATTTTTCCTGCTTTTTACAGGTATTTAATGCAAGTGAAGAGAAGAGGAATGCAAAGATGAAAAAATAACCAAGGAAGGAAAGTCAGAGGGAAAAATAGTCATTTCACATATAGAGTTCGAATGAGGGACCGACATGAAAAATGAAGACCTCGTGTCTATATGCGCATAAGAAGAAACGACATCCCAAACCGAGCCCTGGATCCGAAGTTACGGAGATTCAAAGATGAGAGGAAAATTAATAGAAAGGAAGAAATGAAGATTTCCTAGACCAGACCGGACTGGTCAATACAAGCAGCAAATCGATCCGAAACGAAGCCAATCTCTGATTAAATTTCACCAGCGGACCAGACCGGCCATGCCTAAAAACGAACCGATCTGGAGCAGATCCAAGCCCTATGAAAAATTAAACACCGGACTGATCTGGAGACAGAAGAAAACGAATCGATCCGGGTCCTTTAAGATCTCTGTACAAAATTGAATACCAGACCGAACCGAAGAATCCAATCGGACCAAGTCGATTGAGATTTTCCCAGATTTTTTGTTTCCAATCTAGAGCTTTACTTATTCAAACTCTTGTAAATTTCGTAGTGTATTTATTTTAACTTATTGTTAGACATAAAAAAGAGGAGGAGTTCGAATAGTTTTAGTTTTAGAGGGCTCTTGCATAGAAGAACACTAGTTTTGAAGATTTGTTTCACTTAATTCCAGATTCAAAGTTTATTTCCATATTTCCTCATTGCAAGTAACATTTAATTTATGCTTTCAATTTCTTTTGTAGTTAAGTAGATTAATTATTAATTCCTAGTTTCAGTTCTTAATTTTAAAAAAAAAAATCTCAAAATTTTCAAAATAGTCATGAATTCCTGCACTTTAAAACTTGTGTTTTCAGTTAATATAATCATGCCCGGCTATGTTTTTAAGGGTTGGGATGCATGAACCTGACCCGATGTAATTTATCCATGCAGAAAATAGGGTTTGAATTGAAATTTGAATGAATCGTGTTGTGTCGTGTCGTGTAGACCTTTTAACCACGTTCGCCCTAGGTAACCGGGGTGTTTAAGGATGCGATGCGAGGGTAGCTATTCGGCACCGCTTTATTTTTACTTTTGATTATATATGATGCGGGCTATTACCCTCATATATGTAATGCTTAGGATTACTAAAGACTGAGTTTAATCAAACGTTCTAATTCAAAATCTAGTATTCTATACGGTAAACGTACTAGGGTTTGGGGGATTGTAACCCGACCTATTGTAATACCCTGTATTTTTATGGCTTTTAAATTTGGGGATTTATTAAATTTAATTGATAATTAATTTAATATTAATTCAAAATTTTATTTTAAATATTTACTAGCATGACGAGAGTTAGTAATCATTGAGAATTTGTTGAAAATTACTAGATGAGTAAAATAATATATAAGATTGATTTTATTAAAATTGTCACGAGTGAATAAAATGACAATTACGAAAATTTAAGTCGGGACGCGCCTGTGTCGTGTCGGGACTAAATTATTATTTTAAAAGTGAATCAATTACAAGTCGCCCGTATGGTCGTTTCGAGTTCGCCAAAGTGTCTGGAAGGGTCGAGATAGTCCGAAAAGTGTACCCGAAGGTTTAGTTTGGGTCTCGGGGCATTTTTAGGCCTAATTGACATCCCGGGAGGGTATTATAAACATTTTGTATTTTTGGGTAATTAAACCCACGAATTTCCCTAAGATATATCAACTATTAGGAGTTGTCTTTTAGGGTTAACAAACACAGAACATAAGAACGGCCATTAGAGAGGAAAGTAAAGAGCTTTCCAAGAAATCCAAGGCCTAGAACTCACTCGATTGCACCGCCACCACCACCAAAACATAGATCGTGAGACGAGGAACACAGCCATATCCTCTTCATCATCAAATCAGACATTAAAATCCTAGGAAAGTATCTATCTTGCTTTGTTTTTAGTTAATGTTTCACCTATGTTAGATTAGGATTGTTAAAAACATGTTTCATGGAAGAATTTGATGACTTAGAGAATTTAAATCACATGTTTTAGAGGAAATAGATATATTCTGGACATCTCAGCATATGTAGAGGATTACCAATGAAATTATAATGTTTTAGAAGTAGGAAATCTAGAAAAGAATTAGAAGAATGGCAGTTTTATGAAAAAAATTAGGATTCTTGATAATTATGTTAATTTACCCCATTAATTCAATACCTTTGATGAATTTGTACATGTTTCACATAGGAAATCATGTATATAGGTATATATAACTAGTAATAATTTTGTTTGGGAGTTTGCGAATCGTTAATGGAGTTTTGGAAATTCATAATAACTGCTTGATCGATCGATCGACCAAGAGCATCGATCGATCGACCCCTCCTGGAAAACTGCATGTTTTCCCCTTTTTTGTTTAATCCGGATAAAATACGTAGGAACCCTTGAATATCCTTTAAATACTATAATGGCACATAAAGAGTACCAGTAGGGTCTAAGTAGACTCCGTTGAATGAAATTTGATACGGGATGAAATTATGGGTTAACGGGGGATTTCGTCACACATGAGAAATTATGCGTACGTTCACTATAGAATTGAGAGACTCGTGAAAGACATAGACCAGAAGGTTAAAGAGGGCGTACCTACTAAAATTATATTTTATTAATAAGGAATACTTCGAGAGATGAGAAGTAAGTATGAAATAAATTATAAATGAGAATAAAAGAGATGAATCCTTTATACGAGATAATTTAGTAAAATTTATGCTAAGAATGGATAATAATAATTATGGGTCGTGGGCGAACCTAATTTAGAAAATGCGAATATCTATATATATGACTGTGTACATATATTAAGTATTATGTTTGTGAATAATCATACCTGCGCTAGTTGCTATCACGGAGGTTATCGCGCTGGGACAGTCTTATCTCGATGGGACCTTTATGGGGGATATTGACTTGTACCCTAGAACATATGATTCCTTGGTACAGGCTATCTGAGAATGATAGTCAGACGGTCCTAAGAGACGTGAGGGGTATGTGCTGACCTCTTGGTGACTTGGAACTATGCTTCGCCTCCATTTTGTGTGTATTGTGTTAATACAGTTTGAGAGTGATTCCGAACTAGTATTCTCCTTAGTACGAGTGATACGGGGACTTGATAGCAGAGTATGCCAGCACCATTGATTTTATGTGGGGTGTCGATAGTATATATATTATATGAGTGACTAAAATATATATTCTTACATATATGAAAACTTTCTACTGTGTGTATAAGTAGTTAAGTAATGAATAAATGCTCCAGCTTTATAACAAGTGATCGTGAATTTTGTAACGATACTAAGTGGTTCTAAGTAACGTAAGAAAATGGAAGAGATTAATTTTCTAAAACGAAATATCATAGCCTTAGTACTCCTCGGGATAAAACTATGTGGAAAATAAGTTAGATAGACTTATGAGATCAGTAGTAGGGTAGGCGTGCACACTAGATGAGAGGTGAGAATTCTTAAGAGAGTGTCGCATACTAACATGATTGTCACATAAGCTAGTAAGCATTTTAAATACTTACTAAACTATTTTAAAACAGTTTTACACGCGGGCTTAGACCCGTTTTCTGTCATTTCTCTCTCTCTTGTACATATATGTATGTATTACAAGTGCCCAGTCACAGTGGCATCATGCATAGGTTCTTTGGATTGGACGTTCTGCAGCTTATGCGGAAGTTGCGGTCCTTTGCTTTATATGACCTCTTCATTGATTCAGTCCCTATTTTAGTTCTTCATAGCTAGGGCATGTGTCTCCCGATTTCCTATTCCGTTTTGATTTGTTAGAGATTTATGGTTATTTATATTTCTGGTATTCAGTACTCTTTGAGAGTTAACTATTGTCAGGATGATTTCATTTATGGTTTTTAAACTTGGTTTGGTTTATCTAGATGGTTTAAATTCTTGTGTTTTAGTTTCCATCCTTAGTATTTATGTGATTCTTAAACTGTTCTGTATAAAAAAAAAGGTTTTCATATTGGAAGTTAATAAAGTAAAAAGAAGACTTTAGGTTGTTTTGACACTTAGCTTAATTATTAGGGTGGTTAAATTGGAAATAATTATTTTGCGACAGTGATGCAGAGAATGAACCAACCGTTTAACCTGATTTTAATTTAATAAAGGACTGATCAACCAGTATTTAATTAGGCGGGGTGTTACACCTATATTTCCTTATTCATAATTAATTAATTCAGTAGATTTGTTCCTTTGCACTTAGTTTAGTTATTAGTTAATTTCGTTCACATTTAGTTAGTATATTTTTCTGTTCATCTTAATCACCTTTTCCATTTCTTTCGAGAGTCAATTTTAGGGTCAGTCATCTATTCCGTGTCGTTACAATTCTTCATCCTAGTTCCCTGTGGAGACGATCCCTATTTACTGTGTTTATTACTAACGCGACAGGCTTGCACTTTAGCCTATATCAGCACGCACACTAGATACATATTTGTGGTCGCGTCAAGTTATTGGAACCGTTACCGGGGAATTAGGTAGACTTTAAGTTAGTTGATTCAATCCCAAATTTGATTCCAGAATAATAAAAAATAAAAAATCCAAAAAAAAATCAGAAAATAAAATGCCAAAAAGAAATCATCTCTCAAAAGCCCTTTCGTGCAAAATGAAGAACAAACTCCTCAAAATACTCCACTAAGAATTCACGAAACCCCATCGTTGAATATAATTCCAATGGAATTGGGATATATGCTGGATTGAGTTAGACTTAGTGTCCAGAATAAAATATAATCGTGATATAAAAATAAGTAAATGACTACTCATGAATTTGGAAGTCGGATTTGGACTCGTCGAATATAGGTTAGTGCTATGAGTGACATGCACGGTTAGCCGAGTTTACATGTGTGTATATATACGGGGATAGAGACGGTGTGTATATATATATAGCGTTTATGTATGACTATATCTGTGTGTATGATATGTGAAAGATAGCTCCTCTAGGAGATGCCATTGGTTGAGGTTGCGCATAGTGGACGATCTATCCTGGAAAATCTCAGTAGGTGTAGTAACGGTCCCCTGGATCATAGGTCTGTTCATTCCCACCCTACGTGAGGTTGGAGTCCAAGTGAAGTAATATGGTATGGTTATTACCCACTGACTTAAGTGTATGACCGCCTCCAGTTACTTTTACGGTTTGGGTTCGATGGTGTGATTATGACCCAGTGCCTCATGTTGGAAGCAGTCATATACCATTCTAAATTATCTTAGATTGAGAGAGATTCAAGAGGAGATGGAGAATTCAAGAGAGAATTCTAGAACACCATTCTAGGAGGAGATTAAATAATTTTGAGGCTTGGACCATTGTGGGTTGAGGATCTCAAGGAACAAGATAAGATTTCCATAATTAGAGGCAAGTGTTTAACTTGCTTTGATATTATATGTTGTGTTTTAGTTTATATCATAATGGATGAGAAACAAATATGAACTTTAGGGCTGGGATTCACATGTCAAAATGGGTTCAAAGGAAATATTTCATGAGAATTAAATTGAGAGACATATTGTGTGAAATCTTAGATGAATCCTATAAAGTTAGACTTTTGATTTGAAATTTTGAATTGGAATGATGATGGCAATAGATGTGATTCTAATTTATAAATCTCAAAAATAGTGGAATTTGATATGAGAATTAAGGTGAATTAATTCGGGAAAATTAGTGGTTGAATCCCATAGTGTAATGATTTCTTAATTAATTAAATCCATAAAACATGTGACCTTATGAGTTATATTGATAGGGTAATGTAAATTGATGTTGGGAAGATTGTTGGAAATGATTTTGGTTGATAAAATGGATAGAACTTCGTAACAAATAAAATAGCCCCATTTTGGCTAAATCCAAGGCGAATGGGTTTGCCCCATAGCCGAACCGGTTCGGCTGCGCTACTCGGATGGGCTTGGTTATTTAAACGATTTTGTTCATGGGGTTCATTCTGGTTGGTAGATAAGATTAGGACTTCTAGACAAATGTATAAATAATTATTTACTACCTTGGAATAGTCAGAATAATCTGAGGCGTTAAATTAAGGGTGTTTGGGACGAACGACACTCAAAAAATTTATTTGGTTCGGATCGAAATTTCTGATGGAATTAGGATACGGGATGGATTGAGATAGGATTAGTGTCCAGAATAAAATATGATCGTGATATAAAAATAAGTAAGTGAATACTTATATATTTGGGAATCGGATTTAGTCTCAGAGAATATAGGCTAGTGCTACAAATGACATGCACGATTAGCTGGGTTTATGTGTATATGTATGTGTGTGTGTGTGTGCGCGCACGCGTGTGTGTGTGTGTGTGTGTGTGTATGTGATTATATCTGTGTGTATGATATGTGAAACATACTTACTCTAGGGGATGCTATTACTGGAGGTTGCGCACAGGGGCCAATCTATCCTGGCGAATCCCAGCAGGTGTAGTATCGGTTCCCAAGGTCATAGGTCTGTGCATTCCCACCCTATGTGAGGTTGGAGTCCAAGTGGAGTAATGTGGTATGGTTATGATGCATAAACTTAATACTATGACCACCTCTAGTTACACTTATGATTTGGGTTCTATGGTGTGATTTCGACACGATGGCTCAAGTTGAGGTGTATATCCCTGGTGCCTGGTAGCATATTAGAGAGTGCATTCGCTAGGTAATGCTCTAGGGATTGAAGTTATACATGTATAGTGAGCAATATATATTTGTATATATACGTGATGTAATTTGCATATATAGAGATTAACTTAGTCAAACAGATTGATTGACCTACGAAGAAGGAGAATGAAGGCCACTCGAGCTAGTTACCTCGAAGATCCTTCACAAAGGTGGCTCGAAGGACCTACATCAAATAATCTCCATAAAGGTGGCTCGAAGGACCCACCTCTAAGATTCTTCATAAAGGTTGATCGAATAACCTTCCTCGAAGATTCTCCAACGAACCTAGCTCGAAGGATCCAACTTGTAGACCAAAGTCAACTGGATGTTAATAATTTGTAATAAGAAATAGAATAATCTGTATCATTTACCTTATCTAATAAATGTGTCTTGAGTGAGGTTATTTGGGACCCACGAGGGACCATACTTGGCAGGGCATGGGAGAGATAACATGCTCTATCGAGCAACCTCCTTTTGGTAACCTCGCAGGGACATGGTTTGGAGGATTAAGAGCAAGGCAACGTTGGGAATATAGTTACCAACCCTTTTGGCACACTTGGACAAAACTTCATTCGGCACATATGGTCGCTCGAGCCACTATATCCTAGCCACCTCAACTCTTACCTCCTTGAGTTACCTCAATCTTACACCCCGGTTCTAAGATAACTCTTAACCAATGAATAAAAACCAGGTTACTCGATCTACCTATTAGCCGAGATGCCTTAGAACAAATACCAACCCACATGATTGATGTGACCATGCACCTAACAGTGTCATTGTTTAACCACTCTCTTACGTCATAACGTCTGACATTTAGGGACTCGAAATTATAGAACAAAAAGTGAGTTTATCCTTAGGACAACAGTTTTAGTTCACCAAACCTGACCCTTTAGCCATCCTCAGGTAATCCCCAAGCTAATGTATCACACTACTAATTAATGCCCACAGTACTTCCAGCCAATAGAATGACTTCCCACAAAAATTAGAAGATCACATCCATTTAATGCAATATCTTATGCATTCAATGCACCTAATCAGACCAATCGCATGCAAGCTTACTCGAACAGCCTTGCCCCATATAAATACACCAGATGAACAAATTAGAACAGAGAGCATTCGGAGCCTAGAATTGCTGCCCTAATTCCTCCATACACGAGAGCTATTATGAGAGCATTAACTCCCCATACCCATTTGATACCCCTATTATTAAGCATTAACTAAGCTTAAAGTTCTTGCATTGCCTTTATTGTGCCTAGAGTGCTTGATCTTTCTCCCTCCGACCACACTACCTGTTGGTCCCATCCATTTGTTATGATTGTTATGTATCTATTATGACGATATATCATTTAATACAAGTCTGAATATTAAATCCCTTTGTCTCTTATTCACTTGTGGTCATTGCCAACACTTAATACCGAATGGTGTCAATCCCGATCTTGATAAGAGGTTACGCCTCACTTGATACTAATAGTATTCCAAGAACACACATCTTACAGTGTATATGTGTGTGTTATAAATAGTAAATTTATATGCATCCAGAAGGACAACTCGGGGATGCTATGTGGAAATACGTATATAAGTGTGATATGAATATATATATGGGTGTATGATACTAATGTGTGAACATTGAATCAATAAATAGAATAATGTTATGTGAAATGATTTGATAAGATTATAAATGAGCTCTATAATGAATAAGAATATGCGAAAGCTTAATGAGAATTTCAAGTTTAATAAAACTATACATGGGGCATAAGGCAGAGTATAGGACTGAGATCAGCAAAGGTACTAGTTAGGTTGGGTAGTGTAACTGGAGTGTTTAAAATACATACGGTAGGTGTGAAAAATAGATGAGGGAGAGGGTTATCTCATGGGAGTACGACACCGGTTTAAATATGAAATATTGAAGGACATATTTATTAATTTATTTTAAACACTTGCAAAATATTTTCAACCCTGACTCGCATCAAAATATTTTTAAAACTTTTAGATGCTAAGACATAGGGATGCCTAGCTTAACCATGCTTACAGTCAGACTATGCTACAACAGCTGTGGATGTATACATGAATTGATTAGACGATTCTATCCTTGAGATCTAGATATGAGGTACTTTAGAGTTATTTTGGGCAAGTCACCCAGTTAGATGGTGTTTATTTTATTCAGATGCTTTCCTTTTAGTTAGTTAGATTATTGTATTGTGATTTTTATCGAGAGTTATCGATTAATTAATTTATTCCACTGAGTGCGAGTTTTATTATTTGTATGGTTGGTTATGTGAATTGGAATTTTGTGTAAGAAAGTTAATAAGTTTTAAAATTTGACACCAAGACTGATAGGGTATTAGTAATTAAAAAAAATTCGACAATGATGCTAAGATTGAAGTATATGAGATTCCTGTTTTATTTTAGTAAATGACTGATCACTAGTTATTAGAATGGACGGGGTATCATAATGAATTATGAGAAGATATTGGTTGCTATCTTGGATCATAGGGAGAATACTCTTAGCTCCCAAGTGATTCCTTTAGTGTAGGTCCAGTGGGGGAATCATAACGAGGACCAGCCAACATGGGAGAGGGAGGATGCCATGTGAGAGAAGTATCTAGAACTCTTCTATTGAAGTGTGTATTGAATTCTGAGGACGAGATTCCTTTATTGGGGGGATGACTTTAATACCCAGTATTTTCTAGTAATTATTTAGTATTTATTAATTGTAAAAATAAATGGTATTTAATTATTACTTTGACTGAATTGGTAAAAATAAAAAAATTAAAATATAAATGATGATTAAATTTGTATGTTATGTAATTTATTTGCACCGTATGTTATAATTAATTAATCGGTGTAATTAATTAAGTGAGAATAGATTATATGCAGTTACGCCTAAATTAAGTAAGTGTATGTTTAATATTATGGTGTGAAATATTACCGTAAATTATGAGGTACTACCATTTGGATCGGACTCTAGAGTAGTACTTAGACCTAGATATGTGTTTTTATCGTCATAAGTTGGGCCCACGGCCTAGGTATACCTTTGGGCTAAGTTTTGGTAGCATTTTGGGCTAAATTATAAGCCCAAAAATAGACTTAATATTTCCTTTCAGATTTTAGGATTAATTAGGAGATTTAGACCTCATTAATCAAACACTTTACACAATAGACATAAACCCTAAAAACCTTAAACCTTTGGGAGAGCTTAAGGAGAATTTTGGGAGAAGAATAACAAGGATCAAAGCATAAAGATTCATCGTTCATATGTTTAAGGCAAGAAATCTATTCTTTTATAATGTATAATCTATAACTTGTTTATAATTCATGTTATGTAGTTCAATATGAGATATAGACGCATGTTTGGGATTAAAATATCATATCTTAATCATGTTTTGTTAATTGGTTAACTGGGATTAGTATTGAATTAATTATGAATTGAAAGACTTAAACGTTTTGAATAGAAACCTTAAATTGGATCGTTTTGGACTATGCTTTTGTGATTATAACTCGTGTTTAGGATGGAATTACATATGTAATTGGAAGCCCCGTGTGAATTTGATATTTGAATCTAAACGCTAATGTTTTTGTGACCCCCATTATATGTATAAAGTTGAACTAGGTTTAATTTGAGGATTTGAATAATTAGACCTTTATTTGATGTTTTTATAACTATAATCATTGTAAAACTGTAGAGGATTATGATTCGGCAATTAGTTCTAAATATAATGAAGTTTGGATTGAACGTTGAAAGATTGGTGGTTAATAATGGAGGTTGGGGACTAAAATCTTCTCTTTGGGGAAGAAGCTGCACCTCTAGGGCCGACAGATCGATTCGATCCAGGGCAGCCAACTAGAATGGGGAGGAAAGGGACATTTTTGATATTTTTTGTCATAATTAAT
The DNA here is from genome assembly GCA_949130495.1 of Sambucus nigra. Lineage (NCBI taxonomy): Eukaryota > Viridiplantae > Streptophyta > Magnoliopsida > Dipsacales > Adoxaceae > Sambucus > Sambucus nigra. The sequence continues at coordinate 99,947,090 of OX422217.1, forward strand.
TTTTAGAGTAAATATTACGTATTGTAATATAGTTTATAATGGATTTAGTATAGGGGATCATGATAAGAGACTGTAATATAGGTTTGGAAATTATAAACCTTTAATTAATATTATAATTTGGCATTAGGGATTGAGAAGATGTTGGGTATGCGTGAGAGTGATGCGACATCCTATACTTAAATATATTACGTGTATATATATGTATTGCTTGTCTCTGTGAACATACTTCTTACTCATGGAGAATTTATCGGATGGGGTTATTTTGATAATTTGGATCGGGTATGGGTACCGCTTTCCTAGTTGATGATGCATGACTTTACGGAGGTCATGTGTATTTTATCATGCATTCAGGATGGTCACCACTCTGTAACGCGAGATGTAGATTGACTCGATACATAGAGCGGGTTTGGGTATAGGACCAACCGTTGGTGTTATTATGTGGTGATATCCTCGTTCTTAATTGTTTATTTGTTTAAGTCCTTCAGGTAAGGGAATCTTACGGATTTACCGATAGAAGCACGAGAAGGTCTCTGAAGGTAATTGCCTTCAAGTGATTTAATAGATAATCACAAAAGAGATATTCTTGTCTAGTGATGGACACTTAATTAAATGATCCCTATGTCACATTATATGTTATATTTTGAGATCGTGTGTATCCTAGTTTATGGGTGGCATATGTAGGGGTTGGTATTTGGGTTGTAGTCTTTACACGTGTAATTAGTTATATATCCTTGTTGCACTTTATTAACTTGTTACTCATTATTAGTCTAGTGATAGATACTTTTAGTATCATTCATGCCTTGGGTTGGGATATGCGCATAGTTTTTCACTTATGATGAGGGGTGAGATATTAATTGCATGTGAGTATCGACAGTCGGGATGTTTATTGTAAATGAGTGGGGTGATTATTATTTTTGATATTGAAGATATTTCTTGCAAATTTAGGGCACTCGCGTGAATCATATAAAATTATTTTCCAGACATTCATAGACAGGACTCGTAGGGTTGGTGAGATTCATATTTTCCACTCCACTTACTTTCTAGTCATTTCAGTTGATTCTTATCATAGGTTGATATCTCATTTCAGTACATTAGTTTGTTTATTTATTTAAGAGATATTATGGATCTTGAGTCTCCATTATTTTTATTCGGATTATCTGATAGTTGAGAATATTTTTGTTCTATTGTGTTAGATGTTGAGACATTATTTATTATAATTTAATTTATTCTTTAATTTTTGGCATGTTGTGGAAGGATTTAAATTCACTTCGATTATTTTATTTTGTGTTGATGCTGAGAATTATATAAATTTATTAATGCGCCATATCTTTGGAATATTGGATTGGCCAACTAATATGTGAAATAGGGGGTTGTTACAGTCCAATCCTCAATCGGATCAGGTCCACAATCGCATATTATGCACAAATGAAATTCTCTATACATCTAGTCTAGTCCAAAAAAGAGGATCAAGATCACCATTGCATGTAACGCGATCATAATGGGTGTTCTCTCGATACACACTAATATTCCAAATTACTTATTCTCTTTTAAGCATTATATCTTACAATGTTCATAATACGCTCTTTTCCCCTAGCTACAATCACGTTATTCATATTTACCTTATCCATTGGGTATTACCAATTCCAATCCCAAGCAATACCATTTATTATAGCTAATTAACTTACATATGGTTGATTATCTCTTACTTAAGCTTATATTCTTCTAATGGGATTTATAATAACCGACCATACTTTAAAACTTATAAGCGACTTTTAACAAAAGGGAAATCCTACTTTAGCATGCTCATGGAGAATATAGTAAATTGTCTATTAATAATTTTCTAGTTTTCTCCGACTAGCATTATGTGAAATTTGGGACTAAACATATTAATAAACGAAAAATATAACTTCCATCTTAGTCCCACCAATTTATAAAGAAAGTCTAAAGGCTCATAGTTAATAAATTTCCAATTAAGGTAATATAAGCATTGATAAGAACATATATGAGTCCTTAGTTTGTTTCATAATACAAATAACACGTTGATATTACCAAATCATGCTTTAAGTTTCCTAACTATAAGAATTTTCATTAACTAAGTTATAACATATGAATTCATTATTAATTAATTATTACATTCCATTAAATAAAATTAAGTCGGTATTCATTAATGGATGTCCAACATATGAATCTAAGAGTACAAGGCTAACAAGTAATTTATCTTAATATCCTAAACATTGTTATCACTAATCAAATTATATACAATATCAATTAAGGGTTAATTTATATAAATCATGTCCAATTTTAATATATAAGAGATTCAAAAAGAGAATGTGTGAAAACCTAATTATCTCTAAAAAATTTAAAGCCTATATGATTTGTTTAGGTGGATGACGCGACTGAAAATGTGTCTCTAGTGTGTGTTATTACGGTTCAAGTGAAAACCGGTCGCGTAAGTAATAAACCCGATAAAACGGGGTCGAATCCTTAGGGAAATAGGACGTGGAACGTGACGACGATAGGAAAGATGACTAACCCTAAACTGACTCTAGAAAAGAAACGAAAAGGTGATTAATTTTTTACATTGATTTATAAGAATTAAATGCAACTAAAGTTAAAGCATCAACTAAACTACGTACGCAAGATTAATACTACTAGAATAGATTAAATATTAATGATGAAGATAGGTTGGAATACACTCCCCCTAACCCTCATATGTTTACCGAATATAAAACTAACTTCTGAATTAGATGATTGATGAAACCCGGTCTTTATTAATCTCAAGCATTACATATATGAGGGTACTATCCCGCATCATACGTAATCAAGAATAAAAATAAAGCGATGTTGAAAAAGCTAACACGCACGTCGCACTCTTATTCACCCCGATTACCTAAGTCAAACGAGGTTAAAAGTCCTACAACGGTTGTGTTCACTACACAACACGATTCAATCATTATTTAATTCAAAGTACTAATTTTTTATTCATGCAAACCACATAGGGTTGGTTCATGCATCCAAACCTTAGAAATCTAGCCTAGCATGGTGCAATTAACTACAATTATATTTTCTACTGTGAAGGAAATCAAAACTATGATGAAATTAAACTTAGAAGAAAACGAGAATCTATGAACTATTGGAGATAAACAAACCATGCACTAATTAATGAATTCAAACAAAGAAGAAAAATAAAAGAAGAACATTACTTCCAGAAATCTGAATTGCAAATAAAAAAGTTGTAAACTTTAACTCTTAGGGTTCTTCACTGCTTTCTCTCTCGAAAACTAAGCTAAAGAACTTTGAAAAAGACCCCTGAAGTGTGGGAATACGAATAAAAAGACTATATTTTTACAAGAGCTTCAACCATGCACAACTCTAATTTTGGAAGAGGATAATGATGAATGAATACATCTGAACCGATTCGATTCAGATACATCGGTTCGGTTCGCTTATTACAGAAAGTTTCTTCATTAACGGACCGATTCATTTTTCTCTCTATGGGTTCGGTTCCATCTTCACAGAAAGTTTATCCAGCATTCAGATCGGTTCTTTTTATCCTATATGGGTTCTGTTTGGCTTATTCAGAACTTTCCCTTTCCTTCTGATTTTTCTCTCAACTTTGAAGTTGTGTAACTTGTGCTCCGTGACTCGGATTTGGTTGTCGTTTCCTCATATGCTCTCGTAGACTTGAGGTGTTTAACTCTTCTTTAGGCTTCTCGTTCGAATTCCATATGCAAATTACTCTTTTGCCCTTTGACTTTTCTTTTTTTCTCTTATTTCTTTCTTTCGGTTTCTTTCTTTCTTCACATGCCCTAAATACCTGCAAGAACGATGAGAAATACACGAAACTCGGTGAACTAGTTAGAAAATTTTAGTAGTAATGATATGAGATGAATCAATTCTAATTACATCGATCAGAATGTTAAAATACTCTAAATTACAGGGCTAGATACGAAGAATTTATGCTTAATCAAAAAACCCCAACTTAGAACATTGCGCTTCCCGAGCAATGTAAAAGAATCAAAACAAGGTCAAACTATTATCAAACATTTTATTGGGAAAGAATACCTCTTTCGTGAGCAAGTGATTGCATTTAGCATATGCAACAAGCCTTTAAACCCCTAGGCAACCCTAGTAGGAGGAGTTGAGTCTCGTGGTGGTTTGCAGTGAATATACCCACAAAATTCGTTTTAGACTCAAAAAAATTCAAAATGCCTAAAAATTGTACAATTTAAACATTTCTAAAAATAGTCACCACAAATTTATATTCACAAGTATCAAATCATAGTGTGTGTATGTGTGTGTGTGCGAAGCCGAAAATTACATCGCCAATTTCCACCGATTGATCATTACGTTACTTTCTGAAAATTCGTTTTGATTCAATTTCTCACGGACACACTCACAAACGAATCATTCGAAATGTGGCTAGTTCTCTCGGTATGCGTGATATAAAGAATAATATAATGGAATGCAAATTCACACACACAAATTTGAAAGACGAAATTTTTATGGTGATAAGATCTCATTGTCGGAATACAACCACTGAAATACGGTAAACATCATCTCTTATTAACACCAATTGATCTCTCTTATTATCTTTTCGTATTTTAGGCTCTCCACACGATAATTGATTTCACAATTCGGACTCGGTTAGGACTTTTCTTGGGTTATAAGGTGTATTGGGTAAAATTGAGATTTGTTGGTAATGATTGGGAAAGTCGGAATCAAAAAATGTTCTTATGATGTTCGTTAGTGCTTTTTCGAGCTTTTGCTCAATTTTTTTTTCTTTTTTTCTATTTTTTCTATTTTTCACATATTTCTTTTCATGCTATTTTTGTTGAGCATTTTTCTATTTTATTTTTCTTGTCCCTTTTTTGTTGCACTTTTAGGATTTAATTGATGAATGTTCAATTTTAACAATTCCAGGCCATTTGGGTTTTTCGAGTTATCAAACAAAAAAAATTATTCGGCTCAGATTGGGTAGCAAAAGGATAATTTTTCACAACTTTTTATGACCAATATTTGTGGGTAACACAAACGAAGTCCTACTTCATTGTCCAAATCACTCATTAATCTACCATATGCGTATCGAGATTAATTTAGTTTTGAGATATTTTTAGCACGCTTTTCAAGACAACGTCTCACACGTTTCCTATAACAGTTCAAAACAAAGGTATTGAGATCTTTAACGACTTCTTTATCCGCTAAAAAGAATTTTAAGTTAACTATTAACTCGGATTGATTTAAAAACTCGCAAAAAGTGATAAGCTCGAAATCTCACCGGGTTGATTAATCTCCACACTTATTCGTAAAGTCGTCAATTTTCGCTCAATTTCCATCTTTGGCCAATTTCAGCAAAGTGCCTTTAAAAAAAATCAATTCGAGACTTAAAAATTGTGACATTTTTGAAAATTTTAAATTCCAATTTTTATTTTTATTTTGGTTTTTGGGCATTTTGAACTTCATGAAATTTTGAAGCTCATGCGTACCCCCCCCCCCCCCCCCCCCAACTTAAACTTTTGCAAAGTCCCTATACAAAAGGACTAAAATCCAAAATATAGAGAGAATGCATTGAAAAATGAACAAATGACAAAATGCAACAATAATCACAAGCAAGTATATGAAATGAAAAGATAGTAAGTTCATAGTTCTCCATTATAACCATAAGTACAAGCATTTAAGGACAGAAAGTTAGAAGAACTACAAACTACAATCCAACAAACCATAAACACGCTACTGGGGGGACGTGTCGGGAGAGGGGCCGTGCACTTTTGATCCAAGGCCACACAGAGGATGTCGGCGTAGAATAAGCGGCCAAGGTGAATGGTAGTGTTGGGATAAAAAAGGTGGTAGACGAGTGTAGCTTGGCGAGGGCGCATCGCCGAATCATTTGAAGTTTGGAGGAGGTTGGTGCAAATAATGTGGAAGGTGATATGGGTCCTATCATTTACGCGCCCCACCGGAAAAGTTTCCCGGACCTAATTTTTACCTGGTTCAAGTCAGGCTATGCAGGTACTTTTAGGAATGGGTGCAGCGGTAATTGGGTAGTCAAATTTGTCCGGGATTGAGACCCCCTTGGCGGCAAGCTTTTGGGACAAAATGTCCAAGGAGAAGGGGATGGGACGTTCGTTAACAAAAGCTTGGGCCTTAAACTCGCCCGTGCGGATGAGGGAGCCATAGAAAGACCGAACCTCCTCCTCCCATACCACCTTATGGGGCATTATTGAAGAATTGGCACCACCACCTAGGGCGGAAAAGGTTAGTGACGGTGGGGGTAGTTCATTCCATCTAACGAGTCGCTCAATATGGATTTTACTAGAGGGGCAGAAAAACCTCTTGCACCTATTCATTCTATCCGAGAACAGAAGTCCCCATTACCATCGGGGAGGACTTTGGTGGAGGTGTATTTGACGGGTGGAGCTCAGTTGGCCATGGGAAAATTTTGTGTTGCTGGAAAATGGGAGAGAGGGAGAGAGTATGTATGGGAGGGAATTGGCTAGAGTGTGGAGAAAAGGGTGGGAGAGGGTGGGAATTTATAGGTGGTGTGGGTGGAGGGGAGAAGCATTTGAAGGGAAAAAGGGGGAAGAATGGAGGGAAAAATCGAAATAGGAGGGAAATGAAGGGATTGGGGGAAGGGGGAAGCACCTAGGGAAAGGGAAAATTTTGGTAGAGGCTGAATCGGTCCGGGTTCCATGGGCGAACCGTTTCGGTTCCCCTTTTTTATTTTGAATTTTCCCAAATCGAACCGATCCAGTTCATTAGTATCGGTTCGGTTTGCTTATTACAGAAACTGTCCTCTTATCTTCTGAACTTGAATTCTTTCACTCTCAATTTTTTGAACATTCCCGTAATTTCTCCAACGAATGAACTCCCTCGAATCTTTCCATTCCCTCACGAAACGCATGTTTAAACTCCTATACTCTAATAACCTAAACTTACGGACTCCTAAGACCCTAATCCTAACTCTAAATAATGTACGCAAAAGTCACCCCCTACACATCGGGGGTGCGATGACCTCTCCGTTACAACTCACTCAACCTCGAAAATAGGGTTCGATAACCAGATCGTGTCGGCTTCTTTCACATACGCCTCTAGATATGGCTTTAGGCATTGTTTGTTAACTTTAAATGTATCTCCCCCATTTGGATCTTTCAATTCCACTACTTCGTGGGGAAATACATTTCTCACAACGAATGGGCCAGTCCATCTCGATCGCAGTTCCCTGAGAAATAAATGTAGCCTAGAGTTGTAGAGAAGCAACTTTTCTCTCGAATGAAAGTCCTTGAGTCGGATCATCTTATCATGTGAAAGTTTCATCCATTCTTTAGAAATCTTAGTGTTCTCGTACACATCATTGCACATCTCTTCCAACTCATTTAATTGAATCTTGCGAGCTTCACCGGTTTTATCCAAATTGTAGTTCAACCTCTTGATCGCCCAATAAGATTTGTGCTCTAGCTCCACAAGGAGATGGCATGGCTTTCCATAGACAAAGAAATGGGGACATCCCGAGGGGGTTCTTGTAGGCGGTCCTATAAGTCCATAGTGCATCATTCAATCTAAGGAACCAATTTTTTCGATTTGGATTGACAATTTTTTCAAGAATGTTTTTGATTTCACGATTTGCTAGCTCGGCTTGCCCACTCGTTTGAGGGTGATAAGTTGTTCCAACCTTGTGAACAACCCCATACTTTCTCATAAGCTTTTGAAATGGCCTATTGCAAAAATGCTTACCGTTATCACAAATTATTGCCTTCGAAGCACCAAACCTAGAGAGTATGTGTTCTTGCAAGAACTTAATCACCACTTTATTGTCATTCATTTTGGTAGCTATGGCCTCTACCCATTTAGATACGTTGTATACCACAACGAGGATGTATAGGAAGCCAAAGGATGGAAGGAAAGGGCCCATGAAGTCAATAGCTCAACAATCAAATATCTCGATGATGAGTATAAGGGTTAATGGCATCATGTCTTGTCTGGTAATAGCTCCCATCCGTTGACACCTATAGCAAGATTTACAGTAAATGTTGATATCCCAGAAGATTATAGGCCAATAGAGGCGGCTTTGAAGAATCTTAGCGTTTGTCTTATTCGTGGAAAAGTTCCCTCCACACGCTTCCATATGATAAAAATGGATGACACTATGAGTCTCATCATCCGATACACAACGTCGGATGATTTGGTCCGCATAATATTTGAATAGAAATGGATCGTCATAGAAAAAAATGCTCGATCAAGTAATGAATTTCTTCTTTTCCTGTGGTGTCCAATCGGGAGGGACGACTCAAGAGACAAGGTAGTTAACTTTATCCACAAACCAGGGAAGAGAAGAGGTAGCAAATAGCTTCTCATCCGGGAAATACTCGTCTATGAGTATGGGATCACTAGGCACGTCGGACGAGAGTCGAGAAAAATGATCGGCAACAACATTTTCTACCCCTTTTTATCTTTATTAGAGAGACTCTTGTAGGAGTAGGATCCACCTTATGAGGTGTGGCTTAGCATCTTTCTTAGCAAGATATTTTAGCACCTCATGGTCGATAAAACATGTGATGGGTGAACCGACGAGGTACTTGCGAAATTTGCCAAGGGAAAACACTACCGCTAGCAATTCTTTCTCCGTAGTGGAGTAATTAAGTTGAGGTCCGGCTAAAGTTCAGCTAGTGTAGTAGATGACATGAGCTTTGTTATCCTTTTTTTGTCCCAAAATGTCCCCTACTGCGTAATCACTCGCATCACACATGTCCTTGAATGGTAGGGACCAATCCGGAGCTTGCATGATGGGAGCAAAAACACTCATGCTTTTCAATTTATCAAAAGCACCTTGGCACACTTTGTTCCACTCAAAGGGGGCATCCTTCATAAGGAGGTTACTCAAGGGCCTAACGATGGCACTAAAATCCTTGATGCCTCGCATAGACCAAGAAGGAGCACATATTCTTTAGTGATTTAGGTGGGGGAAGCTCGGCTATGACATCTATTTTTGCCCCATCGACTTCGATTCTCTTGGATGACACTATGTGTCCAATAACTATTCCTTCAGTAACCATGAAGTGTTATTTCCCAATTAAACACTAAGTTCTTTTCCACACATCGGGCTAGAACTTTCTCAAGATTTACAAGTCAAAGGTCGAAAGAAGGGCCAAAAATGATAAAATCATCCATGTAAACTTCAAGGCCTCTTTCAACCATGTCTTTAAAGAGACTAAGCATACACCTTTGAAGAGTCGTAGTTGCATTGCACAAACCAAAAGGCATTCGTTTGTAAGCAATCGTGCAAAATGGACATGTAAAAGTCGTCTTCTCTTGGTCTCACACATTTACCTCTATTTGGTTATATTCGGAATAACAATCTAGGAAGAAACAATACGGGTGTGCTGTTACACGCTCTAGCATTTGATTGATGAATGATAAGGGGAAATGATTTTTCCCCATGCTCGCATTGAGTTTCCAGTAATCAATGCAAACGCGCCACCCGGTGGTGGTATGTTGGATAATCAACTCACCCTTGGAATTCTCAACCAGAGTCATTCCCCACTTCTTCGGGACGACTTGGATGGACTCACCCATTTGCTATCCGAAATTGAGTAGATGATCCCGGTATCCAATAACTTAATAATTTCGGTTCGCACTACCTCTTTTGTTGTGGTGTTCAATATTCTTTGCATTTCCCTCGAGGGCTTCACGTCCTCCTCAAGGTGGATTTTATGGGTACAAATCGAGGGACTTGTACCTTTCAAATATGCTATGCTTCAACCAAAAGCACTTCCGTTCTTCCTCAAGATTTCTAGTAGTTTACCCTCTTGCTCTTTATCTAGGCTAGAGGAGACAATATTAGGAAATTTCTCATCCTCTCCTAAATAATCATATTTTACGTTAGAGGGTAGTTTCTTTCATTCAAGGGTGGGAAATTTTTCTTTGGAGGGGATTATGGATTACTACCTTGGTGGTAGCTCCTCGAATCTTGATTCCCAGTTAATATCTCCCAAGTACTCAATCGCCACTCCCTCATCGAATAATGCTTTTAACCCCTCTACATCTCGCTCAAACTCGGTATACGAAACCTCACTCTAGTCACTTCTCACAAAGCATGTTTCTAAGGCATCCCCGCTAATGGTTCTCTCAATGTGCCTCTTTAAGATTAACCGCATGAATTTCATCTTCTTCACCCACTTGGTTAGCAATGTTGAAGATGTTCGTCTCGAGGGTCATATTCCTGAAAGTGATTCACATTTTCTCATTGCGTTTATTGATTAAAGCATTAGCCGTGGCTAAGAATGGGCAGCCTAGAATGATGGGAACATGATTGCTAGAATGGATGTAGGGATCCATGTCTCAAATGACAAAGTCTATCGGGAAGTAGAATGTGTCCACTTAGACTATCACGTCCTCGATAATCCCTCGAGGTATCTTTACTATGCGATTCGCTAGTTGGAGAGTGATTCGTGTGGGCTTAAGGTTACCCAAATCAAGCTGCCTATATTTGGAGTAGGGAAGAATATTGACACTCGCCCCTAAACTAAGCAAGACTTTTCGATTCAATTTTCTCCAATAATGCACGAAATCGTGGGTGCACCCGGATCTTTAAACTTTGGTGGGAGGTCGTTAAGTAGAATGGAGCTCACATTTTGTGCTAAAAAGACGTTCTTTTTCAACTTTAGCCTTATTTTCACCGTCAATAAATCTTTAATGACTTTAGCATAGGCAAGAATTTGCTGGATGGCATCGAGAAATGGCAAATTCAACTTTACTTACTTAAGGACATTTAGCACATCTGCACGAGAGGCTCCCTTTTGGGGTGGAGCCAACCGTTCGCTAGTGTCACCATTGTCACTCTCATTCAAGGGCGCATCTTTGCCCCCTTTCATGTTGGGTGAAACCTCTTTGTCTTTAGGTTTATCGTGTGGGGGAGGTGATACATCAACAACTCCCCCACTACATAGAGTGGTGATGGCTTGACATTGCTCGTGCTGATCATGGGAGGTAGAGCTAACATTAGCTTGACCTTCAGGAGGTCCTTGGCTTTGGGCTGGAAACTTGCCCTTCTCTTGTATATTTAAAGCATTTTTCAACCTGGAGATATTAGTGTTGATCTCAGTGAACATTCGCTCATGCTTAGCATTGGCTGCATTTTGAGATTGGAAGAATTGATTTAAACTATCCTCGAGAGTCCTTCGCGGTGGGGTGATATATGGTGCGGGAGGTGGTGCTGGCATATGTGGATGCATATGTGGCACTTGTTGAAATTACGGAGGGGGTGGGGGTAGGGAAACATGTGAAATAGGATTCAACGCAGCGTGTTATTGCCCGTACCAAAAACCATGATGGTTTCTTTACGAAGGGTTGTAGAATTTCCCATACGGGGCATTGAAATTTCCCTCAAATCCTCTTATTGCATCCACTTTTTTGTGTAACATTACTTTATAGGCGGGTATCGTCGGGCATTCCTTCGTTGAATGGCCTGCCTCACAAATAGCACACACCTTCTCTTTCATTGGTCGGGTGGATCCGGTAGTTTCTCTTGATCAGGATTCGCGAGCATCCTCAATTTGTTTAGTAATTTGATTAAACTTACAGTTCCAGTCGGCATCCTTATCCAAATTGTTGATTTTGAATGCGAAAGGAGCAGTGAACATCTGTCGAACCCGATTTTGAGCATTAGGATCGGATGTGTCCCATGCTTGAGTAGTCTCGGAGATGTACTCAAGGTGAGCGTCGGCATCATTCGCATCTAACTCCCGAAATGGACTTTTACACATAGTTTGAACGTGTTGTTTAGACGCTATAGTTAGCCGTTAATGGAAGAAAGAGATAAGGTGATGTTTCTCAAATCCATGATGTGGGAAAGCGTTAGATAACTCTTGGAAGCGTTCCCAACACCGATCAAATGACTCATTATCTTATTGTCGAAAGGCTTGAATTTGAGCCTTGATGGAGTTAGTTCTATGTTGGGGAAATAATTTCAAAAGAAACTTGGATTGCATATCCTTCCATGATGTAACTGAGTTTGGTGATAAAGACCAAAGCTATGTTTTAGCTTTATCCTTTAAGGAAAAGGAAAAAATTTTAAGCAAACGACGTCTTGCGTGGAATATTTATCACTAAACGTGTCGCATGCCTCTTCGAACTCACGAATGTGGAGTTATGGTTTCTCCGAATCCATGCCATGAAAAGTGGGGAGAATTTGTATCATCCCATTATGAAAGTGAAACTGTCATGCATTGTATGGAAGTAGAATGCACCCAGGGGTGACAGTTCGCTCGGGATACAAGAGTTCTTTCATGGGACGATACGGTAGGTCTCCCTCACCCGTTCCAAAACTAGCGTTATCAGATATGCCTCTCTCTCCTAGTAACTCAAAATCCTCACTCGGTGTCCTAGAAGTGTGACTCGATGTATGACTTGCCATAGAGTTAGGCAATATAGGAGTTGGAACCCAAAACTGCGGTACATTAGGAGTGTGTGGGCTATTGGGATCGTACTCGACTATCGGATTTTCGTGAATGCATGTAGGGGTAGATTGAGGGGTTTGTTGCGGATTTTACATGAAAGGGCTATGAGAGATGTTATACTTTTTTTTTTACTTTTCAATTTTTTTGAATTTTTTGGATTTTTTATTTTATGATTTTTTTTTTTGCTTTTTAAGTATTGGAATCAATTTTCAGATCAAATTGACCTAACCAAACAGTCTACCTAATTCCTCAACAACGGCGCCAAAAACTTAAGGAAACTGAAAATGTGTCTCAAATGCGTGATATTACGGTTTATATGCAAACCGGTCGCGTAAGTAATAAACCAGGTAAAACGGGATCAAATCCTCAAGGAAATAGGACGTGGAACGCGACGACGATAGGAAAGATGACTAACCCTAAACTGACTCTAGAAAAGAAACGAAAAGGTGATTAATTTTGGACATTGATTTCTAACAATTAAATGCAACTAAAGTTAAACTACTAACTAAACAACATACGCAAAATTAATACTACTGGAATTAATTAAATATGAATGATGAAGATAGGTTGGAATACACTCCCCCGAACCCTAGCATGTTTACCGAATATAAAACTAGCTTCTGAATTAGATAATTGATTAAACCCGATCTTTATTAATTTCAAGAATTACATATATGAGGGTACTAGCCCGCATCATACGTAATCAAGAATAATAATAAAGCGGTGTAGAAATAGCTAACACGCGCATCACACTCTTAAACACCCCGATTACCTAGGTCAAACGAGGGTAAAATTCCTACGACGGTTGTGATCACTACACAACATGATTCAATCATTATTTAATTTAAAGAACTAATTTTATTCATGCAAACTACTTCGGGTTGGGTTCATGTATCCCAACCCTTAGAAATCTAGCCTAGCATGATGCAATTAACTACAATTATGTTTTCTAGTGTGCAGGAAATCAAAACCATAATGAAATTAAACTTAGAAGGAAAAAAGAGTGTATGGACTATTGGAGATAAAAAAAAACATGCACTAATTAATGAATTCAAACAAAGAAGAAGAAGAAGAAGAAGAAGAAGAAGAAGAAGAAGAAGAAGAAGAAGAAGAAGAAGAAGAAGAAGAAGAAGAAGAAATAAGAACTTTACTTGCAGAAATCTGAATTGCAAATCAAAAAGTTGTAAACTTTAACTCTTAGGGTTCTTCACTACTTTCTCTCTCGAAAACTAAGCTAAAGAACTCTGAAAAAGACCCCTGAAGTCTGGGAATACGAATAAAAAGACTACATTTTTACAAGAGTTTCAACCATGAACAACTCTGATTTTGGAAGAGGATAATGATGAATGAATACATCCGAACTGATCCGATTCAGATACATCGGTTCGATTTGCCTATTACAGAAGGTTTCTTTATTATCGGACCGGTTTGTTTTTCTCTCAATGGGTTCAGTTCCATCTTCACAGAAAGTTTATCCAACATTCGGATCGATTCTTTTTATCCTCTATGGGTTCGGTTTGGCTTATTCAGAACTTTCCCTTTCCTTATCATTTTTCTTTTAACTTTGAAGGTTCGTAACTCGTCCTTCGAGACTCGTATTTGGATGTCGTTTCTTTCTATGCGCTCGTACACTTGAGGTCTTCAACTCTTCTTTAGGCTTCTCGCCCGAATTCCAGATGCAAATTATTCTTTTGGCCTTTGAATTTTCTTTTTTTCTCATCTTTCTTTCTTCCGGTTTCTTTCTTTCTTCACATGCACTAAATACCTGCAAGAACGATGAGAAATACACGAAACTCAGCTAACTCATTAGAAAATGTCAGTATCAATGATATGAGGTAAATCTACTCGAATTACATCGCACGAAATGTTAAAAAACTCTAAATTACAAGGATAAATATGAAGAATTTATACTTAATCAGTGGATTTATCAATTACATGTTCAGAAGGTGAAGAGTAGAACAACACCTTGCCTTAAATTTGTCAAATCTAAAATTGTCTATATACTATTTAATTTCTTCCTTAAAAATCCTATTAGTTCATTTCTTAAATCACCATCTTCTTAGTTAAGTTATTGATATTGAATGTTTGGGGAGAGGTAGAGAGTTGTAATACCCCATAATTTTTATTTAAATTTATTTTATACTGTGAAATGTTATTTATCTATAGTAACTAGAGACGTCATTATATTATTTATGTTGTATGTGTATGTGTGTATAATTTACATTTATAATAATTTAAAATAATTATTTAAATAGAAAATAATACACATAAATAAATTAATAATTAAATGTAAATAATTATTAACAAGTATATTAATAATGTTAATATTATTGATGGGTTAATTCGGATAACTTGTGGACAATTTCAATGCCTATTTTTATTTTAATAGTTGGGTTTAAGTCCCATGGAGTAGTAAGTGAGTTAGGCTAGACTTTGGACTAATTGGAGATGCTTTGGGGGTTAATGGGTCAAGGACTGTAGGGGACCTAACCCTAATTTCATAATTAGAAATATAAAATGAAGAGTAGGGTTTAACTAAATCATTTTTCACACCTTGGAGGATAACCCTAGAGCTAAAGAGAGGAAACTAGTGGGAAAAGAAAAGAATTGAATCTTTTCAATTGAAATTTCAACTGACGTCAAATTAAAAGGCAAGTTTAGTGAATATAATTTGTAAGAGCATAATTTATGATTTTCTCATCATGTTAATAGTTTGGAATATTCTATTACACCACTACGCGATCACGTACATTCTCAAAAAGCTTCAATCGAAGACAATTTAATGATCGAATCAATCGCAGAATGCAGAGTTTAAATCGTCACTACAATCATCGGAGAAGGTATATGAGATAGATGTAGTGTTAACTTATATGTTCGGGGTTATTTTTCGAACATGTTTGAATCCAAAATACTTTTCAAAAGTTTTTTCAAACAATTTTTTTAAAGTTGTTCTGACGATATTGGGCATATCGTTTGAACAAGATCAAACATCTCATTAGAATCTGATCTAACGAACTTTGAATGAGACAAAATTGGTATTCTCAATGGAAATCTCATTAGAAGTTATTCGAAAGAGAACTGTCTTTGTTTGAACGAGGTACAATTCATTCAAACGAACTGGTGGGTATTTTGTTTTTTAGTTTGTTTCAAACTCAATCATTTAAAGCTTGTCTCCTTGGGATTTTCCATCCTAATTAAGAGGTATGAAACTGCACTTTGTTGCAAGCATTTTTTAACCTATTTTATGATCAAATACTTTAGTTTTTCAAAATCCAAACCCCTTGGATATTTGTGATCAATTTATCAAACTGGAAGAGAACATTACTTGTTCAAATCCTTATGGAGTTCATTCTTCACTTCTGACGAGAAGGAAGGAGTTTTTTTAGGATGATCGGTGGATACTGAGGCAAATGGAGCTTGTTGTGGGGTATTACTGGATTTGTATCACTTTCTATTATTAGTAAGGAAGGAGACCAAACTCCAATACTTAGTGGTGTCTAAGTCTGTAAGTGTGTCTAAGTCATTTGTAATACCTTAGTTAAATAATGTTGAAAAAGGTTTTCCCGAATGTATTTTTTCCTCATATCTCGTGTAATTGTTTGTTTGTTAGATTTAGATTCAATATATTACATGGTTTGTTTCACCTAATTAATCAAGATAAAATTGGATTAAAATCGAACTCGACTTATTTGTGACCTAATTTACGGATCTTTCCATTGACTATATAACCGGACCATTCTGCACGTTTTTTAAATTGGCATGAAAGGTTGCTTCTACAAGTTATTTAGATGAATCTCGGTGGTCATAAGGAGTATTATTACAATAGGTCACCTATGTTTAATGGCACAAATTATTCATATTGGAAAGCTCGTATTAGATCGTCTGTGAAATCGATCAACGAGCGTATTTGGCTTGTCGTTTAAAAGGGGTGGACACCTCCTATTGTGATAATCAAAATGTCATTAGTCTCAATCCAGATGCAAATTGGACTAAAGATGAATTTAAATTAAGTAACTTAACTCTCGAGGTTTGAATGTAATTGTAAGGACATTGTCCGTCACATTTTAGTATGTCGTATATCGCTACAAGTCATTAAGGATTAAGAAGATCACATCTGCACAAGACGAATCCGAATTTCAAGAAATCTTCAACATTTAAGCCCAACAAGGATGAATTTGGTAAGGTTTTTTAAGTTCTATTTACATTTTCCATTAAAAGTGTTGGGATATTTTTATAAAACTTAAAATGATTTTAAATGGTTTTTATTTTTCAAAATCATAAAAGGTTTGGATAAATATCTCCTGATCCCGTGAACAGTTTTAAGATTTGAGGATTACAAGTTATTTAAAACTTTAAAAGTCTTTTTTTAAAGGGGATCAGTGACTGTCGTTCAAACGACGTCACATCTCATTCGAACGAGATGGAGGTTCGCTCGAATGACGTTACATGTCGTTCGAACGACATGTGTTTTAGCTGACACGTCACCGCCTTGAATTTTAATGTTTAAAGGGTGTCAGGCTACTGATTTTTGTGTGGAGAAAACACTGGTTTTAATAGAATACGTTTTGAATGTTTTTGTTTATTCTCCAACACATTTTTAGGGTCAAATTGTGTTTTACAATTCATAAATCCTGGACTTTTTATGTGAGTTGTTTTGTGGAACCTGAGGCATATTTTTGCTGGGAGTTTTTGTTGTTGAATCATAGGTGCCTTGGAAAGGTATTGGGCTTACCATAGGTTCCACTTGCGGGAGGTACTGGGTTGATCGACTGCGTGTCATAGGGAGTGTTGCGGTGTTCCTGGGCTGACGACTACGAACCCACACCTGCGGGTATTTCGTAAGTCAATTATATTTTCACTGTAATCCGATTATAAACCGTTCTTTTACAAATTATAGTGGAAATAAAAGGTATTTCGTAAGTCAATTATATTTTCACTGTAATCTGCTTTTGTGAGCATTTGTCATCGCATGATTTAAATTTGAAATTTGAATTGTCATGTAGTTGCATGTTTAGGGGATGAGTTAATTGGTATTTGATTTGAGCAAATTTAGACATCCAATTAAATAAGTCTGAATTGGAAATTGCGAATCTATTTGGATCAATATCGCACATGCACTTTCAAATTGGTATCAGAGCAGGTTACATTAATTTATAGCGTATTCCTATTTTCCACAAACTTGTGAGATATTGATTTTTTTTTAAATCTTATTTTAAAAAAAAGTTTGTCACAATGTTTCCAAACGATCACTTATATAATCGAATGCCAATTTTTGATGGGTTCAATGATACCTATTGGAAAGCTCGTATGAAATCCCAGTTGAAATCCATTGACGAACGTGTTTGGCTTCTTTGTGAAAGAGGGTGGACTCCTCCCACTGTCACTGCTAATAACATCACCTCTTTGAAACCTGTGTCATATTGGACTAAAGATGATTTTAAAATGTCTAATTTTAATTCTCGTAGTTTGAGTGCTATTTTCGGAGCCATCACCCCCAACGAGTTCTGCCGAATTATGATGTGCACCACGTCTAAAGAGGCATGGGATGCCCTCCAATTGACACATGAGGGTACGAACGCGATTAAAGAATCAAAGTTACAAAACATAGCCACCCAGTTTGAGACCATTACTATGTCTGAGTTCGAATGTTTTATGCATGTTTGTCGGACATTGTTAACTCAAGTTTTAATTTAGGTTAGCCGATTGATAACACGCGTGTCGTTAAAAGGATTTTGAGATCTCTTCCAAAGCATTTCATTCCTAAAGTCATTGTTTTGAGTTCATTGGGAAAGCTAAATTCACTTAAGTTAGAAGAGCTCGTAGGAGACTTACAAACTTATGAGATTGACATGTTTACCCAAACCATTAAGGCTAAGGATAAAGGTGTTACTTTAAAGACTCAAGTTAGAAAGAAAAAGAAATAGAGAGTGTATGAGTCTGATTCTGAGGAAGAGTTTAGCATTGATAATGTGGCCTTATTTGTGAAAAAAATTAGAAAGTTTCTCAAAATGAACAAAAATAATTATTTCAATAAAAAGTCTTTTGATAAAATAAAAAGAAAGAAAAGGCCACAAAGGGAAATGAAAAAGAGAGTGAGAGAGAAAAAGAGGAAGTGAGTGGGGAAGATGAGATGATTTGTTTTGAATGTCAAGGCAAAGGTCATAGGGCTTTTGAATGTGCTAATAGGGTAAGGAGAAAAGGGAAGAAAGTATCCATGCCTGCCACTCTTAGTGATAGTGAGGGAGATGATGAGAAAGACGAGTCCGAAAAAGGTTTAGCTCATGGGATGTGTATAGATTTTTCGAGTCATGTGAGCGCACCCACTTTGTCCCACGATGATAGTGTCCATGGGAGCGATGGAGATGAGTCTAGTGTTTCTAGTGGAAATAAGGGCGAGATCGAGAGTGGAGATGAAAGTGAACTCCAAAAAGCTTTTAGGGATTTGTATACCGAGACCTTGAAAATGTAGAAATATAGTAGGGATTTAGTTCATCGGGTTTTGGATTTGGAGAGAGAGAAGGAAGTTTTAAGGAGGGAAAAGTATGACTTGACCAACACGGTGTATAGTCTGATGACACCTGTATCCCAACTTGAGAGTGATCTCGATCATGCCCGGGAGGTCAAAGTCCCTTTAGAGAACGCATCTAAGAAAGTTGAAAAGATAGTTATCAATCCCGTTTTGAATGGTGGTGAGAATGCAGGAAAAGGTCATGATGGTGCGTCCACTTCTTTGTTGCACCCGAGCCCATTCCCACTTTGGTGACTGATTCACGTGGTTCTCATCCCAACCCACCTAGGCATCCCATTACCGTTAGGAGAGCACATCCTAGAGTTTACGAGAAAGGTGTTCCTAGGCCGATTTATGTTTTCTCCCACTGCAAAAAGAGAGGACACCTTAAGGAATTTTGTTTTAAATTGGGTTATGTGTCACACTTTGCTCCTACACATGTTCGCACACATGTACCCACCCATGAAACTTGTTTGCACATAATGATTGAGAGCTTGCACATATTCGAGAGAAAGTAAAGTTTTTGGTTTAAGACTTCTCCTGATTTGATGTAGTTGTTTCAAAAGATGTCACCGTCTTTGGAAAACTCCAATGTACCTACCGGTTAAGGTCTAGACATGTTTGCTAGCATAGGTTGATTTGCATAATATTACTTATGCTTATTGCTAGTATGTACCTTATGTTTTGTTTTTCTTATTTTTTGTACTATTTTAGCACTGTTTTTGATCTGTTTGCCCATTACACGAGCTGTTTTTATGAAATTTTCTCACTAGACGAAACTGCTTGTCATTCTGGATAATCTGGGAAATTTATGTTTTCTCATTCTAATGAGATTGCATCTCGCGCTAAATCTTCTCGTGAGATCGCCTGTCGTTCGAACGACATGGCATCTCATTCGAATGACCCTGGATTATGTTTGTAGTCCCCTGTTTATTCATGTTATATGTTATTGGTACTGCTGGTTAATTTCTGAACAATGTTTAAAAACTGAAAAAGATTTTCTCTTTTTAGAAAAATTTTGAAAAATTCAAAAAGAGTTTTGTATTTTGTTTACACCTTTTATGAATACACATTTAGGATGACCAAGTCACAACTTCATGCCATATCCACATGACTTGTTGATAGTGTTTTGAGACAATATGTTGTGTCATTCATGTGCTTTACAAAGTTTAGAGTCTTTGAGATGATATAATGTTACTACCTACATGATTAACTTTATTTGTCCTTTATTGCACACATGCACGGATTTGTTTGACTATTGTGCTTGTCTATCACATATTGGTTGAGTGTTTCCATCATAATTTTATCTATACAACAAACCAAATGCGATAAAACTTGACAAACAGTAGTGCATGATTGATTAGGCATAAATTATTCCCATTCATCCCCTTAATTTGGAGGCATTTATCGCTCAAAAAAGTGTAATTCGAGTGAATTTATCTCATGTCATTTCTATTGACATTTTATAATTAGTACGCCGAGTTTTGTATATCTCCTATCTATTTTGCAGGTATTCAGTGCACACAAGGAAGGAGAAAATCGGAAAGGAAGAACAAAAACAAATGCAGGAAAGTAAAAAGGAAAAAGAGTAATCTAAATCAGGAATTCGGACCAAAACTCAAAGTGAAAATCGAAGACCTCGCGCCTACAAGTGCTTAGGAAGAATCGGCACCCTAATCCGAGTTTCGGATCAAAAGTTACAAGTCTTCAAAATTATAGGGAGGAAAATTTCCTGAAGAGATGGAACCGAACCGAAGGGTTGGAAAAATGAACCGATCCTATCCTGGGAAACTTCCTGTGAAGCACGAAAAGATGGAACCGAATCGAAGAGGAAATAAATGAACCGAACCGGTTCAGGGAAAAACTTCTATCAAAAGGCAAACCGAACCGAATCACCTTAACAGGATCGGTTCGGGTATCTAAAATTTGAACTTATCCACTTGTAAAATAAGAGTCTTGTATGGTTAAAACTCTTAGAAATCCGTAGAGTATAAATTTATAATACCTCCCGGACATGGAGGAGGCTTCTAATTCATTGGAGAAGCATTGTCATTAGTTTAGATAAGAGAACCACAAGAAACCCTAGTTTTTATTCCAGTTCTGCAATTCAAGTAATTTTATTCCAATTCTTACTTTCATTATTGCATTAGTTAATTCTCTAGTTAGTAATTTCATTCTTATTCACCTTCAGTTGTTAGTAAAAATGTTTCCTTTCATTCAAAACATGTTTTCTTCTAGTTTTAATATGTCCGGCTAAGTTTTCAAGGGTTGGGGTGCATGAACCCCACCCGATGTAATTTACGATAGTGGAAATGGAATTTTGACTTAAAATCTTAGGTGAATTGTATCGTAGTTAATGCGATATTTCTTTAAGTCATCCTTTGCTTACATATTGTGCGGGCTACGATCCCTCATATATGTAATTCTTAGGAGTACTAAAATCCATGTCTTAATTCTTCCTTTGCCTACATACTGTGCGGGCTACGATCCCTCATATATGTAATACTTAGGAGCATTAAAAACTGGGTTCATCTAAAGTTTTAATTCTGAATCTAGTATCCAACGAAGTGAATTACTAGGGTGTGGGGGATTGTAACCCGACCTATCTTTCTCATTTCATAGTTAAAGTTTAGTCAATTCGTTATTAGTTAATTAGAGTAATTGCATTTCATTTATTCATAATATCATTAATTAATCATTTTCAAAATTACATCTAGTTGTAGTTGTTTCACAATCCGAATCACCTTTTTCGTTCTTTTTAGAGTCAAAGTTAGGTTACCTTTTTCTTTCCAACGTCGTTACGACCTCGTTCATCTTGCTTCCCTAAGGATCCATACCCGACTTATCAGATTATTACTTGAGCAACAGGCTTTCACTTGAGCCTAAATAGCACGCACACTAGACACATTTGTGGTTGCGTTAATGATATAAACCGTTTGTCAGATTTGTGTGATTTTATTTAGAAAAACGATGAAGGGCTACAAAAGGTACTCATTTAACCTTTGTGATTAACCCAACGTTTAAATGGACCTAAAAAGTGAGTAATTGAAAATTATCCGAGGTCCAATGAGGTTTAAAAGAGCCCGAAAAAATTGTATGGCAATAAAAAGAAAATTATGCCAAAAATGGGCCAATAGGTTTTTAGTTTCATCACCTCATAAGAAAAATAAAATGCATTATATTTTAATGAGGGAGTTTGGATGGAATTTTCTACGGTTTGCACGTCCTTGCAAAGTCACGAAAAAGCATTACATAGTTTTGGACGTTATTGGTATTTTGGACGTTATTGGTATGGAAATCATTTATACTTTGATTTGTTGATATGATTAAGACGATGCCATCTAAATTCAAAATTTTTATACCAAATGACTATTTTTTATGTTCATTCGTTAGTACACTTATGCATCTTGCACATATGATATGATTGAGTTGATTTTCCTATCGAATTTGTTCACACCCATTCATTCCGTTTCTATAATTTGGTTATCTTAGTATAAATTCATGGTGTGTGATTTTCGTAACATCATTTCTTTTGCATTTTTGTATAAAAAATCAAAAAATTCAAAAACAGTTTGTTTGCTTTGTTTACCGTGACACCCCGATTTGCTTTATGTGATTTATTATTTTCCTCGTCTATTTCAGATAAATAAAAAGGGGGAGAACGAATTATGCTATTATGGGGGAGATTCGATTATGCTTATATATTTATGTTAATATAGTTTCAAACTCGATACGTCACGAGGTTTTTGCTTTGTCTCATGTGTGTTGGTACAATTGAAGATTTTTGGATTGCACATCCTGATGGGAAAAGTTTGGAGTTTTGAAAAGTTGATTATTGAAGCAAAGTTTGAAGACTTGTCGGTTTATCTTTCCGCATTTAAGTTTTTTGGGAGGGTAGATTTGTATAGGTCATATTTTGGTTGATAATTCGGATATTTTTATTTTGTACCGGCATAGACATAGGGGGATATTTATAAGGACATTGTCCGTCACATTTTAGTATGTCGTATACCGCTATAAGTCGCTACAAGTCGTCAAGGATTGAGAAGATCACATCCAGACAAGACGAATTCGAATTTCAAGAAGTCTTCAACATTCATGCCCAACAAGGATGAATTTGGTAAAATGTGTTTAAGTTCCATTTACATTTTACATTAAAAGTGTTGGGATATTTTTATAAAAGTTTAAATGATTTTTGAAATTATTTTAAATGGTTTATATTTTTTCAAAATCATTAAAGGTTTGGATAAATATCTCCTGATCCTGTGAACAGTTTTAAGATTTGAGGATTATAAGTTATTTAAAACTTTAAAAGTCTTTTTTTAAAGGCGATCAATGAGTGTTGTTCAAACGACGTCATATCTCGTTCGAACGAGATGGAGGTTTTCTCGAACGACGTTGCATGTCGTCCGAACGACATGTGTTTTTAGCTGACACGTCACCGCCTTGAATTTTGGTATTTAAAGGGTGTTAGGCTATTGATTTTTGTGGGGAGAAAACACTAGTTTTAACAGAATACGTTTTAACTGTTTTTGTTTATTCTCCAACACACTTTTGTGGGTTCAAACTGTGTTTTACAATTCACAAATCCCAAACTTTTTGTGTGAGTTGTTTTGTGGAACCTGAAGCATATTTTCGCAAGGAGTTTTGCTGCTGAATCATAGGTGCCTTGGAAAGGTACTGGGCTGACCATAGGTGCCACCTGTGGGAGGTATTGGGCTGATCGATTGCGTGTCATAGGGAGTGTTGCGGTGTTCCTGGGCTGACGACTACGAATCGACACCTGCGGGTATTTCGTAAGTCAATTGTATTTTCGCTGTAATCCGATTGTAAACCGTTCTTTTACCAATTATAGTGGAAATAAAAGGTTTTTGCCCTGCGGGGATTTTTTCCTGAGATATGCTTTTGTCTGCATTTGTCATCGCATGATTTAAATTTGAGATTTGAATTGTCACGTAGTTGCATGTTTAGGTGCTGAGTTAATTGGTATTTGATTTGAGCAAATTTAGACATCCAATTAAATAAGTCTGAATTGGAAATTGCGAATCTATTTGGATCAATATCGCACATGCACTTTCAGTAATTTTTGATGTTGTCACACCCGACGTATTTCGTCGCAAAATGACATGTACCATGTTTAAAGAAGCTTGGAATGTCCTCAAATTCACACACAAGGGTATCAATACTGTTAAAGCTTCTACTCTTCAAAACCTCACTGCACAATTTGAGATTACACGCATGCTTGAAACTTAAAATTTTGATGAATTTTATGCGCGTATATATGTTATTATGAATTTTTATTTTAATTTGGGTGAGAAAGTTTATAATTGAGAGTTGTTAAGAAAATTGTGATGTCTCTCTTGTCTCGTTTTAGTGCGAAAGTTACCATCCTGAACTCTTTGGGCATTTTAGACAAAATTAGGATAGAAGAACTCATGGTTAATCTCCAAACTTACGAATTAGACATGTTACCCGAAACCCAAAAGAAAAAGGAAAAAGGAATAGCTTGAAAAGATAAATAAAAAAGGGGAGGTTTATGAGTCCAATTCTCAAAACTGATGAAGATGATCTAACCCTGTGTGCTAAAAAAATTAATAAGTTTCACAAATTCAAAAATCAAAGTTCATCCAAATCAAAAAATAAAAATTTAAGAAAAATAAAAGTTAAAAATTGGTTAAGAATTTTAATGAGAATGGTCAAAAGAAAGCTAGAGGTGGAAATACTAAGAAAGATGAATAGGAAAGGTGTTATGAGTGTGAGCGGAAAGGTCAGAAAGCCCATGAGTGTTCCCTTAGGCTTAAGAGACAGGACAAAGACAAAGCCTCCTATAACGTCACTCTAACGATAGTGATGTTGGATGAATCACCGCATGGACTTAATTTTACCGTATTCATGGCTAGTCACGTTAGCACTTCAAGTACATCTCACACTGATGAGGAAATTTCTAAATATGATAACCTCGGAATGAGTCAAATCATTCTGGAGAGTCTGAGGGAGATCATAAGAATTTGAGTGGGGTAGAATGTGGTCCCCAATATGCATACTCCGAACTTTACACCAAGTTGTTAAAAAATAAAGAGCAATATAAAAATTTGATTCTTAGGGTGTTGTCCTTAGAGAAGGTTTTGAGACAAAGTGAGGTCTCGGTGAGTCAAATCGAGAGAATATAAATCTCTTTGAGTGAGAAACTTGTTTTTGTAGGTAGGGAAAAGACCGAATTGATCAAGAAAGTGGCTAGTCTTACGAGAGATCTTCAAGTGGTGAGAAACTTGAAGACCAAACTTCACAACTCGAGAAAGACTGTGAATGTGGTCAAAGTCACTTTAGAGGAAACAAACAAGAAAGTTGAAAAAATGTTCCTAGGTCCTGCTTTAGGTTTTAAATAGAGGCATATCATGGTTGCAGTGGTGCATCCACTTCCAAAATCGTACCCAAACCAGTTGCCAAGTTTGTGTTAGATCCTTAGGAGCCTCCACTAACCCACCAAAGAGAAATCGTCCCTGGCGTTTTAATCAAGGTCGACCCGGACAAATCGATGTTTGTACCCATTGCAAACGAAGAGGTCACCTTAGGGAGTTTTGTTACAAGCTAGAAAGAGTCTCTCACACATATGCTCCGCACATCGCTTTAGCAACCTAACTAGTCTTAGAGACCAAATTGAGTTTCTAGCCAATACTTCTAAATGTTTAATGGAACAATTTCAAAGGATGTCTACGTCTTATGAGAACTCTTCCAACATAATTACTAGTGCCAACATTGGTAAGTGTTGAAAAATCCAAAAAGATTTTATTTTATTTTAAGAAAAAATTCGTAAAAAATCAAAAAGATTTTATTTTGATAAAAAAATTAAAAAAATAAAAAGATTTTGTATTTTGTATTTTGTTTTACACAATATATAGATGCGCGTTTAAGATCTTCGAGCCAAAATTTCATTACATCCATTCACGTGACTTAATGTTGATGTTATTAGACTTGAGTATATAAAAAAAATGGTGCCTAATAATGCATGTTTAGCACTGCGTTATTCATTGTTGATTACGACTTTCATGCTAGACTAATTATATCTTCTTGATTCCACACACTTTGTATGAACTTTGAACATTGCACTTGCTTGTTATATGTTTAATAGGATGTTCTCATCTCAATCATGTTTAATAAAATTTTAAGCAATGGAAAGGGGTGACGAAATAAGAAATATTCTTTGCATAAGTTGTGGCGTTGCAAGACCCGAGCGTCGGGGGAAAGAGGCACATTTTTTTGTACGACGGCAAGGAAGGGGTGCTTGTCTCCCCGTCCATCGCCTTCGCATGAGGCCGAGTTATCGATTTGAGGTTGGACCTTGTGACTTTCCCTTGTAAGATGTTTAACGTAATGCCCAGGTTGAGTCACGCACCCTAGCTCTCGGGACTAGACCTAAGTATGTATTTTGTGCGATAAGGGGTTCATTTGATTTGTTCAGAGTCGCTAGTTTATTTTATACAAAAACAACCAAAAGATTCGGGCAAACCCTTTCAAGCTAATCTTAAGGAAGATTTTAAGTCTATGGATTGCCCATAAATTCTTGTAGTGTGGGTTCAGGAACCGGGTTACGAGTGGGGAAGGTGTTAGGAACCCCACTTATTATGTGTGCTTCTTTAATTCTATGCTTATTATTGCTCTTTACATTAGTTGATTACTTTTTAATTATTTTTAGAACTAGTTTAGAGACCTTAAGTTGAAAATGTTGTAAACGTAAATGGGTGCTTAGGAAAGAACATTGTATTAGTGAGAGGCATAGGAAATAACTTCAATCGATGCAGGTACATAAGGGTGCTTGTGTATGACTCCATGCTTGTATAACGGGTGGCCGTCAATATTTATGTGAGTGTGCGAGAGGGCTCGGCTTTGAGGCAGTTTGATATCTCCTTCGAGGATTGAGGAGAGATAGAAAGGTGAGAGATGTAACAACCCGTCTACTCTAATAGCTGTGGCCAATCCTCTATTAAAATAAAATAGGGATCTTAGTATGGTTTCATTCTCAGCATCACTATCACAATAAATAAATAATATAATACAAAATAAAACTATACAACTAAAATGAATGAATAATTCACCATGCATAAATAAATAATAAGAGTGTGAACCGAAGAAACCATCGATCACCAAATAATACCATCTTCTGAATATAAATTAATAAAAACTGAGTACCGAAATGTATATCTGACAGTAACGTAAAATCCTATCCATCTACAGGCAACATACCCAAGATAAAAATTGAAATGAAATGATCCTATCTAGATTGAAGGAGCTGAGGCATCTAATTAACTCCTGTAGTGTCCACCGCTACTACAGCAGTAAGAATGGATCTATCATTGTTGTCGCGGCTATTGTTACTACATATCTAGGGTGTAAAAAGAAAAACTAAGAAAATAATAGCCTGCGGGTCAAACCCCGAAAAGTAAAAAATAATTTAGCACGTAGATAATTGTTCTAAATCGATTAAAACTGTAGTGTATTACTTTCATAATTAACTGGTCGCACTCACATGAGAAAAACATCGCCTCTCAACTACAGTATGCACCTAACTGTAACACCTTGTGAAAAAAATGAGGCTCTACTATGATTAAAACAAAACTAAACCTCAACAATTAGTATAGATCATTTATACTCCACAAAATAAATATAATGAATCCAAAATTTACACTTCCAAAATAACTACAGTTATATTTCACAAGAAAATAATATTAAGCTCTCCAAATAAACTACAATGCCAAGCTATAGAAAAATAAAATATTCCGAACGTCGTGCACTAAAATCCTCCAAAAATCCATAGCGTCCAAATTCACGCTAACCTCCCACTAAAAGAATAATAGGGGGAAGTACACAATATGACAAGAATAGATTCTCAAAATAATAACGGTGAATAAATACAACAATACGAATCTGAATTCAAGTTCAATGCGACGTCCGAGCATTATACCAATTTAACTTTTCAATAACACATCAATACGTTATCGGGCCTCACCTCACCTCACCTAAGTTTCGTAAAGCCTCACCCAGGCTATAAGACTTTTGACCTATTGGTGGGTGACCATTATCCGTGTCATATAAAAATTTCATGACACCGTTGTCATCAACAAATACAATTTCTCAAATCGAATCAATATTTTATATTCCAATAAACGTCATGATATCAACAATATAAGTACAAATAAACGATGAACAAAATGATTACTTTCGAGAGATTCAAGTAGCATATTGTGTAAACTATGTACCTTAAAATCATCACAAGAAACACATAAAATCTCGGCATTCCTCGCGCGAAAACAATTAAACCTCGTTGTAACCCAAACTCGAGAAAACATCAAATAAGCCTTCAATTCTTGGACTGAAATCTTGGTGTAAATGGGGCTAGGGTTTTTTATATGGAAGAAAATGAAAATAAAGGAGGCTACTGATTTTTGAAAAGGCTAAAAAGTGCTTTACAAGTCTTAAAGCCATCACTTTATGTTTATATACCAAAAAGAATTTGAGTCATACTCAAACACAAACACCGTTGGTATTTGCTAAAATTTAGAGGCATAGTAGATGAACGCGAGATGAAACTGTAGAAAAAAATTTAGCTCGATCGGATGGCCGAATATTTTTATTTATTTATTTTGCTCCTTAGGTTGGATCCTCCCCCAATTTTATACAAAACGTTATAATTTCCAAATTTTAATCCCGATTTAAATTCACTTAAAACTTTCTTTTTATATATAAAATCCAACATTTTTACATACCAAAATTAAATAGATCCAAAAATTATAATTTTTTCGTAATCTGGGTTAATTTAATTAAAACCGATTTAAAAATCACGAGTTGTTACACTAACGTGTTCAATTTATTATCCTAATTAATATACCCGATCTAACTAGGACATGTAAATTCTATCCAAGCCCAAACCCCTCTAATACTTTCTATTATCTGCGCATAACTACCTTCACAAGGTATACATTCATAAACAATATTGTAGCGACACACTTGCTATATATAAATATTCACATGATGAACATAACATAAATACGCTCATGCTATAAATAGATGTACACACTATATTGTATCCCCATAGCTTGAACCTCGCAGATACATATCCCGTGTGCTATCTGACTCCAGGTAATTTTTATGATTTTTAAATATAGGATTAATTGAATTTAATTTGAGAATTAATTAAGAATTAATCCAAATTAAAATAAATATAAACTAGCGAGTTAAGGGTTAGTATTTATTGATGTGCATTATGTTGAATATTACTAAGCGAATAAAGTAATATATGATTATGAAATTAGTATAATTGTTGATAGTTACGAAAATTAAGTCGGGGCATGTGTGTGAGTCGTGTCAAAACTAATTTAAAGTAATTATGAAGTAAATTAATCATAATTATTTCGTATGGTCATTTCGAGTGCACTAACGTGTCTGGAAGGGTCGAGATAGTCAGAAAAGTCTACCTAGGGATTCAGTTTGGGACCCGGGACAGTTTTAGGCCAAACCGGCAACCCGAGAGAGCGTTTTGGTATTTCAATTTTTGGGTAATTAATATGCACGAAAACTATAGATAGAATATATCTTCTACGTGACTCCAATTAGGGTTTTTATGCACAAGTTTCAAAGGAGATCCATAGAGGGTGAGGGAGAAACAAACCTAAGGAACTAAGGCCTAGAATCACTACCTTGTAACACCAGGACCACCACTGTGTAGATCGGATAACGAGGAACACACCCATACCACCTACATCAGCGGATCAGACCATCATAATCAAGGCAAGTGCTTAATACTTTCTTCCTTTTAGCCATAATTATGTTCATGTTAGAATAAGGATTAAACTCGTGATTTATAATTAAATTGGGTGGATTTAGAGAATTTAAATCATATGTTAGGACTGATTGTGATCAAAAATTGAATCCCTATGCATGTAGAATAGGAATCCCGAAATTTTAATGTAATATGATGAACAAATTTAAGCTTGATTTGATGATGGTGCATGAAATTAAAGAACTAGAGTTTCATATAGATAAATTGGGAATTTTGAAATTTATTACTAATTAATGATGATTTGAGGATATCAAGATGTTAGAAATTGAGTATATAAGCTGGGTTATCTATTAGTATAGCTGTATTGGTGTTTGGGTAAACTTTGTAGAGGATTGGAGGTTTAAAAATGGTGAAAAATGAACTTTCTGGAGGTTGGGGATGAAACTAGTAGAACTCGTTTGAACAATCTGGGGAAGTCGTTCGAAAGACCTCGTTCGAACGAGATTAAGAACGAGAATTCAGAGTTAAGATCGTTCGAAGTTCATTCAAATGACCCCGTTCGAATGACCTCGTTCGAATGATAATTTGGGCACTTCTAACGAGATTTCATAAGTGGAAATTTTGCCCGACTTGGTTTCAAACGACACATCTTAGCTAATTCTAAAGAGAGGGATTTTTCTATGATAAATATTGCTATAGATTAATAGTGAGGGACTTGGGTACACTACTAGGAGAGACTCACATGGTTGAATCATGTTGTGTAAGGTGCAATAGAGAGAATAAATCGTAAGCTATAGTATACCGAAGTTTTAGAGAAACCAATACTATATATGAACTTAGGTTCGCGTTGTGCGTATACCTAATTATGTTAATGGGTGGTGTGAATACCTATAGTATGTTTGATTATGTGTAATGACATACCTAGCTACTTACTATCACGGGAGGTTTTGAAAACGATAGAGGGAAGTCTTATCCTGATGAGCCTTCGGGGGGATTTTAGATTTGGCACCTCAGAACATAGTACGTCGGTTGGATTGCCATTTGTGATAACAATGGTACTGAACTGTCATTTGGGGTGCATAGCCCCAAAGACATTGGAATATATTCGCCTCCAATATGTATGTTTGATTTCATGGTTCGTGGGAGATTTCCAAATCGATTATCCTCATTTGCGTACGAGATGTATCAGGACTCGATAGCGGAGTATGCATGCACCACAGCTGAGTCTAGAGGTGTCGTATTAGTATATATATTATAGAGTGATGATTACATATATATATATATATATATATACTAGTGATGTTATCTGCCGTGTGATTTTTTTAGATGATTAATATGATGAAATCCAAAGTAACTTAAGATGTGAATACTTAACTTTAGGGTGATAACCCTTAAACGAATTAATAAATGTTGAAACAGTTAATACAAGTATTGGGGAATGCGGTATACTACTCTGAGACATAGCTAGTGGTGTAAGTCTAGAATCTAGTTAAATGAGATTAGGATAGCTAGATTGGACTAGATGTACGTTAGGCGTGCACAATAGTTGAGAGGTGAGAATCTCGTGTGAGAGTACAAAAAGCTAACGTGTACATAATACTTGCTTTAACGCAAAATTTTAAATACTTGCCAAAATATTTCTATAACTCGGGCTCTAACAGGTCTCGCATATTTTTTTCTCTTGTACTATTTATATCAGGTGTCCATCCACAGGGATGCCAGGCCTAGACGTTCAGACTGTTTGACGTGATGTAGCAATTGTGGTAACTGTAGGTCCTCGCGCTTAGACTCCTTCACTCTCAGTTCATTCAGTTCTGTCTAGATATTTTATTTAGGTCATGTGTCGCTCATCCTCAGTTATTTTATTGGATAGATTGTACTTCCTTCATTTTTGTATTTAGTATTTACTTGGATTTAGTATATTAGTTTATGGTTTAAGACTTTGAACTGGAATGTTTTTATCCAGTCTTTTTATTTCAGCAGTTGATTCATATCCAGTTTTTATTTTATTCATGTGTGTAGTAAATGGTTTGTGTCTTTATAATTGGAACTTATTAATGGATTATTTGGGTATAACTTAAAATGGAAAATGTTTTGACACTAGCTTAATTATTTATTAGGTGATTAATGAAGTTAAATGTTTTCGACGGTGATGCTAAGAATGAACCAACCGAACATTCTGTTTTAATTTTAATAAAGGACTGACCACCCGATATTTAGTTGGGCGAGCTGTCATAGGTGGTATCAGAGCATCAGGTTCTAAAGTCTTTTAGGATCTGTATGGCTTATTATGCTTTCAGCTTAGCGTTGTTTTATGTAGAGCCCTATTATTAGGATTCTTGCATTCTTGATTATGTGTCTACATCTTCAACTAAGGCCAGAAATGCCTTGCATTCTCGTTATAGATGCCTTGCATTCTTTTATTATCATTCTAGATACCTCCCAGACGTTCACCTAGGGCCAGAAATTCCCAACCTGAGCCTCAGCCAGCGCCAACTCAGTATACAGTCAATGCTGTCGAGGTGGCTGCCATCGTTGCTCAGGTAGTTAATGCAGCATTAGTTGTGGTTCAGTAGGTTCCTCCATAGGCACAGGCAATGGCAC
The DNA here is from genome assembly GCA_949130495.1 of Sambucus nigra. NCBI lineage: Eukaryota > Viridiplantae > Streptophyta > Magnoliopsida > Dipsacales > Adoxaceae > Sambucus > Sambucus nigra. The sequence continues at coordinate 99,979,428 of OX422217.1, forward strand.
CAGTACCATCTCATGCATTCCCTTCCCCATGGGAGCGAGTTAGGGATGCCTTCCAAAAGGCACATCCTCCGAAATTCACAAGGGGTTCCGATGTTGTTACAGCTAGCCAATGAAAAAAAGATATCCAGAGGCATCTGAGGATGCACGAGTGCACGAAAATGCAGAAGAAAATACTCACTACTTTCAAGCTAGTAGGGGCAGCGTTATAGTGGTGGGAGTCCACTACTACCACACAGGAGCATGACGTTATGACTATACAGGACTTCTGGGTGCGATTTAACCACAAATATTTTCCTTCCGCCCTTTAGACTAAGATGAGCCGGAAACTACTGGACCTCACCCAGGAGCGAAAGACTGTAGACGAGTATGAAGAGGAGTTTACTAGACTAGTAAACTTAGTACCTGCTGAGGTGCCTACTTGAAAGCACCCAACGATGCGCAAAAAGACTATGTGCGGAAGTAAACGATTGTCGAGTAAACCCAATTTACCAACGAGTTTTACCGGCTATTCTAGGAGGGAGTATTTCAAACTTTTATTGAATTGTTAACTTTATAAAAAAAAAATTAATTTCCAAAGTCAATTACGAGTCCAAATTATTATCTTTGTTAAATCTAGGTAATTTACAAAATAATAACCTATTCAGTTTTTAGGCGAGTTTCTATTTATTTAAACCTACTTTTTCGTGTGAGGTGATATGCAAAAAATGTAAAGCACGCGGTATTTATTTAACGTCATAAAAACCTTTTCCCGGGAAAAAGACGGACTCTCCTAAGAGTCAACCTAGTATACTTCCACTAAAACCAAACGATATAGGAACGATTATACAAACATGCAACAAGACTCAAAGCAAGATAAATCAGAACAAGCTATTACCTATCTCGACCCTGCTTATATCTGCTCTGGTTGCTCTTACGCAATTATCCTCACAATGCAGCTCTTGTTCACTTTGATTTCTTCACGTCTTAGCATCTCCTCTATCTTTCTTAGCGCAGGTTGGCTTAGTGCCTATTGTGTCCTAGTTCTTAGTTAAGTATTTGTGTGTTGTGTGCTATCCTAGATGACACACCCACACTTAATCGTACAACCAAATGCAATGAAATAATTTATCTTTCTCCTAGATATTAGCAACAACTCTTATGTTCGGTTCTCTTGTTTAAATCAACCTTTCTTGATTTAAAACAATGTTCGCAAACTTTACTCTCCTCTTTTCTAAAAAATTAGAACAATCAGAATTGATCTAATATATACACATCAATAAGTGTCTAAGTGAATAAGTGTTTTGTAGTGAGTGATTTCTAAGTGATATGCACATGATAGTTCCTGAAATCACTTTACAGATCAAGCAATCATATACACAGATATAATATGACTGAAAATATAATCAATAAATTCACAAAGCCAAATATACACAACTTATTTTTCTAGAAAACTAATATTAGATTAATTCAGGGTTTTAATCTAATAAACTATTAAGACTACTTTAACAAATATTTCAGATTAGTCGAAAACAGTCTTAAACAGCCAACAAAATAATATTCAGTCTAGATATTAATTCTTCTCAAATTAGTTCTCAATAAATCTTAAGTTTAACTTTCTAAACCTCAAACAAGATATATCTGAATATTAACCAATTTTTTCTAAAAAACATGTTTTAAAACAAAATGTTTAAAAACATACAAGATCTTACAATTAAGACACAAACAGAATATTCACACACAAAAATTAATTTCGTGAATCAAGTGTGTGTTGTGTACAAATATTATATCTAAAGTGTGATCTAAATAAAATACACAAAAATGAGAGAAATCACTTACAAATACTATGTACCCTTGAAAAATAGTATGTGCAGATTAAGAATGAGAGATGTCCAATCTTCATTTGAGTTTTGAACAGAAATCAACACTTGAAGATGACAAAAATTATTCTGGCTTATTCTCTCTCTCTCACTAAAATTTTTGACAAAGTTTGGCCAAAAAGTTAATTTTCTCGAACCCTTAGAATGCACAAGTGTGTGATGATTGGTGTAAAATAGATTCACATGGATTCCAAATAATATACACACAACCATTGATTAATAAATATCTGACGGCTCACAAAGATACACAAAATGTTGGTCTAAGAAATAGACATGTGTCCTAACAGATGTAACAAACTAAACAAAAAATATGTCGTTGTTTAGAAATGAAATAGATGCCAAAAAAAATTATTGTTGGAGCATAGACACCACGACGTCGTTCTTTAAAAAAATGAAAACCATCTTTGGTTTTTAAAGTAAAACCGTGGGCGGAACAAACTCATGCAAAAAAAAGGATGCCAGCTGTAATCCACTGCGTAATAACTATGCACACCAAACTGATTTCAAAATATTACCGTTTAAAAGATTGGAACGGTGTCGTTTATCAGCGAGTAGTCAAATCGTTAAAAGGCAAGGACCAGCTGTGATCAAATAACAAACCATCTAAGGATGAAACAGTTGTCAACCCAAGGTTTAAAAAAAATCTAAGATCATTCTAACAACAAGCTTAGCTAGGCTGCTCCTATTCGGCCAAAAGGACTAAGTAGGTAAGGAATGGTATGCTTATGATAGGTAAGGCTAAAATTGCAAACACCTAACATCTAAAGGTATGGTCCTAATCATACTAGGGTCAAATCGTGTGTACGGCTAGCCAATATGATAACAGCATTTGCACCAATATGGTGAATACGCACGCATACACACACACACAGATATATATATATATATATATATATATATATATATATATATATAACAAACAATTTAGCATATATAACAGACAAAAACAATTTAACATATATAACAAACAATTTAATAACAAACAATTTAACATAATATATAATATAAAGTCCAATCGTGACAGTGGTGAACCAACAAAGCTCTAGTAGCCTATAAAGTCCAATCATGACTGCTAAGGCTATAAACTTTGGCCACTCATATGATACCACACATATAATAGCACGCATACAGACAAATATATATGAAGCCATACACGTATATTAATATACATTAGAACTTTTAAAATATAATTCCCAAAATTTATTTTATAAAAAATGTTAAATGATAAATTTCAAAATAAACTTTCAACCAGTTTCAATAAAATATTTTTAACTTCAAATATTAATTTGTGCAATTTTTATTCCAAAAAAAATATTTAGTGTCAAAAATTAATTTTCACAAAAATATTTATTCTTATAAAAACTTCAAATTAAAATTTTGAACTCCAAAAAAAAATTATTATGACTAAACCCGCACTATCATAAGATATGATAAACGAAATGCAAATGCAACGTGGTGTCGTGTCCTAGGTGACAGAGTAAATCCTATGAGCCAATAGAGAGTATGAAAATTACCTTTTTTGTAATGTCGGACTGAATCGAGAGCTCATTTGATGTAGATAGCAATAGAGAGCTTGGCGTCGATAGGCAAAACACAATCCTAATTACAAAAATATTTTGTCAAAATTCAAGTTCAGCTAGATGAAGGTCTATATAGCTAAATCACGGAAAGCAAACCCTAAGTGTGCTCTATACGGGTACCTTTAAAATCCCTCATTGGATAAATTTTGACAAAACCCTTTAGTACATCAAATGATATACGAAGGTAAAATAATTCCTAATTGTCCTATACAAAAGTGTATCTAACTACCCACACATCCTTGAAATGAAAAAGACTGAACTAATGACGATCGATGAGAATACCTGCAAAACATAAATACACTTTTGATCGAAAAATCAAGTTAGTAGCACTTGCTCTACCAAAATATTAAAATGACAGAATTAAACGTGTAACAAAATAGAATATGTAAGAAGAATATCAACAACACAAGACAAGAATATGTACTTAACTCTTCCCCATTTTGGCTAAATTAGATAATGGTAAGAAGAAGAAAATAGTGAGTGTTTATAAACTGCAAAATAAACGTCTCCTACATTAATCATGGCTTTAAGAGATACCGGTTATTAGTAGATATCTTTAACCTAAAACCTCAGAGATTTAGTAATCTAAATGCAGAATAAACACAAGAAAATATTCAAGTACAGTCTATCTAATCAAATGTTGAAGCTATTTCTAAACAAGAGTTATCATAAGGCATAGAAAGCATATCAACAAGTTGAAAATCACAAGCAATAGAAGGAATTACCCTAATTTGTTTAGGAGTTTTTAGAGCATTAAACCGATAAGAATATCCATTAGCATCATAATACTTGGTAACTCTATTTTGATTAAACTCACCTCTCCCGTCACTGAATAAATCTAAGGGTTCGGCGGTGTTTAAGTCCCTAACCTTCTTGTGAGGAGACTTAATGATATTCTCACTCTCACAAGCGTTACAAACATTAGTTGGGCATTTCTTCGACTTCAAAAAATTCATTTGAGGTCTCAAGTCACAAGTCCTAATCCAAATAGGCAAGGTTTTCAAAGGTTTTTGTGCCTTTCGAAATTTAGGACAAAATTTATCTTTCGAAAATATTTTCTTGTTGACATGAGGCCTAGACTTATTGAAGAAATGATTCCAATTATTATTAGTGCATTGCCTACGAAAATTTATAAATCGCTTCATGTTTCGATTATGACTTTTAAAATGAGTACTTTTCTTTCGATTACTAAGGCATTCCCAGTTTTGGTGACCAAAAACATCACACCTAGTACGGAATTTACTAGAAGTAGGTAGGTCTGAATGGTAGTGTTTTCCCTCAACAGGCTTAACATATTCATTATGAATAAATGGCTTTGGAGGTCTATAGAGTCTTGTAGCAGGTGGGCAATATTTTGACATAGATGGTCCTACAAAGTTCTCGATGAAATTTTCAATGTCACTTTCATAATCACTTTTAATTAAAACTTATTTTCCTTTAGCCTTTTCAGACAACTTACTATCCAACGGAAGATCCATTTATTCTTGGGCTTTTACAAAGAATATTGGTTTACTTGGATCAACTTTTTCAAGAGGACCCTCAGATCCAAATCCTCTAGTATCACCATTATATCGTTGTTCAGCAAGCAGTTTGTGAAGGTCAAACATTTTATATCACGACTACGACACATTTTGAAAGTTATTTTACAAACTTGTTTGGATTTTTCAACTTGCAAAAGCGTTGCATTATATTTTTCTTCTAAAGAAGACAAATTTTCATTTAAGGTCGTAATCTGAAATTTAAAATCAATTGACTATTTTTCAAAATCAGATTTGACATTGCTCATTTCAATCTTATCAATTTCATCCGATACCACATCAGAGTCATCATTCGACTCAAATTGTTATTTAAATATCTTATGCTTATTTTTATTAAGATAGACAGTTTTAAAATCAACTTTAGAAATATTGGTCAACTCATTCTTAGCATAAGATGTGAGAGTCTTCCTAAAGGTTGATTTAAGTTCCATAGTTCTCAATTTAGAGCTTAGCAATTCTGGTGTGAGAGATTGATCATTAATCTCTTCATTGATATAACATTTATGATCAAATCCAAAGGAAAGGGACCTCAAAATTTTAGAACACACATCTTTATCAGAATATTCAATACCATTCGTACGTAATTGGGTAATGATATCAGTCAAACGCATATAAAAATCATCAAATGGTTCATTGTCGTTCATAACTAGCATATTGTACTATTGAACCAACATTTGTGTTTTACATTGCTTTAATCTATCGTCACCCTCGCGTGCAATTATTAAAGTATCCCAGGCATATTTACTAGTAGTGCAATGACATATACATTTTCATTCATTTTCTCTCACATTCATGAAAAACGCATTTTTCCCTTATTATTGAAATTGCTTATCTTTTTTTGATCAACACTTAATTCAGATGTTTTAAGTTTTCTAAAAATAGTGTTACCTTCTGCTATAGGAGTAGTGGGGTGCCTATAACCATTTTCAATTAAATCCCAGACATCATCTCCTAATGTGCCTTTAATAAATGCAATCATTCTAATTTTCCAACAGGGAAAATTCATGCCATCGAAAATAGGAGGTCTAATGAAATTTCCTAACCTACGCAACTAACTAGAATCTTCCATTAAAACAAGGTAAAAAGAGTTTGACAAAAGTTTTGAAAACGGATCCTTTTTAAAGTCCAGCTCTGATACCACTTGAAAGCACCCTACGATGTGCAAAAAGACTATGTGTGGAAGTAAACGATTGTCGAGTAAATGCAATTTACCTACGAGTTTTACAGGTTATTCTAGGAGTGACCAATTCAAACTTTTCTTGAATTGTTAACTTTATAAAAATAGTTTTAATTTCCAAAGTCAATTAAAAGTCCAAATTATTATCTTTGTTAAATCTAGGTGATTTACAAAATAATAGCCTATTCAGTTTTTAGGCGAGTTTCTATTTATTTAAACCTACTTTTTCGTGTGAGGTGATATGCAAAAAATATAAAGCACACGGTCTTTATTTAATGTCGTAAAAACTATTCCCCGGGAAAAACTACGGACTCTCCTAAGAGTCAACCTAATATACTTCCATTAAAACCAAACGATATAGGAACGATTATACAAACATGCAAAAAGACTCAAAGCAAGATAAATCAGCACAAGCCATTACCTATCTCCACCCAGCTTCTATCTGATCTAGTTGCTCTTCTGCAATTATCCTCACAATGAAGCTCTTGTTCACTTTGATTTCTTCACGTCTTAGCCTCCCCCTATCTTCCTAAGCATATATTAGCTCAGTGCCTATTGTGTCCTTTTTGTTAGTGAAGTATTTGTGTGCAGTGTGCTATCCTAAATGACACACCCACACTTAATGGTATAACCAAATGCAATGCAACAATTTGTATTTCTCCTAGATATCAACAATAACTCTTATGTTCTACTCTCTTGTTTAAATCAACCTTTCTTGATTTAACACAATGTTCGCAAACTTTACTTTTCTCTTTTCTCAAAAATTAGAACAATCAGAGTTGATCTAATATATACACATCAATAAGTGTCTAAGTGAATAAGTGTTGTGTAGTGAGTGATTTCTAAGTGCTATGCACATGAAAGTTCCTGAAATCACTTTACACATCAAGCAATCATATACACAAATATAATGTGACTGAAAATATATTAAACAAATTCACAAAGTCAAATATACACAACTTGTTTTTCAGAAAACTAATATTAGATTAATTCAGGGTTTTAATCTAATAAACTATCAAGACTACTTTAACAAATATTTCAGATTAGTCCAAAACAGTCTTAATAGTCAACAAAATAATATTCAGTCAAGATATTAATTCTTCTCAAATTAGTTCTCAATAAATCTTAAGTTTAACTTTCTAAACCCCAAAAAGATATATCTGAATATTAACCATTTTTTTCTGAAAAATATGTTTTAAAACAAAATGTTTAAAAACCACTGTTCTAAAAAACCCGCCTAAGCTCCGCCTAGGCACGCCTAGGCTTAAGGCTTGGGCGAAACGCCTCGCCTTAAGTTTTTTACGCCTTATGCTTAGTAAAACCCTTAAGGTGCACTTTTTTCTAAAAACAACAATGCTTTAGTGAAACGATATCACCTTTTAAAGAATTTTTTAACTAACCGGACCATTATCTCATCCAAAATAATCAAATAGTATTTTAATTTTCATATATTCAGACATATTTTTATGATATGTACAATTTTAGTATTTTAATAGCCTTGTTATGGTGTAGAAATATTAAAATATATTAAGAAGGCCTAAACGCCTTTTCACGCCTTTTTACGCTTAAACCCGCCTAGGCTTCTAAGGCTTAAGGCTTGACCTCCACGCCTCGATCACGCCCCGCATTTTTTAGAACCTTGTTAAAAACATACAAGATCTTACAATCAAGATACAAACAAAATATTCACACACAAAAATTAATTTCATGAATCAAGTGTGTGATGTGTACAAATATTAGATCTAAAGTCTGATCTAAATAAAATACACAAAAATGAGAGAAATCACTTACAAATATTATTTACCCTTGAAAAATAGTATGTGCAGATTTAGAATGAGAGATGTCCAATCTTCATTCAAGTTTTGAACAGAATTATACACTTGAAGATGACAAAAAATATTCTGGTTTATTCTCTCTCTCTCTCTCTCTCTCTCTCTCTCACTCAATTTTTTGACAAAAATTTTATTTTCTCGGACCCTTAAAAATGAGACCCAAAGCATTCTATTTATAGAGTGCACAAGTGTGTGCTGATTGATGTAAAATAGATTCACATGGATTACAAATAATATACACACAACCATTGATTAATAAAGATCTGACGGTTCACAAAGAAACATAAAATGGTGGTCTAAGAAATAGATACGCGTCCTAACAGATGTAACAAACTAAACAACCTAAACAAAAAAAACGACATCGTTTAGAAATGAAATAGATGCCAAAAAAATTACCGTTGGAGCATAGACACCACAACCTAATTCTTTAAAAAAACAAAAACCATCTTTGGTTCTTAAAATAAAATCGTGGGCAGAACAAACTCGTGTAAAAAAAAGGGATGCGAGCTGCAATCCACTGTATAATAACTATGCACACCAAACTGATTTCAAAATATTACCGTTTAAAAGATTGGAACGGTGTCGTTTATAAGCGAGTAGTCAAATCGTTAAAGGGAAAGGGCCAGTTGTGATCAAGTAATAAACCAGCTAAGGACGAAACAGTTATCAACCCAAGGTTTTAAAAAAAACACTAATCCTTCTAACAGTAAGCTTAGCTAGGCTGCTCCTATTCGGCCAAAAGGACTAAGTAGGTAAGGAATAGTCTGCTCATAACAGGTAAGGCTAAAATCGTAAACACCTAACATCTAAAGGTATGGTCCTAATCACCCTAGGTCAAATCGTATGTACGGCTAGGCCAACATGATAACAGCTTCTGCACCAATATGGTGAACATGCATGCATATATATATATATATATATAACATTCCAGCAGAGATAACACATACAAACAATTTAACATATATATATATATAATATAAAGTCTAATTATGACAGTGGTGAACCAACAAAGCTCCAGTAGCCTATAAAGTCCAATCGTGACTGCTAAGGCTATAAACTTTGGCCACTTATATGATACCACACATATAATAACACGCATACATACAAATATATGTGAAGCCATACACATATATTAATATACTATTAGAACTTTTAAAATATAATTTCAAAATTTTATTTTATAAAAAATGTTAAATGATAAATTTCAAAATAAATTTTCAACCAGTTTCAGTAAAATATTTTTAACTTCAAAAATTAATTTATGCAAATTTTATTTCAAAAAAAATATTTAGTGTCAAAAATCTATTTTCACAAAAATATTTATTCTTATAAAAACTTCAAATTAAAATTTTGAACTCAAAAAAAAATTACTATGACTAAACCCAGCACTATCATAAGATATGATAAACGAAATGCAAATGCAACGTGGTGTCATGTCCTACATGACAGAGTAAATCCTATGAGCCAATAGAGAATATGAAAATTACTTTTTTTGGAATACCGGACTGAATCGAGAGCTCATTTAATGTAGACAACAATAGAGAGCTTGGCGAAGATAGTCAAGACACAATCCTAATTACAAAAATAATTTGTCAAAATTCAAGTCCAACTAGATGAAGGTATATATATCTAAAGCACGAAAAGCAAACCCTAGGTGTCCTCTATATAGGTACCTTCACTACTGAGGAGAAAAATATTCAAATGTTCATGGATGGCTTGACCTGGAGGATTCGACAGCATCTTCTGGGTAATCTTTCATTGCAATCCTATACAAATTTACTCAATATTGCACTACTACACTGCCAGGGTCATCGCTTCCATATCAAAGGGAGGAAGGGAGTAGGTGAGTCCAGCCAGTAGGGCAGGAAAGGTGGAGGTAGTGCCAGTAGGGCACAAACAGGTCAGAGTCAGCAGAGGCAGAGGCAGGTTGAGCTGGCCTCCCATCAGGGGGGATTCTGCTAAGAGATTCAGATTAGGGGGCTTTTGTCAGGGACGGGGTGGTTTCAGGCATGGCCATCAGGGTCAGCATGGCAACCAGGGCCAGCAAAGCTTGCAGGGACAACAGCAGTTCCATCAGGGCAAAATGAGAGGTGGCAATAGCCAGCAAGGCAGGGTAACTACGCAGGTAGATGTTTCACTTGTGGCAAGAATGGCCACAAATGATTTGGGTTCCTCGATAAGGGAAAGTATCCTCAACAGCAAGGTGCTCACGAGGAGCCCTAGAGATCGATCTTTCTAGTCGTTCTCCCAATGCTAGCCACAGTCCTTTCTTTGCCTACCATTCCAGCAGCCCCGATTCAGTAGGGACAACTTCAACATGGACTTGTCCACAATGTCCACCAAGCAGCAGTTCCATAGGCTCCACCCGCGATTGAGGGTACGTTTTCTACCCATGGGACTTTGGGGCGGATATTATTTGACACAAGGAATTCACGTAGTTTCATTGCCACAAGTTTTTCACGCGCCACGGGGTTATTAAACACGACAGAGAGCACAGTCACTGGGGGGAGATTTGTCTATTCCAGGCAAAAAGGGGGAGATATACGTGATGTCGGGGGGGTATTACTGTCGTTTATTTATATATCTTTATTTTCTTTTATACTTCATTTATGGTATGTTTGTTTGTTTCTCGTGTGTAGTTATTTTTAGAGATTCAAATATTTTGTCTATATCACATACAGACATTGCTTCGATGGATTTTATCAAGATTTTTCATGTCCTGTATTTTCATTTTTTAGGGATTATGGGATGGGATAGATTTATTTTTGACTTGACGATCCGATTTATCATTTCGTTATTTTTTATTTTGTCCCAGAATAGCCAAAGGGAGAGATTTGTGGGGGGAAATTTCAAATTGATTCAGTTTGTTTGTAATTGTCTTAATTCCGAAAAAATTGTTTGAGTCTTGGATAGTTATTGAGTTATGATCCCACAAAGCCTATGATGCTCAACATTGAAGCTTTTGTGGCAATGCTTTGAAGACCATATTTGTGTCGTGTTTCATATATTCAGAATTCTTCATTCTTGGTTTATTCTAGACCATACAGGTATGAATGCTTAGTGAATTATGAGATTTAGAATCTTAACTAAGGATGATTTTTAAATTAAATTATGTTGGGAATTTGAGAAATATTTTAAAAATGAATTTTAAATATTTTTGAGTTAATTTTGTTTTAGAAAATTCAAGGACGATTTTAAAATATAAATTAATTTTTACTATCGTTAAAATGACATATGGTTTCATTCAAACGAGATTCGTTTATCATTTGAACGACAACTATTTATCATTAGAACGACGCGCCGCCTTAAAAATTATGTTTGTGTATTTAAGGACTTCTTTCAACTCAAAAAAATTAGAGAACTTTTGCAAAAACGTTTCTGCATCTGGTTTACAAAATTCCCAACTATTTTCCATCATCTGGAGTTTTCAAGATCAAATCTGATAAGTTTCAAAGTCTTGTGATCTTGAGTACGAAACTAAAAAATTTCTATCACTTTGAACAATAATTTTCATTTGGTGGATTTCGTGCATGCTGGTTACGAAGTCAAAGCAGTGATTTCGTGTTTGAATTCATAGACATTGCTGAGGCTATATTAGTGGATATCGAGGTGCATGTGAACTCGTGTATTGTGGACACTTGCGTCGATGGACTCCTACGTGACACTGTGGAGGAGCAGTAGAAAAGAAGAATAGGCTTCAAGGCTTATGGGTGATCGAGTCGTTGAGTAAGACTACATTATCTCTTTGTAATTTTCCATATCATAGTGATTGTCCGGCATGGTCGTTCGAGGTTTTTTCCCTTAGTGGTTTCCTCGTTTATTGGCGTGTCTTGTGGTTGATTTAGTTACTTTATCTACTTAATCACATAGATTCATTCTATAGGATTAACAAAAATAGAATTGGCAAATTAATTTGGTTTTCACAAGATAAGTTTGCGATTGCTAAAGATAAAATTTGGAAAATTAAAAAATATTGCATTTGCTTAGAGATAATTGTTTAGGGTCCTTCTCAGCGGGTTCGCCTTTTTCAGTTTCTTTTCGTCCCTTAGGTCGAGAGTATATATATTGTAGGACGTAGTTGCCTTCTTATAAGCCTCTTTCTGCATGACCGAGCCAAAGTAACACTCCTGAGCTTCCACTTAGTCACCTTGAACTTCCCCTACACATAAGGGGTCAGGAGTTTTATCATTTGGCGAACCATGAACGGGACTAGCTCAAACTCCTGGAGCACCACTCTCCCAAGAATAATGTTATAGGTTAAGAAGATATTCTCATCCATAATTAAAAAGTTCACTTTCTTGTTAAGACACCTCGTCCAGGTACCCATGCAAACATCCAATTCAAACACCCCTAAAGGGTGTAACATCTTTCCGTTGAAGTCGATTAACGACTGATGGTATGGGACCAGTCTCTTCTTGCTGAGCTTTAAACCCTTAAAGAAGTCCAAAAATATCATGTCGGCTGATCTACCATAAGCACTAAGTATACATGACACATCATACCGATGAACCTTGGTGATGATCACCAAAAGGTCATCATGGGGGGCCAGAATTCCCTTAAAATCCTATCTTGATCCTACCACTAAGGGGTCCATGTCAATATTCTCGACTTTGGATTTATCTCGTTTGAGTTAACAGTCATCCTCTTAGGCACCGACTTTACCTCCACCATATGGGCTTTACGGTCATACGGCTCTGAGCCTCCTCCAAATAATCCTCTACATATCATATTTACATCTAAGGGTATCATGTGCATCCGACCTTTTGCCATCGGGATCTTCGGCAAGAGATCTGGATTGGCCTTTTCACTAGCTGATTCATCATCCTTTTGGTCGGCCAAGGGTTGTCGTCTCGAATTTTCATCCTTTCCCCCACTATAATTTTTCCTGGAGTCAGGTTTAGCACCACTCCGATCTACATACTTCTGGAGTTTTCCATGCTTCAACATCTTATCTATCTCATCCTTCTAAAAAAACTATTTATCAGTTGTATGGTTGTGGTCTTGGTGGGACTCACATCATTTGCTCTTGTGTCTCTTATGAGGAAGGGACTTAAGCTTGTCCAGTTAACTAAGTGACCTATTGTCCTTAATCTTGTTGAGGACCAAATCGGGGCTTACTGTTAGGGGTGTGTATTTAATAAACTTATCCTCGATCGATCTCTTCTTCCCTTATTTATCTTTTTCCTTTTGATACTTGTCTCCCCTGGATTCTTTCACATCTTCTCTTTTAGCCACCATGGCCTCCTTTGCATTCATAACCCTCTCGACCATGGCCAGGAGTTCCGTCATGGTCTTGGGAGGATCTTCAGTAAGCTTCCAGAGAAGTTTTCCCGATTGTAGTCCACTAATAAGGGTTGTCATAGCAATGTTCTCTTTAAAGTCTTCCACCACTAATTTTTCCTTATTCGACCGAGAAATGTAATCTCTAAGACTCTCATTCTTGCCTTATTTTACATATAAGAGATGATTTACCTTCGTTGGAGGTTTCATAGCGAATAAAGAATTGTGTTTGAACTTATCGACCAACTACTTAAAATTCTCAATGGAGTTTTTAGGAAAAGTTGTGTACCACATATGGGCGGCAATGGTAAGGGTTCTTAAGAATGCCCTACATCCCATCTCGTCCGGGATTGAGTAGATATCGGTTATACATATCTATGTGATGGATGGGATTAAAAATCCTATCATACTTCGGGGTGAAAATAGGACGTTTGAACTTTACTGGGGTGGGATAGCTCACAATCCTCATACCGAAAGGATACCCTGCCATGTAGCCTCGGAGACCGGGGTCTAAGCACTTGAGAAGAGAGTCGATCTTATCTTTTAGCCCCTTAATGGAGCTATTATAAGGCTTATATTCAAGACCTTAGTGATAATATTATCACTACCTCCTTCTAGGGAAACCATAATTGGCGTCGGCACTTACGCCACTATTCTCTACCGGCTATTCGCTTCTCTTTGCTCTTCCCCATCTCAGCCTTATTGGGGCCGACCATCACTATGTCTGTCGTCCCCCCTAGAGGTAGTATTATTGCAAGAAATACAAACGCCTACCGAGCCAAGTTGGTCTAAGGTCAACCCTTTGCTCAGTCTATCAAAAGCTAAAGTTCTTGGTTGGTCGTCTGGTGTCGACCCAGCATTCGTTCCTTCGTAGGATTGTGTTGGGTGAATTGTGGCACTTGAAACCCAATACGGCTCCCAATAGTCTTCCTCGTCGCAGTCTTGGCCGTCCTGACAGTACTGGACTAATTTTCCCATGCCAATAAATCTAGGATTATCAATATCTCTCTGTCATTGGTCGCACTGAGACTCCTTTGGTGGGGTCGGGGGTGGTCCCCATGTCGTCGAATCCACTGTCTCCCTGGTGGCCGGAGTAATAATCATGGTTAGGTCACTTGGGACTCTTCCCAACACACTTTGGCTAAACTCCATGAATGGCACTTGCATTATTTGTTCGCTTTCCACTAAGGATCGTAACGCCGCCACAACGTCATCCATTTTTTACTGAGGAGGTGGTTGGTTGGAGCTTGGGACAGCACTAGGAGGAAATTCGATGCCATAACTTCGATGAGAAAAATCAATAAAATTAAATGAATTGTAAGTAAGAAGTACGCTTAGACACTACACCAAAAATGCCAATCTGGCACGCTGTGGCAAGGGGATTCTGGCACGGTTTAAAATCGTGCCAGAATTTGTCATGATTTTAGCATAAACTGGCACGATTTAAAACCGTTCCAGAATCTGACACGGTTATAAAGCGTGCCAAAAGTGTGTCAAATTTAAAAGGGTTAACTAAAAGACCAAATATTATATTCATTTGATTTTAATTTTGAGAGAGGTAACTTTTGGAACCCCGTCGTTCTCCCGCTCACTCTCCACGAAGACCAACTCTCCCTCTCTCTCAAGACTTGATCTCCATCTCTCTCCATCACTGATGGATAAATCGTTGGGGAAAATGGGAAATGAGGTTTGTGGTTTGAATTGGATTTGATAAGGTTTGGAAAGGTAAGGGGATGGGGATGGGGATGGGGATGGGGATGCTCGAATTGTTGGACTGGGTCACGGGTTTGGTTAGTGGGAAATATGAGGTCGGGTTGGGTCGCCTGAGATGGAGGTTCGACTTGGTGTTCCCGATCGGAGATGTGGGTAAAGGTTGGAATTCGGGTTCTGCAGGTGGTTATAGAAATCGGGCTTGCATCTGGGTTATTGGCATTCAGCTTTGATCTAAACTCGGGTTTGGGTAGGAAGCTTGGTCGGATATGGAGTGATAAGGTCGCCGACTTTGATGGAGGTTGTCGACGCTGGAGGTTTTGAGACAGGCCGGAGTAGGTTGAGATTATGGGGTGGTCGCCTTTAGTGGGTATCCGGGTTATGGTCGAAGTGGGTATTAAAAATGGAGTTTGTAGTTATGGGGTATTGGGTTAGATGGAGGAATTATGGGGTATTGGCTTCTCCACTGATGGTGGAGAAGCCATCAGTGACCAAAGACGAAAGTAGACTAACGAAGTGGATGATTCCCAAAATTTATTTCTCTCTTATGAATTCCTTCAGAGGTAATTCTCATCTCACTTCGGTATTTTGATCTATTCAACTGCCATCTATCATAAAGTTTGAACCCAATAAAATTGGTTTTTTCTTCTGAAACTAAAATATAGCTTTGAGTTATTTTATTGTGAAATTACGGGTATATGCATTCATGTTAATGATAGTAATAATCACGTTTCTAAGTATTTTATTACTTGAACTTCGGTATTTATGATTTGATTTAATTTATTGCCACTGGTGGATTCTATTCCTCATGAATGGATGATGAGAATTGCAATCGGAATGATGAGCGTTCAGGCTTTATGTTCTAAAGAATACGCAAGTTTTCGTATTATGTTTACTACATTTTGATGTTTAATGTTTCCTATTGATGTTTCGGTAAAATTATAGATCAAATGATGAGTTTGAATAAATTGTTTTTTCTTTTTCTATTTTCTGCTGTTTTAGGTTGCACGCCAATTATTTGGTAAAACGCCCAAGTGAGCATTCTAATTTCTTCACTTACATTGCATATTATTTATGTCATTTGCCTATTGCTGAGTTGCACACATTAACTTATGCACGGAGGTAAAATCTCTGAAGCTAAAATGGCAATAAAAACACTATTTTGAAAACAAAGAGTTGATGAGGTTACGGATGATTTAACCGTTACGGCGTAAGGGTCTTGTGAACCTGAAGTTGGGCGGCCTTATATTTTCCCTATGCTGACAGGGTGAGGATACTAATTGGGTTGAATTTGGTGTGATTCAATCTTTTTCATTTTTATTTTGTGTGTGCGTATATATATTTAGGTGACGTCTTCGAGGACCGTATTGGCATATTGCCCCTGAATAATATTTAAATAAATGATTCTTAGTATTTTTTAGCATTTGTTTGGACTATTTCCAGGTCGAAGCGAATCAAGTAGTCAGTATAAAAGGGACAAGGCAACAACTGAGAAGTTACTGCAACAAACAATAGAAAACCACCAAGCCGAGCTTGCAACTCAAAAGGAATTCTATACAAATGCGTTGAGCGCAACCAAGGAAGCTAAGGCATTAGCAGAGGCAAGTGCCAATAATGAAGCCAAAACTGAGGTAGAGAGTCGTCTAAGGGAGGCTGAGGCAAGGGCCAATTATATTTACATTTGTTTCTTGAATATTATGATCTATTATACTAACTTTACAGTCATTTTCTTTGTCTCGTGTTCCTGACTTGAGTCCTTTCTCTACTGAAATTAACGGTTCAGGGACAATATGCCGTTAAAATAATGCCATCATAGTGACCCTCATATTTTAACGGCAAATTAACGGAGTGTTTAAACTAACCAATTATTTTAACGGCATATTAACCAAACCCTCATAGTGCCCCTGATTCTATCTTTAACACTCCCTCCTGGATTCAAGAACAATGATTTTCCAAGAATTTCACACCCGGTGGTTTTGGAAAGGCTCTTAATTATAATGAGAGAGATGTTGAGATTCAGGACTTTCAATTTAAACTTCGTTATGACCATCATTATGATATTTAACTTAATCATTTGCATGTTTTTATTCATTTTTTTCCTTTATTCACTTTTCTCTTTAAATTTGACAATGTGTAAATATTTTTTCAGATTTGGTATGTCACAATGAGTGAGCATTCGGATAGGGGTGCAATGCTACTACCTACACGTATCATGGTAAACTTTATGATATTTTTTATTTGTTCATCCAATTTTATAGATATTGAATGATTACATACATTATTACAATATAAAGTAGTATTATTTTGTTTTGTTTTTTCTCACACATGTCAAGTGCCTAGTATAACTCATAGGAACTGATCGCATAGTCACGGGTCTTCCGGTTTGATAATATGACAATAAATTGAAAATATCTAGATTATGCTTAGAAATAAGTCACTAAAGGGTGAAAACCCAAACCATCCCCCAAACAGCCCTGTATGATGTATGGACACCTCGTACGGGACTAATATAACTTGTAGGAACTAATCGCGTAGTCAAGGGTCTTCTGGTTTGATAATAGGCCGATAAATTGGAAATATCTAGACTAAACGTAAAAACAAGCCGTTAAAGGGTGAAAACACAATCCATCTTCCAAACGACCCCGTAAGAGGCACAAACACCTCGCACGGGACCAATGTAACTTGTAGGAACTGACTGCATAGTCCCAGGTCTCCCGATTTGAGAATATGACGATAATTTGTAAAAGTCACACTTAGACTTGAAAACAGGCCGTTAAAGGGTGAAAAACCGAACCAGCCCCCAAACGACCCCGTAGGAGGCACGAACACCTCGCACGGGATCAATATAACTTGTAGGAACTGATCGCGTAATCCCGGGTCTCTCGATTTGAGAGTATGACGATAATTTGCAAAAATAGCACTTAGACTTAAGAACAGGCCGTTAAAGGGTGAAAACCCGAACCAGTCATCAAACGACCCCGTAGGTGGCACGAACATCTCGCAGGGGATCAATGTAACTTGTTGGAACTGATTACGTAGTCTTGGGTCTCCCGGTTTGAGAGTATGACGATAATTTGCCAAAATCACACTCAGACTTGAAAACAGTCCGTTAAGGGGTGAAAACTCAAACCAGCCCCCAAACGACCCCGTAGGAGGCACGAACACCTCGCACGGGACCAATGTAACTTGTAGGAACTGATCGCGTAGTCCCGGGTCTCTCGGTTTGAGAGTATGACGATAATTTGTAAAAATAGCACTTAGACTTGAAAACAGGCCGTTAAAGGGTGAAAACCCGAACCAATCATCAAAGACCCCGTAGGTGGCACGAACATCTCGCACGGGATCAATGTAACTTGTTGGAACTGATTACGTAGTCCCAGATCTCCCGGTTTGAGAGTATGACGATAATTTGCAAAAATCACACTTAGACTTGAAAACAGGCCGTTAAGGGGTGAAAACTCAAACCAGCCCCCAAACGACCCCGTAGGAGGCACGAACACCTCGTACGGGACCAATGTAACTTGTAGGAACTGACCGCATATTCCCGGGACTCTCGGTTTGAGAGTATGACGATAATTTGCGAAAATTACACTTAGACTTGAAAACAGGCCGTTAAGGGGTGAAAACTCAAACCAGCCCCCAAACGACCCCGTAGGAGGCACAAACACCTCGTATGGGACCAATGTAACTTGTAGGAACTGACCGTGTAGTCCCAGGACTCCCGGTTTGAGAGTATGACGATAATTTGTCAAAATCACACTTAGACTTGAAAACAGGCCGTTAAAGGGTGAAAATTCAAACCAGCCCCCAAACAACCCCGTAGGAGGCACGAACACCTCGCACGGGACCAATGTAACTTGTAGGAACTGATCACGTAATCTCGGGACTCGCTGTTTGAAAGTATGACGATAATTTGTAAAAATACACTTAGACTTGAAAACAGGTCGTTAAGGGATGAAAACCCAAACCAGCCCCCAAACGATCCGGTAGGAGGCACGAGCACCTCGCACGGGACCAATGTAACTTGTAGGAACTGACCGCATAGTCCTGGGACTCCCGGTTTGAGAGTATGACGATAATTTGCAAAAATCACACTTAGATTTAAAAACAGGTCGTTAAGGGGTGAAAACCCAAACGACCCCGTAGGAGGCACGGACACCTCGCACGGGACCAATGTAAATTGTAGGAACTGGCCGCGTAGTCCCAGGACTCCCGGTTTGAGAGTATGATGATAATTTGCAAAAATCACACTTAGACTTGAAAACAGGCCGTTAAGAGGTGAAAACCCAAACCAGCCCCCCAATGACCCCATAGGAGGCACGAACACCTCGTACGGGACTAATGTAACTTGTAGGAACTGACCGCGTAGTCCCGGGACTCCCGATTTGAGAGTATGACGATAATTTGTAAAAATTACACTTAGACTTAAAAATAGGCCATTAAGGCGTGAAAACCCAAACCAGTCCCCAAACGACCCCGTAGGAGACATGAACACCTCACACGTAGACCAATATAACTTTTAGGAACTGATCGCGTAGTTCGGCTCTCTCGGTTTGAGAGTATGATAATAATTTGTCAAAATCACACTTAGATATGAAAACATGTCGTTAAAGCGTGAAAACTCAAACTAACCCCCAAACGACCCAGTAGGAGGCACGAACACCTCGCACGGGACCAATGTAACTTGTAGGAACTGATCGTGTAGTCTCGGGACTCACAGTTTGAGAGTATGACGATAATTTGCAAAAATCACACTTAGACTTGAAAACAGGCCGTTAAGGGGTGGAAACCCAAACTAGCCCCCAAACGACCCCGTAGGAGGCACGAACACCTCGCACGGGACCAATGTAACTTGTAGAAACTGACCGCGTAGTCCCGGATCTCCCGGTTTGAGAGTATGACGATAATTTGCAAAAATCACACTTAGACTTGAAAACAGGCCATTAAGGGGTGAAAACCCTAACCAGCCCCCAAACGACCCCGTAGAAGGCACGAACACCTCGCACGGGACCAATGTAACTTGTAGGAACTGATCGCGTAGTCCAAACAATGGTGAACACATCACGGGACCAATAAAATTAAATGAATTGTAAGTAATAGAACACTCACCCATCTCTTCCAATGTGGTAAAGGCCCAACAATGGTGGAGCTGGACCACCACTAGAGGCAGAAGTAAGCGTCTAAGTTGGAAAATAAAGAGGAAGAAAATCTCTTCCCATAGACGGCACCAAAGTGATGATGATATGATCACCACTTAAATTTATATGCAGTTCAAGTTCTACCTTATTCAATAATGGAGTAATGCATGAGCATAAAGTAAATAATGAGAAGGGGATGAGAGAATGAAGAAGACATAGAATATAAGTGGTTCAGCCAATTAGGCCAACTCAATTGCGCAAGTATATAGTGTATATATTGCAATTAGGCACTAATGGCCATATAATTACAACTTCCAAGCTCTCTCTCTCTCGACTGTGTATTTGGACAGATTTCCAGCTAGGGTTTTTAACAATAGATCCTTGTAAATGAAGAAGAATCGAGCTTATATAAGCTTGGGGTGTACAGTGAGGTAGGTGATCCAATGAGAGTCCATCACCTGTCTAGCACATGCACAATACATGATGATAAAATATTCCCCCTTGTGGGATGGAGATCTGTTTTAACTGCATGGTCCATGTGGACTAATGGCGCCTGAGTCACGTGTGCCATATAAAATGTAGATATCAGCCCTAATGGTCCCGATCGAGCCGAGACCGACAGAGGCAGTCTTCCAAGTAAGCAATCATAAAATTGAGTCTGAGTGTTGTCTCGGTTTGCTAGGGTGGTATGAGGTCGAGACGAGATATACTAAGAGGGACTGGAGTGAGCTCTACTAAATGACCATAGAATGCTAAAGATGAGGTTCTGAAGGTTGAGACCGTGGAGGGTAGTCCACACTGTGTCAGTTGATGAATATGTCCAGCTAAAGAACATTGAGTAGTGTCGATTGAACCGTGTTGTGTCTGTGAAAAGATGAGACCACACTTATGTATGTCAAGAAGGAAGTTAGAAAGCAGAATTATTATCTAGTTTTGGGATCTCGTTGGTTTTTCCAAGTCTTCCATGATTTTTTGAAGCGTTTAAAAATGAGAGGTGGGGATCTCTATTTATAGGTAACTGGGCGAGTCCTTTTGTTGTTAGACATAGGGATGTTGGCTATTGTTTTTAGATAAGGCCGCCACAAGTGAGAGTATGATGATTCTCCCTAACACGGCTTATATCGTTAGATTAAATGGGATTTAGAGCCTTTGCCTCTCGGCATATGAATGATAGTTGTTGTTTTTAGATAAGGCTGCCACATGGTCGGCCGAAATGATTTGTTCTAACATAACTTCTACCAATCACTAGAAGGGGATTTAGAACCTTTGTCGTCCGGCCAAAGGAGCCCAGTAAAGGTTTTGGGCCTTTTCAAAATTATTTTTAGTTTTAGTTTTGACCCCAATGGTTTTTTTATTACATGTTTTTTAGTCTATTTGGTATCCATTTAGGGTTGTTTATCTTTGAGTCTTACGTGGGGTTGGGTTGATGGTCCAAGACTTGGGTGAGATCAAGTTTAAGGCATTTTGTTGAGTGAGACAAAATGAACCACACCCCAATGGCAGATCGGGGTGTCCATAGAGGAGGTCGACTAAGAGTGTACGCATGCAAACACTCTTTATAGAAACCTAAAGGGCTATAATGGGTTTGACCATTTTTGGGGAAGTATTGGGGCCTAAGGAGAGGTGGTGGAAAAACCCTAGGGTGGAAAGTAGATTTTTTGGAAATTTGGGGGTAGCATTTAATGGTAAGGCTCAAGGTAGATCGTACGCCGATGTCCATTGAGTATATGATCATATCACAGTTGGTTAACCTTTGTAGTTGAATAGAGGTAGCTTAAGAGTGTGTGTGAGAAGATTTAAAATGCGAGGAGGGAGAAAGCTTTGATGGGTATAAGGTACCTTGATTTTTGACTTTGGTTTTAGCAAAGATAAAAAATATATTCGTCCCTTCTATTTTAGGTTTCGAGGGGGACCAAACATAGAAGCGCAGGGTTTTTAGAGGTGTCTATGAGTGTAAGATAACTTCACAACTGGTTAACCTTCTTAGTTGAAGCAAGGTAGCTTAAGCATGAGTGTAGGGCGATTCAACACATGGGGAGGGAGAAAGCTCCGGTGGGTATAGGGTATTTTGATTTTTTACTTTGGTTTTAGGAAAGATACAAAATATTCCCATTCCTTCCATTTTAGGTCGCTAGGGGGGGGGGAATAAACATAGAAACACAGGGTTTTAGAAGCGTATATTGGGTGTATGATCGCTTCACGGCTGGTTAACCTTTTTAGTTGAAGAAAGGCTGCTTAAGCATGAGTGTAGGGTGATTCAAAATACAAAGAGGGAGAAAGCTCCGGTGGGTATAGGGTACCTTGATTTTTTACGTTGGTTCTAGCAAAGACCCAAAATATTCTCATTCCTTCTATTTTCGGTCACTAAGAGGACCAAATTTTTTTAAAGTGTACGGCTCCTTATTTAAGGTCACGCAGGGGACATAATGGGTTTGGAGGCAAGGCTCACTATTTTAGGTTACATAGGGGACCGAGTTGGTTTGGAGCATAGGGCTCCCTATTTTAGGCACATAGAGGACCGAGTTGGTTTTGAAGCATAATGCTTCCTATTAAGGGTCACGTAGGGGACCGAGTTGGTTTTGAAGCGTAGGGCTTCCTATTTGAGGTTGCGTAGGGGACTAAATTAGTTTGGAGCATAGGGCTCCCTATTTTATGTGACGTCGGGGACCGAATTGGTTTGGAGTGCTGGGCTCCCTATTTTAGGAAACTTAGGGGACCAAGTTGTTTAAAGCGCGGGGCTTCCTATTTTAGGTTGCGTAAGGGACCAAATCAGTTTATAGCATAGGGATCCCTATTTTATGTTACGTTAAGCACCAAATTAATTTGGAGCATTGGGCTCCCCATTCTAGGTTACTTAGGGAACCGAGTTGTTTGAATCGTGGGGCTTCCTATTTTAAATCACGTAGGGGACTGAGTTGGTTTGGCACGTAAGGCTCCTTATTTTAGGTCGTGCAGGGGACCAAGTTAGTTTTGAGATCGTCGTTACACTTTTACTCTTATTTTTAGGGTAAATAATGATAAATATGTGTACGAATAGAGTGTGCCTAGGCTTTTTTATTAGAATGTTGATGAAACATATATACAATAACTGAATAAGGATATATATATATATATATAAAACCTCCCCATCTTTTTAAGATTTTTTTTAGGGAGACGACTTTTATCTGCTTGATGGTGAGCCATTTGTCTGTGCTGACATCAGAGTGTGAGGGAAGGGAGTTCCCCTTTCTTTGCTTCCGAACTGCTCGGATTGATTTGACGTAGCTTAGTAATTGATGTGTTGTCCTTTAGCCCGAATAACGCGCCTTATTTTGTGGGGGGCATTACTGAGTCTTCCTGTTGATGATTTTTGTCTCGGGGCCTGATTTTTTAAGAGAGCGTGGTAATTGGTATTTATTTCTCTGGGAAGAAGTGTATAGTGGTAGCATATTTTCCCCTTTGTAGGATTTTTTTTTTATTTTTCGTAGTATTAGCCTTTGTGTTTAGTTTAAATAAGGATGACCTTGCGGAGTCTTTAAAATACCTTGTAGCACAGTTTTATTAGTTGACACTTAGCCTTTTACATCGTGTCGATTCTTTGGGAGTAAGGACCAAATGACCATATACAGGTTTTTTCTGTAACATGTTTTTTTTGTGTTTATTTAGATTGGGACCGAAGTGATATCTCAGGATGCCTACGTATCTCTAATTCAAAACTATCGATGCGCCCGTAGTATTGAATGTCTGTAATAATAAATATAGTGAAGAATCAGGTCTATATAGTTGTCTTTAAAAATAGATAAAAAGGTTGGGGGCTTAGAGTATTTTAATTGACTTCAAGCGAAAGTTTGGTGGCTCAACTGGGCCTTTTGATTTAAGGTTGGGAATGTGTACGGGTTTGCATAGTCTTCCCTACCCTCTAGGACCAATAGCTTTGGTGTTTGAACTGATCTTTTTCTTTTCATCGTTGGCGGGATTAAGGAAAGAATTTCTTCAATCGGTAAAGATTGAAGGTTTGGGAAAACGTGATTCCATAGAGATTAGCTAAGGTACACACCCCGCTATAGTTTATGTTAATGAGTAGATAGGGTCCTCCCTATTTGAGTGAAAATTTACCTCCGGGAGTATGGGAAGGTTTGATATTCCCTTTCAAGACTAGGTCGCCCTCTTGGATGCTTCCCTTATTGACTCATTTATTAAATGCCCATGGAGGAACGTTTTTAGTAGCCTTGATTGCGTTAAACATCTTTTAAGCTCCTCTAATCAAGGAGGGATAGTTAACCACAATGAACTTAAGCTTAGTCAGTTTTAGTAACTTGACTTTTGAGCATGACCTTAGTGAGGGTACCTTGAGTCAATGGGTATAACTCCCTCCATGCCATAAACTAGTGAGTAGGAGGTGGCCTCGATGGAGTTTTGCTCTGTAGTACAGTATCCCCAGAGAGCGTATGGGAGTTTGGCTGACCAATTGCGATAGGTTTAGGTCATCTTATAGATAATGTTTTAGACATTTTTTAGCAACGTCGACTGCTCCATTGGTTTGGGGTCTATAGGGGGATGACTTACGCCTAGTGATGTTGGAGACTTCCAATTCAAAGTGAGATCCATTATGTGATACCAACTCGTGAGGTATGACTAAGCAGCAAATGATATTTCGCTACATGAATTTGGCCACTTTCTTAGCATTTTGAACTGTGTAAGATTCGGCCTCAATCCATTTGGTAAAGTATTCGATGATGACTAAGACGAACTCATGCCCTATGGGGGCCTTTGGATTGACCTTTCCTATGATGTCGATCCCCCAAGTGGAGAATGGCCTGGGTGAGGTCATGCAATATAGCTCTCGAGGAGGTAGATGTTATCGGGGGGGATATATCTAACATGACACCTCTTGACATACTCAGTGGAGTCCTTTTGAATCTTGTCTATAATTTCGAAGGTTTCCCCCCCTGTGACACATCGTAAGTGTAAACCGTTGAACCCTCCTTGCAAAAATGGTCCCCAAAGATGATGAATTGTGTTGTTAATTATCATAGGGTGAGTCAGTCATTCGAGAGGTATCTGATGGGTAGTGAATTCTATCAATAAGGTTCCATATTTAGTAGTACCGAACTGTGGGTCCACTATTTTATCTTCGATGGTATCAATCACACAGAAATACTAAGGGGTGTTCTGGCTAGTTACGCTAAACATAATTTTCACGGTGTCCTCCAACATGTCGATCATGGAGGCTAGGGTGGCAAGTGAATTTGCGAAGTTATCTTTAGCCCTCGGTAGGAACCAAATTAGATATTCCTGAATCGTGAAGATACCTCCTCTAAGTAGGAGTGGTATGGTTGCAGTTTTGCCATCCCAGATCTTTCATTTTCCCAGCATTTGACTGATGACTAGGCCAAAATACCTATAGGCTTTTAGGTCGGTGATTCCCATTTTAAGGCAATTTTGAGACTTATGATGCAAGCCCCGTACTCGACAAAGTCATCGGTGCATTTATATGTGAGTTTGATAGCGTGGGGAGTCGTCTAGAGTATTGGAATATAAGTAGCATTCCTATGATGAATCCCCTTTTATTGGATGCCCCGTCGATGTTTCTCTATCGTTTAAGGCTAAGAGATTCTCATCAGGGAATTCTGCCTCATTTTGGTCTTCCTGGGCTGACCGTGGATGTTCTACGAGGAGGTCATAAATTGCTCGCCCTTTAGTGTCTTTCCGCGTGACACACGTGATTTTGAATTCAGATAGCATAATTATAAATTTTTCCATTCGGCTAGAGAGAGTGGGTTTCTCAAATAGGTATTGTAGGGGATCTATCCTGAAGATGAGCCAAATGTTGAAGGACGTCATGTAGTTGTAATACCCCGTATTTTTGTGATATTTATTTATGGAATTAATTAAATTAAATGTGAATTAATTGGAAATTAATCCGGATAAAATACTAGCGAGATGCGAGTTGGTATTTGATTTTAATGTGTATATATGGCAATATATGAATATTGAATTATAAAATTTGTCGTGAGATTGAAATACGGCAATTTGGGAAATTTTGTTGGAACGCGTGTGACAGTCGCGTCAGGAAAGTAATTATGCTAATTAAAAAGTGAATTTTATTTTTATTAACCATATGGTCATTTTGAGTGCGCCAACGCATCCGGAAGGGTCTAAATAGTCAGAAAACACTAGCCAGGGGTTTAGTTTGGGTCCCGGGGCATTTTTAGGCCATACCGGCAACTTAAAAGGGTAGTTTGGTAATTTTGGAATTTTGGAAATTAAAATCCACGAAAATTAGAGTTTAATTATGATTTATAATTAAACCCACCAACCCATTATCAGCACTAAACTAAGTAGTGGGCTACGGGAGAAGTTTAGAATAGAAGTTAAGGGTCCAAAAATAAACCTCCGCCTCCATTGTCTTCTATAAAGAAGAACTTGTAGAGAGAGAGAGAGAGGAAAAATTCTGCAGAGAGAAAGAGAAAGGGAGCAACCTACATCCAAGATTCAACACCAAATTCAGAGAAAGATTAGAGGCAAGTAGTTTAATTTACGTTATTTTGCAATGAATGTTTCTTCCATGCTTAGACATTTCTGAAAATTACATTTGTTTGGGAGATTGATAAAAACCCATTGAATTGGAATTAGAAATTCACTTTTGACAAGGAGATTGCATGTAGAATGGTGTTTGGGTGAATATTCTGATGGAAATACATCTTTTATATCACAAAAACGGATTTAATTATAACTATGGAACACTTTAAATTTCTAGGGTTCATGTTCATGAAAATTGGGGAAAATTGGGGAGATTTGATGATTAGATGTGGTTTAGGATGATTAGACCCCATATAAATGTTGTAATACGAATTTAATATGTTTAGGGATGATTAGAAACCTTGAAACCTTGTTGGAATGACATTTAGATGAGATTAGAGGTGAAGAAAAGTTGGAAAAATGAATTAGGAAAATTCTGGGCTCGAAACTGTCACCTCGTTAGAAGGCCTGCCCAGGTCGTTCGAACGAGCTTCTAACGAGTGACAGTTTGAATTCTAACGAGGGGGATATTCATTCGATGACTTTCGTTCGAACGAGATCTCGTTAGAATGCCCACTTCGTTCGTCGTTCGAACAGTCTCGTTCGAACGAGACTTCTAACGAGTTGACAGTTTGACCTTTTTGGCCTGATTTGATTTCTAGTGTCCCGTAACATGGTTTAAATGCAGAGATAACATTTCCTTGATGACTAAATGATATAATAGGGATATTTGGTATATATTGAGGAGTGAAACATAGAAGTGTGATTTGAACCAAATGAAAATTATGGATTAGGACGTGAGTGTCTATTACGATGTGAGAACAATTGACGGCTTAAATAATTTTATTAACCGGGGATATGTGAATTGTGTAACATTATAAGTTGGTATGAGAACGAGAAGTATACCACTAATATAATTATGGTAATAACTAAGATGTGTGCATTCTTAGTATATATATGATTTGATGTGTATGACATACCTACTATACTTGCTATCACGGGAGGTTTGCGTTCGTTTAGGGCCATCTAATCTTTGTGTGCCTACGGGGTGATATAGATTGGTACCTCGAGAACATAGGTCAGAGAAGGACTTATTGAGATATTAATAAGTTTGCTGATCGTGGGAGCATAGGTATGTGCATGAACCATGTGATGTGACTGTGTTCGCCTCCATTGTTTGTGATTGTATTATCTGAGAACGATTCCTAAGAGATTCGGAATGCGTGATCCTTATGTACGTGATGTACCGGGATGGATAGCAAAGTATGTGTGCACCGCAGCTTGGTCTCGGGGTGCTTGTATTGTATATTTATGACGTGAATAATATACACTTAAATAATGAGAACTTTCATATTGGTATCCTGAGTATAATTATGGTGACGCTTTGAGAAAATTAAAAAGGGATAACCTGTAGTGTGTTGTATTGTTAATAATTGGGAATCCGAGTTTAAATAAAGCCCGCTATTTATTTGATAACGTTGGAATGTATAATGGGGATCGAGTAGAAAGGGGTAGCACTTATGACGGTTTAGTTAGATATGAATGTCACTTAGATGGGTACGGTACGTTAGGAGTGCACAATTAGTCGAGAGGTGAGTAATTCATGTGAGTGCACGTCTAAACATGTATTTTGCATTCATTGTTTTAATGTTATTAAAACACTTGCTATATTTTAAAATACTCTCCACTTTCGGGCTCTGACCCGTTTGCTTTCAAATCTATTTTTTTGTAAAAACCTTTTAGGTGCCCAGCCACAAGGACACCATGCATAGTATTTCCATTCAGGTGATGAGCTGTAGCTGCTATGGAAGTTATAGGACCTTTCTAGTAGACGCTTCATTTGTCTTGACTCTATATTCAGTTTTCATCAGTTGTAGGGCATGTCGCCCATTTGTTTTAGAGACATTTCTTATTCCAGTTATTCAGACTTTTGGCATGTAATTAATCCAGGATACACTTTTTATTTATTTTAGTTGTGAGGTTTTTTTCCTCTGGACTTATTATTATTTATTGGTTACTCTATTACTTCTTTTTGGTGAATGGGTTATGTTGATTCTTCCATTATTCTTTTATTGCATGTTAATCAGACTTAATTTAAAATTTGACATCTTACTTTTTAAATACTAGGTGGTTAGTAATTATTAAAATGTTTTCGACAGTGATGCTGTTAACTGAACCAACTTGACATTTTGCATTAATTTAATAAAGGAGTAGCTACCCGGTATTTAATTAGTCGGGGTGTCACAGGTGGTATCAGAGCATCAGGTTCTAGTGTCCTTTAGGATCTGTACGGCTTATTATGTTTCCACTGAGCTTTCTTTGACGTAGAGCCCTATATTTTAGGACTGTTGTATTCTCTTGTGTATGCTTCATTGTTAAGTTATTTTGAGTTTATAACTGGGAACTTATAGACTTTATTCTTGTTTCAGATGCCTCCACGATGTGCACAACGGGTTCCCGGGGATGCAACGCCAGAACCACAGCCTGCACCAGTTCAGGGCACGACGAACGCCGCCGAGGTTGCAGCCATTGTAGCCCAAGCGATAAATGCCGCACTAGCCGTGGTTCAGCAGGCACCACCTCAGGCGCCAGTAGTCGCGCCAGAACAGGCACATGCATTCCCGTATGCTTGGGAGCGCGTACGTGATGCTTTTTAAAAAGCACACCCGTCGGCGTTTGCAGGTAGCTCCGATGTTGTGGTTTCAAGTCACTGGAGGAAAGACATGCAGAGGCACTTGAGGATGTATGAGTGCACCGATGTCCAGAAGCAGATACTAGCTACTTTGAAGCTAGTGGGGTCTGTACTGCAGTGGTGGGAGTCTATTAGCACCGTGGAGGAGAGAGATACTCTCACGATACAGGAGTTTTGGGTGCGGTTCGACCGCAAGTATTTTCCGTCAGCTGTCCACATGGAAATGAGGAGGAAGTTGATGAATCTTAGACAGGAGGGTAAGACTGTGGCCGAGTATAAGGCTGAATTTACAAATCTGTTGAATATTGTTCCGAACGAGATACAAATAGAGGAGAAGAAGATTCAGAAGTTTACAGACGGGTTAACTTGGAGGATCCGTTAGCATTTGTTGGGGAATCTATCGTTGGCCACTTACTCTGATGTGGTTAACGCTGCACTGTTACACTGCCAGGGTCACCGCTTTCACATGGCTGAGAGCAAGAGATCAGGAGAGTCCAGCCATCAGGGCAGGACTGGGGGAAAAGGTGCCAGTGGGGCACATTCTGTTCAGGGACAGAGGCAGGGTGATCAGGGTTCCCAGCATGGGGATCATAAAAGGTTCAGATCGGGGAATTTCAGGCACGGACAGGGAGGTTTTCGGCATGGCCATCAGGGCCAGCAGGGTCAGAATGGTCAACAGTAGTTTCAGCAAGGCCAGCAGGGCTAGGGGAGGAATGGTAACGGCCACCAGGGCCGGGGGCAGTAGGGATAGAGAGGGGGGAACTTCCCGAGGAAGTGTTACATTTGTGGCAAGACTGGCCATAAACATCAGGATTGTCCTGATAGGGGCAGGGCCCCGTAACAGCAGCAGGGTACTCGACAGGAGCCGTAGAGGCCTATGTTTCTCGTCGCCCTCCCAGCGCCACCACAGATGGCAGCATTACCACCCATTCCAGCGGTCCCAGTTCAGCAGGGGCAGCTTCAGTATGGGAGAGTATATCAGCTTCAGCAGGCCAGCCCCACAGGATCCACCAGCCATTGAGGGTATGTTACCTATTCAGGGGACTATGGGGCGTATTTTATTTGACACGGGGTCTACACACTGTTTTATTGCTATAAGATTTGCACGCACCATTGGGTTGTTAGACACCGCCGAGAGTACGGTTACTTGTGTAGATTCACCGTCGAGTAGGGGTTTCGTGATTTCCCTTGTATGTAGAGGTGTGGGTATAGAGATCGGGAGGTTTACTTTACCCGCGAATATGTTAGTGTTAGAGATGACCGAGTATGATGCCATTATTGGTATGGATTGGCTTGTTGCGTACCAAGCCATGATTGATTGTTTTAGTAGATGTATTATCTTTGCCATTCCTGGGCAGGAGATGTTTTTAGTGGCGATGCCTCGTCCTGAGGGAAGATCGTCCACTCATTTGTACTATATAGAGGAGGAGACCTCTAAGGAAGTGGTGATACCACTTGATTCGATTTCGGTTGTTCGAGAGGTTGCCGATGTATTTCTGGATATACCTGGATTACCTTTGAGTAGAGAGATAGATTTTGTGATCGACTTGACGCCGGGCACTCGGCCTATTGCCCGCCACCTTTCCGTATGGCTCCAGCTGAAATGAGAGAGTTACAGGATCAGATTGAGTAGTTGTTGGGTCAGGGGTTTATTCGGAGGAGTACTTCGCCGTGGGGTGCCCCTGTGTTGTTCGTGAAGAAGAGAGATGGATCGTTGAGGTTGTGTGTGGATTACCGTGAGTTGAATAAAGTCACGATACGGAATAAGTATCTGTTGCCTCGAATCGATGACTTATTCGACCAGCTGAGAGGAGCTTCTTTCTTCTCAAAGATTGATTTGCGATCGGGATACCATCAGTTGCGTATCAGGGAAGAGGACGTCTCGAAGACTGCTTTCTTAACGAGATATGGTTCCTACGAATTTCGGGTTATGCCTTTTGGTTTGACCAATGCTCCAGCCGTGTTTATGGACTTGATGAATAGGGTGTTCAGAGAGTTCCTAGATCAGTTCGCCATTGTCTTCATTTATGACATTCTGGTTTACTCCCAGACAGAGGAGGAGCACGCCGATCATTTGAGGCAGGTTTTGCAGACGATATGCCAGAACGAGTTGTATGCAAAGTATGAGAAGTACGAGTTTTGGCTGAAGGAGGTTCAGTTTTTGGGGCATATTATTTCTGACCGGGGGATATCTGTTGATCCGAGGAAGGTATTCGCGGTAAGGGAGTGGGGACAGCCCACGACACCGACTGAGATCCGTAGTTTCTTTGGCCTAGCAAGATACTACAGGAGGTTTATTCAGGGATTTTCGAAGATAGCAGGTCCTTTGACACATCTGACTCGTAAGGGTATGCCATTCATCTGGAGTGATGTCTGTCAGTTGGCATTTGATGAGTTGAAGGACAAGTTGACCTCAGCACCTGTGTTAGCATGGCCGAGATCGGGAGTTGAGTATCTAGTTTACACCGATGTGTCCTTGCAAGGACTTGGAGGTGTACTGCAGCAGGAGAGTCAGGCCATAACTTATGCTTCCCGTAAGCTTAAGCCTCACGAGAAGAATTACCCCACTCACGACTTGGAGTTAGCGGCAGTGGTATTTGCCCTTCGAATTTGGAGACATTATCTTTTGGGGGAGAAGTTTCGATTGTTCACAGACCATAAGTCCCTACAGTACATATTCACGCAGAAGGAGTTGAATATGCGACAGCGAAGTTGGATTGAGTTTGTGAAGAATTATCAGTTTGATATCCAATATCACTCGGGGAAGGCTAACATGGTAGCAGACGCGTTGAGCCGTAGGCCAGTAGATGAGGTGGCAGGGGTGTGGAAGGCAAAGTGGAAGGAGTTGGGACACCAGGATGCAGTGGCCCGATCATTCATGTCTTTGATGACCGTCACATCGCATATTGTCACGAAGGTGGTAAAGGTACAGGCAAGTGACTCGTTCTGTCAAGAGCAGATAGTTCGATTACTAGCAGAGGGAGCCGAGTCCTATATCGTTAGTTCAGACGGGGGATTACGCTTCAATGGGAGACTGGTAGTTCCGGGAGTGAAAAGCCAAGAATTACGTGTGATAATTGATTAACTTCGCAACTTTCTAATATAGCACACTTATTTAATTTCAGCCCCTAATCATGCATCTAA
Source organism: Sambucus nigra (assembly GCA_949130495.1). Lineage (NCBI taxonomy): Eukaryota > Viridiplantae > Streptophyta > Magnoliopsida > Dipsacales > Adoxaceae > Sambucus > Sambucus nigra. The sequence goes on from OX422217.1 coordinate 100,011,876, forward strand.
GGTGCGTGTGTCAACGGATAACTAAATAAAGCATGTGACAAAAATATGCTGAGACACAGTATTCAGGAAAAAACCCCTTTCGGGTAAAACCTTTATTTCACTATGAATATACAAGCCGCAACTTATAATTACATAGAGAAATCTGCAATGGATCAACACGCAGCTAACCCACAAAGACACGCAGTCTTGAACTCAGCAAGAGAATACACGCAGCACCCTCCAAGGACTCGCAGCCCAAACAACGAAGAAAGAACCGCAGCTCTCCTCAATGACACGCAGCCATAACACTTTGTAGAGACTCCCTCAGCAATGACACGCAGCCCTCGGTTGCAAAGATCTCTCCACAAAGATGAACAACAACAAAGATTGTGTTCTAGGGTTCCAAAAGATTCACAAAAGTAATTGGGATTTTTGTGTGTGAATCAAAAAGATGTTTGGCACATCAAAAAGTGAAGACTTAGAGAATTTAGGACTCTGAAAATCGTGTATGTAAGTCTTAAAAATAACTCTCCCGAAGTTGGTATAAATAAGAAAACCAAGGAAAGAGTTTTCAAAAACTGGAACTGTTGGTAATTATCCCAGGCGGACCGGTCCGGCTTGGGGGCGGATCGGTCCGACCTCGGATCGGTTCTTTTAAAATTTGCCTTCTTCGGTTCGCATTCGATCCGGGGTATACTGGCTTTTCAGCAGGCGGACCGGTCCGATTAAGGGGCGGACCGGTTCGGTGGCGGATCGGTCCGGTATAGAGGCGGACCGGTCCGGATTTCCCAGAAAAATAAAAAACTTTTAAAAGCCTCATTTTGCTTGAAAAAACTTACTTCTTATTTTTATAAAAAACATTTTATAAAAATTTCCCAATACTAAATATGAACTATAAGGAACTTAAAAACAAAACTTTACCAAGTTCATTCTCGCAGAGGCTATGATGTTGAAGACGCTTTGATATTCGGATCCGTTGATGTAGATGCAATCTTGAATTTCTTCAACGGTGTAACGGCGTATGACATACATATTGATAATGGACAAAAAATGTCCTTACAAATCTCCCCCTATGTCTATGCCGGTACATACATAAAAAATATCCGAATTATCAACTTATGACCTATACAAATCTACCCTCCCATGAACCCTAAAGATGGAAAGATACAAATGTTTAAATCTTCATCGTTTGTTCTTCAATCTTCAACAATCATCAAATCTCAAAGCTTTTCTCATCAGGGTGTGCAACATATTGATCTTCAATCTTCATACCTACACACATGAGACAAAGCAAATACCACGTGACATATCGAGTTTGAAATGAGATAAACATGGATACCAATATATGATAAAAAACATAAGCTATATTCAAACTCTCCCCCATAATATGATAATTCTTTCTCCCCCTTTTTATGATGTCCCCAAATAGACAAATGAGAAGAATGAATCAAATAAGCAAAATCGGGGTGTCACAGTATACAAAAAAGGTACACAAACTATTTTTGCATTTTTCAAATTTTCATACAAACATAGGAAACCAATATGAACAAATATGATACAAAAATCACACCATGGTTTTATACTCAAACAACCAAGTCATGGAAACGGAATGAATGGGTGTGAACACATTCGATAGGTAAATCAACTCAATCAATCATATGTGCACGATGCATACGTGTACTCCTAACGAATGAACATCAAAGGTATCCTTTGGTGTAAAAATTGTTGAATTTATATGACATCGTCTTATGCAAATCAACAAATCAAAGTCAAATTATTATCACACCAATAACGTCCAAAACTATATAGCACATTTTTCAAGCATTTCAAGGACGTGCAAACCCGCTTTAAATTCTCCAACCAAACACCCTCATATATATTTTCTTTTAGAGGTAATCTAAATTCTCAAACTTTGGAGAATTGGGGCAAAAACCTAAATGGCCCATAATTTGGCATGAATATTTTTTTTATATTGCCTTTCAATTTTTTCGGGATCTTTTAACCTCTTTGAACCTCGGATAATAAAATTCCTCAATTTTTTAGGTCCTTTTTAACGGTGGCTTTTGCGCAAAGGATAGATAATTACCTTTCGCAGCCCCTCCCCGTTATCATACAAAGCACACAAACTCACAAAACAGTTTATAAATACACAATTTCCTTATCAAAATTTATCGCGCTTGGTTCGTTTTAAGGACAGGATTGAAGTGAAAACACCCAACCAACATGTGATAAGACAAGCACAATAATCAAACAAATCCGTGCAAGTGTGCATTAAAGGAAACATGAGTCAAACATGTAGGAAGCAACACTTAATTACATCTTAATGACTCCAAACATTATAAAGCACATGGATGAAGTGACCTATTGTCTCAAAACACTATCAAATAGTCACATGCAAAAAAAATGGAAAGATGTTGTGACTTGGTCATCCTAAGTGTTCATCCATAAACAGTGCAAACAAAATACAAAAATCTTTTTGGATTTTTCAAAAATTTTGTCAAAATAAAATCTTTTTGTATTTTTCAAAATTTTTCAAAACAAAAATATATACAAAAAAGATACATACTAGCAATAGGCAAACAATGACATCATGAAAATCGCCCTATGCTAGTAAACAAGTCAAACCTCAATCATTAGGTGCGGAGGGGTTTTCCAAAGGTGGTGACAACTTATGAAAAACCTCCATCAATTCTTGTGAAGTTTTGACTAAAAACTTAACTTGCTCACCTAAATGTGCAAACTCTCTCATGTAGTCTCCGGGAGCATGTAAAGTATCATGTGTGGGTGCATGTGTTCCAGAAACACGTCTAGAAGCAAAACGTGACACATACCCCAACTTGAAGCAAAATTCCCTAAGGTGTCCTCTCCTCTTGCAATGGGAACAAACATAAATAGGCCTAGGAACACCTCTCTCAAAAACTCTAGGACGCACTTTCCTAAAAGGAATGGGACGCCTAGGTGGGTTAGGGTGAGACACATGTGAAACTGTCACTAAAGTGGGAACCGGCTCGGGTGCTAATTGGGAAGAAGAAGCACCGTCATGACTTATTCCTAACTTCTCACCTTTACCCTTAAGAACCACCTTTTCAACCTTGTTAGGTGCGTTCTCAAACTTGACTTTGACCACCCTGGCACGTTCGAGATCACTCTCGAGTTGGGATACACGTGTCGTCAGACTAGACAACGTGTCGGCCAAATCACACTTTTCCTTTCTCAAATCCTCCTTCTCTTTCTCCAAATCTAAAACCCGACGACCTAAATCCCTATTATACTTCTTTGTTTTCAAGGTCTCGGTGTACAAATCTCTGAAAGCTTTTTGGAGCTCACTTTCATCTCCACTTTCACTCTCACTTTCTCCCTCACTTGAAGTGCTCAAACCATCACTATCACATTTGTGTGCACTATTGTGGGACAAGGTGGGTGTGCTCACACGACTAGAAAAAGCTACAAACTTCTCACCACTAGTCTCATCACCCTCACCTTCACTACTATCACTAAGTGTGGCGGGCATAGCTACTTTCTTTCCTTTCTTTCTAAGCCACGTAGGACACTCAAACGACTTATGTCCCTTACCCCCACATTCAAAACAAGTGACGTTATCAAAATCTTCCTCACACTCCTCATCAAATTTATTCTCTTTTTCCCTCTCACCACTTTCTTTGGCCCTTCCTTTCTTTTTATTTTTCTCAAAAAAACTCTTTTTATTGGAAGAATTATTTCTTTTCATGTTGAGAAATTTTTTAAAGTTTTTCGCAAACAAGGCCATATTATCAAAATCAACATCTTCCTCAGAATCAGACTCACAAACTTTTTCTTTCTTTTTCTTAAAATGAGTCTTTAAAGCAATACCATTATCCTTAGCCTTAATGGTTTTAGGAAACATGTCAATCTCATAGGTTTGAAGATCTCCTACAAGTTCTTCCAACTTAAGTGATTTCAGATTTCCCAAAGAGTTCAAAACAGTGACTTTAGGAATAAAGCGTTTTGGTAGAGATCTCAAAATCTTTTTAACGACACGCGTGTTATCAATCACCTCACCCAAATTAAAACTAGTGTTAACAATGTCTGACAAACGTGCATAAAATTCATCAAAGCATTCGGACTCAGACATGGTGATAGTCTCAAATTGGGTGGCCAGATTTTGTAACTTAGACTCTTTAACAGCGTTCGTACCCTCATGTGTCAGTTTCAAAACATCCCAAGCCTCCTTAGACGTGGAGCACGTCACGATTCGGCGATACTCATCAGGAGTGATAGCACCAGAAATAGCACTTAGACCACGGGAGTTAAAATTGGACAACTTATAATCATCCTCAGTCCAGGCTGACACGGGTTTTAGAGAGGTGATGTTATTAACAGTGACCGTGGGAGGAGTCCAACCATTTTCGCAAAGCAACCAAACCCGCTCGTCAATAGATTTTAAAATCGATTTCATACGAGCTTTCCAATAGGCATAATTAGACCCATCAAAAATAGGCATCTGATTATATAAGTGCTCCATAGGAAAAAATGCGAATTTTTCACAAAACTGATTTAAAAAAAAATCAATATCACACGATTTTGCGGAAAATAGGAATACGCAATAAATTAGCGTAACCTGGCTCTGATACCAATTTGAAAAGCCAAGAATTACGTGTGATAATTGATTAACTTCGCAACTTTCTAATATAGCACACTTATTTAATTTCAGCCCCTAATCATGCATCTAAGGTGCGTGTGTCAACGGATAACTAAATAAAGCATGTGACAAAAATATGCTGAGACACAGTATTCAGGAAAAAACCCCTTTCGGGTAAAACCTTTATTTCACTATGAATATACAAGCCGCAACTTACAATTACATAGAGAAATCTGCAATGGATCAACACGCAGCTAACCCACAAAGACACGCAGTCTTGAACTCAGCAAGAGAATACACGCAGCACCCTCCAAGGACTCGCAGCCCAAACAACGAAGAAAGAACCGCAGCTCTCCTCAATGACACGCAGCCATAACACTTTGTAGAGACTCCCTCAGCAATGACACGCAGCCCTCGGTTGCAAAGATCTCTCCACAAAGATGAACAACAACAAAGCTTGTGTTCTAGGGTTCCAAAAGATTCACAAAAGTAATTGGGATTTTTGTGTGTGAATCAAAAAGATGTTTGGCACATCAAAAAGTGAAGACTTAGAGAATTTAGGACTCTGAAAATCGTGTATGTAAGTCTTAAAAATAACTCTCCCGAAGTTGGTATAAATAAGAAAACCAAGGAAAGAGTTTTCAAAAATTGGAACTGTTGGTAATTATCCCAGGCGGACCGGTCCGGCTTGGGGGCGGATCGGTCCGACCTCGGATCGGTTCTTTTAAAATTTGCCTTCTTCGGTTCGCATTCGATCCGGGGTATACTGGCTTTTCAGCAGGCGGACCGGTCCGATTAAGGGGCGGACCGGTTCGGTGGCGGATCGGTCCGGTATAGAGGCGGACCGGTCCGGATTTCCCAGAAAAATAAAAAACTTTTAAAAGCCTCATTTTGCTTGAAAAAACTTACTTCTTATTTTTATAAAAAACATTTTATAAAAATTTCCCAATACTAAATATGAACCATAAGGAACTTAAAAACAAAACTTTACCAAGTTCATTCTCGCAGAGGCTATGATGTTGAAGACGCTTTGATATTCGGATCCGTTGATGTAGATGCAATCTTGAATTTCTTCAATGGTGTAACGGCGTATGACATACATATTGATAATGGACAAAAAATGTCCTTACAGGGAGGGGAGGAATTACGACACGAGGTGATGGCAGAGTCGCACGGCTCACGGTTCGCGGTACATCCCGGTGGGGACAAAATGTACCAAGACATGAGACGACAGTATTGGTGGAGCGGGATGAAGAGAGATATTGCCGTGTTTGTTTCTAAATGCGCCAGTTGTCAGCTGGTAAAAGTGGATCATCAGAGACCGGCAGGACTTCTACAGCCATTAGAGGTCCCGATGTGGATGTGGGAGAGCATATCCATGGACTTTATCACGGGGTTACCTACGTCACAGAGGGGTTACGACTCCATTTGGGTAATTATGGACAGGTTGACCAAAGTCGCTCATTTTCTACCCGTAAGGACAGGCTACACTACGGGACAGTATGCCCAGCTCTTTATTGCAAAAATAGTAAGACTTCACGGTGTGACCCTAAATATCGTGTCTGACAGAGACAAGATATTTGTTTCACGGTTTTGGGAGAGTTTTTAGGAGGCCATGGGCACGGAATTGCGGTTGAGTACGGCATATCATCCGTAGACCGATGGGTAAATCGAGCGACAAACCAGATGTTGGAGGACATGTTGCGTATGTGCATCATTGATTTTGGGGGTGGATGGGAGCATTATCTTCAACTGGTAGAGTTTGCTTACAACAACTCCTACCAATTCACCATTGGCATGGCTCCATTTGAGGCGTTGTACGGTAGACCTTGTCGTTCCCCAGCATGTTGGTTGGAGGTAGGGGACAACAAACTACTTAGGCCGGAAGTAATTCAGGATACTTCGGCGAGGATAGAATTGATTCGGAGTCGCATTCGGGTACCTCAGGATCGGCAGAAGAGCTATGATGATGCGAAGAGGTTCTTCAAGGAGTTCCAAGTGGGGGACCAGGTTTTACTCAGAGTATCTCCTATCAAGGGGATTATGCGATTTGGGAAGAAGGGGAAGTTGGCACCGAGATATTTAGGTCGTTCCCTATCATCGAGCGGATTGGGTCCGTTGCCTATAGACTTGGGTTACCGGAGTATTTGCATCGGATTCATGATGTGTTTCATATTTCCTCGCTAAGGAAATATCTTAGAGACGATTTGGCTCATTCTCATATTTCTTTGGAGGACATCGATCTCCAGCCTGATAGCTCCTACGAGGAGGGGCCGATGGCTATTTTGGACCGAAGTGAGCGAAAACTCCGGTCAAAGATAGTTTCGTTAGTGCGTGTTTAGTGGCGACATCATAATGTTGAAGAGTCCACATGAGAGCGCGAGGATGAGATGCGCGAACGTTATCCAGAGTTATTCTTACCAGGTAATTTCTAGTTTCGAATTTCGGGACGAAATTCTATTATTAGGGGGGAAGTATGTAATACCCCGTATTTTTGTGATATTTATTTATGGGATTAATTAAATTAAATGTGAATTAATTGGAAATTAATCCGGATAAAATACTAGCGAGATGCAAGTTGGTATTTGATTTTAATGTGTATATATGGCAATATATGAATATTGAATTATAAAATTCGTCGTGAGATTGAAATACGACAATTTGGGAAATTTTGTTGGGACGCGTGTGACAGTCGCGTCAGGAAAGTAATTATGCTAATTAAAAAGTGAATTTTATTTTTATTAACCATATGGTCATTTTGAGTGCGTCAACGCGTCCGGAAGGGTCGAAATAGTCAGAAAACACTAGCCGGGGGTTTAGTTTGGGTCCCGGGGCATTTTTAGGCCATACCGGCAACTTAAAAGGGTAGTTTGGTAATTTTGGAATTTTGGGAATTAAAACCCACGAAAATTAGAGTTTAATTATGATTTATAATTAAACCCACCAACCCATTATCAGTACTAAACTAAGTAGTGGGCTACGGGAGAAGTTTAGAACAGAAGTTAAGGGTCCAAAAATAAACCTCAACCTCCATTGTCATCTATAGAGAAGAACTTGTAGAGAGAGAGAGAGAGAGAGAGAGAGGAGAATTCTGCAGAGAGAAAGAGAAAGGGAGCAACCTACATCCAAGATTCAACACCAAATTCATAGAAAGATTAGAGGCAAGTAGTTTAATTTACGTTATTTTGCAATGAATGTTTCTTCCATGCTTAGACATTTCTGAAAATTACATTTGTTTGGGAGATTGATAAAAACCCATTGAATTGGAATTAGAAATTCACTTTTGATAAGGAGATTGCATGTAGAATGGTGTTTGGGTGAATATTCTGATGGAAATACATATTTTATATCACAAAAACGGATTTAATTATAATTATGGAAGACTTTAAATTCCTAGGGTTCATGTTCATGAAAATTGGGGAAAATTGGGGAGATTTGATGATTAGATGTGGTTTAGGATGATTAGACCCCATATAAATGTTGTAATACGAATTTAATATGTTTAGGGATGATTAGAAACCTTAAAACCTTGTTGGAATGACATTTAGATGAGATTAGAGGTGAAGAAAAGTTGGAAAAACGAATTAGGAAAATTCTGGGCTCGAAACTGTCACCTCGTTAGAAGGCCTGCCCAGGTCGTTCGAACGAGCTCGTTCGAACGAGCTTCTAACGAGTGACAGTTTGACTTCTAACGAGGGGGATGTTCGTTCGATGACTTTCGTTCGAACGAGATCTCATTAGAATGCCCACTTCGTTCGTCGTTCGAACAGCCTCGTTCGAACGAGACTTCTAACGAGTTGACAGTTTGGCCTTTTTGGCCTGATTTGATTTCTAGTGTCCCGTAACATGGTTTAAATGCAGAGATAACATTTCCTTGATGACTAAATGATATATTTGGGATATATTGAGGAGTGAAACATAGAAGTGTGATTTGAACCAAATGAAAATTATGGATTAGGACGTGAGTGTCTATTACGATGTGAGAACAATTGACGGCTTAAATAATTTTATTAACCGGGGATATGTGAATTGTGTAACATTATAAGTTGGTATGAGAACGAGAATTATACCACTAATATAATTATGGTAATAACTAAGATGTGTGCATGCTTATTATATATGTGATTTGATGTGTATGATATACCTACCATACTTGCTATCACGGGAGGTTTGTGTTCGTTTAGGGCCATCTAATCTTTGTGTGCCTACGGGGGGATATAGATTGGTACCTCGAGAACATAGGTCAGAGAAGGACTTATTGAGATATTAATAAGTTTGTTGATCGTGGGAGCGTAGGTATGTGCGTGACCCATGTGATGTGACTGTGTTCGCCTCCATTATTTGTGATTGTATTATTTGAGAACGATTCCTAAGAGATCCGGAATGCGTGATCCTTTTGTACGTGATGTACCGGGATGGATATAAGAGTATGTGTGCACCGCAGCTTGGTCTCGGGGTGCTTGTATTGTATATTTATGACGTGAATAATAGACACTTAAATAATGAGAACTTTCATATTGGTATCCTGAGTATAATTATGGTAATGCTTTGAGAAAATTAAAAAGGGATAACCTGTAGTGTGTTGTATTGTTAATAATTGGGAATCCGAGTTTAATTAAAGCCCGCTATTTATTTGATAACGTTGGAATGTATAATGGGGATCGAGTAGAAAGGGGTAGCACTTATGACGGTTTAGTTAGATATGAATGTCACTTAGATGGGTACGGTACGTTAGGAGTGCACAATTAGTCGAGAGGTGAGTAATTCATGTGAGTGCACGTCCTAACATGTATTTTGCATTCATTGTTTTAATGTTATTAAAACACTTGCTACATTTTAAAATACTCTCCACTTTCGGGCTCTGACCCGTTTGCTTTCAAATCTATTTTTTTGTAAAAACCTTTTAGGTGCCCAGCCACAAGGACACCATGCATAGTATTTCCATTCAGGTGACGAGCTGTAGCTGCTATGGAAGTTATAAGACCTTGCTAGTAGACGCTTCATTTGTCTTGACTCTATATTCAGTTTTCATCAGTTGTAGGGCATGTCGCCCATTTCTTTTAGAGACATTTCTTATTCCAGTTATTCAGACTTTTGGCATGTAATTAATTCAGGATACACTGTTTTATTTATTTCAGTTGTGGGATTGTTGTGAGGAGTTTTTCCTCCGGACTTATTATTATTTATTGGTTACTCTATTACTTCTTTATGGTGAATGGGTTATGTTGATTCTTCCCTTATTCTTTTATTGCATGTTAATCAGACTTAATTTAAAATTTGACATCTTACTTTTTAAATACTAGGTGGTTAGTAATTATTAAAATGTTTTCGACAGTGATGCTATTAACTGAACCAACTTGACATTTTGCATTAATTTAATAAAGGAGTAGCTACCCGGTATTTAATTAGTCGGGGTGTCACAGTAGTGTCATAGCTTGCGATTCATACATACGGGGATACACAAGGCTTCTACATGGCTGAGTATTTAAGCTTATAGAGAGTATCTTTTTCTTACATAGTAGATGGAACATTCCTTTCGGGAACTCTCTATGTATTGGGCTAACAAGGCTTCAACAATTGCGTATGTTATGGTCATGTAGAGGAGGAGTGGTTATCATGGCTAAGGAGGAACTAGCATCAGTGGGCGAGTGAGTTACTCTAGTATTTTATCGAATGCATCTTGGTATTGAGCGTTCCGTTCTTTGGGTGAGTCCTTCTTGAGTATTTGGAAAATGGGTTCACAAATGGTGCTGAGCTACTTAATGAACCCGCTTATAAACTGTACTTGGCCTAGGAACCCTCTTACTTCATTTTATATTTTGAGTGGTGGCATTTCTCGTATGTTTTTTAACATGGCAGGGTCTACCTCGATTCTATTTTTACTGACGATGAAGCCTACCAATTTCCCTTTAGTGACTCTGAAGATACACTTTTATGGATTTAACCTCATTTTAAAGATTCGTAACCTTTAGAAGAATTTACGGAGTGTCAGGATATATCTTTCTCTATCTCTAGATTTATTGATCATGTCGTCTACATAGATTTCCACTTCCTTCTATATGAGGTCATGCAGGATGATTGTGGCCGCTCTGATAAGTTACACCAGCATTTTTTAGACCAAAGGGTATAACTCTATAATAATATGTCCCCTAGGGGGTAATGAACCCGATTTTTTCTTGATGTCTAGAGTGTATATTGACCTGGTTATAGCCTGCGAATCCCTCGAAGAATGACTTGAGCACGTTACTAGTTGGATGTCTACCAATAAGTCAATATATGGTAGGAGAAATAATCTTTGGGGTAAGCCCAAATGATATCCCTATAGTATATGCACATTTAAACTTTGCTCTTGGTTTTGGGTATTGGTACGATGTTGGCTAGCCAAGTATGATATTTGATCAATTGGATGAATCTGACACTAAGCTATTTTTCTACTTCTTTCTTTACCTTCAAGGTCCATTTGGGTTTTAGTTTATAAAGCCTTTGCTTTATGGGTTTTGAATCAGGGAGAGTGTGTATTGCATGCATGACAATAGTCAGGTAGATGCCAGGCATATCAACATAGGACCAAGCAAAAAAATCCACAAAAATGGCAAGTAAATCCGTGAGTTATCTAGTGAGGACCCTATTTGTAACTATTTGGGGTTTTGGGGAGTGCACGAGTTTATGGTTATTGTGTCATCCTCATTGGGAGACATACGTCTATTTTGACTATGGTCAAGTTTTTATAAGTGTTTGAAGTATTTTAAGTCCACAGAGTTATCATTGTTAGGGGTGATTTCTAATCCATTATTGGATTCATTATCATCACATGTAACACACAGGAAAATATTGGAAATCACTATTTATTATGCCATCAAAGGGAGGGAGGACAACATTGATTATGGCATGAAAGTCTGCTTCATAGAGTGGCACATTATGAGATGGGATATTGATTACTCTTTATCTAATATGATAGACTTAAAGGGACTTGGTATGATGGGAGTGTGATCTCTCGGTTGAGGCTAGAAATTGTAGAAAACGTTGGGGCACTTTTGTTCAGGATTTTGGCATACAAAAGGACTGACACAAGGACAATACAAAGGGAGAGAAGGATTCCAGTTGCAATGACTTTTTTATGCACTTTTTTTATCTATTTTTAATCGTATGGGGAAAGTATTTTGCTTTTTTATTTTTTGTTTAGCATTATCTTCAAAGGGGAAGATCTGAATAGTGTCCCATTAGATTCAGGTAAACAGGGGGTGGGATATCGTCTTGTTAGATTAAGGAGATATGTTTTGGTGATAACTTGCAGATTCTTATAGTTCATCTTCCTTGTAAAGGGAAAGACATTCAGTCTGGAATCTGAGGGATTTTGGACCAACCCCTAGCCATCTGATAATTTTTGAAAAATTTCATCAAAACTATTGACCCATAAGTATCTATTCTTTTTGTGCAATAGGGTGTATTCCTATATCTTTTTATATATACAAATGGGGTGATGTGACTCGATAATCGTTGGATCGCTTTTTATTACCATTGATCATGATATACTGGGCTTCTTGGACTGAAAAACCTTTAAGGTATGTGTGAAATCACTTTACCTTAGTACTAAATAGTCGTGAGAGCCTATTCAATATACCCCAATAATGAACAAACGTCAAACATTCCCTGTCACTGAGACCTTAGGATCAATAGAGAAGTTGTTTGATATACCAGATGGGTGGGGGAAAAGAGTGAGGACACTCACTGGCGACTAGCCTTTTGGGGAAGTAACTTTTCAAAAGTAAGAGTTTTATTCGGGGTAGTGACTTCTCGAAAGAGCGAACCTTTCTTTTGGGGAGAGGTGACTTTTCTAAAGTACAAACGTTCCTTTAAATAAAGTGACTTTACTAAAGTATGAACTTTTTTAAACTATCCGCTTTTAGAGCCTCAGGGGTATAGGGTTTAAACAATATGAAAATCAAGACTATGTAGTGCGTAATGGAAATAGGTTATCTTTAATTTTTACATACTTTGATGTTTATTTTTATTGCGAGTCCCTTTGCGTGTGCCTATATGTTTGGGAAATGTATAATCTTGTACATGGGGACCTAAGCACATATATACGTTGTGATGGATTCTAAACTAAGCCGGTTAAACAGTTCTAAAACTTGTGTAAACTAGTCATGCCAAGAAAATAAGCATGTAGATAGTTCAATTCTCACGATTTATCTTTAATGGAGTCACCATTCTTACGTAGCTGGCAAGGTCCAGTTATGATACATAGTGTTATATTCCGATAGAACAAAAATTTTCCCCGATAGAGTTGCCACCGTGGCATTATGGGCTTCGAGCGCCAGGGGGAAGAGGCAATTCTTTTGGAACGACGGTGGGCATGGGGGTGCTTGTGTCCTGGTCCATCGCCTCCCCCCAAGGTCGGGTTATCGATCTTTGGTTGGACTTGGTGACTTGCCCCTGGAAGATATTTAACGACATGTCCAAGTTGAGTCGCACGCACCTATTCTGGAGCCTGGGCTCGATTTGTTTTTTACAATAAGGGGTTCAGTTGGTTTTTTAAGAGTTGCCAGTTTGTTTTATACAAAACAAACAAAAGATTCGAGCTAATCCTAAGGTAGGTTTTAAGTCCACAATTGGTCCAGAGATTCTTGTAGTGTAGGTTCAGGAATCAGGTTACGAGTGGGGAAGGTGTTTGGCACCCCACTTATTTTCTATGCTTCCTTAATTTTATGCTCTCTTTATATTAGTTGATTACATTTTAGTTATTTTTAGAACTTATTTTGAGACTTAAGGTTAAAAATTCCTTAATTGTACATGGGTGCTTAGGTAGAAACATGGTGTCGGTGAGAGGTGTAGGAACATCACTTCAACTGATTTAGGTACATAGGGTGCTTATGTATGACTTCGTGCTTATATAATGGGTGATCGTTATTATGTATGTAAGTGTGCGAGAGAAATCAACTTTGAGACAATTTGATATCTCCTTCGAGTTTTGAGGAGATATAAGTACATCTCTATTATAATTAATGTATCTATGTTTGCGCGATTATATGCATTTGGGCATTTGTATGTGTATATTTGGTGGGTACTGCCTTGAGATAGTTCAATATCTCATTTTAATTACTTAGGTGTACTGGAAGAAAGTCTAGAGATGTGTGCATCTTGGTGGATACAATATATCAAGAGACATATTATCAAGATTTGATCTCATGAGAAAGACTCAGTATTGCGCCCACATACTCATATGTGGCCACGAGATTAAATCCACATAGTTCGGTCATGTACTTGATGCGTATGCATTTGAGTGGTTGAACATATTATTCCGCTTTAAGATATTTTGATATCTTATTTTAGTTATGTATATGTAAGGTATTTTGAGTTAAGAGATGGGTATATCTCGGTCGAGACAATATATCAAGAGACATGTTGTCAAGTCTCGAGCTCAATATTATGCCTACTTACTCATGTGGCCCTGAAATCAAAGCCTATATATTTTGGTTGCTCGTGTGCACCAATGTGAGGTGTGTGCAAGTGTAAGACTTGGCTGGGAGGGGGAGGGTTGGTGTAAGGAATATCATGATGGGATTGAACCTTAATATGCCTGATATTATCATATAACCGTATAATAGTCGGGAGATTACTAGCCAGAAGGTATTGACATTCAGGATCATTTTGAGGTATGTAACTAGGAGGAGTTGGGCTAAGAAGCGTGGGGCGTGTATTAAGGATGTAATGTTCTTCTACTGAGAAACAGAACATGACAGTATATCTTGATATTGAGGTAGACCAGGAGAAGTAGTCGAAATGTACTCGGATGGTTGCATACCTAATAGATAATACATTTTGGTACGTATTATAAAGTCTGGGCTTCATGAGTTTAGCTCGTTATAGCGCTATATTTCCAAGGAGACTTGGGATCAGAGCCAACGTAGTTATAAAAAAGGGGGTATATTTACAGGTGTAGGCGACAGGAAATCGGGTATACAATATACACTATTCTAGTATTTTGGGAGCCTAGTCGTTAACATAACATTTATGTTGTGTTGGATTGATTGATATATTTATTTATTAAAATATTATTTAATCAGAGTTCGGTGTTTGACGACTATTTGGTTGTGAAAACACATATTCGGGTGTCGTCTATGGATGGGCTTTATTCATTGGAGAAACGGTGGGAGTAATCCAATTTTAGACTTTGGCTCAATGAAAAGTTTTGAACTAACTCGGTTCACGAACACCTTCCTCAAAATGATTTTGAAAAGTATCTTTTCATGTTTTTAATAGTCGTTGTGGAATTTGATTAGCATTGTTTTAACACATGAGTATATCAAGTCAATTAATAGAGATGTTGAATTATAAACCATGATTTTTATATATAACCACTGTAAATTGCATACCCGAACTCCATATAGATATATGTACAATTTATTGCAATATATATGTGGGTTATTGCCTCAAAATTTGGATGAGGTTCTTTACCCTTGCAACAAAATTCGACTTTTTGCGGGGAGAGTGTCCCCTTTTTCTGGGGGTTTCAGTCGAGAAAAGCTTCGTTTAGAAGTCATGACTTTTGTGTTGTTTTTGTTTCTATTTGAGCATAGCTTAGACTAGAAATGCTTGGTTTTTTGGATTTTATGTAGATATTTGACTCTATTTGGGACTTGGAAGCGACTTCGCGGAAGTATAAGCTTTCCTTTTTAGGAAAAAGAGACTTTTCAGAAGTATGAGCTTCCTCAGGATTTTTAGAATGAGCTATAACATATCAGATGTAGGGGTGGCCATAGGCCCGAGGCCCTCCAAGCCCGCCCAATAAAAAAATAGGGCTTGGGTAAGGTGAATAGGCCCGCAAAGCGGGCTTGGCAAAATTTTATAGGCCCGATTTTTTTTCGGGCGGGCTTGGGCATGAGTTCTTAAACCCGTTGAGGCCCGGCCCAGCCCGAGGCCCGAAAAAATATATATGGGGGAACTTTTATAAATATAAAAACGTATACCAAATCTTTTCATGTAGAGTGGGAAACTTTATATATGGACTTTGTAATATATGGAGTTTAAAACAGATTTTTAATTAAAAAAAATGGTCTTTAAATAAAAAAATAGGTATTTTAATTTAAAAAAAATCTTTTAATTAACATAATAAGGCTCGATCGGGCAGGCCTGGGTAAAGAGCTTTCAAATCTGGGCGGGCTTGGGATTACATAATAAGGCCCGATCTGGGCCCGAGCGGGCTTGGGATAGCACTTAATTTTTCAAGCCCGGCCCGACCCCGATCGGGCCTGCCCAGGCCCGGCCCACGGCCACCATCTCAGGGGAGAAGAAAGTCAGAAACCGAATCTTTGTCGGGTTTTGGGCTCTCAATGGGTTTTCCAAGTTTTCCATGATTTTTTGAAGTATTTGAAAATGAGAGTAGGGGCCTCTATTTGTAGGGAACTAAGTGGGTCCTTCTATTGTTTGGCAGAGGGATGATGGTCGTTGTTTTTAAATAAGATCCCAAGATGATTCCCTTTGACACAGTATCTGCCTTTCGATTAAAGGAGCTTTAGAGCCTTTTCCGTTCGACAGAGGGATGATGGCCATTGTTTCTAGATAAGGCCGCCACATGGGCGACCGAGATGATTCATTCTGACACGACTTCTATTCATCGATAGAATAGGCTTTGGGGACTTTGTCGTTCGACAAAAGGAGCCCAGTAAAGGTTTTAGGCCTTTTAGGATTGCTTTTATTTTCAATTTTGACCCCAATATTTTTTGTATTGCAGTTTTTTTGGTCTTTTTGGTATCAATTTGGAGTGGTTTTTCTCTTAGGCTTATGTGGGGCTGGGTTGAGGGTCCGGGACTTGGGTGAGGCCGAGTTTAAGGCCTTTTTTTAGCTGGACATAATGAGACACACCCCGATTGCAAATCAGGGTGTCCACAAAAGCCACCATTGGCAAGAGCCCAAAAGATTAATTCGACACATAAAACAGAAGTGCCAAGGCCAAATATATTTCATTGATGCTTCATTAAAAATGAACAATATAATTCCTTCAAAATTTTTGAGATTTTATGCTTAAAATGTGAGATTTTGAGGGTGTTATAAGTTTAAGGTCAATGGGTTTGCACAATAAAATTTCTTGAAAATCATTAAATAATTTGGCGTTATTGATTTGAGGAGCATTGAAATTGAAGACATTTTGTATGAGTTGAGTCAATTTCACTTTGTTCAACATTTTTTTATAGAAAGGGTTGATTTGAGTAATTTTTTAAGAGTATCTCTTTTACTTCATGCACTGTCACTACGTATGCCTCTGTTGACTTTTCTGTGCATTGAGTTCACACCTAGATTACATTTCCTTGACTAAGATGTTTTCATGCTAATCCATGGTGTGTTTATTTGTATTTATATGTGTATATTTTCATACTCAAAAATTTGAAAATTCCACAAATAACTTGTTGGTTTATCGAAGTTTCATCGCATATGCTTAATTGGTTATACTTTGTGATGATATTTCAAATTTGTATACTCGTTATGCTAATTTTTCAGGTTGGCCTTCTAACCCTTTTGTTTATTACAGACAAAAAGGGGGAGAATATATTAAGGGGGAGTTTGACTTTTATTAAACTCCACGAGCTACATTATTTTCTTTGTTTCATGTGTGTAGGTCTTTTTCTATATTGATGATATCATGGACTACATGATGAAGATTTTTCGTAAGGACAAAATTGAAAATGCCTTTTCCTTTTCGAGATGAGTTACATTAGTTGAACTTGTCTTAGGGATTATTTTTTTTGTGCATTTTATACCGAAAAGGGAGATATTTGTAAGAGCACAATTTAGGATTTTCTTATCATGTTTATAGTTTGGCATATTCCATTACACCGCTACACTATCATGTACATTCTCAAAAAGCTTCAATCGAAGACAAGTTAGGGACCGAACACATCAATTGAATAATGAAGAGTTGAAATCATTACTATAATCATTGGAGAAGGTATATAAGGGAGATTTAGTGTTAACTTACGTCTAGGGGTATTTTTTTTAAACATGGTTGAATCTAAAATACTTTTCTAAAAGTTTTTTAAAACATTTTTTAAACTAGTTCTTGGGCATGTCGTTCGAATGACATCCAACATCACCTTAAAAAATGATCTAACGAACTTTAAACGAGACAAAATTGAATCGTATTTTTTTAGAAATCTCGTTAGAAGTTGTTCGAATAAGAATTGTGTCTTAATTCGAACGAGGTCCAATACATTCGAACGAATTGAATCGTATTTTTTTAGTTAGTTTCAAACTCAATCTTTTCAGGCTTATCTCTTTGATATTTTCCATCATATTTGAGAGATACGAACTTGCACTTTATTGCAAGCCTTTTTTAACCTATTTTGTGATCAAACACTTTATTTTCTCAAAATCCAAACCCCGTGGATATATATATATATGATCAATTTATCAAACCGTAAGAACGCATTACTTATTCAAATCCTTGTGGAGTTCATTATTCACTATTGAAGAGAGGAAAGGAGTATTCTGAGGCTGATCGATGGATATCGAGGCAAGCGGAGCTTGTTGTGGGACGTTGCTGGATTTGCATCGCTTTCTGTTATCAATAAGGAAGGAGACTGCGATACTTAATAATGTTTAAGTCTGTAAGTCTATTCGTTTCCTCTGTAATACATTAGTTGTAACAGTAATCAAAAGGTTTTTTTCTCATATCATGTGATTGCTTGTTTGTTCAATTTGAATTCTATATCTTGCATGCTTAAGCTAGAGCCTCTCCCAGACTCTGCAGTTAAGCAGGAGCCTTGTGCACTGGGTATGACCTTTTTATATAATTTGATTTGAAATATGATATGATTATGTATTTTAGTTTAAACCTAATTTATTAAATATGAAAATTATAATAAATTAACCACTAAATTAGGAATAATAGTCATGTTATGGAAATTAGATGATATGGTGATAATCCTTCATGGAATTGAATTAGAAGTTAACTTAATTATTATTGATATGATTCTATTATGTGAAATTTACTAAAGACCCTTTATTATTAGAAGAATTTACAAAGAATTGGAGTCAAATTGATTGAAGATTGAAAACAAAGTTTTCCTTGTTAAATTCTGAAATCCTCCTTTAAATCCATTAAGACATTGGTGAAATGTGTAATGATGTAGTATAAATGATATGGGTAGGTGTATATTGGGTGTGATATATATATAAGCTTGGATATCCATTAATGTAGGTTCAAGGGTTGCAGTTCTGTCGGGAGGAAGGTGACTAGAACTGGTACTATCGATCGATCGACTACAGTCGATCGATCGAGTCCCCTGTTTTCCGTAGGTTTGATTTAGCGTTTGTTTAAACGGCGTAACGAGCCTAGTTTTGGATTAACCTTTCTTAGGCAATTTAACTCAGTGTTTGGAGTTATGATTTGAATAAATACCTTAAGTAATAGATGTTATCTAAGTTAAGAATTTTGGATTAAGACTTGAAATGTTATACACGGAGAACAAATTAATTTATGTACAAATTAACGAATATGGATACTCAAAAATTACATTATAACTAGTACATACTTATAAATCACGGGATGATGATTATTCTACTATTATAGTCGACAGAAAGGTATTGTACCGTGGGTCGGGCGACGGCGCCATTTTGGTATCCCAAAAGAGAGCTACAGTTTACCCTATGGCGTGGGACAGTGACCGCCTCGATACGCTGATAGAAAAATATGTATAGTACCATGAGACGGTTGAAAACACCACTTCGATATATTATGAGAGCAACGAGTTTACCCTGGGTAATGCGACGATGACCGCTTCGATACTCCTTTAGTTAAATTAATAATTTGTTTTGGCTGTATATATATTGCCATACATGTAGAGATGTATTCCTTGATTTAATACTTACTTTAGAGGTATATAATCTTGATTTATGAATATGCATATGAGATCATATATAACCATGGAGGACAATTGGGTCTAGAATTAAACGCATGTGATGTCTAGGATTTTTAGGTTGGGATTAAAAGATATTCAAAGACAAGAGGAAGATGCATAATCACATTATAATTCAAATCAAATTATATAATTATATTAACTAGACTTTCCTTTTAATATGAAGTAGATTAAATTCCCAATTGAAAAACTCCAATTCTCTTCCTTTCCCACTAGTTTTCTTTTTCTAGCTTTAGGGTTCTCCTCTAAGGTGTGAAAAATCATTTAGTTAAAACCTACTCTTCATTTTATAATGCTAATTACGAAATTAGGGTTAGGCCCCCTATGGGCCTTGACCCATTAACCGTAAAATAATCTTCAATTAGTTCAAAGTCTAACATAACCGACATACTAGTTTATAGGAATTAAAACCCAATTACTAAAATAAAATTGACTTTTTAATTGTCCACAAGTCATCCGAATTAACCTATCAACATTATTAACATTATTAATATATACACTTCTTAATAATTTATTAAAGTTATTTATTAATTAATTATTTATCCATTTCAGTGTATTATGTTCCATTTAAATAATTATTTTAAATCTTTTTTTTAGAGAATAGGGAATGGCCCCCCACATTATTATTGGATCAATGGGAAATAGCCTCTCCATAGTGGCACTTACAAGTTCAAATAAAAATTTAAATGACTGAAAATTGGGACTTTATGATAGCCCCATTACATGATTTGCCTTAGAATCTCAGATATTTACACCCTAGCTTATCCAACCTTATAGCTCCCTTCACTTTCCTAGGAAGGTTTCTTGAAATAATTATATTAAATCATTATAAATGTACATGTAAATTGTACACACACACATATAACATAAATAATATAGTGATTTCTCTAGTCACTATAGATAATAACATTTCACAGTATAAAATAAATAAATAAAAATTATGGGGTATTACAAGAGTATACAGCTGTAATACACCGTATTTTCTAGCATTTAATTTAAAGGCTTTTTAATTATGGTTTTCTTAGGTTTCAATAAATGTGGGTTTGAAAAATCTGATGCAATTTTATCCAATTTTGTATAAGAAATCGTATAAAGGCCCTCAACCATACTGCCCCTTATTTGGCCCACAAGTCTCCCACGACCGCGAGGACATTTGTTCATTGTTGTGGCCTTAAACCTATGACTTTAGCCCATTTGGGAACGAGAGTGACAATATTTGTTCTCCTTTTCAAATTAATTTTATTTATTTACACGATGATTAAAATTATAAAACCCTAGATTTACTCCACATGAAAAGTACCAATGACCCTTTTACCTAGGGTTCCTATCTAAGCCCCCATATGACTTTCTCTAATACCTTAACCTAATAAGATAAGACCACTAAGCAGAAATAGTTCATTTATTCATTCAAAGTCCCAAATTAATTTTTTACATTACTAATTCAAATTACACAACTCCAATTAAATGCAAACAATCACACTCTTTTGATAATTATTATTATAAGTCCAAATTTCATTTTCTATTTATTTTAGATGCCAAAACCTTCAAAAGGGCAATCACTTAGAGTGTAAAGAGTAGTTTTGTTCTTAGTTGGAAGGATAAATACACCTAGGTCCCAACTTGAGCACTTCAAAATATTCCACGATATAAATGTGTCTCGACCAAATAGATAATGAAGCTACATAACTCAAAACAGTCGTATATGTAAAATATATTTGAACAATTGTCAATCCCATAATAACGTGTACTAATATGAAATGGGATATCACAATCCATTTTAATTACATTAAATTCCATAATTAGTCAATCTCAAAATTAATTAGACCGTAACCGCATCCAATCTCATCTCATGTGACTAAGGCCAAAATTTGTTAAATTTAAAATTGTGCAGATAATCTTTAATTTCTTACAAGAATCTCATTTGAATCCTATTAGTTCCTTCAATAAATCATCATCTTCTTCATCGAGTTTTTTTATTTTAGGTTGCGAACGGAGTATTGAATATACGGAAAGAAGTAGAGAATATTTAGGGTTTTCTTATGTTTCAATAGATTTGTGTTTTAGAAATATGATGCAATTTTATCCAATTTTTCATATAAGAAGTCATATAACCCCCTAGCCCGCGACCTTCATACCCACTATCGTGGAGAGGTTTGCTCATTGTCTTGGTCTTCTACCTATAGTTGCAGACCGTTTGGGCACGGGTGCGACCATATTTGTGCTCCTTTTTCAACTTGATTATGTTTATTTACACACGTGACTAAAATTATAAAACCTTAACCTCGTTCCCCAAGAAAAGTACCAATGATCCTTTTACTCTAGGGTTCCTCCCTAAACCCATTTATGACCTTTCTCTAAACCCAACAAGGTAAGACTACTAAGCCAAACTTGTTCTTTTATTCATATAAAGCCCCAATAAAAGCATTACATTACTAATTCAAATTACACAACTTCGATTATATGCAAACAACCACAAATTCCCTTTTAATATTTATTATTAAAATTCCAATTTTGATTTTATAATTATTTTAAATGCCAGATTCTATTTTATTAATTAAATTAGTCATTTGATTAAATTCTCAAAGATACGGGGTATTACAAAAACGACAATTAGAGATCAATCGAATGGTATTATATGGATTAAATTCTGATTCACTAACAACGGGAATTGAACCGGCATCAATTATAGCATCAAAGTTTTGGGAGTTGAAAAAATCCTCCTCCTCTTCTCTTTCTTATGGAATCCCGACTTCTAATGTCTCCCTTTTATAAGTGATCAATCTATCAAATTCTTAGACTATTCTAGCTAAGGCGTGTACTTCAAATTCTTAGATCCCTATCGTAGGGACGATCTTTTGAAGTTTACATCCAGGCCTCTTCTTTGCCTTGAAAATTCTCGCACATGTCAAAATTATATCAAATGGATCTTGGTCCACTTGTCTACCGAGTGGCTTTATCCTTAGTCAAAGGTAGGTCCTTAACTACTGAGTGCGAATTCAAAATATTGGGTATTCCCATGACAAAACTACTCCGGGGATCCTAATTACCTCAGATGAAGAAGAATCATTTTAACCAGTTCTTTAGGGAATTATTATTGTCCTTCACAATGCCTTAGTCTCCGTGCTTGAGATCTAGGCAATTCAATCCAACATCACCCTTCTTATTTTAGGCATGGAAGTGGTAAAAGTGGAAGAATTAAGTCGGTGTAATATCAAATTACCCATCACTCGATTCCCTAAAAATAAGAGCAGTGGTCACTAAAGCCTCTATGAGTAGGCCACTAGTTGTGTGGGATCCAACCTGATAATGATTAAAAAAAACTCTCCCACAATAACAAAGAAAGGACGATGAGCTATGTAGTCCAAAAATAGTTCATTGAAATAGACAAATTATATAACTTGGGAACAAGCTCTTTAAGAGGCTCAATAGTCCTGAGAAGCACTTCGTCCATAAATCTAGCACTTCTCCCTCAAGATGCTAAGGTCCTCGGAAGTAATAATCAAGGATTCCTGAACCTTGCCAATAAAATTAGGGTCCAAGGGCCGACAATAACTCGTAGTTATAACCCCAAAAAGCCTAAAAAGGCATAAAATCATATTGAATAGGAAATAGGATATTCTTGCCTGAGGTAACGCGAGTAACCTCCTATATATAGGGGTCAATTAAGGGAATGGAACGGGTTTGAACACCTTGGGTGATGATCTCCTGGGAGGTATTTGATTATGAAAATATGAAGAGGATAAGATTAAAGGCAATGAAACTGGGAATAGGTGAAGAAAGGAGTTGATGAATGTTTGGAAATGTAAGTAAATCAATAGTATACAAGTGTATTTATAGGCGCAGACATGATCAACTTAATCTCTCAAGGGTCCGGTTAAGCACTATAAACTAGCTCAATGGGTTGGTAGAACGTACATGCATTATTCTACCAACCCCATTCATGACTTGTGATTTGTCCTAAAAGATTAAATTCCATTTCATATTACCAACAACCATCATCACTCGTATACAAGATATTCCATCAAAACTCCATTGTTTTACTATAGCGATTGAGCTCATCCATAGACGTCTATGCCTCGATCATCACTTACTAGATGCTCCCTTCAGTGCGCTATATAAAGGATTTCTGGGAAGGTTTAAGGAATAGAATTAATGTGATTTTACTAGAGAACAAGTGCTAACAATTATATTTAGAATTTGTAAATAGAGTTTGGATTACCTCCAGCACTTGTATTGTATATTAAGTGTCGCTTTGCCTGTTTCCTTATCACGTGAGTCCTAAGTGTGTAATAAGTACTTAAATAAACCAATTGGGTGTTTCCTAAGAGATCGTTTCTCATCATAGATGCCTAAAACTAAATTAAACCACCTTAATTGATGTCTAAGGCCGGTTATTCTTTAATTATTCAGCTCCATATTGAATATACTATAGAGAAACATCTTAAAAGTGGATGTAGGTACCTCAACCTAACTATTGAACCACCATACCCATCAAAACCTATATTAGTCGTATCGTAACCATTTTCCTATCTCATACATATATACACGAGTTGAAATAGGGTGTATCATTGATCGTGATCCAACATGATTTCCGTGCTAATCATTTTCACTCAATCGAGTCATATTTTCTTCACTAGATTTTTTAGATGTTCTGGTAAGAACCATTGCATGTGAGGAATAATGATAAAAATAAATGTTGGAGGTAATGGTTAGAGCTATCGAACTGTTGGCAAAAGGACTTGATGTAAGTTATGTAAATGAGAGTAAAATTATAAGGGAATACTCTCAGTTGAATAAAAAATGAAAAATCTAAAAGTCACAAATTTGATGGAGTTATAAGTTTAAGATTATTGGGTTTGAACACTCACGCCTTATATGTGATTTTTTTGCCCTTATTTAATTGTTTAATGCACACTGTTAGTTTTTGGTCGCTATAAATGTAAACTCGAAATAAATCACCTTTATTCAATATGGTCAACTCATGTCATCGATTGATCTATAGGTTGGGTTTGGGGGTTCATGTGAATTTTTTCACAATATTCACTATTTTTTGAGTTTTAAACCATTCCCATTCCATTCAGGTTACACGTGCGGGATTTTCATGTTTGACCTCCTCGGGGCATAGAACCACTTGTGTTTTTTATTTTTTGTGTTTAGTGTTCCATAGGTATGCCATCATGTTCATAGAGCATCTTTTCCAGTCTACCCCCTCCCCCCCCCCCCCCCCCCCAAAAAAAAAAAAAAAAACTCTTGTTGTATGAAGAAACCTCCATTTTCCCACTTTTTTTTGTAGATCGCGGAAAGGGTTTGTGGGTTTTCAACCATTTGGCTCAAAACTTCATTGTCCATTCTTAGTTATAAGGCTTATATTGGTAAGGTTACAATATCTCCATTTTTTCTCAACTTTTAGCATGACATTTCATGCATGGCCATGAAATGAGAAAATATAATGCATACAAAAATGGAGATATTTTGGCCAAAATTTTCAAAAACCATGCTCCTTTGTTATATGGATATATATATATATATATATATATATATATATATATATATATATATATATATATATATATATATATATATATATATATATATGTATGTATGTGTGTGTGTGTGTGTGATGTTTAGGACTTTTATATATACATATAATATTTTGAGCTATTTATACACAATACTATGCGTGAAATCCTATTTTTTGAATTTTTTTCTATATATGTATATACGTCTCGTTTAAAAAAATTTAAATTATAAAAGGTAATATTTAAAACCAACCTAGTTACCCATTGTTTTTTTGTCAATGTTATGGTGTTTGGGTTACTGGATATGTATTTAGTGTTTGGATTTTGGTGTGTATAGTGGTGGATGGGCTATTAGTAGTAGTGGTTTGGTTGATTTAGTCAAATCGTATAGGTTTTAGTATCCTTAGAACCATTCCATTAGGTCTCTTGATTTTTTCCTTCTCAATTGGAAAAAAGAAATGGATGTTCACCCACCTCCATATTCGTGTAATGATCCACTCCAATGGGCCACATGCGAGATATACCAACAGTTCATTACAACCGAAAGCGTGCGGTCATTGAGAGATCAGTTTCCTTGTTCGATGTGAAGGAATTTTTTTTGTTTGATTGGTTTAAAATTAAAGTGTGGGAGCCTGTCATATCCATGATTAATGAATGATATTATTGGTATTATTCCTTTTGTTTATGTGAGACAAAAAGGGGGACTGATGTAAGAGCAAATATTTATAATTGCTACTAGCTTAGGAATTATTTTATATTTTGGTGTATCCCATTACAAACCGACTCGTTGAACCGAACTTTGACATCTATAAGATTGAAGACACCCCTACAACTCATGAAGGTATAAATCTTTGGGTGTTCATAAATTTTCTAAATCGTATTTGGGATTTTAGTTTTTAAAAAATAGAGGTTATTTTTCAGAAGGATTTTACAAATAAAAAATTTATTTTTTGGTCTCGTTCGAACGAGAATGACGTTTCATTAGATCACTACCTTTTAACGACCTTCTAATGAGGTTGGTTTTTCGAGATAAAGAATTATCATTAGAAGTTCGTGATGATGCTGAAATCTAGCACCACCAGGTAAGTGAAGATGAACTCAAACAATAGTAGCCATGGCATCCATAGAGATGTAAGTGTATAAGTATGTAGAAGGAGATGAGGATAAGAGGAGTAAGATAATAATATATAGTGGTTCAGCCAATTAGGCCTACATCCACTGTGAGTGTGTAATCCACTAAGTATGGGCACTAATGGCCTTGGATACAGTGCACAGAAGCTCACTCTCTCTCTATCTACTGTGTGTATCAGCAGAGTTTTGCTAGGGTTACCATTGATCAATCGATCCCCCTGTAGGGTTGTAGGTGACAAGTATATATAGGTCTTGGGGGGTGTAGTATACCCCCCAAGTATGCATGGTGCATGTGAGTGATCATCTGGCCAATCTCCCGTTGACACCTGTAGATGCCAAATGATGACATAATATTCCCTCACGTGAGGGTGTGATTTGATTATAATGGTCTGCCACGTGCCACATGAGCCTCACGCGCACTGTTCCACGCGTCCCCCAAACCACACGCTGTGATGACGTCACCCTCGGCCCATAGTATGAGGCCGAGGGCAAAGTTCCTTTCGGAAGTTAGTCTGTCTCAATTCTGTTCTCGTACTGTCGTACCCTCGGAGGGTCGTCCGGAGCCTGATGAAGGGTCGGCCCCCTGGAGGGTCGTCTGGAACATGATGAAGGGTCGGCCCCCTGGAGGGTCGTTTGGAACATGATGAAGGGTCGGCCCCCTGGAGGGCCGTCTGGAACATGATGAAGGGTCGTCTAGAACATGGTGAAGGGTCGGCCCCCTGGAGGGTCGTCTAGAACATGATGAAGGGTCGGCCCCTGGAGGGGTCGTCCGATTGGTGGGAGACCTCGGTGGAGCTGAGGGTATGTACGGGTATATCAATCACCCCCCAGCCCTTAGCCATAGATGTTGTTAAGATGGCTGAGGGTTAGTATTGTAACTGTGATGTATAATCAGTTAGGTGAGTGACACCTGGAAGGGCACTCATTGCCACCTCAGTTTCCAAGGCATGGCGGCTGCATACTTTGCCTAGGGCTTTATGCCCTAATGATACCCTTCTTGGTAAATGGGCCCACTCATTATCAAAGTATTTAAGAGATTTTTTGAACTCTCTCTCTCTTCTTCTTCTTCTTCGCGCCTGAACATTCTCTCTCTAACTTCCAGCATTCTTGCCATTTTCGTAACTTTGACGTTTCGAGTTCAGCAGTTCTGCTCTATCTTCTCAGGTAACTCCTTTGCCCTAGTGCCCTATTTATCTTCATTTTTGCTTGTTTTCTTACATTAGGGTCGTAGGGTCGGATTTCCCTTAGGTTGCCTCATAATTTTTTCAGCGTCTTCTCCGGCGACTGGTTCTTGAATGTTCTTGTTAAACCTTTCGATTTCTTTGATTTTAATCGAAAAGTCCAACCTGGTCAACTGTCAACTTGTTTGTAGTTAAGTTCCCTGAATTCTTTAAGTCTAGGGTCTCCCTTTTTAATGCTTAAGAGGCTTTATGGTTTAGTATCTTAATTCCCTTCACTAAGAGAGAAATTATTTGTTGAGATTAGGCGAATAGAGGAAGAGGAGGAGAGGAGACGAGGGGCCGACCCTAATTGGGTACGACCCATTTTTCCTATTCCCCTTGCCACCATAAAACCATCTGAGTCGTTTGAGTCTTGTGGGTCGTCGGGTCATCCAACCGAGAGTTCTTCAGGAGAGATGGATGAGAGAGTCTCGTCACCAACAGGTGCAGGTCCCTCTGGAAGGAGAGAAGTATCTGACCTTAGCCCAGGCCGAGGTGACGAGGGTGTGGCCCCCTCAGAGGCTGTCCCTGTGACAATTCTGTCCCCTCACGAATTCCAGATGGCTTTCCCACATGGGCCTCTGACAGGTGATGAGGCTGAGGGAGAGGGAACTGAGGACGAGGGTGAGGGTGAGGACTTGGATGATGACCAGGTTGACACCTCCCATGCCTCGTCCTATATTTCCACAGTTAGGGATCGTGACCTCTTGCTGTGGAGGCATGCCTATGGGGTGTCTCCCAATATAACTATGAGGGTTCCCTCCGAGTCTGAGAGGGTTTTTGAGGGTGAAGAGGGAGAGGTTGCAGTTTACGAACAAATGTTCAAGGTAGGTGTAAGACTTCCCTTCCATCCTGCCATCGTAGACATTCTATCGGCCCTGGGCATCTCCCCCTCTCAACTTCCTCCCAATTCTTGGAGGATGATCCTTGGCTACATCTCCTTGTGGAATAATGCTTTCACTGATGAGCCCTCGGCTGACGTATTCCTGGCCTGCTATAATATCACCTCCTCGTCCAAACAGCCTGGGTACTGTCATCTAGGGGCGAGGATGTCTGAGAAGAAACTTCTCCACGTGGCATAAACCTCCAATCACGATTGGAAGAAGAGATTTTTCTTCATTTCTGGGGAGTGGGAGTGCTCCACCGAGGCGTCCCCTTCTGTCGATGGTCCGAGGGTCCCCAACAAATGGTCTAATCCCTCAATGAAAGCTAGGTCAGACCCCGTACTTATCCTGAAGGAAAGGGATATTGTTGAGTATCTGAGGGGACGAGGGAGAGGGGGTGAGATCCCAAAATTTGAAGATTTGATGACCCCCCGGTACCTCAAAGAAGCTGGTCTGAGGGTCGTCCCTCTGACAGAACTATGTGAGTTATACTGCACGTTTTCCATTCTTTACTTTTTTGAAGTGTTTCCTCTTTATCTCTGTACTTTTCTGATGTATCGTACCCTTTTCAGGTCGTCCTGCAGGTGTATCAGATTACCTCTGGGAAATGACTGCTCCCAGCCTACTTTCTGGTTTGGCTAAGAAGAAGGGGAAGGATCCTCAGCAAGCTCCAAAGAAGATGAGGGTCTCCGGGCCGACGGTTGTGGAGCCGACCGTTGATAGTCACAAAAGAAAGGAGCCCGAGGCTCCTGTTGACCCTCGGCTAGATTCTCGAACGAGGGCCCGAGTGGAGGCTTCAGAAGGGGCTGCTTCCTCGTCCAGCATGGGGGCCTTCTGGTCCCAGAACCTGGCACATCTGAGGGTCGAGCCCTATTCCCTGATCACAAATCTGAGGGCAGCCAAGGCCTCAATATTTTCAGCTCTCTCGGCCGCTGATTATGAGTTCCTCTCCAAGATGCCTCCTGCCAAAGTGTATGACTATGGTCTGCACGCCCTTGCACAGGTATTGGTCTTGATCTATTCCTTTAATTTCATTCCAACTGTTTCCTCGGCCTCATGAGATGTTATATATCTTCACGTGCAGTCTGTGTGTGCCTTCACCTCTGCCACCAAGTGGATGGCCGAGAATCAAGCCAAGTTCTATGAAGCTGAGAGGGCTATCCAGCACGAAGCAGATCTTCAATCGGAACTTGATACTGCCAAGGCCGAGATGGAGAGTACCAGGACTGAGCACGCAAGGATCCTGGACCAGCTGACGAGGCAGCACGACGAGGATATTAAAGCCAAGGACTTGCTGATCAAGGACAAAGACGAGGCCCTAACCAACATGGAGGTCAAGCACAAGACTGACCTTGAAGCAGCTGTCCAAAAAGCCGAGGCTGATGCTGTTGAGGCTTACAAAATTTTCGACGAGTTTCAAGGCTTCGGCCTTGAATATTTGGAGAGAGGAATTAAGACA
This sequence comes from Sambucus nigra, assembly GCA_949130495.1. NCBI lineage: Eukaryota > Viridiplantae > Streptophyta > Magnoliopsida > Dipsacales > Adoxaceae > Sambucus > Sambucus nigra. The sequence continues at coordinate 100,041,601 of OX422217.1, forward strand.
GCCTGCCGATGGGTCGTCCTCAAATTCGGCGATGTCGTCTCCTCTGTCCGCCCGTCAATTGATGCAGTCAGTCTGGACGACCCACTGATAGCCGAGGCCCTGACGCAGGTTGAATCACAGGTGCAAGTCGAGGGGGTCGGCACGTCTGAGGATCAGCCAGTGGTGGTCATTGAGGGGACCTCTCCAGTTGATGTTGAGGGTCGGCCCTCTGATATTGTCCCATAGGGTGGCTGTCTGTAGCCCATACCCTTTTTGCTTGTAATTAACAGTTTTTGTACTCCTTGTAGAATACTTTATATTTCATTTTTAATATCATCTCCTTTACTGTCTTCCATATTTGCCTCTCATATTATTTGTGTCATGAATTTTGCATTGTCCATCACTAACCCCTCCCTCTTCTTTCTTGAGGACAATGGTGGGGTCATCCCCTCCATTGGCCCTCATTACAGGCCGTGGAATTTAAATTACCACACTAATGGTTTTAAAGCCTTCCCTAGTCTTTCTTGAGGACAGTGGTGGGGTCGTCCCCTCCACTGGACCTCATTATTGCCGAGGGATCAAATTACCAAATGAATGGTTTTAAAGTTTTCCCTCGTCTTTCTTGAGGACAGTGGTGGGGTCGTCCCCTCCACTGGCCCTCATTATAGCCAAGGGTTATAATTACCAATTTAATGGTTTTTTAACAAGGTTTTCCCTCGTCTTTCTTGAGGACAGTGGTGGGGTCGTCCCCTCCACTGGCCCTCATTATAGCCGAGGGTTATAATCACCAAACTAATGGTTTAAATGAGGTTTTCCCTCATCTTTCTTGAGGACAGTGGTGGGGTCGTCCCCTCCACTGGCCCTCATTATAGCCGAGGGTTGAAATTACCAAACTAATGGTTTAAAACAAAGTTTTCCCTCGTCTTTCTTGAGGACAGTGGTGGGGTCGTCCCCTCCACTGGCCCTCATTATAGTCGAGGTTTATAATCACCAAACTAATGGTTTAAAACAAGTTTTCCCTCGTCTTTCTTGAGGATAGTGGTGGGGTCGTCCCCTCCACTGGCCCTCATTATAGCCGAGGGTTATAATCGCCAAACTAATGGTTTAAAACAAGTTTTCCCTCGTCTTTCTTGAGGACAGTGGTGGGGTCGTCCCCTCCACTGGCCCTCATTATAGCCGAGGGTTATAATCACCAAACTAATGGTTTAAAACAAGTTTTCCCTCGTCTTTCTTGAGGACAGTGGTGGGGTCGTCCCCTCCACTGGCCCTCATTATAGCCGAGGGTTATAATCACCAAACTAATGGTTTAAAACAAGTTTTTCCTCATCTTTCTTGAGGACAGTGGTGGGGTCGTCCCCTCCACTGGCCCTCATTATAGCCGAGGGTTATAATCACCAAACTAATGGTTTAAAACAAGTTTTCCCTCGTCTTTCTTGAGGACAGTGGTGGGGTCGTCCCCTCCACTGGCCCTCATTATAGCCGAGGGATCAGATTACCAAACTAATGGTTTAATGAAGTTTTCCCTCGTCTTTCTTGAGGACAGTGGTGGGGTCGTCCCCTCCACTGGCCCTCATTATAGCCGAGGGATCAAATTACCAAACTAATGGTTTAAAGTTTTCCCTCGTCTTTCTTGAGGACAGTGGTGGGGTTGTCCCCTCCACTGGCCCTCATTATAGCCTAGGGTCGACCTTTGAATATGTTTCTGCGCGCACTAGAACTGATAAACACTGATATTTCTCATTAATTTTCAATTTGTTCTGTCAAAGCAATACTTATTACAACTATGGCCTATCAAGACCTTACAACAATACTGATAGTATTTTTTCAAATGATCTGCATTCCAGGGGTTGGAAAAGGGTTCCCCTTCCAGGTTTTCTAGCCTATAGGTCCCTGGGACTACTTCATCGATGACCCTATATGGGCCATGCCAATTAGGATGGAGCTTGTTGGGCTTCTGCCAAGTCTTTTTGAGAACCAAGTCCCCCACCGCGATTGGTCTGTGTTTCACCCTCTGATTGTAAAACCTTGCAGTCCTCTGCTGGTAGGCGGCTTGCCTTATCTCAGCATCTTCCCTTCTTTCCTCAATTAGGTCCAAGTTAAGTCTCCTCTCTTCTGCATTTATCTGGGGGTCATACATTTGGACCCTATGAGTAGGAAACCCAACCTCCGTGGGGATGACGACTTCTGAGCCATAAGCTAGCATGAATGGGGTCTCTCCCGTAGAGGTCCTTACTGTCGTCCGGTAGGCCCACAGCACAGCGTATAGCTCCTCGACCCATCTTCCTTTTGCCTCTTCGAGCCTCTTCTTGATTCCATCCAGGATTGTCCTGTTTGTAACCTCTGTCTGCCCATTGGCCTGAGGTCGGCTCGGGGTGGAGAAGAATTGCTTGATACTCACCCTTTCACAGTACTTTTGTAAAGAGGTATTTTTTAACTGAGTCCCGTTATCCGAGATGAAGGTGTGGGGGAGACCATATCTACATATGATATTTTTCCAGATGAACTGGAAGGCCTTCTGTTCTGTAATCGTGACCATCGGTTCAGCCTCCACCCACTTTGAGAAGTAGTCAATTGCTACGATGAGGAACCGATAGTTATTGACTGCTCTTGGTAAGGGTCCTACCAGGTCGATCCCCCATACTGCAAATGGCCATGGGGATGTAATGGAGGTAAGAGGTTGATGAGGTTGATGAGGGATGGTAGCAAATCTTTGGCATTTATCACACTTTTTTACATATGCTGCAGCATCTTTCCCCAAGGTCGGCCACCAGTAGCCTTGGGTGATCACCCTCTTCGCTAAGGATCTACCCCCAACGTGGCTTGAGCACGATCCTTCATGCACATCTTGCAAAATGGAAGGGACCTCTGAGGGATGCACACACCTAAGTAAGGGGAGCAAAAACCCCTTTTTGTACAAAGTGTCTCCGATGACAGTGAATTTTGCAGCCCTGTATCTCAGCTTCTTCCTTTCTTGCCTTGCCTATGGCATCTCTCCCTCTTTAATGTATCTGATCAGAGGGTCTATCCATGAAGCTTCCTGAGAAACATTCAGGCAATTGCTAAGTGTTCCCTCAGCATCTTCAATAGTTGGCCGGAGCAGAATTTCCACTGGGACCGTCGTCCTTATGTCTGTCCTGGTTGCCGAGGCCAACCTAGCAAGAACGTCAGCTCGACCATTATCGAGCCTGGGTACCCTCTTTATCTTTACTTCTCTGAATCTCTTCAATAATGACCGCACCTTCTCAAGGTACTTAGCCATCCTCTCGTCCTTGGCCTCGTAGGCTCCTAGTATCTGATTCACTACTAGCCTCGAATCACTATGAACCAAAATCTGGCCAACACTAAGAGATTTGGCCAAGGAGAAGCCAGCTATTAAGGCCTCATATTCAGCCTCGTTGTTGGAGGCCTCAAAATAGAATCTCAGAGCGTACTCAATGTCTGTGCCGTCGGGTGCTGATACTATTAATCCAGCTCCACTCCCACTTTCGCAAGAAGACCCGTCTACGAAGAGACTCCACACAGCATGTTCTTCCGAGAAATTTCCCTCGATAAGTGACCCTTGCCTAAAGAGGTATCTTCCCTCTTCATTTTCATCCACCTTCCTTCTAGAGGTGCTTGTCTCAGCCTTATCTGCAGAACGGTCGGTGAGTCTACCTTGCTGGGTATCTGTATTATCAGGGCTCTTTCCCTCGGCTTCATCGTCTTCCCAGGTAAACTCGGCTATAAAATCTTCCAATGCTTGCCCCTTAATAGCCGTCCTGGGTTAATACACAATGTCGAACTCCCCCAGCTCTATAGCCCAGGTCATCAACCTTCCTGATTTTTCAGGCTTGTGCAAGACCTGCCTAAGAGGAGAGTCGGTGAGGATGACCATTGTATGGGACTGAAAGTATGGCTTCATTTTTCTCGATGCATGAATCAAGGCGTAGGCCAACTTCTCCATCCTTGGATATCTTTGCTCTGCCCCCTGGAGTGCCTTACTGTTAAAATACACAGGCTTCTGTACCCCGTCTTCGTCCCTCACAATGGCTGCACTGATGGTCGACTCTGAGACGGCGAGGTACACATAAAGTCGTTCATCCTGCACGGGGCGTGACAGCAGCAATGGAGACCCCAGATATGATTTTAGCTCCTTGAAAGCCTCATCACACTCTTCACTCCATTCGAAAGCCTTCCTGAGTATCTTAAAGAATGGTAGACACCTGTCTGTGGCCCTGGACACAAATCTGTTCAAGGCAGCAACTCTCCCCATGAGTCTCTGAACGTCTTTAATGGACTTGGGGGTTTTTATCTCAACAAGGGCTTTTATCTTTTCGGGATTGGCCTCGATGCCTCTTTGGTTGACAATGAACCCCAGGAACTTCCCCGCTCCGACCCCGAAGACACACTTGGTCGGGTTGAGCTTCATCTGGTATTTGTCCATTGTGTTAAAGGTCCTCTCCAAGTCTACCACATGATCCTCTGCCTTCAAACTCTTAGTCAGCATGTCATCTACATAAACCTCCATAGACTTCCCAATTTGGTCTTCAAACATTTTATTTACAAGGCGCTGATACGTTGCCCCTGCATTTTTTAGGCCAAAGGGCATGACCCTATAGCAGTATGTCCCCTTATCAGTAATGAATGCTGTTTTCTCCGAGTCTTCAGGGTTCATGGAGATCTGGTTGTACCCTGAATAGGCATCCATAAAGCTCATGAGCTCATGGCCTGCAGTAGCGTCTACCATCTGGTCGATGCGGGGGAGAGGGAAGCTATCTTTGGGACAGTGCTTGTTGAGATCGATAAATTCCACACACATTCTCCACTTTCCGTTGGCCTTTGGGACAATGACTGCATTGGACAGCCATTCAGGGTAGATGACTTCTCTGATAAACTCAGCGTCTTCTAATTTTTTGACCTCATCTCTTATGACCTCATACTTCTCTCTAGAGTAAATCCTCCTTTTCTGCTTTACCGTATTTACTCCCTCTACCACATTGAGCTTGTGGCACATGATTTCAGGGTCAATCCCTGGCATATCCTCATGGCTCCACGCAAAGATGATTCGTCTTCGCCTCAACAGCTTAATGAGGTCTTCTTTGATATCGGGTTTCAGAGACTTGCCGACTTGGACGGTTTTTTCCGGGTCATCCTTATCGAGGATGATGGATTCTACCTCTTCCGCAGCTTCTCCCTTCTTTAACTTCGTCTCATCCCTGGGGTATAGGGTGTCAATATTGTAAGTAGTAGTAGCCCTCTTGTGTGCCTCTCTTTCTTCAACGGAATTGTAGTAACATTCTCGTGCTGTCGCCTGGTCTCCCTGTACTTCCCCCACCCCGTAGAGAGTAGGAAATTTAATCATCTGGTGGACCGCAGAGGGCACAGCTTCAAACATTTTGAGGGCCACCCGCCCCAATATGATGTTGTAGGCCGAGAAAACATGCTCATCCATCACGAAGAAGCTGACCTTCCTAGAAATCCATCTTGGCCACTCGTCCCCCATCCTAACATCGGCCTCATACACGCCCAGGGGGTGAACCTTTTCCCCACTGAACCCGATCAATGGGTGATGGTAGGGGACAAGTCTGGCACGGCTGAGTCCTAAGGCTTTGAAGCATGGACAAAACATTACATCTGCAGATGAGCCCCCATCCACCAGGATCCTCGGCACCTCGCACCCATGCACCCTGGTTGTGATGACGAGAGGGTCATCATGCGGGGCTAAGAGGCCTTTGAAGTCCATTCTTGAGAACCCCACTATTAGTGTGTCCATGTCAACCTTCTTCCTCTTTTCTGACTTGGCCTCCAGGGAAGTCGAGTGTACTGTCTTCGCCACTGCCCTGGCTTCTGCCACGTGGGCCTTCCTATCTGCGACTTCAGACCCTCCTCCTGTCAGACCCCCGTAGATCATTCCCACTCCAAGCGAGATTATATTAAGCCTCTTGATAGGGCCTTGGTTGTCTCTCGGCGGGAGTTCAGGGTCGTCCTCATCATCAGAAGGGTCGTCCCCTCATTTTTTAGGACCTTCTTTGTATGTATCAACTCGCTTTTTCCTGGGGTCGTCCCCTCGGCCCCTCTTGAAGTCAACGTATTTTCTGAGCTTTCCTTCTTTCAGCATCCTCTCAATCTCATCTTTCAGAGCAAAGCATTTATCTGTCACATGCCCGTGGTCTTGGTGGAACTCACACCACAGGTTTTTATTCCTCTTGTTGGGGGCTGCTCTCAACTTCTCAGGCCACTTCAGAGACCGGTCGATCTTTATCTCATTAAGAATATGTTCGCAGCTGACCGTTAGAGGGGTGTAGTCAGCGAACTTATCGTCCATAGACCTCTTCTTCCCTTCTTTGTTCTTCTTAGGGTATTTACCCCCACCTGTACCTCCTTTTTCGTCTTCGTATTTTGCAGCCATCGCCTCTTCGTCGTTCATCACCTTTCCCGCCGTTGCCAGTAATTCAGCCATCGTCCTCGGGGGGTCTTCAGCAAGCTTCCGTAACAGCTTCCCTTTTTGGAGTCCTCCAATCAGGGTTGTCATAGCTATGCTCTCCTCATAGTCTTCCACCTCCATCTTCTCTTTGTTGAACCTGGCTATGTAGTCTCTTAGACTCTCATTCTTTCCCTGCTTGACATAGAGCAGGTGGGTGGTCTTCTTCTGTGGCCTCATCCCGAAGCAGAAGTTGTGGATGAACCGGTCTGCTAGCTGCTTAAAGTTTTCAATGGAGTTTTTCGGGAGAGACGTATACCAAACGTGTGCAGCCCCAGTCAAGGTACCAGTGAAGGCACGACACCTCATCTCATCCGAGATAGAGTATATGTCTGCTGCCGATTGATACATCTCCACATGGTGGACGGGGTTGGTGCTCCCGTCATATCTTGGGGTGACCACAGGTGGCTTGAACTTTGATGGCGTGGGGAAGTTGACTATCTTTGCCACGAAGGGTGAGCCTATGGTGTATCCCCTCTGCAGAGGATCACGGCTCTTCAGTATGTCGCCAATATTATCCTCCAATCGCTGGATCGAGTCATTCCAGGGCCTCGCAGGGTCGGCCTGATCGAGGTTATCCCCCGCCGCTTCTTTGAGATGGACGGAGGGTCCTGCTACTGCTGGCCTGCGTCGACTGTTTACTTCCCCTGTCCGTCATCTCGCCCCAGGGGTCATTCATCTGCCACCTCCTTTATGGACTTCGCAGCACTCCTTGATCTAGACAATTTCTCCCGCAGGTCATTTACTGGGCCCAGCCTCTCAAAGGCTGAACCCCTGCTCAAGCGATCAAAAGCGGAGCCTCTTGGGCGATCTTCAGGATTTAGTCTCCCGCACTTCCCTCTGCTCTCCTGTAGGGGTCGTACGGTATTGTTTGAGGCCTCATACGGCTCCCAGCATTCTATGGGGGCCTCCTCTCCCTCCAGGTCATCATACATGTCTTCAGGGCAAGGGTTTCCTTGCCACCCCAAGCATAGACGCCGGGGGTCAGCAACATCCCTACGCCGCTGAGGAGGTGGCAGGTCTTTGCGCGGTGCCTAGGGTGGTCCCCTGGCCTCATGCTGTCCTGGAGCTGCTGCTGGAGTAATCATCTCGGGTGAGACCCCTGGTCATCTTAGTATGTTCTGGCTCAGAGCTGTGAATTGCTCCTGTATAATCCACTGGCTTGCTGCCAGAGACTTCAAGGCTACCGCCACATCTGCCATCTCAGACTGAGGTGGTGGCTGACTGGAACTGGGTCCTCCCCCGTCATCCGGTGGGGGAAGTGGTGGTGGTGGCATCTCTGGTGCCATATGGTTTGAGCTGTTGAACAGCTGGACTGGAAAAATAACAGGTGAGCTTGAGAACCTTAATGGGTCTCTTTCAATGGTGAAATGTCTCCACAGAGGGGGGAGAGCTAGTTCACCACCAGAGTGTCCTGTGAGGTCAAGCTGTACTCAAGGAAGAGATGTCTTCTCGTTCTCACAGACGGCGCCAAACTGATGATGCTGAAATCTAGCACCACCAGGTAAGTGAAGATGAACTCAAACAATAGTAGCCATGGCAGCCATAGATATGTAAGTGTATAAGTATGTAGAAGGAGATGAGGATAAGAGGAGTAAGATAATAATATATAGTGGTTCAGCTAATTAGGCCTACATCCACTGTGAGTGTGTGATCCACTAAGTATGGGCACTAATGGCCTTGGATACAGTGCACATAAGCTCACTCTCTCTCTCTCTACTGTGTGTATAAGCAGAGTCTTGCTAGGGTTACCATTGATCGATCGATCCCCCTGTAGGGCTGTAGGTGACAAGTATATATAGGTCTTGGGGGGTGTAGTATACCCCCCAAGTATGCATGGTGCATGTGAGTGATCATCTGGCCAATCTCCTGTTGACACCTGTTGATACCAAATGATGACATAATATTCCCTCACGTGAGGGTGTGATTCAGTTATAACGGTCTGCCACGTGCCACCCGAGCCTTACGCGCCCTGTTCCACGCGTCTCCCAAACCACGCGCTGTGATGACGTCACCATCGGCCCATGGTACGAGGCCGAGGGCAAAGTTCCTTCTGGCAGTTAGTCTGTCCCAATTTGGCCCTCGTACTGTCGTCCCCTCGGAGAGTCATCTGAAGAGGTTACCTTGACCCCGGCAGTTAAGGGTAAGTATGGGTATATCAATCACCCCCCAGCCCTTAGTCATTGATGTTGTTGAGATGGCTGAGGGATAGTGTTGCTTTTGAGGCGGATGTATGGTCAGTCTGATGAGGGATGCCTGTCAAGATGAGGTGACACTTGGGCCGCCCTGTGTCATTTGATGTTGGTTCAAATAACTTTGCCACATTGTTAGAACCTTCTTCTAACAACTTTTTAACGAGGTGGCTTTTTAAAGTCGGAGCATGGTCATTAGAAGTTTGCCTGATATTGGATCAAATGAGATTGTCTTTTCGTTAAAACGAATCTTCATCTTGTTCGAGCAAACCCCTATTTTCGTTCGAATAACCTGGATTTTTGTTCGAACGAAAAGTGTCACCTCGAATTTTGTGTCAACCCTGTAAATACCTGTTTTGAACTTTTTTTATGGGACTTTGGAAAAAACAAAAAATGCATATCTATTCCAAATGTTTTCATATTTTATGTCACAAAACAAGTTTAGATTCATAACCCTTTCATACCCTATATGATTTGTGAATTTTTGTGAAATCCTAAGTTTGAATATCATTTATACACCTTGTGGAGTCTATAATCTCCGATTGCCTTGTCAACTAAGGGTTCATTACTAAAGAACGAAAAAGGTTGATCGATGGACACTGAGGGTAGATCGATACCTGGGGAAGGCTTGGACTGAGTCGTATTCTATTGGAGTTTTTGAAGACTCTTCGCGTCCCAATTTTATTATCCAAGTAATTGTAAGTCGATTGTCTGTCAAAAAGTACAATAGTGCTGAATAAAAGGTTTTACCCTTTTAGGGATTTTTCCTCATTTCTTGTGTTGATTGGATGCGTAGTTTATTAATTATGATCGGAACACATCTTGTATTCAATCCTAATTTAATCAAAGATTAAAATATGGTAAAAATTAGATTTTTGCGCGTGGAATTTAATTATATAAATTGATGCATTATTTCATGTGCATTCTCAAATTTAAATCAGAGCTGGTTGCACTAAATTACTTGGTGATACAGTGGGCACATAATTAAAACCCAATCAATTGGCCAGCCAACCCAGTGCGTAAGATGGACTGCCCGGCCCAAACATTCAGATTATTATTTGGACGTGCATTTGACACATGCTTAAATACATGGATATAAGCATGAATCAGTTACTAACAATCTCGGGGAGATATTCAGGGATGCTTACATGCTATCTATAAGGTTAGTTGAGTTGCCTATGGAATTCAATCACTTATTTCATACTTATATAAATTGTAAACCCTGACCAGGGGAATAGGGGTGTAATAAAAAACATTGAGAGACACTATAATAAAACAAAACATTTCAGTGGACGTAGGCAAGGTATCGAACCACGTATATTTGTTGTTGTTTGTGTGATCTTGCCTTCTGCTATTTATGATTATTTTCGTGGATATATCTATTGAGATATTTCTTGTACTCACAATTGGATCCATCTGTGGGAAATGATTTATATTCCTGTAAAAAATTTCACAAATAGAAAGCCCGTGATGTCTCATTATAACAGCAATATTCCTCTGGTTAGCGATGTGCAAGAAGCCTTAGTTCCACCTATGGTCAGGTTGGAAATTTGCCAGCATACAAGCCCCAAGTTTTGCCATGAAAGGCAACCTTCGGAAGAAAGCCAGGGACCACCCAGATCTACACAGATCTCTAGGTTGGTCGACACTTACAAAGCTAGGCTTCGAGAACAAGAGGAGGCTACGTGCCTCTAGGTAGAAGAGAATGCTTGCCTCCAAACGCAACTTGAAATAATGGAGAGAGATATCCATAGAGATACAAGAAATGTCGTGATAGGACTCCTAGTCCTCAGGTGAGTAATACTCGCAGTAGAGGGAGGAGCTCTAGGCACGACCAGGATAGAACTGAACATGGCAGATTATAACAATGTCGATCAGAGATTGGCCAGCCAGAGAGACACCACATGATTAACGATCGACAGAACGAAGTCCAAAGAGAGATAGACCAACTACCTACCCATCGGGGAGCTAGGTCCACCAGAGAGCTAGCCAGGAGGGATCTCAATACCCAGGTGAATTCCCCTTTCTCAAGGGAGATCGAAGAGGAGGAGCCCTAAAAAAATTTACCGTTCCCAGTTTCAAGATTTACGACGAAAAAACAGATCCCATAGACCACGTTCGGTAATATAGACAAGCAATGACCTTATAGAGACATAATGATGCACTAATATACTAGATTTTCCTTTCTATCCTACTGATGAAGCACATTAGTGGTTTGAGAAGCTGAATCACAGGTCGATCAGAAACTTCAAGGCTCTAACAGAGGCCTTCACTACTCACATCATAACCAGTAGCTCCCACTCTAAGCGGATAGATACACTTCTTATGATGAAGAAGAAGCCACAAGAGAGCCCTTATGATTATTCCAAAGGTTATTGGTAAGTATTCAACGAGGTCGAGAACTTCTTGGAGCAGGTTACCATAGCATCCTTTAAATTTGGCTTTCCGATAACCACTGTACTGCACCAGTCCCTAACTAAGAAATAAGCCAACACTATTGACGACCTTATGGACCGTATTGAGGAATACACCAAGGTAGAAGATGTGGTTCACTCTAATGCATGGTACAACGGTCGAGTAAAGGTAAAAAAAGGAGCAGAGAATAGTGATGCTCCAAACAAGGGGAATAAGAAAGAGGGCAAGAATGGCTCTAAGAATGGAAGAAAGGTTGATCCTTCCAAGGCGTTATAGGCTGTTAAAATAGTTTTAAGGATCTCATTTATAAGATCTTGATCAAGATTAAAGACCAACCATTCATTAAGTGGCCCAAAAAGATGGGTGGTGACCCAATGAAAAGAAATAATGCGTTGAAAAGCGCATTTCACAATGAGGGCAACCACAGGACTGAAAATTACAAGGCTCTGAAGTCATACTTAGAGGAGTTGGCCCAAGTTGGGCACCTCAATGAGTACATGGAAAATAAAGTAGATAAGGTCGTAACCAATGGGGACCAAAAGACGGACAACGTCCTCGAAGATGGCACAGGACATGAGTTTACGGTAATCCAGGCATCGAATCTTAAGCAAATCTAAGGATATGTTGTTCAGATGGAGTTAAGAAAAAGGTTACCACCATCATGGAGGCATTTCAGATCGACCCAGCCAAAACCCAGGCTAGTAAACGTCGACGACCAGAGGACGTCGACTACACCAAGCATATTTTTATCACTAAGGAAGATTTAGATCGGGTCAGAACCCCACATCATGATGCATTGGTGATTACCCTTAGAATTGCTAATTGGGACGTTGACAAGATGCTTGTGGACCAAGGAAGTTCATCAGAAGTGATGTACCTGGAGTTATTCCATAAGATGAAGCTGAACATCTCCGACCTTAAGGAAGCTACAATTCTGTTGTTTGGCTTTATAGGAAGGAACACGATTCCACTAGGAAATATAGTCCTTCCAGTCAGGGCAGGAACATCTCAAAGCTAATTAAGTTCTTAGTAGTGTACATTGAGTCCTCATATCACGCCATACTAGGCATAGGTTGGTTGCATGCCATAAATTTTGTACCATCTACCTACCACTAAAAGTTAAATTATGTTACCGACGGGGGCGTGGTCAAAATTGGTGGCTACCAGGCCACTGCCAGGAAGTGCTTCATCACGGCCATTTACCCGAAGAAGGAAAAAAACAAGGAGGTAAAGGATGCTCAGGATGAGGTCCAGGATGGGGTTATACCCTCCATATAGTGACTACGATACGACCATCCAGGGGTGGAGGATAACAGGGTCCACCTCGCTGATAGGGTCGTTAAAAGCCTGGAAGAAGTTGGGGCTGATAATAACTTGCCAAAGAGGAAATTCCTGATCGAAGCCACACTTACCGATCAAGCGAAGAAATAATTGATTTCCTTTCTCATAAGCAATCTGATGTTTTCGCTTAGCAACCATATGATTTGCTAGGGATTGACTCCAACGACGCCTGCCATCGTCTGCACATCGATCCGGCCTTCAAGTCGATAACTCAAAAGTCTCATCGAATAGACCTCAAGAAGGCTAAAGAGGTGGAGAATGAAGTAGGGAAGCTACTGGATGCAGGATCAATCGAGTAAGTTCAGTTCCCCAAATGGTTATCCAACCCAGTGGTGGTACACAAGAGCCACGGCAGTTGGAGGGTCTGTATTAATTTCACGGATATCAACAAAACATGTTCCAAAGATATCTTCCCGCTTCCTAAAAAAGATAAGTTGGTTGACGCTACAGTGACGCACGAAATAATGAGTTTCCTGGACGCCTACTCTGGCTACCATCAGATTCCTTTGTTTAGACCTGATCAGGATAAAACGTCCTTTATAACCCCCATTGGGTTATATTACTATAAGGTTATGTCGTTCGGTTTAAAGAATGCATGGGCGACTTATCAGAGACTGCTCATCAAGATGTTTAAGAGATATACGGGAGATGCGATGGAGGTCTACATCGACGATATACTAGTCAAAAGCAAAAACAATAACGATCACCTCACTGACTTAGCTAGAAATTTTGAGATCCTCAAGAAGTACCAGATGAAGCTTAATGCAAGTAAATGTTCATTCGGTGTCCAGTCAGGAAAGTTCTTGGGTTATTTAGTTATTAAAAGAGGAATTGAGACCAATCCAGATCAGATCGATGTTATCATAAGAGTCCAACCTCCTCAGATATTGCAAGATGTTCAAAAGCTCATTGATATGCTCGCGACGCTTAATCGCTTCATCTCCAAGTCTTCGAAACGTTTTATACCATTCTTTTCGCCCATGAATAAGGAGACATACCTCATATGGAATGATGACTATTCGAAAGTTTTGGAAGAGATCAAATCCTACCTTAGTAAGCCACCCCTGCTAGTTATTCCAAATGATGGAGACCCACTGTATCTTTACCTTATAGTATCATACCACGCTGTAAGGTCCGCCCTAGTATGTAAAAAGGGAGGAGGCCAGCACCCGATTTATTACGCTAGCAGGACACTTTTGGATGTAAAGAAGCGGTACCTAACTCTGAAAAAACTCACATATGAACTCGTGGTCACCTCGAGAAAGTTGAAGCATTACTTTGAAGCCCCCTCAACAATGTAATCACTTACTACCCCCTCAAATTTGTTCTTCGAAAAGCCGACCTCTCTGGATAATTTTTGAAGTGGTTGGAAGAACTTGGGAGATTTGATATCCACTTTCAACCAAGAACAGTGATTAAAGGATAAGTCCTAGCTGACTTCATTGCTGAATTCACAGGGGACCAGCCAGTTGACCAACTAGAAACGGAGCAGTCAATGAATGAGGAAGCACAGTCAGAGGACTAGACCTTATATATTGATAGAGCCTCCAATTCCAAGGGAGAAAAAGTAGGCATCTTCCTTATCACTCTAGAATATGTTGTCATCGATCAAGAAATTAGATTGGGATTTGAGGCCTCCAATGATGAAACACTGATCGTTGGTTTCCACAAGGCCAAACTCCTAGGGGTAAAGCATTTTCACATGTTCAGCGACTCAAACTGGTCTTCAAGAAGATAAGTGGGGACTTCAATGCCAAAGTTGATAGAATGGCAGCCTACCTCGTCGTGGCAAGAGGACTTATGGACAGATTTGAGAAAATGGACATTCAAGAGTTCCCTCGAGGTTATAATAGTCGCGTCGATGCTTTAACAGCCCTAAGCTCGGCAGTTGACTCTAACTTAAGGAGAACCATTCATATACATTTCCTTGTGTAGCCAAGTATTGATCAGATAGTGGTAACCGAGAAAGTCCTCCTCACAGAGAAGGCTCCCAATTAGATGGATCCCATCATCTCTTATCTACGGAGTGACATACTTCCCAACAATAGGAGGTCAGCCCAGTCGATAAGGGTCAAAGTCGCTCATTTTTACCTCTCCCCAAAAGGGAAACTTTATAAGAAATCATTCACAGGACCTTACCTCCAATGCGTTCACCCACATGACATCGAGAATGTATTTGGAGAACTTCATGAAGGAATTTATGGGTGTCAAGTATGAGGGATATCGTTGGCCTTCTAAATAATTAAGGAGGGTTACTAGTGGCCTCATATGGAAAAGGACACGGGCACTTACGTTTACAAGTGTGAAAAATGTCAGAAGCACTCTCCTATGATAAACCAGCCCACTAGAGACTTGAAACCACTAACAATCATGTGGCCATTCGCTCAATGGGGACTAGACAAAGAGGGACCCCTACCTACCACATTTGGAAATCAAAAGTATCTACTGGTTAGCATAGATTACTTCACCAAATGGGTAGAGACAGAACCACTGACGATTATTTGCAACACAGATATGACCAGGTTCATCTGCAAAAACATCATAACACGCTTTGGGGTACCAAAGACTATAATCACAGACAACGGCATGCAATTTGAAAGTAGTTTCTTTTAAGGTTTCTGTGATGAGCATGGTATCGAGCACCACTTCAGTTCTGTGGCGTATCCCCAAAATAATACACAGGCAGAGGCTTCTAACAAAACCATGCTCGGTGGATTAAAAATAGTTGGAAAGATACAAGGGCGCCTATGTAGACGAGCTCCCTCATGTTCGGTGGGCTTACCGTACCACCCCTAGGCGAATAAATGGGGAAACACCATTCGCACTCGCTTATAGGATGAAATCTATCATCCCACTGGAAGCAGATATCCCCACTATGAGAACCATATGGATCGACCAAGGCCATAATGATGATGCCTTACACACTGAGATTGACTTAGAAGACGAGCGGAGAGAGTTGACCATAATCAAGTTAGCTTCCTACCAAAAGCAACTGGATAGGTAGTACAGCAGTGCCGTAAAACCATGAGATGAAAAATGAGGACCAAACTGGGAAGGACCCTTCAGAGTAATCAAGGACGACCTTTAAGAAGCATATCACTTGGAAACGCTAGGGGCAGGGAGATACTAAGAGCCTGGAATGCATCCAACCTCAAGAAGTTATACTTTTAGTCTTCTTTATCTTTTGTTAGAACATTTATTTTAAGAAAAATTTCATTTTCAAACTTATGTTGCTCGTCAGATAGTATTCAATGAATAAAGGCTAGTTAGCCCTAGCAATTTGATATTATGCATAGCTCCTTAATTTTTCTTAATCTCATCTCACTAAGACGAACATTTTCTAAATGATAACTCCTTCTTGCATAGTTGAACTCCTGGGATTACAGCAAGTTATTTGACTTGTTTCAATCAGGGTATCTTACGTGCCGAGCAGGGTTTGCAGTAGTTATGTTAATAAAAGTGTTTCAATTACTACAACCCCAGAGTCTTTGTTACAAACACAAGAGACCTCATGAGTTTCCCGTACAACAATAAAATCCTTAGGCAAAAAAACTAACTCTGGTTGGTCGCCAATAATGTTGATCGTAAAAAAAACTGCTCTGGTGGATGGCCTAGTGACCAGGTGCATTCTTGCCATTATCTTACTTAGGTCTAAGGGAGTGTGACAACACAACCTAAAAGGTAAAGTAGATGGAATGATATTGCCATGGCATATTGGACAGGGAGAATGTTCACACATGAGGAAACAAAGGGCTAACATTTATCTTCAACATCAATTAATCAGCTGAAGAGACCCAAAGTGATAAAAAAAAAATAAGTACTAGCCCACTTAATTATAAAAAAAAATATAAAGGCCATTCAGTACTGATTGGTAGACAAAGATCTCAAGTAACCAACAAATGGTTAGTCAGCATAGGCTCAAAACATCAAAAGTTAGAAAATAACACTTTTTCATTAGCTAGAATGAGATGTTTCATTTACATCAAAGCTAAGTATACAAAAGACTTAAGATGGACCGGGATGGCGAGCAAGATAGTTTGCAACACGCGCTCTCCGACCATTGTCTGGGTGTGGGGAAAACTCCTCTTCAGTATATTTAAAGTAATGCTCCAAAATCTGGACAAGGATAGCGTCTATTAGGATCCACTTATCGTTTTTCAAGAAGGGATTGTGACGATGGACTAGACAGTTGACCTGGTACTTGTACCACAGGTTAGACTCCTTAGGCATTTTTACTTGTACCACAGGTTAGACTCCTTAGGAATTTTCACCTCCCTAAGGGCAATGAGCCATCCCCGAGCAAAAGCAAGGTCCTCTACTTCCTTCAACCATATCAAGGAGTCAATCCAACCTTGTTCATAACCATCTGTCCAGGCCTATCGAGGTCCCATTTGAACTAGGTGCCTCATCCTTGTCATATCTCTTTGGATCCCAACAGTAATCACAGAAGCTCGTTGGACAACTCCTTTGAGCTCATTAACCTCTCTCTATAGAATTTAGTTTTCAGCTCGAACTGTCCCAATGGATGATGAAGAGGACCCTCGTATCACTAGAGAGGACCCTGATGGAATGTTTCCCTTTAGTCGAGCAACTTCCCTCCTCAGGGCATCATTTTCTCTTTAGATCAGCTTTCCCACTCGATTGACCGCAGTGGCATCCATGAGTTTGGACTTCAAGGCATCCACTTCCCCCTGAACTGAGGCTCCAATCTCCTCAAATTCTTCAAGCTTATGTTTTAACATGGAGACCAATTCGGCCTAGTTTTTGTATTGCTCGGTATTTATCTTAAAAATTTACAGATCTTCACAAAAGCATTGCGAACTTAGACACTAATGTTCGAGCCCAGAATCTTACTCAATCGAGAGTCGGGAGGAATGTATTCATCTAAATCAATGGGCTAAAATTAATAAAATAGGTAAGGGATTTGGCAAACATCATTCATAAAGAACATTAAAAATGCCAACAAAAGCAAAAAAAAAAAGCTTTCTTTTTCTATTTAATAAAGGTCGGGCAAGGCCGTACAAGTCTTGGATAATTATAACGTGAAAGAAAGGGACGACATAAATCTTATAAACTATAAGGTTTCCAACGGCTCGAAAGTTGTCGACCCTTTTCCCTTTTCAGCTGCTCTAGCAGCCTAGTCATCAGCAACCATGATCGCGCAAGGATCCCTAGCAATTTTGTCAATAGGAAGGTCCCTTACATCTTGAACAATAGGCTCCTCCTCAACTTGAAAAGCAGGATGGTCGACAAGAGGATCCCAAACATCCATAGGATTGGGTCCTGACTTGTTAGGTGAACAAATAAGAATTCGTAGGAACCCTGTAGCTATCAAGGCTTGGTCCCAACCCTTATTGAAGACCACATGCCTGGCGTAATATATTTGACGCTCGGTATCATCATACGTTGCCTCCCAGTCTTCATTATACCCACTTTCCCTAACAGTCGTAGCCTCTCCCTCCAGCTTATCGACCTTGGCAGCCAGCTCCTTATTTTCTTTAGCAACCTTTAACTTGTCAATGATCACCAGTCTATAAGTGATCTGGAGATAGACCAACTCCTTTGTTGACTTCTCCTAAAGGACAGTGTAAGCTTTATCCTTATCCTTCTCAAAAGTGGCTTTAGCATCGGCCAGAGCCATGTCAAAGTTCTTCAGAGTCATTTCTAACTCAGCATTCCTCCTTGATTGGTCGACCCAACCATGCAGTAGTGTAGTAAGATTAGAAATAAACTGCATAAGAAAGGAAAAGCATAGATTAATTAACAGAAATTGGAAAGAGGAATAAAAGAAAAACAGAGAGAAAAAAGGGGGCATACCAAATTAAACCCTTGAGAGGACTTGAGGGCCAACTAGCAGACCCTATCCTCATCGATCGCTCACGATCGGTAGCGAACATAACCCCTTCTAGCAACTTAGGGGTATGCAGGGGAGTGTCAGCAATACTCAACCCCTCAGCAACTAGGAGGGGATGAGGCACGGAAGGGGTCTTTAAGGCCTGTTCCCTCTTCTTCTCCTCTTCCCTTTTTCTTTCGTCCTCATTCTTTCTCTATCCCTCCCTTTTTTTCTCCTCTTCCTTATTTTTCTTCCTCACCACCTCACTCTCCTTCCCCCTGGTTCCCAGTTTGAAACCACCAACCATAGAGGAGTCTCCTTTCATCCTCTTCAAAGACTTAATCCCATCAAAGAGCAGACCACCATCATTATCTTGAATAATCAAACACCTCCTCTTGGGTGGGGCCATATCTTCTTCTTCACCGGTTTCCTCTTCGCTTTCTTCCTCAATGTCTTCCTGTACACCTTTGCCTTCAGACACTTCTTCTTCTTTATCTCCCTCATCTCCTCACTTTCTTCTTCCTCCTCCTCTTCTTCTTTTTCTTCTAAATTGATGGGCTCAGTTGAACTCCCAACCTCTTCTTTTGGAAGTTACAAGTTAGGGATTCTATCTACAGTTGAGCAATGAAGTTGTTAGTGGTGTTCTTATATTCAATCAAATAGGTCATCGAGCGAGGATGCTCGCCATTAGAGAGCCTATCTAACCTTCCAAGACTTCAAGAGGTCAGCAACCCTAAGCTCACGAGGAGGAGGTTCTCGATTCTTATCCTTAGCTATAAAATAAGTAGAAAAGATGAAAACAGAAAAAATAAACAAAGTAACAAGCAAGCGAAGAACTAAGAAATAGATAGTGTCAGCAACCTATGTATTCTTCCCCAAATGAAGGGATATGAGGTCCCCTGTACCTTATGCCCTCAGGTTGGGGAGGATATTGCTAATTTCTAGAAACAAAGCCTTGGCTCCAGTATTCCTTATGGGAATCGAGCAAGTCACCACCAGGACTCTATTAGTACTCCTCGCCTTCAAGTATAAGATACCTTCACTTGTGCGCGAAAATACATAACGGCAACATATTTTAGCAAGACTTAAGTTTTTTCTATACAATACATTTATCCTATGTACCCTGTTTATAATTTTCCAAACATTTGGACTACATGGGGCAGGGACAATATCGAAATACGTGAAGAATCTTACAAAAAGAGGATTGAAGGAAACGTCAAACCCCCCCTGTGAAATTAAGAGGGTTTGAATCTAGTGCGTATCTTCTAAATAGAGGATATCTCTAGGAATGGGAACACATTAAATGTCTACCCAGTCAGGGATACCATAACACTTTATAAGCTCAAAAATTGACTTATAATTAATTCTCGCCATTAGCATACCAGGAAAAGGGAAACCCTAGCTACAGTTACAAACTAATTCGAAGAAGAGAAAAACTGTGAAAGTGAGAACTAGAACTTATAAGTGTTGGCGAAGCTTTGAAAGAACACTGAATAAGAAGAGCTCTGAATTTGAAGAAAATAACAGGAGGGGAATCATATAGGCAAAGTTCGCATGCAAAATCAACTAGAAATGGTGAATTGACATTAAAGTTGTAAGTTTTAAATATCCCAAATGATGAGTTGCGCCTCACCAGGAAGATCTCAACGCTTCATTTCCTACTCATGACCAACGCACCCTCAATAGATCTCTTTAATTACAATATGCGGCATGCCGGTTTCTATATTATTCTAAGACTTAGGCCATGGACTCATTTAAAATCTATTGGCCAAAAAAATCAGTACAAAGATTTTAGGGGCAATTGTGGGGTCATAATTAAAAGCCCAATTAGTTCGCCGACCAGTCCAGTGCGTAAGACGGACTGCCCGACCTAAACATTTAGATTATTATTTGGTCATACATTTAACACATGCATAAATGCATGGAAATAAGCATGAATTAGTTACCAACAATCTCTTGGAGATATTCAGGGACACTTACGTGATATCTATCAAATCGGTTGAGTTGCCTATGAAATTCGATCACTTATTTCATACTTGTATAGATTGTAAATCCTGACCTTGGGCAAAGGGACGTAACAAAAAACATTGAGAGACACTATAATAAAATAGTATCCTCTCCGTGGACATAGGCAAGTTTTCAAACCACTTATGTCTGTTGTTGTGTGTAATCTTGCATGTTCTTTGTGATTTTTTTCGTGGATTTCTCTATAGTGATATTTCTTGAACTCACATATCCGTTTTACAATTTTTTCTATATCAATTTTTCAAAAAAAAAATTGTTGATCTTTTAAATTTTGGATTTAATGGATAATTGTATAATAGGCTTCCTATTTTTTATGGTTCAAACTATGCATATTGGAAAGCTAGGATGAGGCCAACCTTAAAATCTATTAATGAAAAAGTATATTCATAAGAAACCTTCTTGGTGTAGGTTAACGTCATCTTGAATATATCCCCGTAGATAAGGAATACAATATGAGGTGTTTATTCAAAAAAAAGAAATCAAAAGGTGTTTTTCTTTATGAAAAAGAGTTATTGGAATTTCTGATCCCATTCAGCCTTTTTATAAGAAGGGAATGTAAAAAGGATAAACACAAAAGATATTGGAAAGATATTCATTAAAAAATAAAATATGTGATGGTCATTCGAATGAAAGGTCAGGTCATTCGAACGACATTTCATCTCATTCGAACGACACTCTGAATGAATGTTTCTAACGAGATTACAGCGAAACCATAAAAGGATCTCATTTGAAACTACGTCAAACTTGTTCGAACACGGAATTCTAATGAGATGTCAATATGACCCAAAAGAAATCTCGTTCGAACGGCACTAAACCTTGTTCTAGCGAGGCGTCGAATTTAGGAAAAAAAAATTAAAAACTTTCGAGTTCCTTTAAAAAATAATTCCTCATAAACATAAGTAAACCCCAGAAAATACTCTAAACCTTTTTACCACTCCAGGCGCATACTTCTTCCAAGATTGTTGAGATGACCAAATCTTGCATTCTTTGACGATCTTCAACATAATCTTTAAGTACCGAGAAGTAGTGATGTAGATGTGTTTAGGTGTCCTGTTTGTGTAACGTAATACGCCAAACTAAATAAATAAATATGTGAGCAATCATAAATTTTGCTCTTACGGATTACGACGAGGGACTTAGCGTTCATCACTCACTAGAGAGAAATATGGTCAGATAATCAAATGTCAACTTGATAATGACCACGTAGAGATAATAATAAGAAACTTTCGTAGAGATAATCAAATGTCAACTTGATAATGACCACGTAATGTACTCACGATCACTTGGATCCCTAACTTTAAATAACTCAACCACATTGGGTGAAACATCGATAAGAGTTTGGATGCTAGGGCTACAAAATTTATGGAGGAACCTTGCCAAGATGCAAACCAGTCCTGAAAGATCTCACATGTGGCTTCTACATCACATATAACCGTGCCGAGTAGACTTCACAAGAGGAGAGTTCAGCACAAATAATTAGTTGGAACAACCGAGCTGCAATGCATAGATTTGATGCTGGTAATAATGCATGGAATGGCTCTATTCAACGATTGGAAGATAGGTTGGGAAAAATGGCGAAGACAAAGAACCCTTTGCAAAGAAGTTTTATGAAAGGATCTCCTTTTGTGAAAACTATTGTGGATTTTCCCACTCCTTCAAAGTTTAAGTCTCCTGTGGTTACGCCCAAGTATGATGGGAAGATTAATCCCGTTCTTCATATAGAACATTACCAAGCAGCAGCTGACATTTACGTCATTCCCGATGAAATGAGATACAGGGTATTCTCATGAACAATCATAGGTCCTACATAATTTAGTATAATAGCCTTCCTCGAGGACAAATCTCTAGTTTTAACCAGCTCGTCGAGCTATTCATTGGTAACTTCTTCTTTGGATCCAAACCTATGAAAAGAGTAGCCCACTTGCTCATTGTAAGATAAAAACTGGGAGAATGAACTAGATATTATATTACTCGCTTCAACAACAAGAAGCTCGAAGTCATTTATTTCGAGAAAAAAATAGCTATTATAACCCTCATGAGTGGATTGCTCCCCGAGAAGATCCACTACACACTTGACAAAGACCCTCTGAAGGCGATGATAGAGTTAATGGCCAAGGCAGCCAAGATAATGAACACCGAGGAAGCTATGGCAGCCAAACAAAACATGGGAGTAAAAACTGAAGCTAAAATCGTGAAAAGGAGCAGAAAGAGCATAAGGAGCACAGGGAATCAAAGCAAAAGAGCAATAGTGATAGACTAAACAAATACAATAATTACACTACATTAACAATGGGCATCCACCCTGTCTTGGAGGAAATAAAGCATAGCAAGGCGGTGCATTGGCCTGAAAAGCTGAGAACACCTGCTGGAAAGAGGGATAGGTCCAAATACTATCACAGGCGTATGACTGATCGTAGCGTTGCTCTTTCGAATGAAATTAAAGCACTTACTCAGAGAGGAAAGCTTGACAGATTTATTGATCGACTGGACAATAGTGTGGCTCGATAAAGGTCAAAGTCTCCATGCAAGCCGAGATATGAGAAAAAGAGAACTCATAAAAATGATCAAGAAGATGATCCCGACCTACCTAAGAGTCCCGGGAAACTGGAACGTGAGGTATTCATGCTTAGTTTTGGATCGTTTTATTTTCAAATGATTATAGGTGGAGATGCAGGAGGAGGAGATCATACCACTGAAAGGAAAGATTACCTTAATGAAGCTCAAGCTTACTCCTATATCCATAGAATTAATCTGGCTGGGGAAGATCGACAAAGGAAGGTTAACAAAGATAAGCTGGTGATTGACTTTTCTAAAAATGACCTTTCAGGGGTACTATATCCCTATGATGACCCCTTCGTAATTAAAGTCAGAAGGCAGGATATAATTATTTCCAGGGTATTGGTTGATAATGGTAGCTCGGTGGACATCATGTTCTACCTTTGCTTTGATAGTCTGGACTTGAAGCTCAGCTAATTGGAACCCTATCACAGGCCTTTAATAGGATTTTTTAGAGAAAAAGTAGTTCCATTGGGCACAATCAAGCTAGAAGTGTTGATCGGCACTTGGCCAACAAGTCGGACAGAGAAGATATATTTTTTGTAATGGACAAAAATGTTCATTATGCTTATAATATGATAATGTGAATGGTAAAATTGAAGAAATTTGAAGTTGTGCCATTTATAGTTCATCAATGTTTGGGTTCCTGACCAACTTCGGTGTAGGTATGGTAAAAGGCGACCAGAAAGTAGCTCGGGAATGTTATTACTCATATGCTGAGCAAGAAGATCTGATAGAAATGGAAAAAAAGACCACCACTTACCAAGTATAAGTGAACATCATTGAGCCCAATAGTGAATCTGAGGTTGAAATCTTAAATCCAAGTTAAGAAACAGAATCGGTGAAAGGTCAGATAGTAGAAGCAACAAAAGCATTATTTTAGATGATAATAAGCCGGAATGAACTACTTAAATAGGAATAACACAGGATCATGTTCTTAAACAGGAGCTAGTGACGTTCCTGAGATAGAGAAAGCACGTGTTTGCTTGGAGTCACAAAGATATGCTTGGGATTGACCCTAATTTCCTTTTTTATGAGCTCAACGTCAATAGGATGCCAAGCCAGTAAAGCAAAGGCGTGTAGTATTTATCCCCAAGAAGAAACAGGCTATCCAAGAAGATATAGAGAAACTTCAAAAAGCCTTATTTATTGAAGATGTGAAATATTCAAATTAGTTGGCTAACGTGGTTATGGTCAAAAAGAAAAACAACAAGTGGAGAATGTGTATGGACTTCAAAAATTTGAACAAGGCAAGCCTAAAGGATCATTTCCCCTTGCCACAGATTGATCAACTCATTGATGCTACATCAGGGCATGAGCTATTAAGTTTCATGGATGCGTATTCTGGTTATAACCAGATTAAGATAAAGTCCGAAGACAGTGAAAGAAATTTTTTTATTACTCCCCGAGGAACTTATTGCTATAATGTTATGCCATTTGGTTTGAAAAATACAGGTGCTACTTACCAAAGATTGGTGAATAAAGTCTTTGAGGAGCAAATAGGCAAGGATATGGAAGTATACGTAGATGGCATACTGACAAAGAACAAAAAAGCATCCGACCAAATTGCCGACCTCAGCAAAACTTTTGATCAGTTAGAGAAGCACCAAATGAAGTTGAATCCGACCAAGTGCATATTTGGTGTTCAGAAAGGAATGTTTCTCGGGTAAATAGTCAACTAGAGGGGAAATGAAGCAAAACCAGACAAGATCAGAGCGTTACATGAAATGTAGTCCCTTACTTTCAAGAAGGAGGTACAAAGTCTAACTGGGCGAGTAGCAGCCTTGAACATATTAGTGTCCCGAGCTACTGACAAGTGTATACCGTTCTTTAAGGTGCCGAAGAAGAGTTTTGAATGGAACGAGGAATGCGAGAAATTTTTTTTGGAGTTGAAAAAGTATTTGGGATCACCCCCATTGCTCTCTCGACCAATTTTGGGAGAAAAGTTGTACTTATAATTGGTCGTTTCTAAGTCAGCTCTGAGTTCTACCTTGATACGAGAAGATAATGGAGTTCAAAAGCCTATCTACTACACGAGCAAAGCCTTTCGAGGAGCAAAAATTAGATATCCATGCCTAGAGAAATTAGCGTTGGCCTTGATTAAGGCATCCAAATGGATGAAACCTTATTTTCAAGCCCATACTATTATGGTGTACACTGATATGACCAGAGAACTCTGGGAGATTAATGTATTGGGTGGTAGAACTAGGGGAATACGATATAGCGTATAAGCCAAGATCCTCATTAAAAGGCCAAATTGTGACAGATTTCATTACTGAATTAACATATTTGGAGGCACCTGAGCAACGAAAAACTCAGGCAGAGCAAATCCAAATGGGGGATATCTCAACTGATGTCATCAACGATCAACACCCCGAGCAGACCCAATTAGGGGAAAGCTCAGAAAAAATTGTTATGGACCTACTAGAGACGTCTACCAGAGCACAAGATATGGCCAAAAGATATGAGGAAGTTGGGAGTAAAATATTCCATCATGGGATATTATCAGACCAAGTGTTTGACAACGACATCCTCATATGGAACTTATATGTAGATGGTTCATCTTGTGCAATAGGAAGTGGAGAATGTATAATACTCAACACTCTTGATGGAATAGATATTGAATATGCTCTACGATTCTAGTTTCAGGCCTTAAATAATGAAGCAGAGTAGAAAGCTCTCACTGTGGTCTTAAGTCTATCTCAATCACTAAACGCCGAGCAAGTTGTGGCACACAGTGATTTTTAATTGGTGGTGAATCAAATTCTGAGTTTGTATGAAGACAAAAGAGATCTAATGACAAGATACTTAGTCAAGGTGGTGGAAATCATAGCCAAATTTCTAGTTATTTGGGTAAGCAGAATTCTAATGTTGGAGAGCGCTCGAGTTGATGCACTTGCTCGGCTAGCATCAACCACCAGAATTGAGCTTCGAAGAACTATCCCCATTAAAATTTTGGCCAACAGGAGTATTGATGAAGACTTGATGATTAATTTCATCACAGTAGATATGGGGCCATCTTGGATGGATCCCATCAAAGCTTATATCGCAGAAGGAATCTTGTCAGCAGATCCAATCGAGGCCAAAAAACTCAAGTATAAATCAGCAAGATATGTGCTACAAAAATGAGTAATGTAAAAGAGAGGATTAACAGCCATTCTGCAGTGTTGTGTCCATCCAATGGAGGTTCAAGACTTAATAGAATAAGCCCATGAAGGGTCTTGTGGGTCTTATGTGGCAGGTTGATCATTGTTGCAGCGAATTTATACCTAGGGATTCTATTAGCGAACTATGAGAGCAGACTGTACAGCTTTTATAAGAAAATGTGACAAGTGCCAAAGGTTCTTAAGCATTCACGAAACTCCATAAGCCACTCTAACTCCAATCACCTCACCTTGGCCATTCCTTATGTGGGGAGTAGACTTAGTCGGGCCACTACCGACCACCTGAGGAAGATTCAAGTACTTGGTCATGGCGGTCTACTATTTTCACAAAACGGGTTGAAGTGGGACCATTGATTGATATGCCCTATGAGAAGGTGTACTAGTTTATCTCGAAAAACATCATTTGTAGATATAGTTTGCCTTATGCCTTCATCACAGACCATGGCACACAGTTTGATAATGAAGAATTTGCCACATATTATGCCCAATCAAATATTCAAAAAATGCACTCTACTCCAGGTCATCCTCAAAGCAACAGGAAACTGAAATGACTAAGAGGACTCTACTCAATGGGTTAAAGAAAATACTTGATGAGCCTAAAGGAAATTGGATTAATGAACTACACTTTGTTTTATGGGCATACCGAATAACTCCAAGGACTGCTACCAGAGAAACACCATGCATGCTAGCGTCTAGAACTGAAGTGGTGATACCAGATGAACTGGGTTTGTCAACCCACAAATTGTTCAATTTTAATTCTTTGATTAGTGATTTGATGCGAATATTAGACCTGGATATACTGGAGGAAGTGCGCGAGGATGCAGCCTTGAGAATGTTGCTTACCAACAAAGAACAACACGATTATAACAAAAGTATGAAGACGACCAACTTGAAGGAAGGGAATTATATGCTCAAGAAGGTGATTCAGAAGACTAATAAACTTGAAGCCAATTGGCATGGTCCATATCATATCTCAGTAGTTATTCGACAGGTACTTACAGAATTGAGACACTCGAAGGAGAAGAGTTCAAAAATCCTTGGCATGCCGAGCATCTTAGTAAATATTACCAGTAATGTAATGAGACAAATCTTTGTAATCACGTCACTTCTGCATCAATAAAATGATAATTTCCTAGATTTTTTCGATTTTTTGGGAGTAATGATGATATACATCACACACTTGGTCGGTAAACATGTAAAAGTTTCTCAAAACAACCACCGCATAGTTGGTCAAAGCTCAAAATAATAACCACATAGTTGATTGGTGATCACTCAATAGTTGGTCGGCACTAGCAAGAACAACAACCACATATTTTATTGGTGATCACTCAATAGTTGGTCGGCATTAGCAAGAACAACAACCACATAATTGATTGGTGATCACTCTATAGTTGGTTGGCACAAGCAAAAGCTGATCAGCTATATACAAAAACCCAAGTCAAGATAAGACTTTAAGTCCTTAATACTTGGTCAGCACAATCAGGGATAAAGCTCTGTATAAAAATCAACAAGTTTTATCCAAACTGGGCAAAATGCTGGAAGAACGCGGTGAAGATTTCTAAATAGGAATGTAGAAACATATTCCACATACGCTTGGTCACCACTGGTAACTAATGTTAAACCTAAAAATTTAGGTACATTAGTAGAACCTATGGAAATACCATGGGTAACTCGTACTAAACTTGGATTTAAATCTAAGTGTACTAGTAGAACCTATGACCACATCAAAGGTAACTGATACAAAACTTATAAATCTAAGTATATCACTAGAACCTATGATAATCTCATTGGTAATTGGTATTAAACTTGGGCAAATGCCTAAGTGTATCAATAGAACTGATGAAACAAAGAAGTCATTCACATCCAAAAATTAACAAGATAAGTTAATCAAATACTTTACATTTGTATAAATGATAATTACATGCAAATATTGTTCATAATTGAATTATAGGAACAAATTATGTTCAAGATTATTCTACCGGACGCTTTTCTTCAGATTTAGAGGAGCTCGATGCTGGTTCCATGTCTGCTGGAGGATCATCCAATGTGTATATAGAGTTAATGAAGTTAAAATCTTGAAGCATTCTCCTATAATTGTTGCTAGGAGCATCTAACAGATGAGGAGGCCGAACTATTTATAGCTCGTCATGCTGACCATAATCCCCTAAGTATTTGGAGATCAGGCATTGAGGAATGGTTTTTACAGGGATCCAGCTGATATCCAGTTTAAAAGGAGAATCTTGACACTCCAAGACCCTTGGATCAGCCCAATACCATAGTCTACTATCTTGCTCAACCTTCATAATTATTAGGCAATTGATCCAGCCCCATTTATAGCCTTCGCGTTCAGCCTAACTAAAGAGTTCATTGAAATGACCAAGAGCCTCATTGTACCCCTCAATCCAAACTTCCCTAGGTTGCTTGTGAAATTGGAAAGTTAACCTTTCAACCTGGTGTTACAGTTTCTTCATCACGCTATCCTTGATTCGCAGTTGAGAAGACTGGGTCGCAAGTTGCTCACCCTGGGTTTGGATTTTTTGGGACATCTCAACAATGGCCAAATTCTTAGCCTTTATTTATGCGGCCTAATTTGTAAGCGTCTGCTGAGTTCTGCTTTCATCAACTGTAGCTCGACCATGTCTTGCTCTTGATTAGGAGGAAGTAGTAGATTTGGATATTTTCAGAGCCTCCAATTCTTCCCCGAGATTAGCATTTTCAGTCTCCAAAAATGAGACTCCCTTATCAGCAGCAGTAGTAGTTGAAGGAACCTTAAAAGAGTTCAGCTCCTTTCTCAAACTGTTATTTTCTTCCTCCAAAAGCTTGGAAATGGCCCTAGCCTCATCCACTCCACACTTGAGCAAAAGATCTTTCTTCCTAAAAGAATAGGCATATTTCTCTAATTTTTCCTCGAAACCCCAAGATTCACTTAGAGCTTTGTACTTCTTCTCATAATCAGGCTGCAGGAGAGCTTTTGCTTCTTTGAGATCTTCTTGAAATTCCTCTATCATTTCAAAGTAATCCACATTAGTAGCTACATCCCAATCAAGAAGACACTTCAGGTACAAATAAGCTTCCTTGGCTTGATCTGAAATGTCAGTCCCGAGCAACTTTAACAGATCTTCCTCGGATAAAGTCATGTGGCCAGGCTTGAAAAGATCACTGCATCTTTTGAGTAGCTCAGAGTAAGTAGAGGAAAGTTAATCCCTTTTGGCGATGAATTATTAAGAGTAAAGAAATCTCTAATCAACGCCAAAATAAAGAGTTTGAAGCACTAATCGAAGAAATAGCGCAGAGACAAGAAATAATCATTTTCATTGATAAAAGTCAGGTTACAAATACATTGAAAGGAAATAACAAAGAAAAGAAGATAAAAAAAAGTAAAGGGCTGATTGTCGAGAAAGTCTACACATTCTCCCTATTAGTAGAAGTTTCAACTTTATTGGAGATTGGAATGGGTGGAGTGATTTGCTCAGAAGTTTTGGGGAGAGAAGACTCAGTAACTGTCTGTAGTTAGTCGACTGCAGGTTCTAGAAGAATGGTAGAATCCCTTGACCCCACGTCATCTTCCACTTTCTCATCCAAGTTTGATGGGGAACGAGGGTCGTGTTTGAGGAAGAGCTCTGACTCTTGAGGAGTACCAACTTCAAAAAGTGTTGTCGACCAACTATCCTTGTAGCATTCCTTCATCGTATATTCAATCTGGATAGAAGTAGTTGTTATGGCCTTCTCCCATCCCTTGTTGAAAGAAGCTTCCCTAGCTTTCACCCTCTTGGTCTTCTCAGCAATCAAGATTTTCCTCAACTCAGAGACTTATCCCCAAGCTGCAACAGCCTCATCTTCAGCTTTCTTCTTAGTTACCTCGGCAGTTTTTATTTTATTCTCCGAGGATTGCTTCTCACTTTTTAATGATTATTGGGAGTCAAGCAAGAACTTCTTCAGGCCTTCAAAAGCCTTTTCTGCGTCATTTGAGGAAGAACGAAGTGCATCATCCTTCTCCAATATCTAGTTGAAATTAACGAGGAACTGCAACAAAAGAAGCCAAATTAGTATGAGAAAACAGTAAAAAAACACAATTATGAAGAAGCAAGAATTCTTACTAAGGCAAGGCTTTGAGCAGCCCTTTCATAAATTTTCAAATGGGGCAGCACCCCTATGATCTAGAAAAGTACCAAATTTTATTAATTATTTGGCTAAGCCAGGACCTATGGCTACAGGAGAACCAGTGTCAACAACAAATAAATCGACCAAGTTCTGCTAGTCGGTCGCAGCAGCAGTTCCTTCAACAAGTCTGGAAGGAAGACCTTTTCTTATACGTTTAAGAAGGGACTCTTCACACTTCTTAGCTGGGGCTTTCTTCCTAGCATCTTCTTTACTACTGACCCCATCAGTAGCAGATTTAGTGGAGCCAGGGGTAGCAACGTCTCCCATGATATTGGGGAATTTCCTCTTTCCAAAAGCAACAGCATGAGGAATGTCAGAATCCAAGGATGAAGAGGGACCAGAAGTAAGTTCACCACTGCCTGATAATGTGGACATTGGGTCTTGGTCCAAGTTAAGCACAATGGTAGGAGCAATAGAAGAAGGTCGATTAACAAAGGAGGTGACAAAACTCTCGTATTTGAGCAAGTACGATGTCGACCTTGTATGTTCCTCGCTAATTTTTTGATGAAGGCCCCATAGAAACTTGAGCTCGTTAAGCTTAATGTCACCTACTTTGGGGCACTTCCTCTTCTTATCAACTGCAACTAAACAAACAATTACTAATTAATTAACATTTCAGCAGAAAAGTTGTTAACAAAATCACATAAGAATTTATAACAACTTATCCCATGGCCTTCCTGAGGGCGTTTTGGCCCACTGTACACATCACCCCTTCTTAGAGGGGCATATTGCTAATTTTTGGCAATCACTCTTTGGTCAAAGTAATCCCTATTAGAATCAGGAAGGTTAACAACTAAAGCTCTATTTACAGCCCTAGTTTTTAAATAGTAAGTATTATCACTAATGACCCACTTATAATAAAACATGATTTGGAGAATGCCTATGTGGGTCCCATGGATTTAATTGAGCATATGAAAACCATTGATAACCCTCCAAGTATTAGGGGCTACCCTAGCAGGTACAATGTTAAAATATTGACAAAAATCCAGACAAAAATGATTTGGGTAAAGGTAAAACCTCATTCAGCAACGAATAAATAGGGGATCCAATGACCCTCGGGTAAAGAAAAAACGATTACAGGGGGATTGGAAAACTCTAAATCTACCCAATCTGGAATGTTCCATTCTTTTCTAAACTCATCTAGAGAAATAATAGCGTAAACCATGATTTGATGCGAAGAAAAGAATAAAGAAAATAATTCTTACAAAGACTTAAGGATTCAGGAAGAACTATAAGACAGGAAGAACGATAGCATGAAAGCTCAAGAAATCGCAGTAGAAACTCAGAGGGTTGGAGGTAAGAGATGACCTAAATTTTATCGCCTTTTATAGATTGCCTAAAAAATCGACGAACGTAATGATTAAAGCAAAACGACGATTGAAATTTTGGCGGCCAAGCAAAAAAAGACGTATTTTCCCCAAAATGTTTCGTTACAAGTTTGGATATTTACAAAAATGCCATCAACAAAGCTAATAATTTTACGAGTGTAGGAAATCGGCAGCCGACCAAGCATCAGAAATATAGCCGGAGCTACTACCAGAACTAAATGCTCCATACTTTCAAGCAGGCATCAAGCATGGAACATTGGGGGCTTTTGTTGATACAAAAAATTATCCACTTACATGGACCAATTAGAAATAGACGTGTGTCATCTTCTGTGGCAATAATCCTATTCAGCAAGAAAGAACCCCCGACCAAGGCCTAGAATAACGACTATCATACTGGGATGCTGACCAATGCCAGGAAGCCCGACCAACAATAGGGAGGTCAACCAACACTGTCAACAAAATGCCAACAACCATAAGCATTAGGAACCTTCTGTACTGATGTAAATGCCTAATTTATAAAGGCATTCCATCCCTTAACGTTGCATCTCTTGGTCATCCTACTGGGCTATAACTATGTTGCAATCCCTTCGTGAAGGACAGGTGATTAAAAGGCAAACACAAGGCTATAACAAGAACAGTGGACGTAGGCTTTATAATATAGGCCGAACCACTTTAAAAACCTTATTGTTTCTTTCTTTTACTTATAAATATTATCTGTGATTTATTAATTAGACCTAGTTTAGTTTTTTACATCAACAAGCAGTAGGGGTTAAATTCACCAATTGGTCTTCTTTAAGGTCATTTAGTGACACAACAAAGGTGGAAATCTTAGGCAAAGCAACAACATAATAAACTAGTAATGCAGGGGTGGTGGGGTTTAAGGTAGGGGAGGGGTGGGGTGGTTTGGGTATCATGGGGTAAAGCTAACATGCTATTATTAGAGGGTGGTGAAAGCATGGTGGAGTCTGGTGGTTGACGTGTGGATTAGGTATAGAGAGAAGATGTTATAGAGAATGAGTAGCATATTTCCTACTCTATCACATTTTATTACTTATTTATGTATTTGTCTAGTTGCGTTTGTGATCTAGCTTCATGAAGGTATGTCGTCTTAGTTTCAGTATATTTTCTTTTTACTTTAATACATTTAATTACTAAAAAGGGGCCTAACGTCATTAATCACGTCTCCAGCTGAAGATAAATTGGTACCACTTTTTCACAACTGGATACTCTATGTCACAACAACTTGGTGAATAGTGTTGAATTCACGAGAGCTCTTCTGGATGGTGGGGTTTCCATTAATATGGTGTTGGGTACCTTATTCGAAGATCCAAGGATACCACCAAGCCATCTAGTGCCAAGTACCATCGATGTTTATAGATTCAACAATGACAAAATGCAGATAAGGGACTTTGTCCACGCGTCTAGTGCCAACCCCCATTAAGTTTCTAGTGATCAATGCGTATTCATCTTATCAGTTGTAAATGGGGGAATTTGGATGCACAAGCGTGAAGTGGTGCCATCCACTTATCATTAATGCGCAAAAACCATCGTAAATGGTCGATAAATCACTATCAAGGCTACCGAATTCCACTTTCCAAAGGAGGAAGCACATTTCTCTGATACGACATACTTTACGAAGTTAGCACCTGATTATGGGGTCGTAACATCTAAACTGAGTGGTATTAGTATTAACCTTCCAAAAGTTAACCCAAAGCCAAAATCGAAGCTCGAAGGAGTTAATCTCATTCTTATTACCATGATGAATACTATCGGCGATGAGTTCGATGAACCAGAAGAAAACCTTATTATCGAATTTAGCAAAAAGAGGAAGATAGAGTCAATTCAAAGGCACTAGTGATTTTAATCCTAGTCTTTTATCTATAGTATGATTCTTTAGCTTCTCTGAGCAAGTTATAAGTATGAGCTAAATGGGTCATTTTTCTGATAGTTGAGAGCTTATCTCTCTAGGAACCATTTTTGTAACCCTAAACACAGCCTCACTCCACTCATTCTACCTTCTCTAACTCCAAACCCCTATGTGACACCCCGCCTAATTAAATACCTGGCGATCAGTCCTTTATTAAATTAAAATCAAGGTGAACAGTTGGTTCATTCTTAGCATTACTATCGCAAAATAATATATACCAATTTAAACACCCTAAATAATTAAGCTAAGTGTCAAAATAATTTAAAACTTTATTTCCATTTTATTGAATCCAAATATGTAAACCTTTTTAAAAACCAACAGTTTAAGAATCACATAAATACTAAGGATGACAATAACACCCAAGAATTAAAACCATCCAGATAAGCCAAACTAGCTTAAAACTATAAATGAAACCATCCTGACAATAGTTAACTCCCAAGGAGTATTGAATACAGAAAATACAAATAAGTATAGATCTCTGATATAACCAAACTGAATAGGAAAACGGCGACACATGCCCTAACTATGAAGAACTAAAACAGGAACTGAATTAATAAAGAGATCGTCTAAAATAAAGGCCTGCAATTCCCACATAATCTGCAACGCATCCAATCCAAGGAACCTATGCATGTCGCCCCTATAGTTGGGCACATGTAATATATATACATATATATACAAGAGAGAGAAAAAGACAGGAAACGGGTCAGAGTCCGAGTATAAAACAGTTTTAAAATAGTTTAGCAAGTATTTAAAATGCTTACCTGCTAATGCAACAACCATGTTAGTATGCGACACTCTCTCATCTAGTGTGCACGCCTACCGTACTAATAAATTTTATAAGTCTCTCTAACTTATTATCCATAGGGTTTTATCCCGTGAAAAGTAAGGTTATGATATTTACTTTAGAAAACTAATCTCTTAAAGATTTCTTATGCTATTTAGAACAAATCAGTACCATTATATAGTTCCCGAACACTTATAAGAAAGTTGAAACATTTATTCATTACTTAACTACTTATACGCACAGTAGAAAGTTCTCATGTAAATATACGTATATATATTAGTCTCGCATATAATATATATACTAACGGCACCCCACATAAAATCTATGGTGCTGACATACTCTGCTATCAAGTCCCCGTATCACTCGTACTAAGGGAAATACTAGTTTGGAATCACTCTCGAACTGTATTAACACAAAACACATACAAATGGAGGCGAAGCAAAGTTCCCAGTCACTAAGAGGTCAGCACACACCCTCACGTCTCTTAGGACCATATGACTATCACTCAGATAGTTTGTATCAAGGATACTATCTTCTAGGGTACGAGTCAATATCCCCCATGAAGGTCCAATCGAGATACGACTGTCCCGGCGCAAAAACCTCTGTGATAACAAGTATCTCGAGTATGATTTTTACACAAATATGTAATATATGCACAATCACACAGTCATATATATAAATATTCACATTTTCTAAATTTGGTGCACCCACGACCCATAATTATAATTATTTGTTCTCAGCACATATTACTCGATTATATCGCATAACAGATTCGTCTATTTTATTCTCAATTATTATTTATTTCATACTTACTTCTCATCTCTCGAAGTATTCTATCTCACTAAGTATAATTTCAGTAGGTATACTCTCACTTACCTTCTTGTCTAAATCCTTTACGAGTCTCGAACTTTTAGTAAACGTACGCACAATTTCCTATGTGTGAATAACTCTCCGTTAACCCAAAATTTCATCCCACAATAAATTTCACTCAACGAAGTCTACTTAGACCCTACTGGTCCTCTTTAAAACCCATTATACTCTATCAATAATAATCAAGGGTTCCTACGCATTTTAACCGGATTAAACAAAAAGGGGACAAATATGCACTTTTCCAAAAGGGATCGATCGATCGAGGAAAGGGGGTCGATCGATCGATCGATGTTCTTGATCGATCGATCGATCGATCAAGCATTTATGACGAAACTTGCTATTGTCCAGTTACGGGTTCACCTCTCCAACCTCAACCAAATATCCATTAACGATCCCCAAACTCTCAAACAACATTACTACAAGTACTATATACCTAACTACATGATTTTCTACGTAAAATATGTCTGAATTCATCAAATATAACGATTTAATGGGGTAAAATTGACATAAACTTCAAGAACCCTAATTTTTCTTTTAATTTTCATTCTTCCAATTCTTTTCCAAATTACTTGCTTCTAAATCCATAAAAATTCGTGGCTTATCCTCTACGTGTGATTTAGATGTTCTAAGTATGTCTACTTCCTCTACAACATATGACTTTAAGTCTAAAAAATATTAATTTCTTCCACGAAACATGTTCTAAACAACCCTAGACTAACATGATTGAAACATTAACTAAAAATAAAGTAAGATAGATACTTGCCTGAAATTTAAAGTTCTTATTTGTGGATGAAAAAGGCATGGTTGCGTTCCTCGTTGTGAGATCTATGTTTTGGTGGTGGTGGCGGTGCAAACAGATGAGTTATTGGCCTTGGGTTACTTGAAAAGCTTCCTATCTTCTTCTCTAATGGTCGTTCGAAGTTTTTGCGTTTGTTAACCCTAAAAGGAAACTCCTAATGGCTGATATAACTATTGGAAATTCGTGGGTTTAATTACCCAAAAATATAAAATGTCTAAAACCCTCCCGGGATGCCAATTAGGCCTAAAAATGCTCTGAGACCCAAACTAAACTCCCGGGTATACTTTCCTGACTATCTCGACCCTTCCGGACACATTGGTGCACTCGAAGTGACCATACGGGGTGACTTATAATTTATTCACTTATAATAATAATTATAATTTAGTCCTGACACGACACAGGCGCGTCCCGACTTGATTTCCATAATTGCCATTTTATTCACTCAGGACAATTTTAATAAAATCAATCATATATATTACTTTACTTATCTAGTAATATTCAACAAAGTTTTAATAATTACTAACTCTCGTCACGCTAGTAAATATTAAAACGAATTTTCGAATTAATATTAAATTATTTTATCTCAATTAAATTTAATAAATCCCTAAATTTAAAAGCCATAAAAATATGGGGTATTACACCCTCCCACTAAGATGATGGCCTTTCCCCTTGTCTTGTCTCCATCTCATAATTTTTCTTCGTGTCAAACGTGGGATTAAGAGGTGGACTCATTCGTGATGGTGACTCTCACGTTCTTTCATCATTAGTTGATATCCAGAAGCTAAGTCTGATAGTTAGTGACTGACGGCGGGGTTAGGGCTGAGCATTGTTGAGAGTGAGGTTGATTTCCAACCCCATTGGTGATTTTTATATGATATGATTTCCATTTGCCTCCAACATCCATTCTCTTTGACCGTGTGTTATTTTGACTCGTGATCGCTAAGATGTCCAATTCGTGTGTTACATATCATTGGTGCTGAATTTCGGCCTATAGAGGAAGGATACACAATGTACGTGGTGGCTTGGACTAGAAAGTTGGCCTGATTTTAGGTTCATGATTATTGGTTCCACTGGGTTTTTGTGCCCAATGTTTTCGGATTTGTAAAGTTTGAGCTTCATTGAGGTGGGTTTCTCTAGTTTGTTCTAGTGGGCCCCATTGCTTATGAAGACTGTTGTTGTATCGTTGATCCGATCGGCTAGTATTCTTACCAATTATGGGGCCTATCCGAGTTTTTTTTGCCAGAGATCGTGTTCATTTTGGTACGTTGGGTGGTTGTTCGGGTGTTCCGAATTTATCTTTTGTTGTTGTATCGTTGCTCTTGGTAGTTGATGCTCTGATAGGTGTTCCCATTTA
Organism: Sambucus nigra; assembly: GCA_949130495.1. Taxonomy (NCBI): domain Eukaryota; kingdom Viridiplantae; phylum Streptophyta; class Magnoliopsida; order Dipsacales; family Adoxaceae; genus Sambucus; species Sambucus nigra. The sequence goes on from OX422217.1 coordinate 100,078,789, forward strand.
GTGGTTGGTTGGATCAATGATCTTTCCAATCACCAGCTGTGGTTGACCGCGTAGGCTGGTTACCTAGTTGGGTTGGGGTTCAGTTTTCTTATGCCCATATTTTTTAGCTCACTGCTTGTTCGGATTGTACCTAAATGGTACTCGGGTCCATTTTATTCTGCTGATATTGGTTTGAGCATGGCACAGTTTTTAATTTATTTTAGTTATTATGTAAGTCTTAGGTGGCTAGGTTTTTCTAAGCCTTAGTATTGGTTGGTTGGCTTACCTTCGGGTCCATTAAGGGCCTTGATGCAGGGCTTGCATGCCCTATAATTTTGTTGAATTTCCTTTAAATGCTCTGAAAGTCACTAAACCATATACAGAAGATGGTCACGAACCTCGGTCGTGACCAGGGCCACGAGTCACAGACCTCGGTCATGATTATTTTCGTCATGACCAAAAATAGTGGTCACGGGACCTCATTCGTGACCCTAAATGGGGGTCAGAATCTCTCCTATGAGAAAATATTAACCCCAAGGTCAGGGACTTAGTTCGTGACTCTGTGGTCACGGCCCAAATCCATGACCAGAGTTGGACAGTGTTCAAATTGGGTCACGACCCAAATTCCTGGCCCCCCAATTTTTTTGAAAAATAAATAAATAAATAGTCACGGTCTAAGACCGTAACCCTTTATTTGTTGGACAATCCCATAATAAGTTAGACCGTATTTTTTGTATTTTTATTGCTTTTGCCAATGACACGGGTAGTCAAGGCAAAAATTGAAATTCCACTGTTTGTGTAAAAATCTTTTCCTCGCATAGATATGAGACGAAATCAAAACTGTTGGTGCAAAATTTCTTGAACTCTTTCGCACGAAATGTGGGACCTTTTGCTAGGCATGCAAACCTTGAAGAGACGTCGCCTCTTTTTAAAAGTGGTATTTATTAATCAATTTGTACTATGGCGTGTTTGGCATTTATTAATTAATAAGGATAATAATGTGAACTCCTTTCTCATTCACAGTGTTGAAGGGAGAATTAAAGGCGTCATGAGAATTAAACAATAACTTTGATTGGTGCTAAATTTACTAAAATGGTTAAACTCGTCAATTGATAATGCAAAACGGACACTGTGCAGTTCCTTTACAAATTCATGGTGTTGTGCATTTGAAAGTTGTCAGATGAATGAATAAATTGGATGACGCATGAGATTTCCACCCACCTTGCATCGAGCACACCATGCCATGGCCTCTACTATCCACGGTACAATGAAAAATCAATTTAACCGTGGCCCGAGGGAAAAATACTTCAAAACTGCATGTGGAACTTGCAAGCATTTACGATATTTTAAAGTCTTGCCTTTTCCATTCTCAAAAGTATCTTGGCTCACTGCATACATGACACGCATCCTTCTCGTTGTGCTCATTGAGGCAAAATATACAATCATACTTGCATGCATGAATAAATTTGTACTTCAAACCCAAACCATTCAAACTCTTCTTTATGCTAAGATAATTGTCTGGTAACGTGTTCTCTTTTGGAAGAATGTCTTTAACCCACTTACGAATTTCGATTACTCTGTCATTTGAGAAACTAAATTTACTCTTACAATTATGCAAACATTACTGCATATTATACTGAGTGATCTTCATCATAATCTTTATATAGCGGTCTAGCAATGTCAGCTTTCAACCATATATATTCTCAAACTTCTAGTAATTCAGCATCAATTTGTTCATTGACTTGGTCACAATTCACATTATTTGTATACATTTGTTGGTGGTTTTGATGGTGGTGGAATCCTTAGGAATCATCAATTACGTCAGTCAAAGGATGATGCGTTGGAAAATCATGTACCACTTCCACTCGGTGGGGTTTCGTTATGCGATTGCAAACTTGTAATTCTTCGAAAACATAAGGTACATTCTTTTTACCATGGTATGTCCATATCTTATAGTCTTTCAAAAGTCCCCACTTTGATAAATGCAACTCAACGTCTCCTAAAGACTTAAATTTTCCATTCATACAATGGGTGCACGACCATGGAATCTTATCACTTTTAAGATTTCTACTTGCGTATTTAACAAATTTGTGAATGTCGTTTACATGATTATCAAATTTTCAGTTACTCTCCCCCATTAACTCCTTGTATTGTGAAAAATCCATGAAATAATCTTTAAAATTCAATTCACATTTATTAATATGTTGAAATAAAGGTCACGTTGCACGTAAGAATGCACAATTCATAATTCATTCAAATTATTCTACACAAATGTGACAAACTTATAATAACTCAAATTAAACTAAATATTATAACTTGTTCTCAAAGTAAACATTATTCATAGACTAGGATTGACCAACAAATAAACTGGCCAAGTGATAAAACAATGATGATAGTATTTAAATAAGGGTCCTTCTCCGCTATCAAGGTGCACAGGCTGTTCTTAGGAAATGGTGTATATGTTAAACTACCTTAGTGATAAAACAAGTATAATATTTTTTAGCAAGGGACCTGATCCGCTATCAAGGTGCAGGCTCTTCTTCGCAAGCAATGTATATTTTATCAACCAAGTATCTAAGCATTACCCATCTCAAAGGGCGATTGCGAACAAGAGTTTTAACATACAAGGAAACGAGTGTGCACGTGCCAATAATCCGGGTATTGTCCAGTTCCTTTTATAGTAATGCTCACCATAGTCACCATGAGTGATGATGATGATCTAGGGATTGTGGCAGGGTAAGGCATTTGTGAGGGGAATATTGTAGGAAGAGGCACTGGGGAGGGAAAACCTTTAGACGAGGATAGGGAAAACCCCGAGAAGGATAAAGGGGTAACCTTGAGGAGGCATCTGGGATAAAACCCATTGAATAAATAAGAACAAGATGCACCTAATTTCACACGCCAACACTCCCAGGTTACTCTTAATCTCTTACACATCCCCATTTACCCGGGACTAACTTACCTCTTAGCTCACGATTTGATTCCTCACCGAAGATAACTCATCCTCAGAGGTGCAGTGTTTTTAATTTTTTTTTTCACCGTATGTGATCTGACACCTCGCGTCCTCCCTCTTTTTTCATTTTCAAATGTCTGGGTCAGTGCATCATCTCATTATATGGGCTCAAAGTAGACTAACTGCTAATGACTTTGAGCGATTCCTGTAGCATGAAGTTATATTTAGTCTTATGATTTTAACATTATTTTATATAACTTATATATATATATATATATATATATATATATATATATATACACACACACACACACACATAACTGGCATACTCACTAGAGTCATAGCTAAGTGTGGTGGGAATTTATTATCTTTGTCTCGTCAGGCATGCACGTACAAGTTGCCCCGATTAGGTTTTTTATCTTCATCTGGACTGCATTTTGTTCTTTCTAACAATTCACTCCTCAAATATTCATACTATTAGACCCCAGACACCAACTTTCCTCGCTCTGTTTTGTATATTTTTCTCCCTTTGGACTAGTTTTTTTTATCCATCACCTCATTTTTGAAAAAGTTGTTCATTGATCGATTGACTTTTCAACATTTGGAGGGATTCTTCTTTCATAGTCAAAATGTCGGAGCTTGATGCCCCCTTTAGGAAATGTCTATGATGAAGGTTCCTTCGATATGTTCTCATTTTTTCAGCAACTCGGGAAAGAATCTTTTTCTTTTAATGGTTGGGGAATGAAAAACTCTTACAAAGTTGTTCAAAAATGTCATCTTACGCGACTAAGAATTTGTCTCTAAAGTGTGTATTCTCTAGGCTCAAGTGCAATCCTGTCGCGTTAGTAATAAACTCGGTAAGTCGGGATCGTCTCCTCAGGGAAATAGGACGAGTGAACATGACGACAAAGGTAAGATTGTTAACCCTAACTTGACTCTAAAAAGAAATAAAAAGATGATTGAGATGGGAAATAACTAATTAACTAAGTGCAAACTAAATTAAACTACTGTATTAACTACGTGAGAAAAATTAACTAACTAAGAATGACTTAACAAGAATGAAGGAAAAACAGGTTGGGAATACAATCCCCCAAACCCTAGTAAATTTACTATATAAAATGCTAGCATTTTGAATTAGAAATTTAATTGACCCCGGTCTTTACTACTCCCAGGCATTAAATATATGAGGTTCAAGCCCGCGTCATACATAATCAAAGGATGAGTAAAGCAGTGTCGCAATAGCTACACGCGCATAACATCCTTAAACACCACGATTACCTAGGCTCAATCGAGGTAAAAAGTTCTATGATGGTTATGGCAACTACACAACACGATTCATTCAAATTTCAATTCAAACCCTAGTTTCTACACGGCTAAATTACATCAGGTTGGGTCCATGCACACCAACCCTTAGAAATCTAGCCTAATATGGTGAAATTAATTAAAAACATGAATCCTATGTTGCATGTAATTGAATCAATAAGAAAACTATCTCTAAGCATGTATAAACGAATTGGAAACCCAGAAAATAAAGAAAGCCTGTAAATAAATTAACTATAAGATTAAGAAATAAAGGAACAAACTTTATTTAAAGAAAACTTGTAATTCAAATAATAAAAGTGCCTACTTGATGGAGAATCGTTTTCTATGGTTATAAGCTACTCTCCTACCTTCCTCTCTATGAAAAACTATTTAGAACTATCTTTTCTAAGTCATTATAAAGATACAAATACGTTTTAGAAGAGTTTGTAACATCTTAGAACTCTTTGGACCAATCAGCATTCTGTGAAAATTCACGCATCAGGTACCCCGAACCAGTTCTGCATGTACCCCGAACCGGTTCCCCCCCCCCCCCCCCGAATCGGTTCATTTTGTGGTTCTGGGGAACTTGCTGTAAATTCAACACCTAGAAATATTTTCATGCTTTCTTCTTTTCTTTCTTGGATTTTTTCTCAACTTCAAATGAGCATAACTCCTTAACCGTAGCTCGAATTTCGGTGCAGTTTTTTTCAGTGCTATCGTTGTTCTGAGCTATTCAACTTTCCACTTGTCCCCACCTCTGGGATTAGGCTGTAGAATTACGAAAATCCCATTGAACTTGCCTTCCTAGCCTTTCTTTCATTGTTTCGATTTCTCTTTCGCACCGCTTGCATACTTTACATGTAAAACACATAACAGAAACACAAAACACGAAATACTTGCCAACGAAGGTTAGTAGCATAATTACAAGTTAAATCCATATCAATTGCACCACTCGGGTTCACAAAGGTACCGAAATTAAGGGGATAAATATACAATATTTATGCCCGATCACCATCATTGATGGCATGATCAACTGCGTTCCAGTTATCTATTGCCCCAACTCCTGCATTCATTTTTCCAAGCGACAAACACCGGGATTTAAAGATCCGGATGTCATTTTTAGCTCCAGTGGGATGATTCCCGAGAAGGGAGGACCCAGTGGACTTCTTTTCATTTGCTCGGGAGGTGTTGGTAGAAGGGGTGGGGGTGTTGAATTAACATGCATTTGTTGCATACTCGCAGATGGAATGATAGAGTGAACTATTGGAGAATAAGAGTATTGTTCACCCTATGGTGATGAGAATCCAGGTTAGAGTGTAGGAGATGAGAATCCAGGAGGTGTCTCATCATCATTTGGTATGTTATCTCCACTGTCGTTCGACATTACCTATAGTAAAAAAAATAAGCGATGAATTCATTATACTAACATGTTTACGACTATACATATATATATATATATTCCTTCTCATGATAAGACTTTAAAATATTCTTAATGTGACTGATCTCCATCCATTGCGTATTGCTTTTCAAAAATCTACGGATTTTTGCACGTGGCCAACTAATAGGAAGTGTATCTATGATTGGTGTATAGATGTCTATGGTATGAACTTGGAATCGTTTCTTCTTCAATTTATTGTCAAGATTAAATTTAACAACTATTTATCGCGAGACATCGTAGTCTTGGTCAATGCTCTCTTTACGTAGTTGTATCCACAATGGGTGACTATTTTTTATGTATTCTCTAACAGTCTAAGTAACATTAGGGCTACATTATATAAGAAAAATATATTCTCAACTGCCTCATCCCAGATTTCTGGTAGGGAAAACATATGATCGAACAGGTACTCATGCGAGAGATGAACTCCAAGATTTGCAAGGTAGTTAAATTGTTCAATCTTCTTATTCCCATACTTGTAAATAAGATTACTATCTATATGGTGCGCACTAATAAAATATGTATAAGTGGGGTCCAATTACAACATTTCGTAATCTTGTTGCCAGTGATTATCATTGTGCCTCATTTTTCTTGAGAAAAATATATGAAGGTGTGAATATAATACAATAAATGGATTTAATTGATCATTAACTAGTTTTATTTTTAAACTAATCCAAGTTTATCTTATTTTATTTAATCCTAACATTGGTATGCGTCATTTCGCCTATTTGCATTCACCCTACAAATATCAGTAAGACCAAATTAATTTTATGTTATTTAAATTAATCCTAAACTTACTATATGTCCACCAAATGTGCAACCCTTCCATTACTTTGTGTTCACCCAAACAACAATCACCTAAAGAGGGGGTTAACAAAACCTCAACAGTCAACAAAATAGTATTATCCATATTATTAAACCACACAATATTAGCAAGTCAAAATTAAGTTTATTTTATTTAAATTATTTCAGAAATTACTATATATCAACCAAATGGGTGTATTATACATGCACGCTTGTGTTACGTAAAAAAAACACCTAGAAAGCATGTATGTTATAACAGTCACCCAAAGATATGTACAAGTTGAATTATACGCGCTATACATGTATACGTAGTTATAACAGTTAACCAAAGATATGTTCAAGTTGAATTATATGCGTTATACATGTTTATGTTGTTATAACAGTCAACCAAACGGTAATAAGACTATGTTACGTAAACGAAAAGATAAATAAAGTTACTTGAATGGAAAAAACACCTATATCAATTGAACTTTTGTTATTGTTCTCCAATTGCATGTGCACATGAAACGAGGCGAAAACAAGTGTAAGTATATGTGTGTGTGTGTGTGTGTGTGAGCGCGTGTGTGTGTGTGTTATACGTGTGCGTATACGTGTATATATTATACATGTGGATTTACGTGTATGTGTTATACGTGTGTGTATACATATATGTGTTATACACGTGTGCATACGTGTATGTGTTATACGTGTCATTGTGTGAGTATGTGTTATACATGTGCACACATGTGTTATACATGTACGCATGTGTAATTTTGTTATACACGTGCGCGCGTGTGTTATACATGTGCCCACGCGCTCGTGTGTGTGTTATACATGTGCGCGCATGTGTGTGTGTGTTATATATGTACGAGCGTGTGTGTTATACATGTGCGCGCGTGTGTGTTATACACATGCATGTGTCTGTGTGTTATACTTCTGCGTGTGTGTTTGTTATACATGTGCTCGTGTGTGTTTTCTATCTCTCACCTTCTCTTTATCCAACTAATTCATACTCACAACACAAACACAATTTATTCGGCCAATTTCGTATTGTGTCATCGTGTTATCGTATTGTGTTATTAAATAAACACAAATTTAACAAAATATACACACTTATACACATAGAGATATATTTGAATACACACACATATATAACAAAATACACACACTTATACATATAGAGAGATATTTGAATACACACACTTATACACATAAAGAATATAGCCATACACACACTTATACACACATACAGAATACACCCATATAACAAAATGTAATAAAATGTAAAACTAATTGGGGGTGGTCGGAGATACCTGAGAGAGAGAAAGAGTGGACGAAGCTAGAGAGAGTTAGGGTTTAGAGAATAAAGGAGAGATCATGTAATGAAAAACTGATTGGGGTGTTTATACGTAGAGGGTGCGGTCACGGTCTTAGGTCGTAACCCCATGATGCGAGCATTTTTTTTCACGTCATGAGCCGAGTCATAGTCTAAGACCGTGACCAGGTTAGTGTCGTGTAAAAAAATAAATGGTCATAGCCTAGGACCATGACCAACTCCCATGACAATTTCAAAATGGTCATGGATTGTGACCGTGACCTATCTCAACTAAAACCCTAACATTTGTCACGCCCTTGTTTATGGTGGAGGGTTGTGACCCACTTTGGTGGGAGTTTTGGCGCCTATTTGTTCTTCTTCTTCAGGTTAACCTCCCTTGGCGTAAACAATGACAACTTCGTAAACTCTTTCTCATACTCAACCACTATACGAGCACCTTGCATCTGATACCCTATAAAATCCATAACTGGATTAACCAGTTCTAAATATAAATAATATAGTAGTTTAAATAATTTGTATCATTCTAAGTATGACTGGAATAAGATAAAATAATAATAAGATGAAACATAAGTGAAATAAATAGAAATCTTATTCCAATCTCCACGTCATAATGAGTGAAACTCCATCATAGGAATAAAATTGTCTTAGTAATAATATCTGACCCTAAATATAAAGAGATGACTCAAACATAAATAATCCCAATACAGATACATGACATTGGCTATTGAAATAAAAATGCAATAAATAAATAGGAGCGCGCAGGCTCGACACCTACATCCTAAATCTGAAAGTTGTGATTGAGAAGGACTATAAGTAATAAAGGCTCTAGCGGATGCTGTTGTCTAAGACCTCAAAGTGAATTCCACAAACAAGATTAAACCTAACAAGCCTACAGTGAATAAGAATTTAACTAAATTTGGGTCGCAATAATAATAATGCACCTTCCGCTCATATCTTAGTTATTTTTAAGTGAATCCAACCTAAAAAACCTAAAATATTGCATGCAAATCTAATCCCATGTCCAAGCTCCCACCATGAATACAACGCTTTCCCCCATTTTATTCCCATTTCTATAGACATGAATTAAGGTGTCATAGCTATTGACGACGAAGTTGAAGAAGGGTTTTAAGGCCAATTAAGAGCCTTGGATGTCATTACTAGAACCATTACGTATGGTGAGCGTTACAAGAAATAAATTAGGGGAATAAGGCCTATGCAAAGTTCATTCATATCAAAGGCTTTACCCAAGAAGAAATCATGAACTTCTGGTTTACTAATGAGGTAAACAGGTTAGCTCTAGTTATTCTCGTCCACGACAAGAGGGAGGTCCTTTCACCCATAAATGACTATGCAAGTCGTGGTGCCAATGGTATTGCAACGCCACATGTGGATGCTTCGGTGCAGGTGGGAAACATTATACATGCTTTTGATACTACCAATGCTAGCAAGGGTACAAACATGGGTTACCGTGGGGACAAACAGACAAGGAGTACAACTAATCCTTATTCTAAAGCTGAGGTGGAATATAACCCATAATACTAACAACGTGCTTGGCAAAAATGGGGCCCAAACAACTTAGACTCGAATGTTTGTTGTAGCCAAAAAGAAGGAGCCTAACTTCGAACTCTCTCATTATAAACTAACATTTATTGAGGATAGAGTTAAGTTCAAGCCACCACTTGAGGCGGTCGTCCTAGGATTTTCTCGATGGGAGTGTACGTGAGTGGGATTTTTTCTCGGGAAGAAACTCCCTTATACTTTGGTTAGAAACATAGCTCATAGGCTATTGGATAAATTCAGACTGTCCAAATTCATCTCCAATGATGATGGATACTTCCTATTCAATTTTGGCAGATCAAATTGTAGAGATGGAGTGGTAGAAGATGGGCCATGGTACTTTGTTGATAATGCCATCACCTACAGAAATAGCAGCTCGAGTCCAAGTTCTCAAAAGACACGATAAAGGAAGTCCCAGTTTGGGTCATGTTCCACGACGTACCTATGCAATACTATACTGCTAAGGGTTTAAGTTACATTACACGTGCAGTAGGAGTGCCCATCTATGTTGACTCAATCACCGAGGAAATGAGAAGAGTCAACTATGCTAGGATACATGGTTAAATGAAGGCCCAAGCTAAGTACCCAAGGATCATAAAGATAATTATGGAGGGTGAGTACACAACCCATATCAAGATTGAGTGTGAAGTTATGCCACTTTCGTGTAGTTACTGCATTACCTTTGGTCACACACTTGCCAAATGCCCTAAAGATGTTCGATTGGAGGTGGTAAAGAAGAATCCTAACATTGGAATTGCTATTGGAAACCATTCTGGAGAAGCTTATCAAATGATGCTAAACGAGGAGTGGACTCATATGATTGGAAAGGACAAGGTTAATATGGGGGAGCCAAGTACAACCATGATTATTGAGGAGCTTAGTACAAATAACACATAAATAGTGGTGATTCCTCTATCTCCTACTGTGGAAACTGACAATTATTTTAGAGTTTGAAATATTGAGGAACTTGAAAAAGTTGGGGATGAAGTTACCCCAGAACCATCTGGAATCGCCCTCAAAGTCAAAGTTGTTAATGAACTAGCTGACAAAGGTAAACAAGTTAACACTCCTATGACAACCTCTCATATTAATAGTAGGAATAGTAGTAGTAATAATAATAATAATAATAATAATAATAATAATAATAATAATAATAATAATAATAATAATAATAATAATAATAATAATAATAATAATAATAATAATAATAATAATAATAATAATAATAAGAAGAAGAAGAAGAAGAAGAAGAAGAAGAAGAAGAAGAAGAAGAAGAAGAAGAAGAAGAAGAAGAAGAAGAAGAAGAGGTCGGGGCAAGCATCATTCCAAATGATCAAGTTAGAAACATGGAATATAAGGGGCCGTAACTCCACTTACAATCAACAAAAAATGAGAAAGTTGATCCATGATAATAAGTTATTTCATGTTTATTTCCTTGAATCAAAAGTCAAAAGAATCCACATAGTTAATGTGGCCATTAACAACTTTTGGAATTAGAACTATAGCCATAACTCTCCCTCTAAATATGGAGTGGCTAGAGTTATAATTGGTTGGGAATCTAACATTTTTTTTTTGGAGGCGCTGGGTGAACATCCTTAAGCCATATTTTGCAAAGTCAATTTTATGGGAATTAATAAAATCTTATATGCAACTTTTATCAATAAACACAACCTGGCTAATGATAGAGTTCCTTTATTGAACTTTCTTAGACAAAGCCACATCCATATAAAAGACCACCAATGTAACATAATAGGGGACTTCAACATATTTAGGAGGCATAATGAAAAAATAGGTAAACTAGGGTTTCACCATAGGGCTGATGATGACTTCAACAACTGCATTTTTGATATTCAGATGGATGGCATGGATACTACTAGTCTACGGTTCTCATAAAATAATAAGAATGAAAGAGGTGTAAGTACTCAGAGTATAATTTATAGAGTCCACCATAATAGACAATGTGCTGATAGGTTAACTCGTCCCTTAAGAACTTCCTCAGCATAGACGCATAGAAGACATCGTGTACCCATTGAAGATGATTGGGTAAGGCTAAATAATAAGCCACCGAGACCACCCTATCAAATATCATGAAGGGACTTACGTATCAGGGTGCTTACTTCCAATTAGATCCAAATCTCATAACTCCCTTCATCGGGGAGACCTTCAGAAACACTTGAAAATCCAGCTTATGCTTCCTCATGTCGACGTAACTCTTCTTCCGACTCTAGGTGGTCTTCATACACTCCTTGATGAGCACCACCTTCTCCGAGGTGTCTCAAATGAAATCCGACCCGAATAGCCCGTTATTCCCCTAATAGGCTAATCAGGTCAGCTCTAGCAAGCCCCATCCACAACAAGACGGAGGTCCTATCACCCATAAATGACAATGCCACTAGTTGTGCTAATGATGTTACAACGCCACATGTGGATGATTTAGGGCAGGTGTGAAACATTACACATGCTTTTGATACTACCAAGGCTGGTAGGGGTACAAGCATGGATTACCGTGGGGATAAATAGACAAGTAGTGCAACTAATCCGTATTCTAAGGCTAAGGTGGAAAATAATAATATAGCCCATACTACTAACAACATTCTTGATAATAGTGGGGCCCAAAACCCTAAGACTTGGAAGTCTATTATAGCCAAAAAGAAGGAACCTGATTTCAAACTCTCTTATCATAAACCAACATTTATTGAGGGTATAGTTCAATTCAAGCCACCACTTAAGGTGGCCATGCTAAGTTACTCTCAATGGGAGTGTACGTATGTGGGAATTTTTTCTCACTAAGAAAATCCCATATACTTTGGTTAGCAACATAGCTCATAGGCTATGGGATAAATTTGGACTGTCCAAAGTCATCTCCAATGATGGTGGATATTTCCTATTTAAGTTTGGCAGCTCGAATTATAGAGATGGAGTGGTTGAAGCTGGGCCATGGCACTTTGTTGATAATGCCATCACCTACATAAATGGCAGCTCGAGTTCAAGTTCTCCAAAGAGACAATAAACGAAGTCCCAGTTTAGGTCATGTTCCAAGACATACCTATGCAATACTAGATTGTTGAGGGTCTCAGTTACATTACAGGTACAGTAGGAGTGCCCATCTATGTTGACTCAATCACCGAGGAAATGACAAGAATCAATTATGCTAGGATATGTGGTTAAATGAAGGCCCAAGTTAAGTACGCAAGGACCATAGAGATAATTATGGAGGGTGAGGACACAACACATACCAAGGTTGAGTGTCAAGTTATGCCACATTCGTGTAGTGACTGCATTACCTTTGCTCACACACTTTCCAAATGCCCTAAAGATGTTCGATTGAAGGTGGGAAAGAATGATCCTAACATTAAAATTGCTATTGAAAATGATTATGGAGAAGTTTCTCAGATGATGCCCAACGAGGAACGGACTCATATGATTGGCAATGCCAAGGTTAACATGGGGTAGCCAAGTACAACCATGATTATTAAGGAGTTTAGTACCAATACCACATAAATAATGGTGACTCCTCTATCCTCCACTGTGAAAATTAATGATTCTTTTAGAGTTTTAAATACTGAGGAACATGAGGAAATTGGGTATGAAGCTATCCAGAACCATTTGGAATTGCACTCAAAGTCAAAGTTGCAGATGAATTAGCTGAAAAGGGAAAATAAGTTAACACTCATATAATAACCTTTCGTATTAATAGTGGTAAGAGTAATAATAAAAAGAATAAGTCGAGAGTCAAACATCATTCCAAACGATAAAGTCAGCAACATGGAATATAAGGGACCCCAACTCCCCTCACAAGCAACAAGAAGTGAGAAAATTGATACATGAGAGTAAGTTATCTTTTGTTTGTCTCCTTGAATACAAAGTTAGAAGAATCCACATAGCTAATATGGCCAGGAACAACTTTTGGAATTGGAACTATATCCTTATATTTCCCACTAATGGTGTAATGGCTAGAGTTCTAATTTGTTGGGATAACATTTCTGATGTGGAGGCGCTGGGTGAACTTCCTCAAGCTATATTTTGCAAAGTCAATTTTAAGGAAATTAATAAATTCTTCTATGCAACTTTTATTCATGGACACAACATACCTAATGATAGAGACCCAAAGTGAATCATGTCCCATTTGGAACCTCATCAACCCACCAATGAAATCCATAGAGATATGTTCCCATTTCCACACAAAAATATCCAACGTTTGTAACTCACCTACTTATTTACGGTGCTCCACCTTTACTAACTAGCAGGTGGCACACTTATACATGAACTCGGCTATGTCTCGCTTCATTCCGATCCACCAATACTGCCTCTTCATGTCATGGTACATCTTATCACCCCTATGAGGCACAGTGAATCGCAAACCATGTGCCTCAGTCAAAACTGCCCTTCACAACTCAGGACCCTCCGACATAACCAAACGCCCTAAAACCTCAAACCTCTATCTGAGTCAATCGAATAGAAAAGGAATCATACGAATAGGAACTTTCTCACCTACTATTGGCAAAAAGAGTCCAAAATTTGGGCCTGAATCACCTGTGACACAACATCAAGTGTAACAGCCATAACTGCCAAATATGCCTCTGACACGTCCACTGTACGTAAAGTACTCCTTGCCTCTTCCCACAAAGTAGATAAATCATCCGCACGTTCTACCCACAAGGCTTCCAAACTCACTTTTGGTTAATGACTCAAAGCGTTTGATAACTCATTTACTTTCCCCAAATGATATTAAATCGATAAGTGGTAGTCCTTCACAAACTCTAACCATCTTCGCGGCCACATGTTCAACTCTCGATGAGTGAACAAGTACTTCAGACTCTTATAATCGAAACAATGTAAACCTATCACCTAAAAAATAGTGTTTACAAAAATGGAGAGCAAAGACTACCACTGTGAATTCCAAATCAGGTATGGGGTAGTTGCCCTCGTGAGGCTTAAACTTATGGGGAGCGTAAGCTATGGGCCTCTCCTCCTGCATCATAACTTTTTAAATCCCTCAAAATGATGCATTAGTGTATTTATCCACTTTGACCCGTGGTAAAATAAATATGGGTGCGGTCGTGAGTCTCTCCTCCAACTCTTCAAAAGCTCTCTGACAGTCGACACTCCAAATAAATAGTACCCCTTTTAGGGTAAGGTGAGTTAGTGGCCCAATAATATCTGAGAAAACTTTAATAAACCTCGTGTAGTACCCTGCCAAACCCAAGAAACTCCCAACCTATGTAGGCTTCGAGGTTACCCCCTGATAATACATAAATATTGCGTATTTTATCCCTCGAACCGACGTATTTTAGCCCCCTCGGGTATCTTATTCCCTATATTTATGCTCGTTAAACATACAACCTCGGAATTCTATGTTAATATGTTTTGTAGGGGTTAATTGAGCTTTTATAGGTATTTGGATGCTAAGTGTGAAGTTCGGACGCATTCCGCTCAATTTTCGTACGCGATTGCAAGTTCAAGGGCATTTTAGTCTTTTCACAGCTTGGGTACCTGGCCCAACAACTTCACGGAAGTTGTATCCCTCCTCGCAAGATTTGCGTGGCCGTGAATGGTACGTGATTCTGATTCTGAACGAAGAAGTTACAGCGATTTTAGCAGAGGAGAAAACCAAACACATCAAAATAGGAGGAAAGGAAAAGCAGCCCTGCTTGATCGATCCATCGATCCTTCAGAATTTTACCATCGAGCTGAGACAGCGGGATGATATTTTTACCATCGATCGATCGATCAAAGGGATTGATCGATCGATGCTCTGTTTTCAGCTGATATTTTGGCTTTCTTTTCTTTTTCCTTTTCTTTTCTAATTTTATTCCACTTACTATAAATACCAATTTTGTTGTAAATAACATATATAATTCGTTTTTAGGTTAGTTTTAGCTTAGGGTTGGGTTTTTGAAGAGTTATTCTTTATTTCTCTTTGGATTAACACCCAATTGGGCTTGTAAGTTGCACTATTCATTACCCTCTCCATTAATATAGTTGTATTCCTTTAATTCTTGCTTTGATTAATTAGAATTACATGCTTTGATAATTAGGTTTATTTGCTTTCTAGTGTAGGTTTATTTCATTCATTTACCATATTTATTTAGCGCGTTTTTAATATGCTTTCTAGTTAATTTAGTCTAGGTTGTGTTTGAATGGAACTCACTCGGGTTGACGTGTTGCTTTACTTTAGTGATGGAGTTTACGGGTCTATTTCGGGTGCGCTGTCATAGTTATTGCGCCTAGAAGATTTGACGGTACATATATGTATGTCCCGTGCTTACGACCTTGCGTGCGTAATTTTCAGGGTATTTGTTGACGCCAAAATCTTATTAGGCTTTTATGCGGATTTAGGGGCGTTACAATCCTTGATTCAATTAACTGTCGAAACGAGACGCATTTGTAATAACTCATCGACCCATGTGACCATTTTATATTAATTAACTCGGGGTCAGGGATATCCGACGCAACCTATAGTTTTTATTCCTTTGTTAATTTTAGTTTATATACACTCATGCCTAGTTTATCTTTTATTTCTTTTTAGTTAAAAAATTACCTTTTACACTTTTATTCTAGAAGTATTAAACCATTTAAATTCGAGCAACTTGTCTTCGTGGATTCGATACTCGGACTAGCCCCTATACTCCCTTAAAAGAGTGTAGTCATTGTTTAGGTTTTTGTATAGAGTTGGTAAGCCGAATATAAAATGACCGGCGCGTAGGTGACTCTTGCGCCGCGGTGAAACCCTGTCTATCAAATGTTAATTCTTGCTTTGTAGTTAATTTACATGCTTTCTTAATTAGGTCTACATGCTTTGATTTACTTGCTTTGTAGGTAGCTCTATCGCGTTTATTTACCGCTTTCTTTTACCCCATTTTTAAGATGCTTTCTAGCTAATTTAGTCTAGGTTGTGCCGGATTGAACTCATTTCGGGTTGACATATTGTTGTGCTTTGGTGATGGTGTTTACGGGTCTATTTCGGGTGCGTTGTCCTAGTTATTATACCTAGGAGATTTGAAAGGGCATATCCTGTATGTTTCATTCTTACGACCTTGCGTGCGTAATTTCTGGGGTATTTATTGACGCCAAAATCTTATTAGGCTTTTATGCGGATTTAGGGACGTGACAACCCTTGATTCAATTAACTGTCGAAATGAGACGCATTTTTAATAACTCGTCGACCCATGTGACCATTTTATACTAATTAACTCGAGTGAGGGATATTCAACGCAACCTAGAGTTTTACTAGCTTTCATAATCTAACTTTATTTTCCCTCGCCTAGATTAATATTAAATCCAATAAATTCTAGCAACTCATCTCTGTGGATTTTCCGATACCCGGACTTGGCCGCTATACTCACCCGTTGAGTGTAATCATAAGTTTAGATTTTTATATAGTTCAGGTGAGCCGAATTCAAAATGACTGGCGTGTAGGTGACTCTCGCGCCGCGGCGAAATCCCTTCCTATCACCCCCGCTCCATCACAATTGACAACTTGTTAGGATACAATGAAATCCCAGCCTCCGACACAATATGCCCCCCAAAACAAAATATCACTCAACCAAAATCCACACTAGGAGAAATTAGTAGCTTATTCCCTCGAAATATCTGCAAGACTATCAACAGATCCTCCTTAGATCAAGAATACATACATGTCATCAATAAATACTACGTCGAACTGATCGATAAATGGGCGAAACACCATATTCGTCAAATCCATGAACACTGCTAGTGCGTTGGATAACCCAAATGGCATGACCCGAATTGCATAAAATTCATACCGTATTTAAAAGGCCATCTTTGAAATATCCTCCTCCTGAATCCATAGCTGATGATACCCCCAGCGCAATTTGATCCTCGAACATAATGATGCGCCCCTCAACTGATCGAATAGGTCATTGATACGTGAAAATAGATACTTATTATGTATCGTGACCTTGTTCATGTCACACAAATCCTTAGAGAACCATCCTTCTTTTTCACAAATAATAGAGGGTTTCTCACATAGACGTGCTCCTCCGTATGAACCACTGACTCGAGAGATGTTGAATCTTCTCTCGTAACTCCCTTATTTTCAATAGAGTCATCCGATACGGTGCCCTCGTAATGGGCCCGGTGCCCGATGCTAAATTTATAACAAAGTCTATCTCTCATGCTGGTGGTAACCCCGGTACCTCATCGAACACATCATTAAACTTTAAGATAATTGGTATCAACTTTAATGATACAGAGACCTCCTCTGATGTAGTCGCATCGATGTAGTACACGTGAGTGATAGACCCTCCCTCGAGCCTAGGCATCGCTAAAAGAAACACCTTCTTCTCGGGAATGGCAAATGTGATAGCTTTCCCACTATAGTCGATCTGCGCATGATAGAGTGCTAAACAATCCATACTTAATATGAAATCATATGTTTTTATGTTTAATATCAATAAATTAGACAAAAAATACAAACGAGCAATCTCAACTACTATGTCCTTACAAACATGACGTAAGGTAACACCCCTACCCATCGGGGTATCCATGTGTACAGACACATCGGTAGCAATCTATAACAATCTTAAAATCGTGGCAAAAGTATAACTAACAAATGAGTGTGATGTTCCTATGTTAATAAAACCTATGCATAGTAGTCGTAAGCCTAAAACGTATCCTCCATTGCTTGTGGTGAGGCCTATTAGTCTTACTAATAGATGTTGAACACAAGTCCATAATGCAAATATGGGTGGCCTTGCGCTGGGTCCCTATGCAGTGGTAGCGGTAATGCCTGATACTGAGGTGGGGCTACAATAACCTGCTACTACCCTTGTTAAATTTAGCCCCGACCGACTTGATTGCCCCTAGGGCACCTCCTAAATAAATGGCCTTTCTCGCCACATATATAATATGTACATTTGAACTGGAGGTCCTGTTAACGACTCTGATGTCCTTGGACCTAGGTCGGTCTTACAGACCCTAGCCTTATTGGATATGAACTCTATGTACATGGCCCTATTGGACATGATGTTGTTGTCCTTGCTAGCCGTGATGCCTTAGCTTGGTGGCTCTATGTACCATATCCTTGACCGCCCTAACGGGGTTGAGCATATGATCCTATGAACCTCTTAGAGGGATGATCCATCTGCGAAGGTCCCTTCTATTCTTAGGACAACTCAGAATTATCTTCAGTCTTTGGCCCTTGGTCGGTTATAACCTTATCCTTACTCAGAGCCTTATCTCTCTAGAAGTCATGGTGGTCCTAATAATGGAGCAAAATAACTTCCACTACATGAGAGTAAGTGTTGAATGTCGGGTTACCAAGCAACACTTACTTAATCCTCCATGTGAGACCCTTATTGAAACAATCCATCTTCTACACCTCCGTATTAACCTCGTCGGGGGGAAAAAATGAGGGTGAACTCTCGCTCACACTCTGCTACCATACGGTCCTCCTAAAGTAGCCTCATAAACTATGATCTCATGCTTGTTTGAAGAAAGGATGTGAAGTACTTTCTCTCAAACTTTGCCCATAACTATTGTATGGTCATACTCGACTTATACTCATCCATGATGGCTGACTCTCACCACTATAGTGCACCCCCAATAGCTTGAAACTAGATAGAATATGCTTTTGGACCTCCAAGCACTCTACCAGGCATATGTTCCTCTCAATATCTCGCCCCCACTGTAGACAATGGGGTCCGTGGATCCTGTAAACTCTGCCTGGTTACCTTTATCGAAGGCACTCTTACCTCTCTCTTATGTAAATGTAGTATGCGAGGCAGGTACAACTACGGGCAGTGGTTGGTCCTGGCTCATGGCGGTCATGGTATCTGCTACGATCTGTGCTATAATGGTTACCAAGTCTATCGATGCAAATGATGGCGCCCACACCTGCTACTGCTGCTGAGGTTATAATGCCTTTGACTCGGCACTCGCGACATGTCTATGATGTGCGGGTCCTCTCCTAGTGTTCACCATCTGAAAAGACGATAAACAAAATTGTATCAATAATTGTACACAATAAGAGTACGAAAGCCAATACAATAAAGCTCCAAAGTATCAAAGAACGCAACGCAAAAAAATGATGATCGCACTGAAAACCCTAGGAAACTAGTTACTGGAATGCTCTAGTAACACCCATAAAATCCATAACTCAATTGATTAGTTGTAAATATAAACAATAAAGAAGTCTAAATAATTTGTATCATTCTAAGCACGACTGAAATAAAATAAAACAATAATAAGATGATAATATATAATGGACATTCCTCTCATGTTTTAGTTGTTTTTAAGTTTAACCCAAAACAGACAACCTGAATATATCATGAAAGTCTAATCCCAAGCCTAAGTGAACCCAATAATACACAATCATAAATCTTTCTTATTTCTTTATAATTACAAGTTTCCATAAATTAGTGTGTCGTATATATATCTCTTGTATAATCTCAGGGAAGGAAGCATAGTCACATAAATTCAATATCTAAGTGAGTATTCCCCCACTCACATACAAATAAATGGTCTATGCACAAGCCCTCAAATAAAAGCACAAGGGCAATCCCTATTGCACAAAGCATTCCATCTTCTTCTTCTCCGAGCTAACCTCATCTGGTGCAAACAACGATAATACCGTAAAATCTTTCTCTCACTCAACTACTATACGGAAACCCTGCATATGATAGCTCATAAAATCCATAACTAAATTAATCAGTTCTAAGTATAAATAATACAGGAGCCTAACTAATTTGTATAATTATATGCATGACTAAAATAAAATAAAATTGTAATAAGATGAAATATAAGTGAAATAAACAAAACTCTGATACCAATATCCATGTTATGATAAGTGAAACCCCATCATATGAATAAAATTGTTGATTCGGCAATAATATCTGACCCTGACTATAAAGAGATGACTCAAACATAAATAATACCCATACAAATACCTGACACTGGCTGTTGAAATAAAAATGCAACAAATAAAGATGAGCGTGCGGGTTCGACACCTATATCCTAGATATGAAAGCTAGAATTGAGATGGAATAAAATAAATGAAGGCTCTGGCGGGTGGTGCTACTCGGGACATGAAAATAAATTTCACAAACAGGATTAAACCTAACAAGCCTATAGTGAATAAAAATGTAATTAAATTTTGGCCACAATAATAATAATTCACCTTCCACTCATATTTTTGTTGTTTTTAAGTTAGACTAACCCAAAAAACCTAAATGTTGCGTGCAAGTCTAATCCCAAACCCAAGTGAACCCAATGGTACGTAATTATAAATATTTTCATTTATTTATAATTACAAGGTTTCACAAACTAGTAACCCATATATACATCTCTTGTATAATCTCAGCGAAGGAAGTAGAGTCACATAAATCCAATATCCAAATGAGTATGTCCCCATTCACATATAATTAGACGGTCTATGCACAAGCCCGCACATAAAAGCATGAAGGCATATCCATATTGCTTTCGGGGATCACTCGAGCGTACTAGGAATAGTTATAGGTCGTATCAACCCTATAACCTCAGAGCAACAATAAGGGAACACCACTACGCCTTCTCGTCTATTGTATTGTCACACCCTAACCCCATTAGGATATAATTAACTAAATAGTTCACAAACCACATTTATTATTTATTTATTTATTTTGTAATACACATTAAAACAACTTCAAAGTTAAAATACGGAATACTAAAAATCCAATCGTCTTAAGGAGACATAATTTATACAAAACTCCCATACCATTTAACTTAATTATAACTAGTACAATTTATAAAACGAAATTGAAGAGACCTTACTACTATTCACTCAACCTCTGAGACTTGGTAGTGGCAACTTCAAAACCTGAAAAATGTAAACATATAAAACCATTAGTTTAAAAACTCAGTGAATGTACTACGTTTCTATATAGTAAAATTACTACATTAACATCTCAACATATCAATATATCCATCTCTATGCCAAATTAGGCCATATACATATCCAGAGTTAATAAACCCCACATCTCCTGCACATAGGTAATAATCATATCCATAGGTTATAATAACCTAACATCTCCTAAATTACATAGTAACTCAATATATCTTGACTTTTATAAAGCCATAACATATCAACATCTATTGACTTTTAATAAGCCATAACATCTCAACATCTCGTGACTTTTAATAAGCCATGTCATCTCCACATATAATACATACAAATCATATCCATAATCAACTTAGTAAGTACACTCACATTGGGTTGTCCACTATGTATTCACGTTTCCTTCGGGTGGAGATGAACTGAGTTGATTTGACCTTACACCTGCTAATCCAACTAAATCAGTACTTAATCTCAATCATAAGTATTATCTTAATACATCTATGTAACTTTCAATGACTATACAATAACAATATAATTCTACTCAAGTCATATTCCATGAAACATGTGTAAAGACGAAACAATAGTATATATGTTGATAAGGTCATGAACATTCAACCATAAAAACTACCTTGTCAGGAATTTATAAATAAAATCAAGTAAACATAAAAGTATACATATTAATATATATACACATGAAACATGCACTCAAAATACCCTTGGGACGGAGCAAATAAAACATTCCTTCATGGGGTATCCACTATGGCTTCAAATTATTGTCCCCCATACTTAACTACCCCATATTCATAAATTGTACATATAGAGGTGTCCAAGCTTATAAATATGAAAACATATCTGAATATACTTTCCATTACAAGTTACGGTGCAATTTTTCAAGCTTCCTAGAGCAAGTTATGACCATTTCTTTACAATCTATTAAATTTGTCCCACAAGCTCCTCTATTATTCCTTCAACTTCCAAGAATTTTCATAATTTTTCTCCAGCATAAATTTCCATTGTTTTCCACCCATTTTCAATAAACATACTAAATAGTATAGAATTAAAGTTTAATAATTTTTTGACTTCATTTACTATGTCAAAATCTTAACCAAACTCAGGGAATATAGAAATTAAATATATAAACAGCAACTATGTACCAACTTGAAACCATCACCAAGGCCCAACCACAAGGAGTTAAATTCTAAATTTTGGATATGATATTAATATATGAGTTCTAGTTTCATATACAATTGTATTTTCTTAATTCCAGTAAGCACAAAAAAATATATCCAAGTTTGAATACAAGGGATTACAATAACAAGCAATACGGGCTACATACACCACTTGTCTCACATGTCAACAAATACTTATTATCACAAAGGAGGATGTAATTTTAATCAATCATTAACGATTTATATACTTTGAAATAAGTATAATACAAGATTAAAATAATATTAATCACATAATTATACCTTGGAAACACTTTAAGTATTTTCTTGGAATTATCCTAGCTTTTCTTGCAATCTTTTCTTCCTTAAACTTCCACTTTCTCTTTCCTCGAGCAAAAACTCTACAAAACTGAACCTAGGGTTTTATTTTCTGAAGAAATAGGTTAGAAGAAGAGTTTTAAGTCGGCCAAGGCTGACACCCATGCCAACCAATCAAATTAAAACATTTGGTTTACTAAAAGACAATTACCACTTAAAGGGAATGGACAGATTTGTCCCTTGTTTTTAACTTCGGGCTAGCTTCTTACTCGGACATCCGTTTGATGATCCATTTATTTTGTTGAAAACCTAACTCATATATTTACAACTTTATAGTTTGCATCTCGAGTCAGTTGTTACATTATAAGGGTCAAAACTAGTCTCCAACAGGAAAATTTCTACCGAAAATAATAAAATCTTGTGTTTGGAAATAATTCGACATTTCATGATTTATAAAAGTAGGATTATACTAACCATGATCTCTTAACATTAGATATACTAATAACACATTATTCATATCACATAAGGTAAGCAAGGTTTAAATATAATCTATCATAATTATATCGGGGTTGTCACATGTATAGACTCCATACCCAAGGCTATATGAAGAACACCCATGTTTACCCTCACTCGGGACACGAGTATGTCAACAGTAAGATCACGGTAAACAGACCAAAGTAAACTTGTTGTTGTCATTGTTGTACCAGTATGGTCAACGTCATATGCGCCGCATCAAAATTCCTCCTAGTACGTCTCTACTGTGCACCCCCACAAGGTATGCTTACATATAAAGCAAATACACAAAAATCCATTAACACATGGATTATTAGAAGTATCTTAAGTCACTGATTAATTATCTCTAATTAATTAAAAGTTAATATTCACACGCAATAAAAGTCGTCCGAATGAAAATGCCTATATCGCTCGAATGAAAATGCCTATACCATTCGAACCAAAACCAAAAGTCGTTCGAGCCAAAAGACTATATCGTTCAAACCAAAACCCAACTTTTTCAAACGAAATCCCATATCTCGTTCAAATGAAACTCCAATCTCGTTCGAACGAGATTCATGTAGAAACCTTCTTTCCCAAATCGTAACACCCCAAAACTTAAGTTTCTAGCCTTTAAACAGTCTTTATCCCACCCTCGTTCAAGTATAAGATATTTACTAACATTACTAATCTATAAAAATAAGTTTTAGGCAATTACTTAAGCATTCATGATTCAATTTTAGATTATAAGTCTTTAAACCCTAAGTTCGATACGTATCAAATTCGTCTTAGATTCGATTCAACATCTACTTAAACAAGAGGGCTTTTATATGTCATCATTATTATGATTCATAATTAACATAATTATGAACACATTACACAATTTCAGGATTCCATTAAAGTGATTGTATATCAAACTACTCAAGTTCATCATATGATTAAAACCTAAACATATAATTACGAAAATTAGTTTTTTAAATGATTAAAATCAATTTCATGAGTTTTAATACATATTACAGTGACTAATACTATCATAACATAAATTCAATTAGATTCTTAATCAATGTATACTTGCCTTAGACCGATTGATGAATCAAAGTCTCAAAATCCTCAATTCCCTTCAATCCTTGGTGTCCCTCCTCTCCTTAGCATCTATGGTTATCCATGATGTGTTGTGCAAGTTTTACGTTTTCTAAATTGAGCTACTAAAGGTTCTAACCACGGAGTTAAGCCTAGGCTCAATATTAACCTTAACCTAATGAGCTCATAACATGCTCCAAATGGCCTGAAACTTGGCTCAAACCATATACAAACCCAACACACTTAAATCCCATTATTTCACCAAAAAATGGACTTTTTAAGCGTCCCGAAAGTTAACCTAAAATAAAACATATTCTAATTGATTAACTATCCCATTAAGTTAATTTATAAGCCTGTACGACTCAATTGAGTTAAAACTTAATTATTATTTTTTTACGTTTCGCTCGGCATATTAAAATACTACTTCACGATCAATGGGACCCGATACCGAGGGAATAATTCATATAGAAAAACCCGACACCTAGTCCCTGACCATTCCATGGTTTTCCATAATA
Organism: Sambucus nigra; assembly: GCA_949130495.1. Classification (NCBI taxonomy): domain Eukaryota; kingdom Viridiplantae; phylum Streptophyta; class Magnoliopsida; order Dipsacales; family Adoxaceae; genus Sambucus; species Sambucus nigra. Next base: position 100,103,541 of record OX422217.1, read on the forward strand.
CTAAGTCACTTAAAATATTTAATTAATGCATTACCGTGTATTATGTCAATTTCCAAAAATTGTGAATTCGTGTATCACATATACGAATCATATAACAACGTATACAAACATACTAAATGATATATCACATGTCATGGTAGGAAAATAAATAATTAACTACAGAATTTAATTAAATGCACAAAAAATACGGGGTATTACACTGCTGCAAGAGAAGAAAATCCCTCTTCTTATGGACTTGCAATGGGTAAGGAATATACTTCTCATTAAACCTCATCACGAACTAGGCATGTGTCAAATTCTTTCTCTGTTGTTCAGGTCATGCTCTCCCACCACCTTGAGGTCATCCCCGTTAGGAAAGAAGTTCCCATCACCTGCTACTGCACCTCGGTGTAGTCCAACAATTTCAAGTTACACTCGTTGTCCCGATGCCACTAGCGTACCACAACAGGATGTAATGAAACAGTAAATGTAGGTGGACTATTCTTTATAAACGATCCGTGGACCTTCTCCCAGGGTCGACGTCAATGTTATCAGTTCCTCCACCTCTTGAGCCATGTTAGGTTGGTATGCTGCTATCCTCACCACCACTAACTGGCGTATGATAATTTTGAGGTGAGTCCTTTGAGGTTTTCTGGTGTTGTGGTGTTGATGGTGCACTGAAAAGTTGAGGTTTATGGTTTTATTGTGTTAATATTTGGTACTTTAGAGGTATAGGTTTAGAGAGATAAAGAAATAACGAATGAAAGTTACAAAATGAGAAATTTGAACTTTTAATGCTCAAGTGACATTTGATAGTGTTATGAAGTATGATATGGATTATTGTGGTGATAAGAAGTTGTTTTATCTCGGTGGTGTTATTAAGTCAAATTGTTGGGCTCTTTATATGCCACAGTGTAAAGCCTACTTGTATAATCCACCGACTGTTAGGGAGGGATTTACACTATGGGATCCAAAAGTGTTGTATCCATTTCTCTGTCCACACCCCAACACCACAAACCATTTTTTCATCTCTTCTTCTTCTTCTTTTTCTTTTTCTTCTTCTTCTTCTTTTTCTTCTTCTTCTTCTAATCGGGTAACTATGCTCCCTCTTTCTTGATCTAAACTTTTCCTTTTTACTCGTCACCGCCCCCAACCTCCATCTTCTTTCTTTTCCTCATATCAGGTACAAATCAAAACTTGGGTTTTGATAATTTTTTTAATTTTCCCTTAATTTTTACAAAACTACGGTTTGGTTTTATGTTTCTCATATCAGGTATAAATAAAAACTAGGATTTGGATAATATTTTCCTACTTTTTCATGGATTTGAAAAAAACTAGGGTTGTATTAGAAATAGAAATTAGGGTTGGATAATTTTTTTCTGCTTTTTGATTGATTTGTACGGAACTGGAGTTTATTTCTCTAATTTGGTATTTTTTTATACTTTTTGGGAATACTATTACGTTTATTTAATTAAAATTGTTTTCTCCTTGTACAGTACCTTATTTAAAGAAAATAGTACATTTGCTTGAAGATGTCACTGGTCATTTCATATTATGCTTTTATTTTTTTATTTTTATAGCTCCCCTTATTGTAAAGAGCAGAGAACTTTGTAGTTCTTTTCAATCCTTGTGCTTTTTTGTTGGTCTAACCTATATTTGGGAATACTATTGTGTTGCTTCTTTTTTAAATATAATATTTGTTTATTGCCATAAGTTCCATTTACTTATACAATTACGTTTTGGGAACACTAGTTTTGTTGACTTGACCTAGTGGGGTTTAGTGCCACGCTTTCTAAATGTCTATATATATCTTTTGCAAATTATCATTTATTTGTTGAATTGTTCATATTAATCATAATATATTTTTACCATGTAGGGTATTTATTCACAAAGCATCCCCTTTTTTCCCAAATTCTATACATGTCAAAAAATATTACCATCATATTAGAGCGTGGATTTATTCGTCCTTCAACTAAATGTTCCCCACGAAACTGAAAATCAATGGAATAATCATATAACCAAGGGATTGCGTGGTTGTCGATCTTGACAGACTTTATTTTTCGGTCTTATATGCCAAGGGAATATGAAAGAGTATTTTGTTCCTTGCACACACATGTTGAAGAACTGTGAAATGTAGTCGTCGTTCTCGACATACTTCTTTATCTTCCCTTATTGTATCACATGGAAATCAAAGCCAATTGCAAATTACTACTGTATTGCATTTAATTAATATGATGCGTGTCCATCATTCTCGATGCACTTACTTCTCATATAAAAAAATAAATATCACGTTAATATAATTTTTTTCTCAATTATTCCATTAAATGAGAATGCTAGTACAAGTAAATAGATGAGCACGTGAAGGGCATACTAGTTACCAATGAGCATTTGAACAACCTTTAGACATTGCACGTTGAAAGCAAGCACGTTAAGGGAAATCAAGTGAACAAATTAGAGAAAGGCAAACTTTAGACACTATTAGTCGATGAATAACTCTATCAGTAAAAATTGTTGAGCAATAAGCGATTAAGTGAGCATTAAATACTATTAGGCGAAGGAATGCTTGTGAATTTAAAGGGAGGAACAATTGTTTAATAATGTAATGGAAAATATTCCCACCATTACCATTAATTGTTAAAGTACCATTACTTACTCACCCACTTTATCTAATGCACAATGGTTCCGGACGTATTTTCGAGAACTTGTTTGGATAATTTTTCCACATTGTTGTAAATCATTTCCAGACATTAAAATTTTCGCAGAATGTGCACTAATCGTTCAGCAGAGTGGCGACATGCCTTGGTACCACCTAAGTTCATAGCCAAAAATTTAATGCACCAGGGGTGTGGTTCCTGTTCAATTATCATGTTTATTTAATTTAGATAATATTCTAATAGCGCTCATCCACATGATGATATCTATATATCGTATTAAAGGTCAATAATAAAAGTATAGTGGTAATGTGATCAAATTTGCTCGGGATGTCAAGTCAGTAGCTACCGCTTTGCCATTCAGGCCAGATTTGTGTGCACTATTAGTTATAAATGACATGGGAACGCATGCTATGAAAGAATTTGATGTAATCCATCGGTTTCTATTGTAATCTTTAGTTTTTTTAAACACTGGCATTCTTTATTTCTTTTAGGTGGGGCGTGAATATCTAGGACAAACGTTGTTTTAGCTAAAGAATAACAACATTTATTACAAACATAACCTTGATGAGGTGAATTCAGAAGAGTTAGTAAAGGATGGGATAGCCGAATATATTCCTGAAGCACTTGAAATAATTGTTCATAATTCAAGCGATCTTTTAGTTGTTGATGATAAATTATGGGGTTCACCCGAGCCTATTAATCTAGATGTCCACATTGACGCGTTTCATGTTGTTGGGACTATTTATGTTGCACCTTAACCTAACCAAGTTTCATCTAATATGAAAAGGACTTTACACGTGGGAGATGCAGATTAGACAATCCACTCACATGCCCATTACTACTGAAGTCATCGACGGGTTTCCACCCCAGGATACATTGCAATGATTTTCCTTACATTATTTATTTACGAAAACGTCGATCTAAGACAAGGTCGACCTATAAAACTTATACCGTCACAGTACTTTAAGTTTTCAATGAAGTATTTGACGTACGTTTTGCCAAAGATTCAAGATTTCGATATTTTGCTTGGAATTTCATCTCAATGTGGCATAACCTAAGTTTAGGTGATACATATGTGAGGATAATCCTATTAATGATGATTTGTCTATACAAGATATTCAAAATATAATTTATTCAAGATATAAACAACTTGTCAATCATATATCTTATTTTGTAAAATCAATTTGAGGCACGCATTTTTATTGGTATACCAAACTGAACGAGCTTATGACCATGGTAAAATAATTAAAAGCATTGACGTTCTTCATTACACTTAGTGTAGCTGACATGAAAGGGCCAGAATTATATTAACTTTTGGATCCTTTAAACGAACTTCATAACTTGGAGGATTTTGAACGAAGGAGGAGATGAGAAAAATTGCTTAACGACAATCCATGCATCGCTACATGGTTCTTTCAAACTATAATTGATGTTTTCTTTCCAGAATTTTCGGTGGACGAGTATGGCGTGATTGTTTTTTGCTATTGATTTGAATGGAAACACTGAGGGAGTGGGAATGTCCACGTATTTTAAGGTTGACAAATTCTCCTAATGTCAGTCAAACTGTAATAAATTTTGATGATAAAAGGAAAATCATTAACGATTTTGATCAGTTCACCTCAACTGAAAATCTAGATGCCAATAGGTCTATCTGCATGCAAGATCACCCTCATTCACGTTTATTACCCATTAAACGATAATCTCAATTTGGATGTCAATAATTATGCTTTATTGGTTAATTGGGTCATGAGACACTATAAATGTGGAAATTATTGTCTGCACTTATAGAAAAAGAGCAAGAAAAATGTATGTCGATTTCGATAGCCATTTGATATTCTTGAGCATTATTTTAAAATAGAATATCCATCGGATAATAATGTGTATCCCTTCATGGGACGTCAAACTCATCAATTGGTTTATTCTCACAATAAGATAGTTCTTCAGACTTGCGCATGCGAACATAAATATCGGTCTCCGTACTACCTATGCAATTCATTATAAATTATACCGCCAAATATACTTCTAAAGTCGAACTGACCATAAAATTTTCAAATAAGTTACAAGGGATTGTTAAATACCTCCGTTGACCTTGTCAAACTGCCATAACTATGATCAAGCGCCTGCTCAAGAAGAGCATATCTGAAACGAGACATCTCGGCATAAGAGGTATTCCATTTTCTCTTGGGGTATCCTCTTACGAGGTCCTCTAAAAATATCATTCTTTTAAATTTAAGTGAGAAAAGTATGATTGCATCATGATTTCATCGAGTATTGGAACATTAAGAGTTAACACATATATAAGAATATTTAAAGTATAATTGATATATCTTCGAGAGATTATTGGAACAAATCCAAGTTTTATTAGTAGTCATACGAACCGTCCATATGAATTTGAAGATATATTCCTCCTTATGATAACAAAGCGACACTAATGCTACATTAAGAGTTAACACATATCTAGGTCCGATGATTATTCGGGTGATTTCAAAATCGAACAGTGACATCTTACAATAAGGTGAAAATTAAAAATATTGTATCATCAACGAGTTCTGCTATACCACCATTACTATAGTGTAAATGAAGAAAATATTGATTTTGCTCCTTATCTAATCAATATATTAATTTCGGGCTCAGGGTTATACACATCATCAAATGTTTCTGAATCTATGAATGATGATTTTGAAGAAGAATTAGATATTGAGGTTAAAGTATAAGGGATTCATCACGAAGAATTGGTGATCACTGGGTTAATGGGGGTAGAGGTTTAATTCTGGACATTACATTTAACTAAGAACGAGGAATTTTGACAAGTCTCACAATTGGGCTAAAGACTTGGAGAGATTTCCGAACGTAGATATTGAAAGAAAAAATAATTTGTGTGTTCGAGAAAATTCAACCAATGAAATATTAAACAATACTCTCAATTTATCACTTAATGAGTTATTTGTTGAACAACGTTTGACTCATGATTTGGTTACCGGATCACTTGATGCGGGAAGGGCGATGGGGAGAGTGGAGCGAAGAGAAAAATCTACTATGATAAATTATATTGTTCGCTCAATTTCAAAATGGTTTTAAACTAGTAAGGAGTTTGTGTTATGACTCTAATGGGAGTTATCGCCTTTAATATTGGTGGTCCTACTATTGACCACGAACTTGCAATAAGTGAATAATGGAAACCTGGACAACCTTGCATTCCAATTAGTGGTGATCAATGTCAACGTATACAAAAAGATTCTAAAGATAAAAATAAAAAAATAAAAAATAAAAAAATAAAAAAAAACTTCTCATTATAAACAAATATAGCATGTTGGGACGATCAATGCTTGCCGATGTCAACTTTGTTGTAGAGATATGTTTGCACTTAATGAGCCTTTCGAGGGTGTTTCAGTACTACTTGTTCGTGATATACGCCACTTGACTCGTGTTTTTTATAACCCTTTATATGTGAATAAAGGAAGTAATATGCAATAATGTGGTAGCATTGCTTATGCGGGTTTTGATAATTGTGTTCGATTATCACACATTTTTCGACAATCTGGAGAAGAGCTGGCATCATACCGAGAAGCTTTGTTGAGACTTAGCAATGGAACATTAACCATTGATGTTTGACACTTACTTAATAGTCGTAATATCTCTACTCTCACTATAAAAAAATTGAGCAACTTTAGATATGCCCTTTGTTTCTCTCCAACTAAGCAAGCTGCTAAAAATTATAATAAAGAGAGGTTAGTTCTCCTTAGAAGACCAATTGCAAGAATACCTTCCAACAAGAATTATGATGTTGATTCCAATACTACAACCTTCTCGTGTAATGATCCAATCTAATCTCGCCACTAATTATGAACTTGTTAACGGTGCGATGGGTACCGTAGTTAACATTGTGTATGGGCCTGACTATAAATCACCATTGTAGTCGTGGTCAGGTTTGATAACTATCGTGGCCCAAACTTTCGTCTGAGAAACAACATAGTTATAATCCCTCCCCAAATAAAAAAAAATGAGAAATCAAAGGGAACCTCCTGCCAAAGAACTCAAATACTTATTATATTGCGTTGGGAAATTACGATACACAAAAGTCAAGGCTTAACTTTAGAACATGTGGTGCTCGATATTGGTAATAGGGAAAAAGCCTTGGATTAACTTTTGTTGCCTTATCCCGCACTAGAAAGATGAAAGATCTTGCATTTATCCCTATGTTCACGTTAGAAAGGCTCAAAAAATTGCAAAATATGATGGTTTGAAAGGGCGACGACAACAGGAGGAACGCTTATGCATTATGGGAACCTTAAATTCGCGATTTAGAATTTTGAGGTATGCTTCATTCTTCATGCATTTCGTATATTTTTTTCTTATCTTCTTTTCCAACTCTTATACGAATTAATTATCTATCTTCTTCTGCATATGGTGTATGACAATTGATGTGTCAATAGCGACCTCAAAGGATTATGTAAAATAATTTAGCTTTTGTTGTGAATTCATTATAGTTTTGTAGGCATATCTGAATTTTTTCTATGTAAATTTTACAAACTTTTATCCCAAATAACTCATTTTGCTTTTGTTTTGTTAAGGTGTATTGGTATATTGGTATATTATTAATTATGCAAGACATAAATATAAAGTGATTGAATATTTGCCAAATTTCATTTATTTATTTAATTATTTTTTTTGGTCAAAAGAATTTTAGGTTTTAACGGTCCAGTCCCTTGACCGGACATTTTGGACGTTTTAACCGGTTCAAACAAATTTTAAATGATTAGGTCCGTATAAATACCTTTTCCGACATTTCATTCATTTTTTTATCATTGACCTAATCAACGGTTGACAGCATTTCCAATAAGCACGTCCTTCTCTTTCTTCATTATTCTTTTGTCGAACAGGTTCGTTCTCTTGATTAACTTAGGATTTTATGATTTATTTTCACTTATGTTCAACGATCTTTGTTTTTTCAAAGAAAAAGTTATCAATTTGTTCGAAGAAATCAATCCTTTGCACTTTGTTTAACCTAGATTTTCCTCTACATTTATTCGATCATTTGTAAGTTTATATTTATTATGAAGAAACTTTTTGCATGCTGATCAATTAAAATAGCTTTATGCATTTGTTTCGTTTAATCAAATCATTGTAATTGTGTAAATCATGTGATGAATTAACTCGAACATTGAATGAATGATTTAGTTGTGTGTTTTTATAATTGTATTTTAATTTTATATGAATATATTTTGACTTTGTGTTTTGATTTCGTAACAGGTTGTGTATTTATATGTTTTGATTGTGTGTTTCTATGTGTGTGTACTTTATGTATATACAAGTTGTTCATGCATATGCCTCATATGATCATTGCAGTAAAGTACACGCATTTTAATGTAAAGTACACGTGAATTTTGGACTTGATTATTTTTTCTTTTGACACTAATTTGGAATAATGTTAATGTGTATTTACTTTGTTACTTTGGACTCATTACATAATAGACTTGTCATGTGTTAGATGGGCATGTGTTTGTTGGTCTGCGCCAGCAGCATTAATCAATTTTGATATTTTACTATAGTAAAATTCTTTGTTTATACCGGAGCAGAAAATAGCAGTAAAGTACACGCAATTTGATCACTATATGTGATTTTCTATTGATTGATTTTCATTTTGTTTTTTGATATTAATTCTTCATAATGTTGATGTGCATTTACTTTGTTAGTGTTGAGGCATGTTTAATAGAATAGTGATATATTTGTTGGCCATGTATTTGTTGGTTCGCGCCAACGGCATTAATTAAAATTTTACTTTAATAAAACCGTTTTTCTATTTTAATATAATGCAGGATATAATGGAAAGTTGTCGGATTGTTAGGTGCTGTTATTTGGATAATATGGCTTGCATTTAAATTTTTGAAGACAGCTCATTAGATTTCATATGCAATGAGTTACGTAGTAGGTTTATGGATTTGAAATCTGGATCTTTTACATTGAAATACGGCTTTGGTGATAAAAGCCGATTCATGTTACTTTGTGATAAAGATGTTCGTTGTATGTTGCGGTCTCAAGTGATTCTCAATGCTTATTTTTTATATATATATATATATATGTGTGTGTGTGTGTGTGTGTGTGTGTGTGTGTGTCTTTGACTCAGCAGCTTTTGCTACTAGTACAATTCATGAACGGGGTGAATGCATGTATAAAATTTGTGATCGGGTTGACCATAGTTATACAAGTTATGAGAGGGTTGAATGCAGTGGTACAAGTAGGGAAAGGGTAGACTATATATCATCATCCACTGCGATTGATATTAGTAGTGGTGTTGAAAATAATGTTTATATTGGAGGTGTGGAGCCAAGTACGTCAAAAGTTTATCTCTCCAATGATTGGAATACAATATTAGTCATGAAGAGTAGTGTTTCAAAGGAGGTGTGGTTGAGTTTCGTGATAAGTTGCGAAAGTATGTTGTTGAGGTTGGTTTCAAGTATATATATTTGAAGAATGATAAAACTCGGGTGACAACAGAGTATTCTAAAAAGAATACTGAGAATTGCATGTGGCGAGTTCATACTTCATTATCAACATTAAATGTTTACTTTTATATATGAAGTCTGAACAATGAGCATACTTGTAGGGGTGTATATCGTAGTCCATTAAGCAAAATGATGGACTCCGAATTGGTTTCTACATTGCTTGCTGATGAGTTAAGGGATAAACCATTGCTAAGACCAATTGATGTAGTTAGAGATATGAAGAAGAACTACGATCTTGATATAGGTTATCATCATGCATGGCGTGGCAAAGAGATGGTTGCTGCTGAGTTGCATGATGATGAGAAAGTTTCGTATGCATTAATCAATGATTATATGGAACTTCTATTGCAATATAATCTAGGATCACATTGCATTCTTGACGTCGAACCAGAGAGAAAATTATTCAAAAGAATCTTTGTAATGTTTGCAGGATCCATTAATGGATTTCAGTACCACAGGCCTGTTTTGTTTGTTGATGGTGCCTTTTTAAAGATCATGCACCGTGGAACGATTTTGTCGGCAATTGCAAGGAATGTGAATAATGGTAAATGTGAAGCATTGAAGTTTACTTGACAATATTATGCCTTTATTTTGTAATCCTTTGTATGTTCTTTCAACAAAAAATATAGTACACGCATGACATCACAAAGTACACGTGAATATATGCGTGTACGTTGGGAATTATGGGTGTACTTTGAGATATGTTTTTGTTATTTGCATTAGAATCCCAAAGTACACGCAATAGATAAAATAGTACACGTGAATTTATATTCTATGTCACGTGTACTCTGTGATGCATGCATGTACTTTGAATTTGTTGTAAAGTACACGCATTTCATTACTATGTACACGTGACATTATGTTTACACTTAATGTTTACATTGTAATGTTTTGCATTTACTTTGTGATTTTTTCTTTGTTATTGTTAAATGAAACAACCATAATATGTTTATAATTTACATTTATGTAACCTATTACTACAAATATATTTATTCTCTTATATAGCCTACGTATTTATCGGTCCGTGCCAGCGAAACTATTTTCAGAGTTCATCATAAAATTTGTGTGTATTTATATATGTCATTATAAATTCATGTTTACTGTTTTATCTATTGCGTGTACTTTGGGATTCTAATGCAAATAAAGAAACAGACTTCAAAGTACACGCGTAATTCTCAAACTACATGCATATATTCATGTGTACTTTGTGATGTCACGTGTGTACTTTTGGATTTATTATAAAGTACACGCATGTGACACCCCGACTAATTAAATACCGGGTAGCTACTCCTTTATAAAATTAATTCAAAATGCCAAGTTGGCTCAGTTAATAGCATCACTGTCGAAAACATTTTTTATTTTACTAACCACCTAGTATTTAAAAAAAACAAGTTGCCAAATTTTAATTTAAGTCTGATTAACATGCAACAAAAGTAATGAAGAAATAAATAACACCATTCACCATACTGAAGTAAAATGAATAATCATCACATAGCTTAAATAAAGTCTGGAGGAAACCCCTCACTACAATCCCATAACTGAAATAAATAAACTGAAACAATACATGCTAAAGTCTGAAAACTGAAATGTAAAAGATGTCTCTAAAGAAATGGGCAACATGCCCTACAACTGATAGATGGTGACTCTGGAATCCAAAAGATAGAAGCGTCTACATGCAAATCCCTGTAGCTTCCACAAGCAGCTACAGCTCGTCACCTGAATGAGTACCTATGCTTGGTGTCCTTGTGGCTGGGCACCGAAAATGGTTTTACAAAGAAAAAGATTTGAAAAGCAAACGGGTCAGAGCCCGAATGTGGAGTTATATTTTAAAAACCTGCAAGTGCTTTAAAAACATTTAAAACATTAAATGCAAAGTACATGTTAGGACGTGCACTCACATTATATTCTCACCCCTCGTCTAACTGTGCACTCCAAACGCAAGTACCCATCTATATCTATCCATACAACTAGCTAAGTGACTACGTATCTAGCTAGACTGCCAAAGGTTCTACCCATAATACTCGGTCCCATTATCATAATAACGCTTGTAATTAAAAAGGGGTTTAATGTAAACTCAGTTACTAAATATGCCATATATATAAGTATCAGTTGACTCCTTATATAACTCGAAGCAATACCATAATATGTTCACAAAATTAACAGGAGGATTTCCATTAATAAAATGTATATTATTCACATCATAAATATACGATACAAGCACCCCGCAATCTAAGCTATGGTGCACACATACTCTGCTATCCATCCCGGTACATCACGTACATAAGGATCACACATTCCGAATCTCTCAGGAATAGTTCAGATAACACAAATCACAAATAGTGGAGGCGAACACAGTCACCATCACGTGGGTCACGCACATACCTACGCTCCCACGGTCAGCGGACTTATTAATATCACAATAAGTCTTTCTATGACCTATGTTCATCAAGGTACCAGTCTATATCCCCCCCGTAGGCACACAAGGATTAGAGGGTCCTAAGCGAACGCAAACCTCCCGTGATAGCAAGTATGGTAGGTATGTCATACACACAATCCATATACCAATACTAAGTAAACACACATCTTAGTAATACCATATTTTAATCGTAGTACTATTCTCATTCTCGTACTAACTCGTAATTATCACTATATATTCTATACCGGTTTATAATCATACGTGCCATAATTAATTCTCACGTCGTAGTGGACACTCACGTCTCGACCCAAACCGTCCATGTAATACAACTCTCGTATGTAAATTTCTCCTCATAAATACCCAAATGTCCCAATCCTATCATTACTACATCTACGGAATGATATCTATATCCTCAAATCAGTTTACGGAACTCCAAAAGTCAAAACAGTCCAAAATGGCCCAAACTGCCAGCTCGTTAGAAGTCTCGTTCGAACGAGTGTTCGAACGAGTTTGGACTGTCATCTCGTTAGAAGTCTCGTTCGAACGAGGCTGTTCGAACGAGATCCCAGTTCGTTCGAACGAACTGTCCCTTCTAACGATATCTCGTTCGAACGAGATATCGAACGAAATCCCTACTCGTTAATAATGACTGGTCAACTCGTTAGAAGCTCGTTCGAACGAGTTCGTTCGAACGACCTGGGGTCTGCTTCTAACGAGTGACCAGTTTCGGCCCAGATTTTTCCCCAATTCGTTTTTCACCATTTTTACTCCTCAAATCTCTTCTAAAATTCGTTCCAACAATATATTGAGTTCTCTAATCATCCTCAAACATGCTAAGGTGCTATACTAACATCTTTAAAGGGTTTAATGCCTTCTAAACATCATTAAATCACAAATTTCTACATTAATTCCCAATTTTCTTCAAGAACATAAACCCTAGGTACTTCTCATCAAAATTTCCCAGATTTTAATCCGTTTATACATCACATAGATATGAAATCTCTGAAATAAATCTTCAAACAATGTTTCTACATGCAAACCTATCCCAAAATTAAACAACAATCTTCCAACTTCATGGGTTTTCTTTTAACTCTTATATAAGATTGATTAACAATATTTCTAACATGGAAAAAGCATTCACTGCATAAGGAATGTAATTTAAATCACTTGCCTTGGTTTGATTTCGGATTTGGTGTTGATTTGATGAAGAATTTCTGCAGAATTTCTTCTCTCCAAGCTTCCTCTCTAATGGTGGCTTAAGGTGGCTAGGGTTTGATTTGGGGAAACTTAGAAAACCTAAATGACAACCTACGTAGCCTTCTAGGTTAATATGGGTTGGTTAATGGGTTTAATGGGTTTAATCCACATCAGATTTACATCTCTAATTTTCGTCACTTTTAATTCCTAAAAATGTAAAATTACCAAAATACCCTTTAAGTTACCGGTATGGCCTAAAAATACCCCGGGACCCAAACTATACCCCCGGCTAGTGTTTTCTGACTATCTCGACCCTTCCGGACGCGTTGGCGCACTCAAAACGACCATACGGATTATAGATTTTAAATTCACTTTTATTATCAAAATATTACCCCGTGACGCGGCGGTCCCACGCGTCTCGACAAAATTTCCAAATTGCCGTATATAAATCTCACGACAAATTTTATAATACCAAATACATATATAATCATATATGCACATAATCAAATACCAATTCGCATCTCATTAGTATTTTTATCCCGGATTAATTTTCAATTAATACGCATTTAATGAATTAATCCTCAAAATAAATATAGTCAAAAGTACGGGGTATTACAACGCATTTCATTACTATGTACACGTGACATCCTGTTTACACTTAATGTTTACATAGTAATGTTTTGCGTGTACTTTGTGATTCTTTCTTTGTTATTGTCAAATGAAAAAATCATAATATGTTTATAATTTACATTTGTGTAACCTATCACTACAAATATATTTATTCTCTTGTATAGCCTACGTTTATTGGTCTGTGCCAGCGGCACCATTTTCAAAGTTCATCATAAAATCTGTGTGTACTGATATATGTCATTATAATTTTAGGCCTTTATCCTCTTACATACGCAGTTGTTGATTCAGAGATTGAGGGTAATTGGATGTGGTTTCTCATTAATCTATGTGATGCAATAGCTCATCCAGATCAGAACATCACATTTATACCTGATCGGAACAATGGTCTTATTGAAGGTGCGTCTAAGGTTTTTCCAATGTCTGCACATTGCTACTGTATATATCATTTACAAGGAAATATAAAGAAGAAAATAAGAGGTACTGCGAACATTCGAAACAAGTTTGTTCAAGATTTCATGTGTTGCGCATGCTGTAATAGTTGATGAATTTCAGAAGAACATTGATGCCCTGAAGAAGAATGGTGGAGTTGCTGTCGCTGATTTTCTTGATAACTTACCTCCGGAGAATTGGTATTGTGCATATTTTACCGGTAAGCGTTATGGTGACATGGCATCAAGTGTTGCAGAATCATTCAACTCTTGGATCCTAGAGGAAAGGCATTTACCGATAATTAATATGGTGGATAAAATGAGGATCAAAATTATGAATTTCAATGCAATCAAACTTGTTGAATCTGAAACATGGTCAAAAGAGTTGTGTCCTCATTTTTGATAAATTACTGACTAAAAATTATAATAAATGGAGACATTGGAATATTTGCCACTTGAGTACACATGTATTCGAAGTTCATGCAAATGTGCGGGCCACGATTGACTTAGAAAAAGGAATTTCCACTTGTAAGAGTTGGCAACTACGATGTTTTCCATGTTCTCATACTGTTTCTGTCGTAAGGAATATAAGTGGAAGTATTTATGATCGTATTCAGGATTACTATAAGGTTTTTTCTATAAGAAATCATACTCGTCACCTATAATTCCTCATCGTGATTGATGTCCCTAAAGATTCCATTACCTGAAAATCCAGCAATCCTTCCTCCATTAACAAAGAGACCGACGGGGAGGCCAATAAATAAGAGTATAAAATTTGTTGGAGAGGTCATAATAAGAGAAGTAACTTGCTCTAGGTGTAATAAAACAGGTCACTACAGTTCCACATGTAAATAACCAATTTTATTCCTCTTAATATTGTTCAATTCATTTGTTGTAACATTAGTTTTAAATAAAACCAATGAACATTCACATTTGAATAAATTATTGTAATTTTATTATTGAGTGTTCATTTTTGTATTATTTATTTTGAAATGGAATCTACATAGAGTACACGCATATTTTTATAAAGTACTCGCATATTGATATGACCAAAATCAAATTCAATATACGTGTACTTTATGTATTCTACTTGTAATTTTATAAAGTACATATATATAAATGCATGTACTATTTAGAAAATGGTTTTGGACATTACAATGTGCTTGTACTTTATAAAAAATACTTAGGTCACTCGTATTCTTAAATTCCTATTTGTATTATGGTCCACGCCAGCGACATTATTATATGAGTATTTCAATATGCTTGTACTTTACGTATTATGCGTATACTTTATAAAGTACACGTGTAATATATAAAGTATACGCATTTAAATAATGGTTTGGGACAATACCTTATGCGTGTACTTTATAAAAACTTGCGTGTATTATAATTTAGAATATATATGAATCATATTTTGACATATTTTGGCAATACAATCATATTTTGACATACCAATTTTTTTACAATAAATGAATGTAATATTAATATTTACATTTTTTACAATACAATATGGTTAGTTCTTTTTTTTTGTGTGTAGCAGTTCAACAAAGTACACGCATATTTAGTAAAATACACTTGATTTTTTCTCCTAATGTTCACCTGGACTTTACCATATTTGCGTGTATTTTACATGTTTACGCTATGTCATGGTTCGCGACAGCACCATATTATGTAATTTTTGGTGTATGATATAAGTGAAAATACATGCATGAAAGAAGTAATTTTTTTATTAAAACAGAAAAATAAAGTAAAGTTTTTTCACATAACAAAAGCTAAAAAAAAATAAAGAAGGCTTCTATTAGGGAAAGTTGTTAAAGGCATCTACGGTGTTAGGAAGAAAGTCAATTAAATTTGAGCATACTCGAATTTCTTCTTCTATGACAACTACAGGGCCTTCATGATGCGCCTTCTTCTCCTTTAGCTTGGCGATTTTCAAGAGAACTTCTTGTCTATAGAAAGACATGAGGTCTTCATGTGTTTGAGGAGGGTCCTCATCCACATCAAATAAATCTATGGGATTGGGTGGAAGTCCAGAGTAGCCTTCCCTCACATATGTTTGAAACTGCTCAAAGGCAGTTTCATGTGAGGAAAGATTTTCCTCAATTTTTCTTTTTTTTTATTTCTTTCATCTTTCTCAATAGTAGCTCGCAACTTTTATGCTGGAATACTCATTATGTAATCTTCACCCTAGATGTAATGGTTAAGAAAGAAACAAATATTACTCTTTTATAGGAAAAGTTAAAGCTATTTATTTCTTTAACCAGTATTAGTTGGGATAGTGAGTAGTTGAGCTTAATAAATTATTTTTGATTATTGTGTCCTGCTGAATAAGTATATACATTAGTTTATTCCTACGTGTTGAATAGTCCGCGCCAGGGGCACAATTTTTTTACTAGAAATTATATGGAACTATATTGAATAAAAAAATTTATATACATGAAAAAATTGCAATCATCTGTTATGAAAAAAAATTCAAAAAAAACTCAATACAAAGTGTTTTGTTATAAAGTACACGCATAATATTTGGCCTCATTGCCTGTACTTTGTGATTCTTTCTTTGTTATTGTCAAATGAAACAATCATAATATGTTTATAATTTAGATTTTGTAACCTATCACTACAAATATATTTATTCTCTTGTATAGACAACGTGTTTATTGGTCCGCGCCAGCGGCACCATTTTCAGAGTTCATCATAGAATCTGTGTGTACTGATATATGTCATTATAAATTCACATGTACTGTTTTATCTACTGCGTGTACTTTGGAATTATAATACAAATAAAAAAACAAGCCTCAAAGTACACGCGTAATTCCCAAAGTACATGTATATATTCACGTGTACTTGGTGATGTCGTGCGTGTAGTTTTAGATTTTTTGTTAAGTACGCGCATTTCATTACTATGTACGCGTGACATCCTGTTTACACTTAATATACTAGAAATTATATGGAACTACATTGAATAAAATATATATATATACAGAAAAAAAAGTTTACAATTCTCCTTCTTAACAATCATGGAATAAAAATTCATTAGCTATATATGCTATTTGTTGGAGAATTTCGTCATCTTTAAATGATGTTTTGAGAGCATTTCCTTTGGAAATTTGTTCAATGTAGTATATACAATAGATCCCACAGTCAACACTGAAATTAAAATAAAACAAATATAACAGTTAGCATAATGCGAATGAAATTTGTTGAAATGTAACTTGATGAATTATGGATGTATTTATTCAAGATTGTTTGATCTTACCTATTATTTTGTCTCGCGCATTCAATATCTTTGAGTGGTTCAAAATTTACATTGTGACTCGAGAGCCATTCTATTGTTGTTTTTTCTTCATTGCATAGTGCATCTTCCAATTCTATCCCTTCAAAGGATCTTGTTATTGTACCTTTTTTGACTTATTTGTGGTGCTTGGGCCTTCAATTTGTACAAATTTTCTTTGAAAATAGAAAACTGTTAAGAGGAAAAATCATGAGTATATAAAATACAAAGGTGCATGTAATGTAAATAAGTTTAGGGCGTAACCATTTTATTGGCCTCATTTTAGTATAATAAGGATTGATTTATTTCCAACGGGCTGTTTTTCTATCCGTTCTTTCTGCATTTCATGATCATTTTTTCGAACAGACTCTTGTTAAAAGTAATAGATTTTTTAGTAAGATAAGTACGATAATCTATATTTTAAAATGATGGGCAATACTTAAGGTTTTATTTTCCTTACCCAAGCATATAAGTTAAAAGAGTGCGTAGGTCGAAGCCCATTGTTCTTCATTTTTCTCTCCATTAAATGGGAGAAGCATTGAATTATCTGGTTGGATATTTCTCTGCCTTTCAGCAATTCCTTAATATCATCCCCACAAATGAATGCATCCTCCATCATAAAGAGACAATTGCTGAATTTCAATACAGAAAATAATGTTAGAAGAATAATTGAAACATGTATATAATCTATGATCATATAATAATATGCGTGTACTTTATAAAGTACATGCATAAAGTTCAATACAAAAATGTGTATACTTCATAAAAATAAGCGTGTACTTTATGAAATGGTTGTACTTAATAAAGTACACGCATAAAGTTCAATAAAAAATGCGTGTACTTTATGAAATACGCGTGTACTTTATAAAGTACGCGCATAAAGTTCAATACAAAAATAAACAATTAAAATATTAACCCTGTATCCTTCTCCTCCATCAAATATTTTTTCAATTTATTCTAAACTTCTTCTTTAAGGTGTTTTGAACACTTGTAGATTTTCAGGTCCACTTCATGTGTTACATTTGTTCTGCCATTTTTATTCTGGCCTTTATTGTTTTGCCATTTTTTTCATTTAAATGTGACTGTAGAGGCCTTATTGTGTTCATCTCCTTTTGACAACCCATAAATATGATGTTTATATACAAAGTGTTCATCAATCTTGGGCTTCCTGTCGACTCTTTCCTGAATTCTCAAAACCATTGAGTTCTGAATTGAATTTATTTCTTCATCCTATTTAGATATGGAGGATGATAAATCTTCTATCTTTTTCTTGAGATTACTATTTTATGCTTCCTGGTGAAAAGAAAACATCATGTTTAAATATTAAACATGCCATAAACCTCAATGATAATAAACAAAATATGCATGTACTTTATCAAACTATGTGTGTACATTCATTATTTGAAAAGAAGACCAAAGTACATGTGAAAATTTTTAAAATACAAGTAAATGTAAAAATTATTCCACATGTACTTTTAGGTGATATGCGTGTACTTTTTTATATAAAATTAATTCTTGTACTCTATAGAAAAATGATACAACTGTATTTTAATCAAAAGTACCTGTTAAACTCTTGTAAATTCTGACTGCTTAAGATCCATCAACAATGTTCCATTTTCTATATCTCCATCTCTTAATTTTTGCACTACATCTTCAAACTTATTTTTGAGATTTTCATTACTATCAGACATAAATGAATTTTTTTATTCCAAAATTCTTGATGTTTCAACCTGTTTTCTCAATAACTCTTCCAGTTTTTTGAAACACCCCGTAATTTTGAGGATTTAATATTTAATTATTTTTGGGAGTTATAAAAATATTTAAATTGGAGAAACTTAAATTTATGATTTGCAGAATTTATTTGAGCGAGTCGAATTTTTATAATTGGAGACTTTTAAGTTTAATGGTTCAAAATCTAGTGTGTCACATTTTGAGGTCGAAACTTGGAAATTTTCAAAAGTATTTCGGATGTCAATTTCGAGTGCGCGGTTGCGTCCGGATGGGTCGAGATAATCAGAGAAGAGTACCCGGGGGGTAGTAATTGGGTCTCGGGGTATTTTTGAACATAGCGGGGTCCACACGGGGTGAGTTGAGCCTTTTTAATTAGACCCACATGGCCAAAAACGGGATTGGATATTTTTAACCTAATTGAGAGATTAGGGAACGAGAGTCAACTCAACTCTAAACCTAGGGTTTGAGAGGAAATTGGGGGAAAGCAAATCAAAAGCCAAATTGGGAGATTTTGGAGCCAAATTAAGGGACTACACCAACGGATCAGACACTACGAACAATTCCAGACAAGTGGTTAACTGTTGTGATTTCTAAATTGATGATAATCAATTCATATCATAGTGATGTGTAAACAAAAATTCGTTTTGGGGGTGTAACCAAAGTTTAATTTGGGTTTTTGGAAATTGTTATACCTTAATGGGATTAGGGGGAGATTGATCGTGTTTATGATTCTTAAATGTAGAGAACTGAATCGTATGTTAAAACCAGTAAGAGTAGATGGTTAACTGTTGTTAATATGAATGAAATTCGTATTGGAGATTTGAAACCCGAATAATACCCAAATCGGGAAAACCTTGGAATTTATGGATATTGATGATGAATTTAGGTCTGTGGGATGTTTAGACCATTTCCTTATATGGAGGATGTGTTATTTGTATTTGGGT
The DNA here is from genome assembly GCA_949130495.1 of Sambucus nigra. NCBI lineage: Eukaryota > Viridiplantae > Streptophyta > Magnoliopsida > Dipsacales > Adoxaceae > Sambucus > Sambucus nigra. The sequence continues at coordinate 100,123,294 of OX422217.1, forward strand.
AAGGGCTTAGGTTGAGAATTTAAGCTTTAAGTTTCGTCCATGGCTTACAGTGGTTGGAGAGGACGAATACTGGAACGATCGATCGATGATGGCGAAATGTGGGCAGTTCGGCCAGTTTGTTATATAAAGGGGAATTTAGTTGAAAGATAAGTTTCATACATTAATAAGTGATATATAATTATGAAACAAATATTCCTAGCAATTATGGGAGAAAGTAATTGGGACTAGTATGAATTTTTGTGGGGCACTTAATGGATGGATTTGAGAAATTTTATTCCAAAATAGTGAAATACGGATCAAGTGAGCGAATCCGGATATATTGGTCAAGCGACCCCAAGGTAGTGAATTAAGTTTGGAGATCAACTAATTAATTTAGAGTCGGGATATAGACTCGGAAGATATTTAATTTCGGGCCAAGTGATCGAGTTCGGGGTATATTGATAATTATAGGTAAATATAATTGGAAAATTTATGGAGATGCATGTGTGATACATTGTGGGCGAAAATGTGGGAATGAAATTTGGAGAGGTAAAATGGACCAAGTGAGTGAGTCCGGGTATCTTGGTTAAGTGACACCAAAGTATTTAATTAATTATTGAGAGATAGTAATTAATTTGGAGTCGGATTATAGACTCGGAAAATATTAAGGTATGGGCCAAGTGAGCGAGTCCGGGGAAAATGGTTGGGTGACACTAAGTTATTAAATTAATAAGTGTGATAATTAATTTAATTAGAGTCGGATTGTAGACTCGGGTAGGATTAAATTAATAAGTGTGATAATTAATTTAATTAGAGTCGGATTGTAGACTTGGGTGGGATTAAATTAATAGGTGTGATAATTAATTTGATTAGATTCGGATTGTAGACTCGGGAGGGATTAAATTAATAGGTGTGATAATTAATTTAATTAGAGTCGAATTTTAGACTCGGGGAGGTATTGCATTAATAAGTGTGTTGACTAATTTTATTAGAGTTGGACCACAGACTCGGATTGGTGTAAATTAATTAATGTGTGAATTAATTAACTGGGAGTCGGACCACAGACTCGGATCGGTATTAAATTAATGGGCGTGTTAATTAATTTAATTAGAGTCGAACGATAGACTCGGGGAGGTATTAAATTAATATGTGTGTTAGTTAATTTAATTAGAGTCGGGTGATAGACTCGGGAAGGTATTAAATTAATAAGTGTATTAATTGATTTAATTAGAGTCGGACCATAGACTCGGGGAAAGTATTATATAAATTGAGGTGTGAATTAAATATATTAGAGTCTGGCCATAGACTCGAGAAGATGATAAATTATTAAGTGAGAAAATTAATTACGTTGAGTCGGACCACAGACTCGGGAAATTACAGGCAGTGTACGGGATTTTGAGTACACGGTAAAACCGGGTTTTATATTATATATATACGGTGTAGTGATGGTCTCTCTCTCTCTCTCTCTCTATATATATATATATATATATATACATACATACATTGTGTGTGATATTAAATATTAGTGACTAGATATTTATTCAATTTATATACTCTAATGCTATCAAGGGAGGTTGCGCGATGTGGGTGAATCCCCTAGCTTGAGCAGTAGGGCGACTATATCCCCAGGTCATAGCATCCGGTATATATGGGTGAGGGATTATCTCACTTTTAGGGAAGGAATATGACCGCCTCCACTACGTTTATATTTTGGGCCAAGTTGGTGAGCGATTCCAACTTGGGGAAACTAGGTTTTGTGAGTACACCTAGTGAGATAGCATTTTAGAGGGAATCATCCGGCGAGGGTATACTCAAAGGGATGGATATACGTATGTTATATGTGTGGATGTTGTGGTAAAGGTACGTATATAATGGTAATAAATATTATATACGGGTAATAATACAGTGTGCGATGTATTTACTTTATATAACTTGTGACACGGTTATATGCTACTATTTAAGAGGAATTAATTAAGTTAATTGTGAGATAACTTATAATTCAAGAATCATTATACTCGGGTTAGAGTAGTGTAGCAAGGGAAGGTTATACCAGGACTAGTTGGACGGGCTAGTACAACTAGGTGGGGTTAAGATAACCGGTAGGTATGCACAATAGTGGAGGGGTGAAAATGTCCACAAGGGAGTGCGACACTAACTTAAATATGAAGCGCATTCATGCATTTTAAATTACTGCAGTTAAATCATTTGCTAAATATTTTCAAAATGTTTTGGGTTCTAACCCTTGCTATAAAACTATTTTCAAATCCTTTTAGGTGGCCAGCCACATGGACGCCAGGATTGATATTCTATTCCAGGGACAAGGAGCTGTGACATATGTGGATGCTAGCAGGTGTTTGGATTAGACGCATCACTCATTCATTCCTAGAGTAGGAATCTGGTATCAGTTTCAGTTTTTGTTAGGGCCTGTCGCCCAAACTTTCAGTTCAATTTTCATACTTATTTTATTCCGGTGTTGGATATTTGTATTGTACTATTTCTTTGGTGGCCGGTGATTTATTCGGCAAGTTGTGTAATTACGATTCAGTTTATTTTCATTCAGTTGTGTGAATGGTTTATATTTTAATTCCGCATGTACTGTTTTGTTTAATCAAAAAGTTAAAATTGGCACCAGCTTTTGGAATACTAGGTGGTTAGTAAGTTTTAAAAAGTTTTTTACAGTGTTGCTAAGGATGATCCAACTGGGATTCCTATTTTAATTTGGTATAGGACTGATCACCCAATATTTTATTAGGCGGGGTGTCGCAGATGGTATCAGAGCATCAGGTTCTAGTGTCCTTAGGATCTGTGCGGCTTTTCATGTTTCGACTTAACAATCTTTGACATAGAGCCCTATTATAGGATTGTTGTATTCTCATACGTATGCGCATATACTTTCTTCTGCGAAATTTATATTTGAGAGTGAACTCATACCAATTCGGTTCTCATTCCAGATGATGCCCAGGAGAGAGCAGCTAGGGCAGCAGGGGGAGATGAGACGAGGGAGGCTCGTCAGGAGCAAGAGTTACCACAGCAACTGCCAGAGATGGTTTTGGCAGCATAGGTAACTAAAATAGTGGCACAGGCAGTTGAAGCGACAGTGGTCGTAACGGCAGGGTACTTCCACGAGATCAGCCAGAAGTGTTAGTCGCGCCGAATGTTCAGACTCAAGCGGAGCCGTCGGGGTGGAAGCAAGAGAGAGAGGTTATTTTTAGTGGGTACCCACCAGAGTTATGAGGGGGTTCAAATGTAGTGCTAGCGTGTCAAGGAAGATAGATATCCAGCGTCACCTACGCATGGGAGATTGCGATGAGGTGCGGAAGCAAATGCTAACCACTTTTAGTTTAGTGGGAGCAGTGCTACAGTGGTGGGAGTCGATCACCACAGTGAAGAAAATGACACACTAGTTATTGCATAGTTTTGGGTGCAGTTCGATCGCAAGTATTTTTCCTCCAGCGGTTGAGACCGAAACAAGGAGAAAATTTTGTGAGGTGACTCCAGGGGACCGTTAAGTGGTCGATTACGAGGAAGAATTCACTCGTTGGCAAAATTTTGTACCGGATGAGGTAAGCAAGGAAAAGAGAAAGAAAGAAAAGTTTGTGGATAGGTTAGTCTGGAGAATCAGACAACATTTAATTGAAAATTTCGCATTAGTAGATCATACCGATATCATTAACACAACACTCCGGCATAGTCAGAGATATCGCTTCCACGTGAAAGGAAGCGGGAAGGGACTGGGAACTAGCCAGTCGGATAAGGCAGGAGGGAATAATACCAGTAGGGTATCCCAGAAGCAGACTGGGGGAGATCAAGGGCAGAATTTCCGATAGGAAAATCATGCCAAGCGATCTAGAATTGGAGGCTATCGGCAGGATGGCCAGGAATTCCAACAAGGTCGGCATGGAAGGGACAAGTGACAGGGTAAATGTATTAGAAGGTGTTTCGTTTGTGGGGAAAGCGAGACACTTAAAGATATTTTGTCTTAAGCGAGGCAAGGGTCAACTACAGGACGAGGTCCTGGATGTATAGCCACTAAAGCAAGTCATGGGTGCATTCGGGCAGGGAGAAGCTACTCCGGAACCCGAGAACCAGCCGTTGCAGATGGAGTATGGAGGTAATTATTTTTACCCTAGGGCATGGGGTATATTTTTTAGTGATAAGGAGGATGTCACAATATAAGACTTATTTTTCACTAAAGTTCGCGGGTGAGTCGAATTTAGTGAGTACGTTGGCGGTAGCAGCCATAGTATGTGGATAAACTTTTCATAGGGTAGCGGAGTTCTTTGATGTTCTTCACGGGAGAGTGGAGGTGTACACTGAGTGAAGGTTTGAATTATGCGAGGAGTTACTACTTTCGAGGATTATGGGAGTAGGGTTGATAATATTTCCTAAAAATCGGCTGGACAGCGATGGAATTTAACTATGGTGTGTAGTGGTGTAAAATTTTGATGTTCGCGGCACCAGGGTATGGTTGGTACTAGGTATCACTGAGAGGGCGTATAGCCTAAATATATATATGCGTATGCATGTTGTATTGCGTGGTGTGGTAGCACATCGTGAGGTTTTGTGTTCTCACATTTTATCCCGGTAAGTAAGGGAGTTTACTGAAGTGAATCAGGGTGGTTAGATTTATGTTCGAGCAAAGAAAGATAGCTCGGGGTTTATTTTGCGCAAGGACTAGTGATAGTAAGGGCGCGGTATTTTATGTTGTCTTTGGTAGCATAAGGGTAAACATATATACTTTTGTGTTGAGAGACAAGTATTTTGTGAGAAGATGTTTGGAAGTTAGTATATGGGTTAGATACCCGGGCAGTATATATATATATATATATATATATATATATATATATATATATATATATATATATATATGTGTGTGTGTGTGTGTGTGTGTGTGTGTGTGTGTGTGTGTGTGATATGACTACGGGTTCGAAGTTATATTACGGGTTACGACTAGCATAGTCGGGTAACTATCGTGCGGTAAAGCGCGGGGATATGGTGTATGGGCACCCGGGTTAATTAAGGCAAATTTTGTGCGGTTAAGCACGGGTATAGGGTGTATAGGCGCCCTGGTTAATTCAAATGCATACTTGTGTAATGTATGGTTAGAAGCGAATGAGATAGATACATCGGGCTTGGATGCACATGACTAGAGATTAATATGCGAAGCATGGAACATTACGCTCATCTTAATTTCGAGGACGAAATTCCTTTGTAAGGGGGGAGTATGTAACACCCCGTAATTTTGAGGATTTAATATTTAATTATTTTTTGGAGTTATAAAAATATTTAAATTGGAGAAACTTAAATCTATGATTTGGAGAATTTATTTGAGTGAGTCGAATTTTTATAATTGGCGACTTTTAAGTTTAATGGTTCAAAATCTAGTGTGTCACATTTTGAGGTCGAAACTTGGAAATTTCGAAAAGTATTTCGGATGGCAATTTCGAGTGCGCTGTTGCGTCCGGATGGGTCGAGATAGTCAGAAAAGAGTACCCGGGGTAGTAATTGAGTCTCGGGGTATTTTTGGGCATAGCCGGGCCCACACGGGGTGAGTTGGCCTTTTTAATTAGACCCAAATGGCCAAAAACGGGATTGGATGTTTTTAACCTAATTGAGAGATTAGGGAACGACAGTCAACTCAACTCTAAACCTAGGGTTTGAGAGAAAATTGGGGGAAAGCAAATCAAAAGCCAAATTGGGAGATTTTGGAGCCAAATTAAGGGACTACACCAACGGATCAGACACTACGAACAATTTCAGGCAAGTGGTTAACTGTTGTGATTTCTAAATTGATGATAATCAATTCATATCATAGTGATGTGTAAACAAAAATTCGTTTTGGGGGTGTAACCAAAGTTTAAATTGGGTTTTTGAAAATTGTTATACCTTAATGGGATTAAGGGGGAGATTGATCGTGTTTATGATTCTTAAATGTAGAGAACTGAATCGTATGTTAAAACCAGTAAGAGTAGATGGTTAATTTTTGTTAATATGAATGAAATTCGTATTGGAGATTTGAAACCCGGATAATACCCAAATCGGGAAAACCTTGGAATTTATGGATAATGATGATGAATTTAGGTCTGTGGGATGTTTAGACCCTTTCCTTATATGGAGGATGTGTTATTTGTATTTGGATAAGGGCTTAGGTTAAGAATTTAAGCTTTAAGTTTCTTCCATGGATGACAGTGGTTGGAGAGGACGAATACTGGAACGATCGATCGATCGACCCAGGGGTCTCGATCGATCGATGATGGCGAAATCTGGGCAGTTCGGCCAGTTTGTTATATAAAGTGGAATTTAATTGAAAGTTAAGTTTCATACATTAATAAGTGATATATAATTATGAAACAAATATTCCTAGCAATCATGGGAGAAAGTAATTAGGACTAAAATGAATTTTTGTGGGGCACTTAATGGATGGATTTGAGAAATTTTATTCCAAAATAGTGAAATACGGATCAAGTGAGCGAATCCGGGTATATTGGTCAAGCGACCCCAAGGTAGTGAATTAAGTTTGGAGATCAACTAATTAATTTAGAGTCGGGATATAGACTCGGGAGATATTTAATTTCGGGCCAAGTGATCGAGTTCGGGGTATATTGATAATTATAGGTAAATACAATTGGAAAATTATGGAGATGCATGTGTGACACATTGTGGGCGAAATGTGGGAATGAAATTTGGAGAGGTAAAATGGACCAAGTGAGTGAGTCCGGGTATGTTGGTTAAGTGACACCAAAGTATTTAATTAATTATTGAGAGAGTTATTAATTTGGAGTCGGATTATAGACTCGGGAAATATTAAGGTATGGGCCAAGTGAGAGAGTCGAGGGATAATGGTTGGGTGACACTAAGTTATTAAATTAATAAGTGTGATAATTAATTTAATTAGAATCGGATTGTAGACTCGGGTAGGATTAAATTAATAAGTGTGATAATTAATTAAATTCGAGTCGAATTGTAGACTCAGGTGGGATTAAATTAATAGGTGTGATAATTAATTTAATTAGAGTCGGATTGTAGACTCGGGGAGGTATTGAATTAATAAGTGTGTTAACTAATTTTATTAGAGTCGGCCCACAGACTCGGATTGGTGTAAATTAATTAATGTGTGAATTAATTAACTGGGAGTCGGACCACAGACTCGGATCGGTATTAAATTAATGGGTGTGTTAATTAATTTAATTAGAGTCGGATGATAGACTCGGGGAGGTATTAAATTAATATGTGTGTTAGTTAATTTAATTAGAGCCGGGTGATAGACTCGGAAAGGTATTAAATTAATAAGTGTATTAATTAATTTAATTAGAGTCGGACCATAGACTCGGAAAAAGTATTATATAAATTGATGTGTGAATTAAATATATTAGAGTCGGACCATATACTCGGGAAGATGATAAATTATTAAGTGAGAAAATTAATTACGTTGAGTCGGGCCACAAACTCAGGAAATTACAGGCAGTGTACGGGATTTTGAGTACACGATAAAACCGGGTTTTATATTATATATATACGGTGTAGTGATGGTCTCTTTCTCTCTCTCTCTCTCTCTCTCTATCTATCTATCTATATATATATATATATATATATATATATATATATATATATATATATATATATATATATATATATATATATATATATATACACACACATACATTGTGTGTGATATTAAATATTAGTGACTAGATATTTATTCAATTTATATACTCTAATGCTATCAAGGGAGGTTGCGCGATGTGGGTGAATCCCCTAGCTTGAGCAGTAGGGCGACTATATCCCCAGGTCATAGCATCCGGTATATATGGGTGAGGGATTATCTCACTTTTAGGGAAGGAATATGACCGCCTCCACTACGTTTATATTTTGGGCCAAGTTGGTGAGCGATTCTAACTTGGGGAAACTAGGTTTTGTGAGTACACCTAGTGAGATAGCATTTTAGAGGGAATCATCCGGCGAGGGTATACTCAAAGGGATGGATATACGTACGTTATATGTGTGGATGTTGTGGTAAAGGTACGTATATAATGGTAATAAATATTATATACGGGTAATAATACAGTGTGCGATGTATTTACTTTATATAACTTGTGACACGGTTATATGCTACTATTTAAGAGGAATTAATTAAGTTAATTGTGAGATAACTTATAATTCAAGAATCATTATACTCGGGTTAGAGTAGTATAGCAAGGGAAGGTTATACCAGGACTAGTTGGACGGGGTAGTACAACAAGGTGGGGTTAAGATAACCGGTAGGTGTGCACAATAGTGGAGGGGTGAGAATGTCCACAAGGGAGTGCGATACTAACTTAAATATTAAGCGCATTCATGCATTTTAAATTGCTGCAGTTAATTCACTTGCTAAATATTTTTAAAATGTTTTGGGTTCTAACCCTTGCTATAAAACTATTTTCAAAACCTTTTAGGTGTCAGCCACAGGGACATCAGGATTGATATTCTATTCCAGGAACACGGAGCTGCGGCATATTTTATTAGGCGGGGTGTCACATTTTTTAATTCTATCTGAGTCATTCATCATGGCTTGATCAAGCTTTTCTTTCAAAGAATTGTTTAACAAGACAAGTTGGGCATTTTCCACCTCTAACATATTTATTGACTCTTTTTCTTTCAAAAGGTTGAAATTCTCCACCTTTAAATTTGTTATTTCGTCTTGAGCTTCAAAAGTGAATTACTATCTACTTGCAACTGTACATTCATACTGGTAAGGTTGGCACTCTCCACCTCTAAAGAGGCCACCTTCTTTAGTGCACAATCAAGGTCTTCAGTTGCTTTAGGTAGTTGGTTATTTTTTTCCAATAATTCCCTTTTCAAACTAACAATTTGTTCCTCCAAATTAACCTTCTCAGGCATTTCAGCATATGTTGGTTTAACAATTCCCTTTGGTTTATCATTTCCATTCTTTTTCTTTGGACTCACAATGTTTTTTAAGGGGAATATTCCAACCTGATGAAAAATCATTGTCATTAAATTTTCCAGCAACTTTTTCTGATGATGAATCAGCATGTATAGGACTTCCTGTAGAAATTTTCAAAGAGTAACTGGTCCCTTCAAACTGAGATTCCCTTTGTACAAAACTGTCCTCACAAGCTGGTTTATTTGTAGCCTCCTTCAAATTTGTTGTTGCAATGCCATTCGCCGTAAACCAATCTCGCAAAGAAGACAATTTCCACCTCAGGAATTTTGTCGTCTTATTTTTGAATTTTTCAACAGGAGGAATAATATCGAATTTCTCACGTGCCCAATACTGTGATCATGCAAAAATAAAATGATATTAATAATTGTATTACCTAGTTATTCATAATTGAAAGTACACATGATTTTTACGAAATACACGCAAAGTTACACGTGTACTTTGTAAATATAACAAGTTTATTTTCAAAGTACGCATGATTTTTACAAAGTAAACGTGTACTTTGTTAATATAAGTTCACATGTACTTGATAAAGTACACATTATATTTACAAAATATAGTACACGTGTACTTTATAAAATACACGTGTATTTTCAAAATACACCTGATATTATTAAAGTACACACATGAATTGGTTTAAAAATCACGTATACTTTATAAAGTACACGTGATTTTTACAAAGTACACGTGATTATTGATTTGTATACTTATAATTATAAATACCAGGATGTTGTTTTGCTCACCGGTAAGAAAATAACACATTCACTTGCTTTGCTATGTTTTGAACTTGTTGTTTTGTCAAGTGAATTTATTAGAAACTCATGCATAGCAGATGCCCAATTATAGCCATTAATTTCTTCAACAATGTTGATGTATTTTACAAAAAAATATGCTAGTGTGAAGTTTAAGTTAGAGAAAACAACATTGTTAAGCAGTGGAGACAGACAGGTTTTACAAAATCGGCATTGCCTTCGTCCGTGTCCAACTCGATCGATTTCTTCAAACCAGCCAATATTGCTGAATTTTTTTTTTTAATTTTGAAGTATCGTGTAAGTAATCCAGGTTTTTGAGACACAGTCGGTCTCCTTTTCAGTTCTATTGATTTTCCTCCCTCAATCATTGGTATGCCAAATAATTTACTTATATCTATTGACCTTGTTTCAATGCTACTCTTCATATGGAAACTTTTGGTTTCTTTATTGTACAACTTGATAATTGATAAAATATTTTTATCGGTCTTCTTGTGGTCCACTTCTACCACTTTCCTATTGTAGTAGGCATTGAAAAGCTCCCAGAATGAAGTCTTCTTGAGAAGTTCAATATGCCTATTGTTTATTTTCTCTTTGATCTGACCAAAATCATGAAGAAAGCTAACAACATTTGATTGATACAGGTCGTTCTTCTTCGCAGCACGTGTAGATTTAAATGCAACACTAAAACTAGAACTAGAACTGGAAGAAGAACTATCTTCAGAACTGCTCTTTTTTGTGTTCTTTCCTTTTCTTGTCTTCATCTTCATCCTCATTATATTGATCTATAAATAAAATCTAAATTACTAACCTATAATTATAATTACATGTACAAAAAATAAAATACATGCAAAATAGAATAAAACATACACTAAAACAATAAAATACAAGCGCTTTTAACAAAAGTACATGCAATATTCTCACAAACAATGCATACAAGTCTCAACAAAATACATGCTAAATGAGGTAATATATATCGTCCGTTTCATGGTAATACCTAACAGAGGTTGTTCGACAAGTCAAAAACCAAGATTCTCTCTTCCTAACATATTCAGAAAATAAGTGATACAATAACTCCATGCTAAAAGTGCCAACATTATCAAAACCCCTTAAGCAATACTGCTCAATTCGTTTTGCTAAATCCTTCACTTTCGATTCAGTTACTTGAAGTTGTTGAACATCAAAAGTGCACTTAATGTCTTCATAGTAGTTGTAGAAATCAAGTAACCTTTTAGCTCTATCATTCATGCGAAGGAGAAAACGAATTTCGTCATCATTAGTACTATTGACTGTCAATGTGAAAGGTTTTGTATTGTTAAGATATTCAAAAGTGCAAGTAGCAGTTTTGTAGTTGAACATGCTCGATGGTATGATTCCTAAACAATAACACAACAATATAAAAAGTACACTCATAATAGTACATGCATATTGGATTGAACAAATTCAATTTCAATGTATGTGTACTTTGTGAATTATGCGTGTGCTTTCAATAAAGTACACGCACAAATGATAAAGTACACGCAATAATACTTCTCACAAACTAATGAAAAATCATTCAAATGCTACTGGCACGGACCAAAATAACTCCTAAACATTTACACAATAATAATACTTCATACAAACTCATGGAATATCATTCAAAGAAATTCAATTTCAATGTGTGCGTACTCTGTGGATTTTGCGTGTACTTTTTGAAAGTACACACAAAATATACATAGTACACGCAATAAAACATGTACATATTCCAATCCTTGATAAATGATGTATACAGGAGGAAATGTACAATGATGAAATTATTATATCTAACACGCAAAAAGTGTGTTTTGCATTTAAAATCAGGGAAACAAATATATTTTTTCATATCACGAAGAAGAAGAATGTGATTTCATCAGTCCATGTGAAATGTCTACAAATTTATACATATGAGAACACAAAATACATAAGGACAAATAGGTGATATCAGAAATAAAACGTTAAGAACATAACATATACATTGTATATGGTAGAATCTTAAGTAGAAAACTTAAGAACATGTATATGAGAATGTATCCATACTTATTAGTGGTGTTTGGAAGAATTTGATTGAGAATGTGAAATGCTCGGTAGAACTTCAATGATTAGGGTTTGATCCATTTAATTTAATGTGAAGTGTGTTTGTATTGGAATCCAGAGGTATTTATATGTTGTTGTTGACCAAATTTGGATTGAGAATGAGAATTGTTTTGGTGTTTTGATCGAACAGACAGTACAATTAGGGTTTTGATCGAAGAGAGTTAGGGTTCTTATCGAATAGTGTTTTTGGCGCTTGGATTACTGAAAAGTACGTTTTTATTTTAATTTCGGGGTCTTTATATGTTGAATCTAATCGTTTAACATTTGTTGGACCTAATTTTTTTGTTCAAAATTATTAGTCCAATATAGGGGTGTGAAAAAAAATCGACCGAACCGAAAACTTAACCGGCCCGAACCGAGCTGAACTGAAACTGGCATTTTTTTAGCCCGATTCGATTTGCGGTTTAAGGATTTAAAAAACCGACAATGTCGGTTCGATTGGCGGTTTAGACAAAAGAAAAAACCGATTCGAATCAAACCGAATCGACATCAATATTTATATTAAAAAACCCTTAAATATCCTTTATTTTTATATCCAAAAACCATTAACCAAGCTCCAAAATCGACCAAAACCGAAAACCGACCTAAAAAAACTTGTCCAAAACTGCAAATCGATTAAAACCGAATTGAAATTGAACCGAACCGAACCGAAATCGATGTGAACCAAAACCGACAATTTTTTTCATCGTTGGTTCGATTTCAGTCTGATTTTTTTCAAAACCGAACCGATCGGTTCAATTTGAATTACGGTCCAAAGTCGAACCGAACTGAACCAACCCGTGCAATCCCCTAGTTCGAGAACTGGGCCGTAAAACCGCTAAGAATTTCAGGAGTTTGTAGCGTTTTGTAAGGTGCTTTGTTGGCTGCCAACTGCAATGGGTCCCACCATTGGAGTGGTATTCTAGTAGTCTTTGTCTCCCCTCTCTCGAAGCTCAGTTGAGTGGGCATGCAAAACATATCCATGTAGTTTTATTGGGAGATATGTTCATAGATCCCACACGCGTATTAAGAGGTGCATTAAGTCTCACGCGCGTTAAAACATGTTGCGTAGTCCTGTCCGTCCAAGAAACTAACCCCGTTCTTTTATTTGCCCAAAATTACCCTTAGGAATACATAAAAACACAAATACACGAAATCTCCACACCGATTCGTTTCTCTGTAATTTAATTCCCAAATCCGTTCACGATTATCAAATTTCATCACTTTAATCATTGTATCCACAATGAAAAGCTCAAACAGTGAGTACATTTTGGAAATTTTTCACCAACCGTTAATCCACTTTTCAAATTACATAGGTGCGTTCATCATTTTTATGTGATTCAATAGCTGCATTATAGTTCGTAATAGAAAATATATTGAAATGAGGGTTTCATCGTAAACGGGTTTCTTATGGTTTCATATTGTTAGGGTTTAAATTAGTGTTTATAACCGTTCATTACTCCATTTGGGAAAAATTGTGAAACCATTCATCTTTTGGATTTACATTTGGAACTTCATCATTTCTCAAGTGATTCAATATCTATTACACTTCCTATTACACACACAACACACAATAGTACGTTAGGTTTTAAATTAAACTAAGTTCTTACTTAGATTATGCTTTATAGATGTTTAATTTCTGTTAGTGTTTACAGCTTTAGTTTTTGTTAGTATTTAGAACTTTCGTATTCTCTTACGAAAAATAGTTTGTTGGCATTTAAAAATGCATTGATTAAGCAAATTTATCTAAGTTTATAACGGTATATTTATCTATGTTCATAATTGAAAATTTTGAAGAGCTTTGAGAGTTGCTAAACTTTTTAGAAAATTTATCAATGTTGAGTGTTATATAAATTTCTGCAATATAAAGTAAATTTATCAACAAAAAATATGGATAGTCAATCTACAAAAAAATCGATACCCAATGAGAATTTGAATGACGCGAAAAAACAAGTATTTCAGAGAACATGGAGTGAGAAAGATAAGATTGCGCTTTTAAAGGATATGATTGAGTATACCGCAATAAACGAGTTTGACCCATTTGTCAATGTGTTGCATTTTCATAATTTTATCAAGAAGTCGATGTATGTTGATGTCAATAAGAACAAGGTGTTGTCAAAGCCAATGATGTTGAAAAAAAAGTATGTGAACAAGGCAATATTTTGGGAAATAATTTATCTATTTTCACGTTATGCATTTATGTTATTACCATTATAAAGGCTTTGCAGATAAAACTTGGTAAAGTTTTTAGTAAATTTATCTATGCTCTTCATTGAATGTGCAAAACCTTTATAATTTTTGTATAATCAATTGAATGCATATGACACTTTGGTTAACGAACCAATACGTAACTATACACGATATGTATAAATATCAGGACTAAATAGAACAATGTTAGGTTTTGTTGCTTATACATTACCTAATCTATATATCTTCGTCACTGAATGTGCATACAAATTTTATTTTTAACATCATAAAAAATTGTGAAATTTTTATTAAATTTCTCTGTGTTTAATCAATCATTGTTGCATATACTAATGTCTCTCTTATTAACAAAGTTATATATGTCTTAACTATATGTATTTAACTTATTAGCAAATGTATATATAAACTTAGATATATTTACACTTAATAAAAAGGTTTCTTATTGTTTTGCAAGGTTTAAAAAAATGGTGAGTACAAGAAGTTCTATGAATCATGAGGATCAGCATATAACAGGGAACAAGTTGGAAGTTCCAATAATTTCATCAACTTCAAGGTATAATTCTTCTCTTTATTAGTTAACATTAGAACTATTCCTATATTGTTGAAATGGTTGGCTTATATCTAAAAATAGTGTACTCTTATTTATTTTTTATTTGAAAAAATCTCTTTCAACTCACTTAGTACCAATGTAAATTTATTTTAAGGAGGTTAAAGAAGAAGTATGAGAACAATGAAATATTTTGGGAAACAATTTATTTACTTTCACCTTATGCATTTGAGTTATTACCAATTTAAAGGATTTGCACATAACACTTGATAAAGATTTTAGTAAATTTATCTATGAGAATAATGAAAGGTTTTATTTTAAACATAAATACATTTTTTGAAAGTTTTTATCAAATTTATCTGTCTTTTGTCACAGTTTGTTGCATATACTAATGTTCCCCATTATTGATTGCAATTCATGCCAACGAGATACCACAGGTTTGGACCACAATAAAAAAAAATAGTTCAGGCGTGAACCACAAGTTATTGTATTCACGATATGCATTTAAGTTATTAACATTATATAGTAGTCTCCATTATATAGTAGTCTTGATCATTAAAAGTTGTGAAAGGCTTTGCACGCAACAATTGATAAAGATTTTACAAAATTATCTATTTTGTTCCTTGAATGTGGAAAAACTTTTAAAATGATTGAATATATAAATATACATACCCTAATAAGTTGAATGCCAACTAAATCGATATGTAACTATCCATGATATGTACAAAAATTATGACGAAATATAATAATATTGAAGTTTATTGCTTATACATTAGGTGATCTTCATTATTGAATGTGCATAAAAAAATTATTTTGAACATCGTTAAAAGTTGTGAATTTTTTTATTAAATTTAATTTTCTTTGTTATTAGTTGCAATTCATGCCATCGAGATACCGCTGGCGCGGACCACAACAAATAAAAGAGTTAAATAGATTTTGAGAATTAATTTATCTATTTTCAGCATATGCATTTAAGTTATTAGCATAGTAAAGACTTTCCACATAACACTTGATAAAGATTTCAATAAATTTATCTATGTTCTTCCTTCAATATACACAACGTTTTATAATGTTCGAATGTTTAAATATACTTAGCCTAACAAGTTCAATGCCTATGATGGTTTGCTTAACAAAGCAATATCTACCTATCCATAATTTGAACAAATATTTTGACGAAATAGAATAAAGTTGAAGTTTGTTCCATATACATTTGCTAATCTAGCTATCTTCATCAATGAATGTGCATAAAAAATATATTTTGAACATCATTAAACTTTGTGGAATTTTTATTAAATTTAATGTTTCTAGTGATTGGTTGCAAATCGTGCCAATTAAAGCAGATCACAGCAAATAAAAGAGTTGAATAGATTTTGGGAAACAATTTATCAATTTTCAGCATATGCATTTAAATTATTAGCATTGTAAAGACTTTCCAGATAACGATTGATAAACATTTTAGTAAATTTATCTATATTCTTCCTTGAATGTTCAAAATGTTTTATAATGTTTGAATGTATAAATATATTTAGGTTAATAAGTTGAACCCCTATGATATTTTGGTTAACAAACGAATATGTAGCTATCCATGATATATACGAAACTGATAAATACATACAATAATGTTGAAGTTTGTTCCTTAGACGTTACGTAATATATCTATCTTCATCACTCAATGGGCATACAATTTTAATTTAAACATATTTAACACTTGTTAATATTTTTACTAGATATTTCATCACTTTCTCACACTTTGTTGCATATACTAATATACTTTGTTATTGATTGTGATTCGTTCCTATAGTATAACCCTAGTGCAAACCATGACAAATACAAAAGTTAGTACATTTTGTGAAACAAATTATCTATATTTACCGTATCCATTTTAGATATTTGCATTATAAAGGCTTCACACCTTTTAGTGAATTTATCATTAATATTAGTTAAACTTTTTGCTACATTTTCCTAAGTTCTTAGTCAAATGTGCAGCACAATTATAATGTGCCCATTTGTAAATACACTAATATCTTTAGTGCGTATCATGGGGTTAACAAACCCGCATGTAGCGGACTGTAATATGTAGGAATATAATGAAAATGCATATTATTGGTGAAGTTTCTTACTTATGCTAATGAATTATGGTATCAAATGTGAAGTTTGTTACTTATCGTAATGAATTATGGAATTGAAACTCATTCGCGCATACAACAACAAATAAGAGACTTGGATACATTATTTAAGCCATTATGTAGACAATATCACATCCATTTTGAACTCCTTCAACACTTATGACACTTTGTTGTATATACTAATCTATTCAGTTATTGGTTATGATTCGTCCCAATGGGATGCCGCTGGCGCGGAGCACAATAAATAAATGAGTTGAAATGGTTATGTGAAATAGTTTGTTTATCTTCACTGTATGCATCTAACTTATTACCGAAAGTATATATATATACATACAACCATTTTAAAGGTTTTCACAGTTCTTAAAGTTTTTACTAAATTTATTTATGTTTTTCCTTGAATGTGTATAATATTTGTAAGGCATCACATACGAGATAAACTTTGCTTGCATATTCGTAATGTTATTAGTTTTTCTTACACACTTGTGTACATATTTCTTTTCACATACTAAAAATTATTTCAAACTTATATATATTTCTTACTTATATCATCTTTTTAATTGTTGTGCAAGATCTACAAGATCAACAAGTAGAGCAAGTAAACATCATTAACTCCAAAAGATAAAAAAAAAAGGGAAAGAAAAAGTTGAAAATTCAGTTGATCAACCAACTTTTAGACTTTTGAGTGACACGGACTTCGATGATACTCAGTCTTGAAAAAAACCAACTAAGAAGCCAATAGAGAAGGAGAAGAAGATAAATGAACTTGCAACAACCTCAAAGACCTGCGCGTAAAAATATCTTCAATTTCGATCGAATTTGTTAGGAATTGCTCGCTTGTTGCAAGACCTTAAACTCAAGCCTTGCCATAAGAAGGAACTCAAAAAAATTTATTTTGCGGGAATTTTTAAGGCTTTTTTTACCAAAGTTGTTACAAAAGAAGACTGTAGAAAATATGACCATAGTGTCATATCATTGATAAAGTCTTATGATATCCAAAATAAGGGATTTAGAATTGGAAAACAGTTGGTTTGAATGACAATCAATGATGTGTCTCTCATATTTGGAATACCGATCGGAACAGAAGAAGTAAATATGAGATATGGGTTCAAGCCTAACACACCATTTGTAAGAAGAAGGTTTAGAGATGTTACTATCATCAACGCCACATCTATCCAAAAAGAGTTGAACACTGCGGTTAAAGGAAAAAAAGTAGAAGATTGTAGAGATGTAGTAACGTTACTATGTCTATATTTGTTTGCAACTCTTTTCTTCACATCAACTGGGAATACTGTGAAGTGGTCAGCAGTGACGTACACGAAAAATCTCGAGGAGAGGAGAAACTTAAATTGGTAAAGTTTGATACTAGATACATTGATGTCTTCTGTCTACAGGAATTTTGACAAAGAGCCAGATAAGGTTTCTGGTTGGGTGCCCTTACTACTTGTAAGTGACAAAATAAACTAATATAAATATTCTATTTCATATCCTTGTTCATTATAAAATTTGTATATCATAAATGATTTAAATTGTTATATTTTCAACTTTTATAGTACTGGTATTGTGAGCATACAACACTCTTGAAATCTCAAAAGTCAATTCAATATCCTCGTTTTGTCAAGTGGAACCTCCCTGAATTAAATAAGGCGATGAAAGAAAAACCTATTGATAAAAACTACTTCAATCAGAGGTACTAATATATTCTTTGAAGAAACTGTCATATCATATTACATATGTGATAATTTAACTTATAAACAAAAGTATTTTTTTTATCTAGGTCATAAAAGCAGACTTGATTCGAACAGAAGAAGAGGTGAAATTGATAGGGAAAGCACCAACATCACCGATGGACGATTATGGAGAAAAAGATGATGCATCACCAGATGAAGCAAATGCTGAAAATGATGACGAACAACTTGTTGATACTGATACGAGAGATGCTAGACATTTAGATGATTTAACCGAAAAGTTTGCTGCAGATTACCTGCCTGATCATCATCTAACAACTGCTGAAATTCAATCGCTCATTAAATTTCGTGATGATGCTCAACAAAATATGGAGGAATTGAAGAATGTGAAAGAAAAAAATAAAAAAAAAGCGGGTAGAGAAGAGAGATATGAAGGCAAAATTAAAATTGATGAAGAAAGATTTCAAAATTCGAGATTTCAAAATTCGAGTGAAGAAAGAAAAACGAAGAGAAAAAAATGTAAGGACATAAATTTCCAATTGAGTCCATATATAGTTTTGGCTCAATTCCGGACAAAAACATTTATTCATAGGATAGTATTTATTTGTAATATTCTCAAGCCTATGAAGTGTTTGTTGAAGACGTAGCGGCAAAGAGTATAAAGCTTCATCAATATGCCATTTTGCGTGCCTCATTTCTACATCATCAAACTATGGTTCCATGCTCCCAAGGTATTGTAATACCCTGTATTTTCATGCTATATTAATTTGGGGATTTATTAAATTTAATGTGAATTAATTATTTAATATAAATCCAGAAATTAATTATGTTATAATTATTAACGTGACGAGAGTTAGTAATTATATGAAATTTGTTGAATATTACTAATGAGCAAAGTAATATATTATATTGGTTATATTGAATGTCACGAGTGAATTGAATGACAATTTCGGAAATTTAAGTCGGGACGTGCTCGTGTCGCGTCGGGACTAAATTTTGATAAATAAAAAGTGAATATTTTATAAGTTGTCCGTATGGTCTTTTTGAGTGCGCCAACGCGTCCGAAAGGGTCGAGATAGTCAGAAAAGTGTACCCGGGGGTTTAGTTTGGGTCTCGGGACATTTTTAGGCCTAATTAGTATCCCGGGAGGGCATTTTGGTCATTTTACATATTTGGGTAATTAAACCCACGAAAATCAGCAACCTATATCAGCCATTTAGGTTATCCATTTAGGGTTAGAATATTCAGAACCCTAGAACGGCCATTGGAGAAGAGAGGAGAGAGCTCTCAAGGCAATTCAAGGCCAAAAAGTCACCCGTTTGCACCGCCATCACCACCAACGCGTAGATCGCGAGACGGGGAACGCAACCACACCGAATTCATCTGCAAACCAGACTTCTGAAAATCCCAGGCAAGTGTTTATCTTTCTTATTTCGTTGATGCATCTTTCATATTAGCTTAGGAGTAATTAAAATGAGTTTTTATGGAAGAAAACCAAATATATGAGATAGGAATCGCATGTAGTTACGGTTTATATGATAATTCTGGAAACCCTTGCCATGTAGAGGAAATTACCCACGAAATTATGATGATTATAAGAAGAAAATTTTGGAAATACTTGTTAGAACCTTGCTTAAGAGAATTTTAGGGTTCTTGATAATTAATTAACTTTTGGGGCTGTTAATCCTTGATTAAATGATAGAATTACCCACGCCTTACGTTGGAAATATCTGGCATATTGATATAATGTTAGTAGTATAATTTTTGGGACGTTTGGGTTTGGAAAATATGGATTTGGATGAGGATAGGTGGTAGAACCCGTAACTGCAATTCTGCAGAAATCGAAATACCTGCTTGATCGATCGATAGAGCCTAGAGCTTCGATCGATCGAAGCCTCGATCGATCGAGCCCCAAACCTCGATCGATCGACCCCTCCCGGCAGACTCCTATTTCCCTTTTTAAATGAGTTAAATTAAATTGTCATGATATAATTCTTGGGCATTCTTAATAAAATGATTTGGGTGACATGGAGGACCAGTAGGGTAAATAAATAAATGTTGGGATCTTTAATATATGACGAGAATAGTATTTATGGGATATTTACTTTAGGGTTGATAAATTTATGTATTAAAGGGTGAGGTGCGTAAGAGAGTTCGGTTGGAACCTAATAAGGACACCTACTGAATTTTATACTTGGGAGGATAAGGTCCACGAGTATCACGTAATGAGTTGGAGAAACCCTTCGAGTTAAGGTTAGTGACGAACCCTTATAAGAAATACTTAATGTGAAAAGTAAGGATAAATATTGTAATTATGGGTGATGAGAGAAACCAATATTGATATGATAACAAGTGGTATATTTATATGATTGTGTATGCATATATTATATACGTGTGAAAACCATGCCCGCGCTACTTGCTATCCCTGAGGTTACCGCGCTGGGACGATCTTATCCTGTGTTGCCTTATGGGGGATATTGATTCGTACCCTAGGAGATAGATATCCTTGGTACAGGCTATCGGAATGATAGTTCAGACGGTCCTAAGAGACGTGAGGGTATGTACTGACCTCTTAGAGACTTGGAATCTATGCTTCGCCTCAATGTTGTTTTGTATGTGTTGATACAGTTCGTGAGTAATTCCGAATTTGTATTTCCCTTAGTGTGAGCGATACGGGGATCGAATAGCAGAGTATGCCTGCACCATAGTTTTATTTGGGGTGCCGTTATATATATATATATATATATATATATTATACGAGTAGTTAATATATATATATATATAATTATGAAATCATGAGATTTGGAACTGCCTACTGTGATTTGGTAAGTAGGACATAGTTGAGGACTAAAATTGTAAATACTTGTTTGAAAAGTACAATATGACACTGGAAAACTTTATAAATTAATGCAGCTAAAATGAGAGTTGTGCTACTAATTGGGAGTATCTTTTCTTAAACAATGATATTGTTCGGTTTCGAAATCTTACGAGTAATTGAAGATAAGCTAAATTATTGGGAAGGTTAGTGATAAAAGGATATGATAGACCGTTGGGGGGCTAGTGCGATAGGTGTGCACATTAGAAGAGAGGTGGGAATTTCTCAAGAGAGTGTCGCACTAATATGTTGTTGCATTGGCCTCTAATCAATTTAAATACTTGTTAAACGAATTTTAAATCATATACACTATCGGGCTCTGACCCGTTTCCACGTCATCAAACTATGGTTCCATTCTCCCAAGGTATGAATGCAATATTATATATATAGGAGCTTGGAACAAGTTTTATTGGGTGTTAGGTTTAATAAAAACTGTGTTTTATTTTTAGAAAGAATTAAATAGAACTTTAAAATAAGTTTATAAAGTTTTCTGGGCTAAAATAGAATTTTCCAAACTTTCTGGAAGTTCGTTCGATATGTCGTTCGAACGAGATTGTCGTTCGAACCAGTTTACCAACGACTTCCCAATAAGGCATACTGGAACTTCGTTCGAAATGTAGTTCGAACGAGATTGTCGTTCTAACGAGATTTCCAATGAGTTTCTAACGAGTTCATACTGGAACTTCGTTAGAAGACTCGTTCGAACGAGATGTGAGGCAGGAACAGTTTTTGGCAGTTTTAAGCAGTTTTCACCCACTTTGCCAACTGTTTCTTAACTGATTTTTTCCAGACTTTATGATGTGCGGGAAACCATTTTTCCAAGGCATATTTTTCAGAACCTTATAACTCTTAGAGAGTGTTCTGAGAGAAAAATCAAAGAGGGAAAAAGATCATGTTTTGAATGAGATTTTTAGAGAAAAATATACATCACTCTTGTTTACACCCAAATGAGTTTATTCCAAGTCCTCATATACATATATCTTGCTTGGTGTTTGGCACCGGTTTTCTATACACCGAATTGAAGAGAAGTTTGGATTAATTTACCCACTTGGAGAAAGGCTCCTAGTTCGGGTGACGGTGACCATATAAAGTCCGATCGGTGGAGCTCCAAGGTTATCCGCTAGGAAGAGGTGTCTACAAAAAGAAGCGTCGAGGCTTGAGAGGGATCGAGTCGTGTGTTGTAAGTCTTTATGTCTTGTACTTGTAATTCCGTATCTAGTGGATTTGTGGCTGGGGCCGTCCGAGGTTGTTTCCCGTCTTGGGGTTTTCCTCATACATCGCGGCGTAGTGGAGTAATTGTTTATTTTATCTTTTCCAAAATCACCTAGAACGCATGCTTAGGTAAAAAGATAAAATTGATTTAATTTAATCTCTACGTGTTTAATATGGGTAATGTGTAGTTAATTAATTCAAGTCAATTAATTTAAGTATTAAAATTGGTTTGGTCTAATTTGATAAAATTACAAAATATGATTTAGGCAAATTCTAGGGCTTGGATGAATTAACTTGGTTTAAGTGAAAGTTAATACTTTTGTGTGTTTGATTAATTCTCACTTGTGTTTAATTTTAATTTGTTTAAGAAAATTAAAATTTGGTAACTCGTTTGTTTTGTTGAACCATCCTTACGCTTCCGCGCATCTCGTGTTGTATACAAAAGGAAATTAAAATAATATTTTTATTAAAGCGATTTAATAAATCCAAAAATTTTAATTTATTTAAAAAAATTAAAATCCGGGGATCCATCGATTGTTACAAATTGGTATCAGAGCATTGAAATAGAAAAGCTCACGTTTTCAGATTGGTATCAGAGCCAAAGCGATAAATTATTTAGTTAAAGATCCTTAAATAATTTTTGGCTAAAATGGAATTTTCCCCATTTTCAAAATTTCCTATTTTCTATGGTTCTAACTATGCGTATTGGAAAACGCGTATGAAATCGACACTAAAATCTATCGACGAGAGAGTTTGGATGTCTGCTGTTAACGGGTGGTCCCCACCAAGTTATCTAGTTGAAAATGAACGTGTTCCCAAACCCGCCGATGGATGGACTGAAAATGAGTTTAAACTTGCTAATTTCAATACCCGTAGTTTGAATGCCTTGTTTAGCGCTGTCACACCGGATGAATTCTGACGTATTATGACGTGTGAAACCGCTAAAGAAGCTTGGGATATTTTACAATTAACTCATGAAGGAACTGGTGTCGTTAAAGCTTCAAAACTCCAAAACCTCACCACTCAATTTGAAACTATCAAAATTAATGATAATGAAACCTTTGATGAATTTTATGCTAGACTTTCTGATATTGTAAATTCATCATTTAATTTGGGAGAGAAAATACCTGACAACCGTGTTGTAAAGAAAATTTTAAGGTCCCTACCCGATAGAATTATTCCAAAAGTGACCGTTTTAAATTCTTTACCATCTTTAGCCTCTACGAAATTAGAAGAGCTTGTAGGTGATTTACAAACCTATGAACTAGATATGTTTCCCTCTAAAACTGAAAAGAAAATCGAAAAGGGTGTTGCTTTAAAAGCCCGAAAAGAGGTCAAACAAGTAGTAGAGAGCGAGAGTGATAGTGACTCGGAAGACATGGCTTTGTTTGCTCGTAAATTTAGAAAATTTCTTAAAATTAACAAAGATAAACTTAAAAATGATTTTAAGAAATTTGATACTTCTAAGCATGACAAAGGCGAGAAGATCCCTAAAGCCGAAAAGATCCCTAAACCTAGTAATGAAAATTTAGATAGGGACAAGTCTAATAAGTGTTTTGGTTGTGAAGGTCATGGCCATAGGGCTTATGAGTGCCCCACTAAACTAAGGAAAGAGGGTAAACGACCAATTGCATATAATGCGACCCTTAGTGATAGTGATAAGGAAGAGGGACCCGATTCCCCCCACTAAGCCAAATTTTGTGGCTTTTATGGCTAGTCATGTGAGTGATAGTGATAACTCATCGATTGATGAAACGTTAACACATGATGCTTCCAAGGTTATTGTTTATGATTCTCTTATTTTTTATGATAGTGAGAGTGGAGAAGAAAGAGAGAGTGAAAATGAAGAAGAGGTCAATGTGAGTGAACTTCAAAATGCTTTTCAAGAACTTTATAAAGAGTCTATTAAATTAAAAAAAAGCTAATTTGAAGTTAGAAGCTAGTTTAAAAGAGAGTGTCAAGGTCGTTGATGAAAATGCTTTAATAGAAGACCTCAAGACACGAGAGAAAACTCTTATAGAGAAGCTTGAATATATTGAAGGCGAGAGAGATAACCTTAGGGGTTTAATGGAATCCTTGAAAAAGGAGCTTCTTGCTTTTGAAGAGCGAAATGTTTTATTAGAGTCTAACATTTTAGAATTGCAAAATAAATTAAAAGACTCTAGTAATGTCAAATTTGATTTGGAGTATCGTTCCGAAAAACTAAATAAAATATTAGGAACGGTCCAAATTAAAAATGATACTTGTGGTTTAGGCTTCAATACTTGGAATGAATCTTCTCATAAAGCCAAAACCAACGTTTTAGGAGAATCTACTAGGAAAGGTTTTAGAGATCACTCCATAGGTAAATCTTTTCGACATGTTTTTACTTGTACATATTGTGGTCGAAAAGGTCATCTTAGAAAATTTTGTTTTAATCTTAAACACATTCCTAGAAAATCCCAACGCAATGCAACAAATATATTTGAAATTCCTACACCCCAAAATAGTCATTCTTCATTAATTTGGGTTAGGAAATATGACTTAGTTGCCTTGCAAAATAGGGTTTTTGATTCTCATTTGCTTTCAAATGCTTCCTCCCTTGCTAAATCTAATGGATGAATGTGTTAGTGTTTGCATACTTTAGCGTTTGTACTTCATGCTATATTCACATGCTAAATGTATGCTTGTTTAATCATTTTCTAATCTCTGCTCCATGATTATCACATGCTAGAATTATGATTTTTGTTTATCTTTTGTATTATATTTCCTTCATTTTGTTTGCATTAAATGAAAAATACAAAAAGATTTTTGTTTGTCATTTGGGTTTTATCTCTCGATAATTTAAGCTTAATGAAAGATTCAAATGGTTTGTGTTTGTCTTTTGAGTATACATTCTTTTATTTTTGGTTAAAAATTTCAAAAACTTAAAAAGATTTTGTTTTGTGTGTATTTTGGTTTGACACATTTTAAGTGGCATGTACTTGTGTTAGAATTCCATATTTTACGCTCCCATGTGGCTAGAACTCTTGGTTTAGATTATCAATCCTTATTATGTTCTTTACCATATTTTATGGAGTAGTTGGATTTTGTGTTGTTTAAATGGATTCTATTTTTATATGCCTCTATTCACACATGCACGAGCTTCTTTGAATTTTTAACTTCATATGTATATTTGAGCTATGTGAGGTGTTCTCCTTCCAATCTGGTAATCTACATATTTGTGACTTAGGAGGACTAGTGCATGTCAAAATCCGTTGCATGAGAGATTTGTGTGAAAAATGAAACCATGATAAATATAATTGTGAACGGGGAGGGGCTCCGAAAGGACTAAGTGATCCTTTGCGATAGTAAGCCACCGTTTTGAATGGACCTAAAAGAAATACGTGGTCCAAAGGCCTAAAAACAGAATATATATGGCATTAAAAAGAAAATGAATTTGTCAAGGCCTATGTTTGATTGATATATTCATTCAAATTTAATATGAATGCATATCGAGGGAGATTGGATGGTATATCAACGGTTTGCACAATGTCCTTTTATCCTAGTTGCGTATTTCATGTCACGACTCTATTGGATTGTAGAATCATCAATATGATAGGCTTGTATGCATTGTGTATGTTTGTTCATTAAGTTCAATCTATATTGTCACATGAGGTTATATTTAAATGTGATGAAGTTTGCAATCAAATGAGAACTCCGTGAACGATTATTCAGTGTTTGGGTCTAAATTTAATTGTTGCTAGATCACACCCCTACACTTCCGTTTCCATATGACACATTTTTGCCACACGAGTGTGAAAGACTACTATTATATGTTGTGTGTGTCATTTGTGTGTTTATATCTATATATGTGTACTCGAGTCTCCTTGATATATATTATATATATGTATACATATATTTGATATTTTTGTTTAGTCTTTGCTTTGCTTTCTAATCCATATATGCTTTAATTCATACTTGGTATCCATCGTATTGCATTATTTGTTGATATCACATCCTTAATAATCTATATATCATATTGGTATCATTTTATTGCATCCTAGTTGGTATTCGATGTTATTGTTTGGATTAGTTGAACCTTTGTTACCCATATGCTATAACGTTCTCATCACTATATGCACCATTACATGTTTTAGCTTGTTATCCCATTATTTTAATCCCTTGCTTAGTCTAGTGGGTTTATATGATTTATTTGTGGGAGATAAGTTACTGTTTTGATTCTTTAGACTTTGTATATTCCTGAACAAAAAGGGGGAGAGTGATAGGGGGAGAAATGGTATCTAATCCTATTATTATCGTATCTTAGTTTGGGGAGATTATCTTAGGGGGATACGTCTTTCTAAGTATGTCATTTGTTTGATAAAGGGGAGAATTAATTTAGGGGGAGTAATTACTTAATTGCATCTAATATTTTGATATTCCCTATGCGTTTGATAGTTTGCTTAAGTGTGCAGGAATTCTTCTAAAGCGGCATCTTTCAATGGCAAAGCGTTTGATCCTTGGGTTGAGTCAAGATTGGGTGGGTTATGTTTTGAGTCTAGTAGAGCTTGATGGACCTTTAGGATTTTTGTTTGGTTTTTGTTCCGGAATAGCCAAAGGGGGAGATTTGTGAGGACACAAATTTCCAATTGAGTCCATATATAGTTTTGGCTCAATTCCGGACAAAAACATTTATTCATAGGATAGTATTTAATTGCAATATTCTCAAGCCTATGAAGTGTTTGTTGAAGACGTAGAGGCAAAGAGTATAAAGCTTCATCAATATGCCGGTTTGCGTGCCTCGTTTCTACGTCATCAAACTATGGTTCCATGCTCCTAAGGTATGAATGCAATATTATATATATAGGAGCTTGGAACAAGTTTTATTGGGTGTTAGGTTTAATAAAAACTGTGTTTTATTTTCAGAAATAATTAAATAGAACTTTAAAATAAGTTTATAAAGTTTTCTGGGCTAAAATCGAATTTTCCAAACTTTCTGGAAGTTCGTTCGATATGTCGTCCGAACGAGATTGTCGTTCGAACCAGATCTCGTTCGAACCAGTTTACCAACGACTTCCCATTAAGGCATACTGGAACTTCGTTCGAAATGTAGTTCGAACGAAATTGTCGTTCTAACGAGATTTCCAACGAGTTTCTAACGAGTTCATACTGGAACTTCGTTAGAAGACTCGTTCGAACGAGAATGTCGTTCGAACGAGATGTGAGGCAGGAACAGTTTTTGGCAGTTTTAAGCAGTTTTTCACCCACTTTCCCACTTGTTTCTTAACTGATTTTTTCCAGACTTTATGATGTGCGGGAAACCATTTTTGCAAGGCATCTTTTTCACAACCTTATAACTCTTAGAGAGTGTTCTGAGAGAAAAATCAAAGAGGGAAAAAGATCATGTTTCGAGTGAGATTTTTAGAGAAAAATATACATCACTCTTGTTTACACCCAAATGAGTTTATTCCAAGTTCTCATATACATATATCTTGCTTGGTGTTTGGCACCGGTTTTCTATACACCGAATTGAAGAGAAGTTTGGATTAATTTACCCACTTGGAGAAAGGCTCCTAGTTCGAGTGACGGTGACCATATAAAGTCCGATCGGTGGATTCCGAGACCGCGGTGGAGCTCCAAGGTTATCCGCTAGGAAGAGGTGTCTACAAAAAGAAGCGTCGAGGCTTGAGAGGGATCGAGTCGTGTGTTGTAAGTCTTTCTGTCTTGTAGTTGTAATTCCGTATCTAGTGGATTTGTGGCTGGGGCCGTCCGAGGTTGTTTCCCGTCTTGGGGTTTTCCTCATACATCGCGGCGTAGTGGAGTAATTGTTTATTTTATCTTTTCCAAAATCACCTAGAACGCATGCTTAGGTAAAAAGATAAAATTGGTTTAATTTAATCTCTACGTGTTTAATATGGGTAATGTGTAGTTAATTAATTCAAGTCAATTAATTTAAGTATTAAAATTGGTTTGGTCTAATTTGATAAAATTACAAAATATGATTTAGGCAAATTCTAGGGCTTGGATGAATTAACTTGGTTTAAGTGAAAATTAATACTTTTGTGTGTTTGATTAGTTCTCACTTGTGTTTAATTTTAATTTGTTTAAGAAAATTAAAATTTGGTAACTCGTTTGTTTTGTTGAACCATCCTTACGCTTCCGCGCATCTCGTGTTGTATATAAAAGGAAATTAAAATAATATTTTTATTAAAGCGATTTAATAAATCCAAAATTTTTAATTTGTTTAAAAAAATTAAAATCCGGGGATCCATCGATTCTTACAAATTGGTATCAGAGCATTGAATTAGAAAAGCTCACGTTTTCAGATTGGTATCAGAGCCAAAGCGATAAATTATTTAGTTAAAGATCCTTAAATAATTTTTGGCTAAAATGGAATTTTCTCCATTTTCAAAATTTCCTATTTTCGATGGTTTTAACTATGCGTGTTGGAAAGCGCGTATGAAATCGGCACTAAAATCTATCGATGAGAGAGTTTGGATGTCTGTTGTTAACGGGTGGTCCCCACCAAGTTATCTAGTTGAAAATGAACGTGTTCCCAAACTCGCCGATGGATGGACTGAAAATGAGTTTAAACTTGCTAATTTCAATTCCCGTAGTTTGAATGCCTTGTTTAGCGCTGTCACACCGGATGAATTATGACGTGTGAAACCGCTAAAGAAGCTTGGGATATTTTACAATTAACTCCTGAAGGAACTGGTGTCGTTAAAGCTTCAAAACTCCAAAACCTCACCACTCAATTTGAAACTATCAAAATTAATGATAATGAAACCTTTGATGAATTTTATGCTAGACTTTCTGATATTGTAAATTCATCATTTAATTTGGGAGAGAAAATACCTGACAACCGTGTTGTAAAGAAAATTTTAAGGTCCCTACCCGATAGAATTATTCCAAAAGTGACCGTTTTAAATTCTTTACCATCTTTAGCCTCTACGAAATTAGAAGAGCTTGTAGGTGATTTACAAACCTATGAACTAGATATGTTTCCCTCTAAAACTGAAAAGAAAATCGAAAAGGGTGTTGCTTTAAAAGCCCGAAAAGAGGTCAAACAAGTAGTAGAGAGCGAGAGTGATAGTGACTCGGAAGACATGGCTTTGTTTGCTCGTAAATTTAGAAAATTTCTTAAAATTAACAAAGATAAACTTAAAAATGATTTTAAGAAATTTGATACTTCTAAGCATGACAAAGGCGAGAAGATCCCTAAAGCCGAAAAGATCCCTAAACCTAGTAATGAAAATTTAGATAGGGACAAGTCTAATAAGTGTTTTGGTTGTGAAGGTCATGGCCATAGGGCTTATGAGTGCCCCACTAAACTAAGGAAAGAGGGTAAACGACCAATTGCATATAATGCGACCCTTAGTGATAGTGATAAGGAAGAGGGACCCGATTCCCCCCACTAAGCCAAATTTTGTGGCTTTTATGGCTAGTCATGTGAGTGATAGTGATAACTCATCGATTGATGAAACGTTAACACATGATGCTTCCAAGGTTATTGTTTATGATTCTCTTATTTTTTATGATAGTGAGAGTGGAGAAGAAAGAGAGAGTGAAAATGAAGAAGAGGTCAATGTGAGTGAACTTCAAAATGCTTTTCAAGAACTTTATAAAGAGTCTATTAAATTAAAAAAAAGCTAATTTGAAGTTAGAAGCTAGTTTAAAAGAGAGTGTCAAGGTCGTTGATGAAAATGCTTTAATAGAAGACCTCAAGACACGAGAGAAAACTCTTATAGAGAAGCTTGAATATATTGAAGGCGAGAGAGATAACCTTAGGGGTTTAATGGAATCCTTGAAAAAGGAGCTTCTTGCTTTTGAAGAGCGAAATGTTTTATTAGAGTCTAACATTTTAGAATTGCAAAATAAATTAAAAGACTCTAGTAATGTCAAATTTGATTTGGAGTATCGTTCCGAAAAACTAAATAAAATATTAGGAACGGTCCAAATTAAAAATGATACTTGTGGTTTAGGCTTCAATACTTGGAATGAATCTTCTCATAAAGCCAAAACCAACGTTTTAGGAGAATCTACTAGGAAAGGTTTTAGAGATCACTCCATAGGTAAATCTTTTCGACATGTTTTTACTTGTACATATTGTGGTCGAAAAGGTCATCTTAGAAAATTTTGTTTTAATCTTAAACACATTCCTAGAAAATCCCAACGCAATGCAACAAATATATTTGAAATTCCTACACCCCAAAATAGTCATTCTTCATTAATTTGGGTTAGGAAATATGACTTAGTTGCCTTGCAAAATAGGGTTTTTGATTCTCATTTGCTTTCAAATGCTTCCTCCCTTGCTAAATCTAATGGATGAATGTGTTAGTGTTTGCATACTTTAGCGTTTGTACTTCATGCTATATTCACATGCTAAATGTATGCTTGTTTAATCATTTTCTAATCTCTGCTCCATGATTATCACATGCTAGAATTATGATTTTTGTTTATCTTTTGTATTATATTTCCTTCATTTTGTTTGCATTAAATGAAAAATACAAAAAGATTTTTGTTTGTCATTTGGGTTTTATCTCTCGATAATTTAAGCTTAATGAAAGATTCAAATGGTTTGTGTTTGTCTTTTGAGTATACATTCTTTTATTTTTGGTTAAAAATTTCAAAAACTCAAAAAGATTTTGTTTTGTGTGTATTTTGGTTTGACACATTTTAAGTGGCATGTACTTGTGTTAGAATTCCATATTTTACGCTCCCATGTGGCTAGAACTCTTGGTTTAGATTATCAATCCTTATTATGTTCTTTACCATATTTTATGGAGTAGTTGGATTTTGTGTTGTTTAAATGGATTCTATTTTTATATGCCTCTATTCACACATGCACGAGCTTCTTTGAATTTTTAACTTCATATGTATATTTGAGCTATGTGAGGTGTTCTCCTTCCAATCTGGTCATCTACATATTTGTGACTTAGGAGGACTAGTGCATGTCAAAATCCGTTGCATGAGAGATTTGTGTGAAAAATGAAACCATGATAAATATAATTGTGAACGGGGAGGGGCTCCGAAAGGACTAAGTGATCCTTTGCGATAGTAAGCCACCGTTTTGAATGGACCTAAAAGAAATACGTGGTCCAAAGGCCTAAAAACAGAATATATATGGCATTAAAAAGAAAATGAATTTGTCAAGGCCTATGTTTGATTGATATATTCATTCAAATTTAATATGAATGCATATCGAGGGAGATTGGATGGTATATCAACGGTTTGCACAATGTCCTTTTATCCTAGTTGCGTATTTCATGTCATGACTCTATTGGATTGTAGAATCATCAATATGATAGGCTTGTATGCATTGTGTATGTTTGTTCATTAAGTTCAATCTATATTGTCACATGAGGTTATATTTAAATGTGATGAAGTTTGCAATCAAATGAGAACTCCGTGAACGATTATTCAGTGTTTGGGTCTAAATTTAATTGTTGCTAGATCACACCCCTACACTTCCGTTTCCATATGACACATTTTTGCCACACGAGTGTGAAAGACTACTATTATATGTTGTGTGTGTCATTTGTGTGTTTATATCTATATATGTGTACTTGAGTCTCCTTGATATATATTATGTATATGTATACATATATTTGATATTTTTGTTTAGTCTTTGCTTTGCTTTCTAATCCATATATGCTTTAATTCATACTTGGTATCCATCGTATTGCATTATTTGTTGATATCACATCCTTAATAATCTATATATCATATTGGTATCATTTTATTGCATCCTAGTTGGTATTCGATGTTATTATTTGGATTAGTTGAACCTTTGTTACCCATATGCTATAACGTTCTCATCACTATATGCACCATTACATGTTTTAGTTTGTTATCCCATTCTTTTAATCCCTTGCTTAGTCTAGTGGGTTTATATGATTTATTTGTGGGAGATAAGTTACTGTTTTGATTCTTTAGACTTTGTCTATTCCTGAACAAAAAGGGGGAGAGTGATAGGGGGAGAAATGGTATCTAATCCTATTATTATCGTATCTTAGTTTGGGGAGATTATCTTAGGGGGAGACGTCTTTCTAAGTATGTCATTTGTTTGATAAAGGGGAGAATTAATTTAGGGGGAGTAATTACTTAATTGCATCTAATATTTTGATATTCCCTATGCGTTTGATAGTTTGCTTAAGTGTGCAGGAATTCTTCTAAAGCGGCATCTTTCAATGGCAAAGCGTTTGATCCTTGGGTTGAGTCAAGATTGGGTGGGTTATGTTTTGAGTCTAGTAGAGCTTGATGGCCCTTTAGGATTTTTGTTTGGTTTTTGTTCCGGAATAGCCAAAGGGGGAGATTCGTAAGGACACAAATTTCCAATTGAGTCCATATATAGTTTTGGTTCAATTCCGGACAAAAACATTTATTCATAGGATAGTATTTAATTGCAATATTCTCAAGCCTATGAAGTGTTTGTTGAAGACGTAGCGGCAAAGAGTATAAAGCTTCATCAATATGCCGGTTTGCGTGCCTCGTTTCTACATCATCAAACTATGGTTCCATGCTCCTAAGGTATGAATGCAATATTATATATATAGGAGCTTGGAACAAGTTTTGTTGGGTGTTAGGTTTAATAAAAACTGTGTTTTATTTTCAGAAAGAATTAAATAGAACTTTAAAATAAGTTTATAAAGTTTTCTGGGCTAAAATCGAATTTTCCAAACTTTCTGGAAGTTCGTTCGATATGTCGTTCGAACGAGATTGTCGTTCGAACCAGATGTCGTTCGAACCAGTTTACCAACGACTTCCCATTAAGGCATACTGGAACTTCGTTTGAAATGTAGTTCGAACGAGATTGTCGTTCTAACGAGATTTCCAACGAGTTTCTAACGAGTTCATACTGGAACTTCGTTAGAAGACTCGTTCGAACGAGAATGTCGTTCGAACGAGATGTGAGGCAGGAAGAATTTTTGGCAGTTTTAAGCAGTTTTTCACCCACTTTCCCACTTGTTTTTTAACTGATTTTTTCCAGACTTTATGATGTGCGGGAAACCATTTTTCTAAGGCATCTTTTTCACAACCTTCTAACTCTTAGAGAGTGTTCTGAGAGAAAAATCAAAGAGGGAAAAAGATCATGTTTTGAGTGAGATTTTTAGAGAAAAATATACATCACTCTTGTTTACACCCAAATGAGTTTATTCCAAGTTCTCATATACATATATCTTGCTTGGAGTTTGGCATCGGTTTTCTATACACCGAATTGAAGAGAAGTTTGGATTAATTTACCCACTTGGAGAAAGGCTTCTAGTTCGGGTCACGGTGACCATATAAAGTCCGATCGGTGGATTCCGAGACCGCGGTGGAGCTCCAAGGTTATCCGCAAGGAAGAGGTGTCTACAAAAAGAAGCGTCGAGGCTTGAGAGGGATCGAGTCGTGTGTTGTAAGTCTTTCTGTCTTGTACTTGTAATTCCGTATCTAGTGGATTTGTGGCTGGGGCCGTCCGAGGTTGTTTCCTGTCTTGGGGTTTTCCTCGTACATCGCGGCGTAGTGGAGTAATTGTTTATTTTATCTTTTCCAAAATCACCTAGAACGCATGCTTAGGTAAAAAGATAAAATTGGTTTAATTTAATCTCTACGTGTTTAATTTGGGTAATGTGTAGTTAATTAATTCAAGTCAATTAATTTAAGTATTAAAATTGGTTTGGTCTAATTTGATA
Source organism: Sambucus nigra (assembly GCA_949130495.1). Lineage (NCBI taxonomy): Eukaryota > Viridiplantae > Streptophyta > Magnoliopsida > Dipsacales > Adoxaceae > Sambucus > Sambucus nigra. The sequence continues at coordinate 100,157,340 of OX422217.1, forward strand.
AAATTACAAAATATGATTTAGGCAAATTCTAGGGCTTGGATGAATTAACTTGGTTTAAGTGAAAATTAATACTTTTGTGTGTTTCATTAATTATCACTTGTGTTTAATTTTAATTTGTTTAAGAAAATTAAAATTTGTTAACTCGTTTGTTTTGTTGAACCATCCTTACGCTTCCGCGCATCTCGTGTTGTATATAAAAGGAAATTAAAATAATATTTTTATTAAAGCGATTTAATAAATCCAAAATTTTTAATTTGTTTGAGAAAATTAAAATCCGGGGATCCATCGATTCTTACAAATTGGTATCAGAGCATTGAATTAGAAAAGCTCACATTTTCAAAAAAGCTTAAGAAAAAGAAAACTGAAATTCAATTTTTAAATAAACAGCTTCAATAGTAGAAGGAGGAGAATGCAACATTGGAGAAACAGATAAAATTGTTGTATGAGAAAAGAGAAGAAGAACAAATAATCAAATAGCTTTCGGTACACGAAACCCCAGCTGACAAAGAGAGTCCAGCAGCAATTAATTTTGACCAAAGCCAAAAATTGAAGAATACAAAGAGAAAGCATGAAGAGATTGACGATCTCGATATGATGAAAGTGGATTCAGCAAAGAAAGCAAACTCAATGGTGGTGAAAATAAAAAACAAGAAAGACAGAAAAAATAAGGTGGTGCAAGATTACGAATATCAACAAATTGGAAGAGTTACAAGGGCATCCAAAGGCCAACATATTCAAACAAGTCAAACATCCCCAATCAATATTGACTTTGTGAACTCACCATCACCTGTGAAATTAACATTCAATAACCTCACCTTTCCGTCTAATAATCCAGTTGTTGAATGGTTACCACCAATAGTTATTTTCACTCTTCAATTGTTGTATAAGAAGAGTGGACCACGGTAAATTCATATTAATGAAATGTTATTTTTATTATTTGTCACGGAGTATTAAATGACCATGTACATTACTAATCCTAATAATATTTTAATTCAATATTCAGGGCAATCATTTATGAGGAGTCAAGGTTGGGTGGGGTTACTTTTTCTGACATACAACAACTCATAGACTTGGAACCTTTACGGGACAATGTAAGGAAAAGATAAATTTATCAATGTTTATTTACTGCACTTGATATCTACTGTATTTGTAAATAATTGATCAATTAATTTGAAATGTAATTTCAGGCTATTGATGCATACATGATGGTTTTGGAACATGATCAAAGAATCATGGAAGCTATAGCTCAATTATCACCTTCACAAAAGCCATTCGGGGAACGAGACCATTTTTTCAGTTCAATGGCTTGGGTATATATTTATTTTCATTGCTTAACAATTTATGTTGATCTATTAGACAAATTTCTTATAATTTTACCAAACTCATATTAACAGCCTTCGATACGAGATAAAATGCCTTCGACAAAATATATGGTTGACGATATATTGAATGAAGTGACAAATTGCAAATATGTACCTTAATTTTCTAGTTATATGTATGTATTTCTAAATACTTTTATTTACTTGTTGCTAATGATATATGACATAATATCATTTTAGGTACTTATTCTTTCCCATAAACTCGAGAAAGAATAAAAATGACAAAACTCCATTCCATTGGACGTTGCCTGTATTGGACACAGAGGAAGGTCAATGGATGCACTTCAATCCAATGCTTCCAAGAAATTTAAAGGAAGACCATTACATGGATGATGCATTTGTAGTGGTAAGTACATACAATTAAATAATTTGTTTATAATTAACATTAGAAATTTTGGTTTATCTTTAACATTATATGTTGACACTATTTTCATAATTTTTGCTTCCTTCAGGACTACGTCATCGACTGTTACAATAATTCTTCAGTCTCTTTAACTGTTAACACAAATTACAGTCTCTTTTGAAAGAATTGATTCTTTTATTCCTCACAATGAACTCAATAATGTGGCATGAAGACATGTTTTCTATTGCAATATTTAGATAGTTGTATCATAATATTAAATGCCAATTTCAGGTCGCAGTTCAAATCATCCACTCCAACACTTAGACATGAAATTTGAAAGTAAGATGGGTGTAGAAAATTGCAGTTTCAGTGGGCAGTTGGTTCCGAGAAATCATCACTTTTATATTTTTTTGTGATATGAACTTTGGGCCGAATTTGTTTTATCGCAGTTCATTAGCGTGCCTTTGAGTGCCCAAAACATCATACATAATTGATTCATTTTTGTCTTTGACCTACATTTCTTTTGTTGTTATTCATTTAACTACCAAAAATTTCATTGTTTACTCTTTGCTGTTTATTTTACTTTTTGGCTCACTTGTTAACATATTATCCAACTATTTTAGTACTTTCTAATTATGCTACAATAATTACAAATTTTAATAATTTATTTTTCGTTGTTTTAGAGAGACTATGTTGAGCAACATTAGAGAAAGACCCTGCTTAGCGATGAAGCTAAATTTAACAAGCTGAAGGAAAATAGTTTGACCAGAAAAAGATTCAAATGCGACATAAACACAATCGAAAATTGCCCACAACAAGACCCCAATACGTAAACATCTATCCAATATATTTTATTTTGGAAGACACTATATTACTAATTAATTAACTGTTTTCTTTTTATACGCTTGATTGTGGAGTAATTGTATCCTACATGAAGAAGTTGTCCGAGAGAAAATCAATTTTAACGGACATAAAAAGGAATCACATGTGCTTTGTACGATCATTGATGATAAAGCAACTTCTGGCGCAGGGTAAAAAATTGATGACTTGTAAATGAATGAAGTCATTTTGAAAGTTTGATGAAAATAAATTGTTGGCTTTGTTACTTGTACTTAGTGAATGTATTAACTTTAGTATAAACACTACTACAACTGTTTTGAATTGAATATGGAATGCTGCATTGTAAGTTTGTTAGCAGCAGCAAATTTTGTCATATTTCCACAAGCTATGTTAAATGAAGATTATTATTTTGAATGTGTTTGAAGATTAATATTGAATAGTTATTCTAAATGTTAATACAACTTATTTGAGTAAAATAATATTTTGTACTCCAAAGGTACTACACAAACAAATAAAAATGAAACATTCCCATTATTTGATATTTATATTTTGCCAATTTCACAAAATTGCAACACGTTCATAATTAGGGTTCACTATAAAAATGAACATTGTTACGAATCAAAGATTGTTTCATTTCCATCTGATGATCAATTATTCCTAATCTAGTTGACATAAATTCACTCTATTAAACTCATATCGATAAATTTACTGTATTAAAGTCACACTGATGAATTTCACTTATTCCTGTTGTTTCTGCCTCCCATGTTTCTTAAAAGTGTTTTACAAAAGTGCTTTAAACATCTTTCGAATTCTATGCTATAGCAATTCATATAATTAATCTATGAATTGCAACAGTAGCCTGATTGGCTTTGACAGCAGACTGAAATGCATTGTAATTTTGATCTTCTTGTTTAAGCCATTTAATGTTGGACTCCTGCTGCCATTGAATTTACTCTTGTGCCAAGTCAGTGTCGACCTTATATCTACTTTCCTGTATGTCTTTTCTATGCTGAGGAGAAGGATCCATCTCAAAAATATTTTCCCTTATTACCACTTCATTTTAACGTTCAAATAAAATGTCCAGTAGAACTGGAAAGTTATTCAACCTATTTTGTGAATGTAAAGACATCACCAAGTTCTATTACTACCGAAAATCTTCTTTTCAAATTTTTTATTTTCAATGTCAAATTCGTTTAAATAATTGAAATAATCTAAATGGATTTGACATTGAAAATAAAAAATTTGAAAAGAAGATTTTCGGTAGTAATAGTACTTGGTGATGTAATTCGTTTAAATAATTGAAATAAGCTAAATGAATTTGATATTGAAATTAAAATTTTGAAAAGAAGATTTTGGGTAGTAATAGTAATTGTACTGGGTGATGTCTAGCAAAAATAATAATAGTACTTGATGATGTCTACCAAAAATCTGCAAAAATAAACCTCAAATCAAATTTCAATAAAAAAAACTCCAAAAAATTCAAATTTTAACACCAAATCAACCTAAATTCATTCATAATAAAATTAGCCAAGACAATTCCATTCAGCTACCATCATCCTCTCTCAATCACAATTATCATTTCCTCATGTCGCAATGACAAAAGGACCTCTGCTCCATGTCAAGCACCTTCACTGCCATGAATATCTACCACCTCCTACTGTCAACGGCCTCAACCTAAACCACCACCTGAACAAACCCATCAGAAACCTTCAAAAGTGAAGAACTATATTGTAACCCTTTAGCCTTGAATATGAACTGACTAGCATGATTAGCATCAACAAATGAACATTCCAAAGTTGCAAAACAAGGACATACACGTGGGGAAGTTGGAACGTGAGGTATAAGAAAAAATGAAGTTGTTCATATCTAGGAAGCCTAATAATTTACAGATTTTCTTTTGCAAACTATATTGTTTTTTCGCATTTGAACACTTTTTTATTTGTTATAGTAAACAACTAGGCTTATATTGAAGAGAAAATTTCAATTTGATGCCAACAAACACAACACACTAACTAAAAGACATAAAATAATTTACTTGCAAAAATATGTAAAATAACATTTTATATAGCAGCAAAATGTGTTTCTGTGATCTACATACTCAGCTAATAAATCTACATATTAAATTTTTGAAATTTAATATACAGTCAAACAAACCAAGCAAGCATATAAAACCAATATAAGAAAATAGTACCATACTATTATTCACATTTCAAAATATGAAAACATATATAATCCAATCAACTACACAAAATTTCGTAAAGGTAATATAAAACTTTTCCTATCTACAAATTTCCCGGACAGCTTTTTCTGTTATGTCCTACTTTTCGACAAGCGCCACACTTAAATTATCTCTTTTCTTCACCACGAGAAGCAATCCTTTTCTTTATTTGCCTCCCAGCCATCCACTTCGCACTAGGTGGACTAATGATTATTTACGTATCAGATTCGTCATCCCTTTTAAATGTAGGAACATGATAAATCACTTACATATAAGATTAAACAAAATATTCCTTGCTGAAAAACTTATCAATGAATCTATTCAAATCCATCCCTGGCTTTTGAATAGCAATAGCAGCATGAGCACACAAAAATCCATTCATTGGGTATTCACAATAGGAACAAGTTCTTTTCAACAGATCAACCATAAAACTGTCCTTCGAATGAACCTTAAAGACAAATTCAGATGCTTTAGTAACTCTCCAGCTCCTACCTTCTTTTAACAAATTAGCAATTCAATTGTCAATTTCAGGACATAAACATCCATTCCATCGATTAGCGATCTCCCTACGGTCAGCCATCATCTTCATAATCTGCCCTCTAATATAATCAACCAACTCCATTATCGGTAAATGACGACCTTCATGAATCCATGAATTAAATGACTCCGCAACGTTCGAATACATTTCACCATATTTTTTACCTTCAAAATACGAACTCGTCCAATTTTCCCTCTTCAAAGTCTGCAAGAACTTCCGAATTGGATCGGATCCTTCTTTAAGCAACAAATATAGTTTTTAGTGAAATTTGAATTGATTTGATTCACATGCACAATTTCGAAACATTTTCACAAGATTGTCCCTCGTAGGATTTGAAAACGAACCGGATAAATGGTCTCTAAGGTTGTTCTTCAAGTGTTGCAAACAATAGAAGTGGAAACAATTAGGAAAAACTTTCGAAATCGATTTCAGAAGTCCTTTATTCCTATCTGATATAAAACTAATAACACGTGAAGATGTAACATGTGATAACTTCTCAAAAAACCATTCCCAATTTTCTTCTGTTTCATAATCAACAATAGCAAATGCCAATGGAAACATTCCTGAATAAAAAAAATTACGATATTTATATTATACAAGAACATAAATTGGAACAGATAAATTTTCTACGAACAAAACAAAATAGTGTATACCTTGATTTTCGTTCTTTCCTGTAGCCGCAAGAAGAATTCCTTTATATCGGGATTTCAGAAATGTGCCATCAAGAAACAATAGAGGACGACAAAACTTAAATCCTTCAATGCATGCATGGAATGATACAAATAACTTTTTAAATCGTCCCGAATTATATCATAATCAATTTTAAATATGCTACCTTGATTATAACTCAATAACGCTTCCCTATACCATCGAAGCCTATCAAATGATGCTGATTGATCACCATATATTTGTTGCTTAACTCTCTCAACAACCCACCATGCAAGATGATAATTGATAATCAATCCATAATTATTTTGCACGTGGTAAATGATATCCACGGGCCGCGTAAGGGGATGTTCTTTAATCTCTTCAACAATAAGAGATGCTACAAGTTCTGAACTAATCCTTAGATGTTTCGTTGTCTTGTATGCAAAGCCACACGTATGTTCATTTAGAAGATCCCTTACATAAAAAAATGAATTGCCCTTCTCTACACGACCATGAACATACCATCCACACCCATTACTAGCCTTGTAAAAACATTCAGCTGTTATCCTAACATTGTCATTCTTTACATAATGAAACTTAAACCCAATCTCAATTGAAAACATATACAAAACTCTCCGAAATTCAATAACACCTCCTTCAAAAATTTGACCAATATGACACAAACCTTTTGACCAACCAACAGACATCAAAACCTTCTCTCCATGTTTGGAAAAAGAATGGACCCAACTGACTTCATAAACTGTCGCACTCTCAACATACAATTGAACACCACAACCACTACCACTCGCCAATTGATCATGCCCTTCAACCATTATTTTACTTGACACAGAAACATTAATACTTCGAACTGCACGAGACTCATAATAAAACATCAAATTTTCAAAATCCAACTCACCATTCAATGCACAAAACGAGTGCCCGAGCAAATTATAACTCAAACCAACAATTTCAGCAGATAACTCCTTCCATTTTGTGCATATATGATCAATCAAATCATCAAATCGTGTATTCCTCCCACACCTCATCAATCAACTTTTCTCTCAAAATTCGAACATAAAAAACATGAGAAAATTCATAACACCTACAAAATAATAAAAAGACTATATCATCACATATGAACTACAAAATGAATCTAATTTAATTTATATTTAAAAATTTCAGGATCTAAACTACAAAAACTGTAACTAAAAACCTCCTCATATGTGGACTTTCAAACAGATAAATTCACATTGTTATGTGATAATGGTTTCATATGGCAAATAAATCAAATCAGATAAATTCATCACATTACACAAATTTTATTAACAAATAAATATGAACATAGAAGCTCAAATTTAGTTGTCTCCTACAAATTCAATCACAAAATGATATTGCAATTTACTAAAAGGTTTTGATGCACAACTCACGAAAATAATAGAACAAAAAAATCAAGACAATTGCATCATATCAACAACGCAATTGCAAATAAAAAAAATGAAAAACATAATCCTTTCAAACAAAAAAAAAACATCAATTACGTCTTATTAACCTAAATATACAATCAAAATGAATAAAACCATAAAATTGACATAAATTTGCATAACATTGACTCAATTATCACAAATCGACACACGATCTGCCTCCAATTTCTAAAAAACAATTTTGAATTACAGTAATTACAAAAGCAGATACAAAACGTGGATTCAAATTAAATAAAACAGATTTTAATAAGCTTCAATTATCTTCGATTTCGAACATAACAAGTTGATCATGGAAACACTCCATACCCTGAATCGATTTTAACAAACCGACAATGAATGTAGCTTTAATTTGAAAAAATGACTTTCAATAATCTTCGATTTATAAGAAAAAACATTGATCACACAAAAACTATCAAAATTGCTCTGAATTTAAGTTTGAAAGGGACAAAACAGTAAACAAATTTCAAATTCTGACTCCGTAACAATAAAAAGAACTTCTCGTAATAATAAAATCAAAAAACGTGACTTAGGATTAAATCCTGGGACGTGATGAAGTTTAAGTCACAACCCACGTTTAATTATCCCTTTATTTTACGTGACGGTACCCAACCCACCCTCGTTAGGCAAAAGCGACGAGCCCCATGACCAAATCAAAGAGCACGTAGACAGACTCTTTTCCTGAAAATCCCGTCATTTCCCCCCATCTCCTTTGATTCTATTATCAGCCCCAAAACCCTAATTTCCGTGTGAAGTTGAAACACAGAATTTGGATGGCATAAGGTTTGTGTTTCAAGTGTTGATTTTGGATGAGGAGGTTTAAAGGGTTGTAAAAAGGAGGATGTCAGAGGATATACTTGTGCATCTATCGTCAAACTCTTCGAACCAATCGGATCAGTCTCTGCCAACTAAAATTGCGATGCTTGAAGCCCGGATGGTCGGCAAGGTCTCCGCCTCAGGCTCAGCCCCTCAGCCCCAGCCCCAGCCCCAGCCCCAGCCCACGTGGTTCTCTGTAGCCAACGATTTTACAGAATCAGTAGTTTCCAGCGATTCTGATGATGATGTACGTGTCAACTTTTACACTCCATTAAATTCCATGCTATTATTACCTGCCCTCAAACCCCCATTTCTGAATCTCTATCAGATTTGGAGATTCATACTTCAATTTTTTCTCAATTAGGAAGGAAGGGATACCTAATCTTCCCAAATACTCATAAATATATCATTCACAATCCACTTCGGTCACGTGCTTTGCTTTGAATCTGGTATATACTCACTTTTGCCCATCATATTCTCAAATACACACAACATTGATCAATCAGACCACTGATACAATTCATATATATATATACACACACAGGTGAAGTTCATTCATAAAATGAGGTTCTAAGTTGAGGGTCAATTTTGAAAATTTAGCAAAAATAATTATTCTGATTTTTCCCCCGGATATCTAAACATTCCATGGATGGCCGCTACCACCACCCCCTTCACCCCCCCCCCTCCCAAAAAAAAAAAAAGAAAAAATAACCCAAAATATTTCTTTTACTATTTAAAAAAATTCGGTTAAACATATTTCAATTTGAAGTTGCTTAAAAACTAGCATATGTTTGACATAGTAAAATGAAATATTTGGGCTATTTTTTTTTGTGGGACATCCATGGAATGTTTAGATATTGACTACAAAAAATTAGCTCAAAATAATCTTTTCAAAATTGTTCCGCAACTTAGGACCTCATTTCCATATGTATTTGAACGGGACTGATACACACACACACGAGGCCGGTTCAGACAAAAATTAGCTCAAGGACCATTCCATATGGACCAAATTTTTTAAATTAGTAAAAAAATTATTTTGAGTTGATTTTTTGGGGTATGTAAACATTTCAAGTACTCCCCCAAAAATAGCTCAAAATAATTTTTTTTCTAATTAAGAAAATCGGTCAAAATATGTCAATTTTTAAGTAGTTTTTAAAAACTGACATATTTTGACTGATTTTTTTTTTAAAATATAAAAAAAAATCATTTTAAGTTGATTTTTTTAGGGTCCTCTGAAATCTTTAAATAACTCACAAAAAAAATTCAAAATATTTTTTTCACTATTTAAAAAAATTGGTCCGCATGGAGTGGTCTTTTAAGTTGGTCTTTACTGGATCCAGGCAAATATATATTTATATATATATATATATATATATATATAGAGAGAGAGAGAGAGAGAGAGAGGCTCGTGTGCACACCCAAGTTTGTGTACCAAATTTTCACATCGGTTTTTTGACATAGCAATCAAATTATTTTTGAGTTGAATTTTTTTGTGTGGTATTTAAACATTACCAACATAAAAAAAACCTAAAAAAATCATTTTTGCTATTTTAAAAAATCGGCTAACTTTCTGTGACACCCCGACTAATTAAATACCGGGTAGCTACTCCTTTATTAAATTAATTCAAAATGCCAAGTTGGCTCAGTTAATAGCATCACTGTCGAAAACATTTTAATATTACTAACCACCTAGTATTTAAAAAGCAAGTTGCCAAATTTTAATTTAAGTCTGATTAAACATGCAACAAATGTAATGAAGAAATAAACAACACCATTCACCATACTGAAGTAAAACGAATAACCATCACAAAAGAGTAAATAAAGTCTGGAGGAAAACTCCTCACTACAATCCCATACTGAAATAAATAACCGAACTGAAATAAAACACGCTAAAGTCTGAAAACTGAAATGTAAAAGATGTCTCTAAATAGAAATGGGCAACATGCCCTACAACTGATAGATAGTGACTCTGGAATCCAAAAGATAGAAGCGTCTACATGCAAATCTCTGTAGCTTCCACAAGCAGCTACAGCTCGTCACCTGAATGAGTATTCTATGCTTGGTGTCCTTGTGGCTGGGCACCTAAAAATGGTTTTACAAGAAAAAGATTTGAAAAGCAAACGGGTCAGAGCCCGAATGTGGAGTTATATTTTAAAAACCTGCAAGTGCTTTAAAAACATTTAAAACATTAAATGCAAAGTACATGTTAGGACGTACACTCGCATGATATTCTCACCTCTCGTCTAACTGTGCACTCCTAACGTAAGTACCTATCTATAAAGACCCATACTACTAGCTAAGTGACAACATAACGAGCTAGACTGCCAAAGGTCCTACCCCTATTACTCGGTTCCATTAACATATAACGCTCGAAATTTTATAGGGATTTAACGTGAACTCAGATACTCAATATGCAATATATATAACTATCAGTTAACTCGTTATATTTCTCGGAACAACACCGTAATATATATACAACATTAACATGAGGATTCCCATTAATTTAAATGTATATTATCACATCGTAAATATACAATATAAGCACCCCGAGAACTAAGCTGCGGTGCACACATACTCTGCTATCCATCCCGGTACATCACGTACATAAGGATTACATATTCCGAATCTCTCAGGAATAGTCTACCGATAACAACATCACAAATAATGGAGGCGAACACAGTCACCATCACATGGGTCACGCACATACCTACGCTCCCATGATCAGCAGACTTATTAATATCACAATAAGTCCTTCTATGACCTATGTTCATCGAGGTACCAGTCTATATCCCCCCCGTAGGCACACAAGGATTAGAGGGTCCTAAGCGAACGCAACCTCCCGTGATAGCAAGTATGGTAGGTATGTCATACACACAATCCATATACTAAGTAAACGCACATCTTAGTAATACCGTATTTTAATCGTAGTACGTATCGCATTCTCGCACTAACTATATTTATCACAATCTATACTATTCCGGTTTGTAATTATACGCGCTATAATTTCTCATTTCGTAGTAGACACTCACGTCTCAACCCAAACCGTACATGTAACACAACTCTCGTATGTAAATTCCTCCTCATAAATACCCAAATGTCCCCAGTCTATCACTATATCATCAAAGAAATGCTATCTATATCCTCGAACAAGTTTACGGGTCTCCAAAAATCGAAACAGTCCAAAAAGGACCAAACTGTCAACTCGTTAGAAGTCTCGTTCGAACGAGTTTGGACTGTCAGCTCGTTAGAAGTCTCGTTCGAACGAGACTGTTCGAACGAGATCCAGTTCGTTCGAACGAACTGTCCCTTCTAACGATATCTCGTTCGAACGAGATATCGAACGAAATTCCTACTCGTTAGCAACGACTGGTCAACTCGTTAGAAGCTCGTTCGAACGAGTTCGTTCGAACGACCTGGGGACTGCTTCTAACGAGCTACCAGATTCGGCCCAGATTTTTCCCAATTCGTTTTTCACCATTTTTATCACTTCTAATCTCTTCCAAGGTTCATCCCAATAACGTTTTAGGGTCTCTAATTCGTCCTAAACATATTTACATCATCTCCTAACATGTTTTCAAGGATTGAATCATCATAACATCAACTAAATTTACAAATCTCTACACTTTTCCCCAATTTCTCTAGAACATGAACCCTAGGTTTATATCATCATCAAATCCCAGAATTTATTTCGTTTTAATTCCTTCAAATCACAATTAATATAAGGGAAATCATCTACCTATCATACTACATGCAATTCTCTTCACAATTATCAAGTTCTAAACTCCAAACTACATGGGTTTTCATTATCTTCCAAGAACAGTTGTAATTTATCAATTTTCTAACATGGGGGAAACATTCTACGAATTTAAATATAATTAAAACACTTGCCTTGGTTTGATTTCTGACTTTGGTGTAGGTTTGGTGAAAATTCTGCAGAGTTTCCTCTCTCTCTAAGCTCCTTCTCCAATGGTGGCTTAAGGTGGCTAGGGTTTGATTTGGGGAAGATTGTAAACCTAATGTTAGCCTCCGTAGTTTAAAGGGTTAATATGGGTTGGTTATGGGCTTAGTGGGTCAATATCCACATCAGATTTACATCTCTAATTTTCGTCACTTTTAATTCCTAAAAATGTAAAATTACCAAAATACCCTTTAAGTTGCCGGTATGGCCTAAAAATACCCCGGGACCCAAACTATACCCCCGGCTAGTGTTTTCTGACTATCTCGACCCTTCCGGACGCGTTGGCGCACTCAAAACGACCATACGGATTATAGATTTTAAATTCACATTTATTATCAAAATATTATAACGTGACGCGGCGGTCCCACGCGTATCGACAAAATTTCTAAAATGCCGTACATAAATCTCACGACAACTTTCATAATACCAAATACATATATAATCATATATGCACATAATCAAATACCAATTCGCATCTCATTAGTATTTATAACCCGGATTAATTTCCAATTAATACGCATTTAATTAATTAATCCCAAAAATAAATATAGTCAAAAGTACGGGGTATTACATACTCCCCCCCTAATAACTGAATTTCGTCCCGAAATTCGAAACTAGAAAGTACCTGCTAAAAATAGCTCTGGATAACGTTCGCGCATCTCATCATCGCGCTCCCATGTGGACTCCTCGACATTGTGATGTCGCCACTGAACACGCACTAACGGGACTATCTTTGACCGCAGTTTCCTCTCGCTTCGGTCCAAAATAGCAATTGGCCCCTCCTCGTAGGAGCTATCCGGCTGGAGATCGATGTCCTCCACAACAATGTGAGAATGAGCCAAATTATCTCTAAGGTATTTCCTCAGTGAGGAAATATGGAATACATCGTGAATCCGATGCAAATGCTCCGGTAACCCGAGTCTATACGCAACCGGTCCGATCCGCTCAATAATAGGAAACGGCCCCACATATCTCGGTGCCAACTTCCCCTTCTTCCCGAAACGCATAATCTCCTTCTTCCCGAAACGCATAATCCCCTTCATCGGAGATACCCTGAGCAAAACCTGGTCTCCCACTTGGAACTCCCTGAAAAACCTCTTCGCATCAGCATAACTCTTCTGCCTATCTTGAGCGACCCGAATGCGACTCCGAATCAACTCAATCCTTGCCGAAGTATCCTGAATCACTTCCGGCCCAAGTAGTTTGTTGTCCCCTACCTCCAACCAACATGCTGGGGAACGACAAGGCCTACCGTACAATGCCTCGAATGGAGCCATACCAATCGTGAACTGATAGGAGTTGTTGTAAGCAAACTCCACCAGTGGAAGGTACTGCTCCCATCCACCCCCGAATTCAATAATGCACATGCGTAGCATGTCCTCCAACATCTAATTGGTGCGCTCTGTCTGCCCATCAGTCTGCGGATGATAAGCCGTACTCAACCGCAATTCCGTGCCCATGGCCTCCTGGAAACTCTCCCAAAACCTCGAAACAAATATCTTGTCTCTGTCAGACACGATATTTAGGGGCACACCGTGAAGTCTCACAATCTTTGAAATGAAGAGCTGGGCATACTGTCCCGTAGTGTAGTCAGTCCTTACGGGTAAGAAGTGAGCGACCTTGGACAACCTGTCCACAATTACCCATACGGAGTCGTGACCCCTCTGCGACGTAGGCAACCCCGTGATAAAGTCCATGGATATGCTCTCCCACATCCACACCGGGACCTCCAACGGCTGTAGCAATCCTGCTGGTCTCTGATGATCCACTTTTACGAGCTGACAAGTGGCGCATTTTGAGACAAACTCAGCGATATCTGTCTTCATACCGCTCCACCAATACTGCCGTCTCATGTCTTGGTACATTTTGTCCCCTCCGGGATGTACCGCGAACCGTGAGCCGTGTGACTCTGCCATCACATCGTGCCGCAATTCTTCCCCTTCCGGAACTACCAATCTCCCATTGAAGCGTAATCCCCCGTCTGAGCTAACGGTATAGGACTCGGCTCCCTCTGCAAGTAATCGAACTATCTGCTCCTGACAGAACGAATCATTAGCCTGTGCTCGTACTACCTTTGTGATAATCTGCGGTGTAACGATCATCACAGACATGAAAGATCGGGCCACTGCATCCTGGTGTCCCAATTCCTTCCACTTAGCTTTCCACACCTCTGCCACCTCATCTGCTGGTCTGCGGCTCAACGCGTCTGTTACCACGTTAGCCTTACCCGGGTGGTACTGGATGTCGAACTGGTAGTCCTTCACAAATTCAAGCCACCTACGCTGCCGCATATTCAATTCCTTCTGCGTGAACAGATACTGTAGTGACTTGTGGTCCGTGAACAGCTGAAACTTCTCCCCCAAAAGATAGTGCCTCCAAATACGTAGGGCAAATACCACTGCTGCCAACTCCAAATCATGCGTGGGGTAATTCTTCTCATGAGGCTTAAGCTTACGGGAAGCATAAGCTATGGCCTGTCTCTCCTGCTGTAATACACCTCCAAGCCCTTGCAAAGACGCGTCGGTGTAAACCAAATACTCAACTCCCGGTCTCGGCAATGCTAACACAGGTGCTGAGGTCAATTTGTCCTTCAACTCATCGAATGCCAACTGACAGGCATCACTCCAAATGTACGGCACACCCTTACGAGTAAGATGTGTCAAAGGACCTGCTATCTCCGAGAAACCCCGAATAAACCTCCTGTAGTATCCTGCTAGACCCAAGAAACTACGAATCTCCGTTGGTGTCGTGGGCTGTCCCCACTCCCTCACCGCTGATACCTTCCCCGGATCGACAGATATTCCCTGGTCGGAAATAATGTGACCCAAGAACTGGACTTCCTTCAGCCAAAACCCGCACTTCTCATATTTTGCATACAGCTCGTTCTGACGAAGTGTCTGCAAAACCTGCCTCAAATGCTCGGCGTGCTCCTCCTCCGTCTGAGAGTAAACCAGAATGTCATCAATGAAGACAATGATAAACTGATCTAGGAAATCCCTGAACACTCTGTTCATCAAGTCCATAAACACTGCTGGAGCGTTGGTCAAGCCGAAAGGCATAACCCGAAACTCATAAGAACCATATCTCGACAAGAACGCAGTCTTCGAGACATCCTCCTCCCTGATACGCAACTGATGGTATCCCGATCTCAAGTCAATCTTCGAGAAGAAAGAAGCTCCCCTCAACTGGTCGAATAAGTCATCGATTCGAGGCAACGGATACTTATTCCGTATCGTGACCTTATTCAACTCTCGGTAGTCCACACACAATCTCAGTGAACCGTCCCTCTTCTTCACAAACAAAACTGGAGCGCCCCAAGGTGAGGTACTCCTACGAATAAAGCCCTGTCCTAACAGCTGCTCTATCTGATCCCGTAACTCTCGCATCTCAGCTGGAGCCATACGGTACGGTGCACGTGCTATAGGTCTCGTACCCGGTAGTAAATCTATAACGAAGTCTATCTCTCGACTGGGTGGTAAGCCTGGTATCTCCTGAAACACATCCGAATACTCCCTGACAACCCGGATCGAATCTAAAGGAATAACAACCTCCTTAGAGGTATCCTCCTCTATGTAATACAGATGAGCGGTCGATCCTCCCTCTGGGCGAGGCATCGCCACTATAAACATCTCTTGCCCCGGAATGGCAAAAACAATGCTCCCGCTGAAGCAATCAATCATGGCCCTATATGCTACGAGCCAATCCATACCGATGATCACATCGTGAACATGCATGTCTAACACTAACATGTCTGCAGGCAATACCAAACCACCGATCTCTACCCCCACTCCCCGGCATATAAAGAAAATAAGTGACCCACTCCCTAATGGTGAGTCGACACACGTCACTGTGCTCTCTGCCGTAGCTAACAATCCTAAAGCTTTCGCGAAGTGTGTAGCTATAAAACAGTGTGTAGCACCCGTATCAAATAACACCCGACCCACAGTGCCATGGATAGGAAACGTACCCTCGATCGCGGGCGGTGCCTGTGGAACTGCAGCCTGGTGAACGTTGTAGACACGTCCATACTGTAGCTGCCCCTGCTGAGCTGGGACTGCCGGAATGGGTGGCAGTGCGGGAAGAGCGGCGGGAAACATAGGTCTTTGTGGCTCCTGGCGAGCACCCTGCTGCTGCTGTGGGGCCCTGCCCCTATCAGGACAATCCTGCTTCTTATGGCCAGTCTTGCCACAAACAAAGCACTTCCCCGGGAAGTTCCCTCCCCTCTGCCCCTGCTGTCCCCGGCCCTGGTGGCCGTTACCATTCTTCCCCTGGCCCTGCTGGCCCTGATGAAACTGCTGCCCATTCTGTCCCTGTTGGCCCTGACGGAAACCTCCCTGTCCCTGCCTGTAGTTCCCTGACCGGAACCTCTTATTATCCCCCTGTTGGGTACCCTGCTCATTCTGTCTCTGCCCCTGGCCAGATTGTGCCCCGCTGGCACCATGTCCTCCAGTCCTGCCCTGATGGCTAGACTCCCCCGACCTCTTGCCCTCGGCCATATGAAAACGGTGGTCCTGACAGTGTAACAATGCAGCGTTAACCACATCAGAATACGTGGCCAACGATAGGTTCCCTAGCAGATGCTGACGGATCCTCCAATTCAACCCGTCGGTGAACTTCTCAATCTTCTTCTTCTCTGTTGGAATCTCGTCTGGAACGATATTCAACAGGTTAGTGAACTCGGCCACTGTCTTGCCCTCCTGCTTCAAACTAATCAGCTTCCTCCTCATCTTTTTATGAACTGCGGACGGAAAGTACTTGCGGTCGAACCGCATCCAGAACTCCTGAATCGTGAGAGTATCCCTCTCCTCTGCGGTGGTAATAGACTCCCACCACTGTAGTGCAGATCCCACTAGCTTGAAAGTAGCTAGCACCTGTTTCTGAACATCAGTGCACTCATGCATCCTCAAATGCCTCTGTATGTCCTTCCTCCATTGGCTCGAGACTACCACGTCTGAGCTACCTGCAAACTCTGGCGAATGCGCTTTCTGAAAAGCGTCTCGTACACGCTCCCAAGCAGACGGGAATGCATTAACCTGTGCTGGCGCGGCAACCGGCGCCTGAGGCGGTGCCTGCTGAATCACGGCAATCGCGGCATTTACCGCTTGGGCTACTATAGCAGCAACCTCAGCGGCGTTCATCATGCCCTGAACTGGAGCGGGCTGGGGTTTGGGCATTGCATTCCTGGGAACTCGTCGTGCACGTCGTGGAGGCATCTGAAATAAGAACAAAGCTTATAAGTTCACGGTTATAAACTTAATATAACTGAAGAACGAAGCATACACAAAAAGAGTACAACAGTCCTAAAATATAGGGCTCTATATCAAAGAAATGTAGCGGAAACATAATAGCCGTACAGATCCTAAAGGACACTAGAACCTGATGCTCTGATACCACCTGTGACACCTCGACTAATTAAATACCGGGTAGCTACTCCTTTATTAAATTAATTCAAAATGCCAAGTTGGCTCAGTTAATAGCATCACTGTCGAAAACATTTTAATATTACTAACCACCTAGTATTTAAAAAGCAAATTGCCAAATTTTAATTTAAGTCTGATTAAACATGCAACAAATGTAATGAAGAAATAAACAACACCATTCACCATACTGAAGTAAAACGAATAACCATCACAAAAGAGTAAATAAAGTCTGGAGGAAAACTCCTCACTACAATCCCATACTGAAATAAATAACCGAACTGAAATAAAACACGCTAAAGTCTGAAAACTGGAATGTAAAAGATGTCTCTAAATAGAAATGGGCAACATGCCCTACAACTGATAGATAGTGACACTGGAATCCAAAAGATAGAAGCGTCTACATGCAAATCCCTGTAGCTTCCACAAGCAGCTACAGCTCGTCACCTGAATGAGTATCCTATGCTTGGTGTCCTTGTGGCTGGGCACCTAAAAATGGTTTTACAAGAAAAAGATTTGAAAAGCAAACGGGTCAGAGCCCGAATGTGGAGTTATATTTTAAAAACCTGCAAGTGCTTTAAAAACATTTAAAACATTAAATGCAAAGTACATGTTAGGACGTACACTCGCATGATATTCTCACCTCTCGTCTAACTGTGCACTCCTAACGTAAGTACCTATCTATAAAGACCCATACTACTAGCTAAGTGACAACATAACGAGCTAGACTGCCAAAGGTCCTACCCCTATTACTCGGTTCCATTAACATATAACGCTCGAAATTTTATAGGGATTTAACGTGAACTCAGATACTCAATATGCAATATATATAACTATCAGTTAACTCGTTATATTTCTCGGAACAACACCGTAATATATATACAACATTAACATGAGGATTCCCATTAATTTAAATGTATATTATCACATCGTAAATATACAATATAAGCACCCCGAGAACGAAGCTGCGGTGCACACATACTCTGCTATCCATCCCGGTACATCACGTACATAAGGATTACATATTCCGAATCTCTCAGGAATAGTCTACCGATAACAACATCACAAATAATGGAGGCGAACACAGTCACCATCACATGGGTCACGCACATACCTACGCTCCCATGATCAGCAGACTTATTAATATCACAATAAGTCCTTCTATGACCTATGTTCATCGAGGTACCAGTCTATATCCCCCCCGTAGGCACACAAGGATTAGAGGGTCCTAAGCGAACGCAACCTCCCGTGATAGCAAGTATGGTAGGTATGTCATACACACAATCCATATACTAAGTAAACGCACATCTTAGTAATACCATATTTTAATCGTAGTACGTATCGCATTCTCGCACTAACTATATTTATCACAATCTATACTATTCCGGTTTGTAATTATACGCGCTATAATTTCTCATTTCGTAGTAGACACTCACGTCTCAACCCAAACCGTACATGTAACACAACTCTCGTATGTAAATTCCTCCTCATAAATACCCAAATGTCCCCAGTCTATCACTATATCATCAAAGAAATGCTATCTATATCCTCGAACAAGTTTACGGGTCTCCAAAAATCGAAACAGTCCAAAAAGGACCAAACTGTCAACTCGTTAGAAGTCTCGTTCGAACGAGTTTGGACTGTCAGCTCGTTAGAAGTCTCGTTCGAACGAGACTGTTCGAACGAGATCCAGTTCGTTCGAACGAACTGTCCCTTCTAACGATATCTCGTTCGAACGAGATATCGAACGAAATTCCTACTCGTTAGCAACGACTGGTCAACTCGTTAGAAGCTCGTTCGAACGAGTTCGTTCGAACGACCTGGGGACTGCTTCTAACGAGCTACCAGATTCGGCCCAGATTTTTCCCAATTCGTTTTTCACCATTTTTATCACTTCTAATCTCTTCCAAGGTTCATCCCAATAACGTTTTAGGGTCTCTAATTCGTCCTAAACATATTTACATCATCTCCTAACATGTTTTCAAGGATTGAATCATCATAACATCAACTAAATTTACAAATCTCTACACTTTTCCCCAATTTCTCTAGAACATGAACCCTAGGTTTATATCATCATCAAATCCCAGAATTTATTTCGTTTTAATTCCTTCAAATCACAATTAATATAAGGGAAATCATCTACCTATCATACTACATGCAATTCTCTTCACAATTATCAAGTTCTAAACTCCAAACTACATGGGTTTTCATTATCTTCCAAGAACAGTTGTAATTTATCAATTTTCTAACATGGGGGAAACATTCTACGAATTTAAATATAATTAAAACACTTGCCTTGGTTTGATTTCTGACTTTGGTGTAGGTTTGGTGAAAATTCTGCAGAGTTTCCTCTCTCTCTAAGCTCCTTCTCCAATGGTGGCTTAAGGTGGCTAGGGTTTGATTTGGGGAAGATTGTAAACCTAATGTTAGCCTCCGTAGTTTAAAGGGTTAATATGGGTTGGTTATGGGCTTAGTGGGTCAATATCCACATCAGATTTACATCTCTAATTTTCGTCACTTTTAATTCCTAAAAATGTAAAATTACCAAAATACCCTTTAAGTTGCCGGTATGGCCTAAAAATACCCCGGGACCCAAACTATACCCCCGGCTAGTGTTTTCTGACTATCTCGACCCTTCCGGACGCGTTGGCGCACTCAAAACGACCATACGGATTATAGATTTTAAATTCACATTTATTATCAAAATATTATAACGTGACGCGGCGGTCCCACGCGTATCGACAAAATTTCTAAAATGCCGTACATAAATCTCACGACAACTTTCATAATACCAAATACATATATAATCATATATGCACATAATCAAATACCAATTCGCATCTCATTAGTATTTATAACCCGGATTAATTTCCAATTAATACGCATTTAATTAATTAATCCCAAAAATAAATATAGTCAAAAGTACGGGGTATTACACTTTCCCAGTTTTTAAGGCACTTTAAAAGCTGCTAAAGCTTGACCGATTTTTTTAAAATAGCAAAAAAAAGTTTTTTTGAGCTGATTTTTTTAATATGGGTCCCTTGAAATGTTTAAATATCACAAAAAAAAATTCAACTCAATTTTTTCTTAATGTTTAAAAAAAATAGGTTTGAGCCAGCAAATATGCAAACTTGGTGTGCACAGGAGCCTGCCTGCCCCCCCTCTCTCTCTCTCTCTCTATATATATATATATATTATACATGTGTGTTTGCGCTCACGGGCGTTGCACAGTGGTTAGTTCAATGTTCAAGTGCTGATGGATCAATATTAAAACATGGTAGATTAATTGATGAGAATTAATACACCCCACACTGACAGAATTGATATATGTGTGTGTGGATAACTTGCTGCGAAGCAATTCGTCCAATGTACAAGTGTGTGCCAATTTTAAGTTTTAGTTTGAACTTTCAAATTCTTACTCACTTTCTCCATGTCAAGAACCATATGCTGGCCTTCTTGTTTGTTACTCCTTGATACTAGTACAGTTTCTGTAATTTTTGCACTTGTCGTCATATGTTTTCATAATTGATTGGTGAAAGTTTTAAATTATTCTCGTTTACATTTTTATAATTTTTTTCACTTATATTTGTATGTTCATCTTTAAATGTTAATAATTGTATAAATTCATTGTGACTGAAATTAATAATAGAATTGCTTTCTTTTTTTGGGAGAGTCTCGGATATTAATTTTATTCTTATGATTATGAACTAATTTTTAAATTTTGTAATTAAGGAGTTGGAAAAACAATTTATTTTCGCTCCTTTTATTGTAATTGATGTATATATATGTAGAGAGAGGTTCACAACTGAACCAAAATAATGAATGTTTCAATGAATCTAATAAGACATTAAAAAATAACCCTTAATTCCTTGTTATAATTGGTCTGCGCCAGCGGCAACGGACATGTTTTTTAATACACACACACTTGCTCCTACCCCGGTCCCCCCCACCCCCCAACCCATCTGCCATATGCAGACCTAAGCTTCTACCCGGAGGTTTATGGGTATTGGGTTTGGGAGTTGGTTGTGGATTCGGGTTTAAGGGTCGAAATGGGTTAGGGTTGGAGTAGGGGTGTTCGACGCTGTATTTGACTTTGGATTTTCGGGTTATGGGTTGATGTTGGGTTAAAGGGGTAGTTGCTGGTTTGGAAGTTTAGGCAGGCCCGGTTGGAATAAGGTTGGTCGCTGGTTTGGTTGTTTGACCGGAGTTTGTGGGAGTATGAGCGATTTGGTTTGTGGCTGCTGGTATGTGGTATGCATGCCGAAGATGGTGGATTTGGAGGTGGGTGTTTTTCTGTTAACGAGGGTGGGTGGATGGCAAGTGTAATTTGTATGTGTTACACGCATGTGTGTCAGATGCATGCCCGTTGTTGTTGGCATGGACCAATTACAACAAGGAATTAAGGGTTATTTTTTAATGTCTTATTAGGTTCATTAAAATGTTCATTATTTTGGTTCACTTGTGAGCCTCTCTCTCCATATGTATATGTGTGTGTATATATATATATATATATATATATATATATATATATTTGTGATAAATTGTATCGATGGAACATTATCAATGGGTTTCATAACGCTTTTTTTAAAAGCGCTGTGTATCAAAAGAGGATATGGAATGACTTGCAGGTATAGATAGCAATAAATGGGGGAAAATGCTAACGTGACAACTTTACACCAATGAAAAATTCAATTATCAAGGAACTAAAGTCATGTAGAGAATATATACACATGCAAATTTCCCATTTGTACTCCGTGGAGTGTTCATATGAGGAAATGTTGTGGAAACAAAACGCAAAGTTTAAATGTATTGAAGAGTGGGACAATAACTTGAGATTGTTTAAGAAGAAGATAATGGGTGGAAAGAAAATGAACAAAGCAATCGTAAGTTGGAGAAAGAGGATGGGATAATTTGTAAGAAAAGGATAAATTATTAGGGAAGTTATCACGTTCCTTGAGAATCTCTTCACAAAATAGACAATGTAGGTATCAATTTATTAAAGTGGTATTTTATGAAAGGAGGAATGTGTTTCTTGGTTAGATAGAAGATTTGGAGAAGAGGAGTTCAAGTTAGCAATTTGGGAACCTCAATGGATTAACAATGGCATTTTTTAAGGAATATTGGGAAGTAATGAAAGAGAATATCATGAGTTTCTTCAATATATTATTGATAATAGAGGTAATCAATGCACACACACAGACACACACACACACACACACACATATATATATATATATATATATATATATATATATATATATATATATATATAGAGAGAGAGAGAGAGAGAGAGAGAGAGAGAGAGAGAGAGAGAGAGTTTGGCTCTTGTGCGGATTTAAGTATGCAGATAGAATGCGGATTAGCTCAACTCAACTCAACAAAGCCTTTTCCCAATTATTTGGGGTCGGCTACATGAATCCTATTTTTCCATTCCATTATGTTCAGTGCAATATCTTCGGTTAAACCACATGATATCATGTCCTTTTTTATAATATCCCGCCAAGTTAATTTAGGCCTACCTCTACCTCTTGGGTTACCATCAATACTAACTAAATCACTCTTCCTTACAGGAGCATCCATTGGTCTACGCTTGACGTGTCCAAACCATCTAAGTCGATTTTCTCTCAATTTATCTTCTATAGGAGCTACTTTTACCGTTTCACGAATTTGTTCATTTTTAATTTTATCCTTTCGAGTTTTACCACAAATCCATCTTAGCATTCGCATTTCTGCCACACTCATTTTCTGCACATTTTGTTTCTTGGTTGCCCAACACTCTGTCCCATATAACATGGCGGGTCTAATGGCCGTCCTATAACCTTTTAACTTCAAAGGTATACGTCTATCACACAGAACGCCAGTCGCACTTCTCCACTTAACCCAGCCTGCTCTAATCCTATGCGTAACATCATCACTAATATCTCCATCTTTTTGTATAATCGATCCTAAATAACGAAAATGATCATTTCTAGGTATTTCTTGACCCTCCAATTTCACCACATCTCCATTTGTCCTCCTATTACTACTAAAATTACACTCCACATATTCTGTTTTAGTTCTGCTTATTTTAAATCCTCTTGTTTCTAAAGTTTCTCTCCACAATTCCAACCTAGCATTTATCCCCATCTTAGTCTCATCGACTAAAACAATATCATCTGCAAATGGCATACACCATGGCACACCATCTTGTATTTGTCCAGTCAACTCATCCATAACAAGAGCAAAGTGATAAGAACTTAATGCTGAACCCTAGTGTAGCCCTACCGTAATTGAAAATTCACTACTTTCTCCAGCTGATGTTCTTACTGTAGTCATCGCACCATCATACATATCCTTGATCACATCAATATATCTGCGAGTCACTCCTCTTTTATGTAGAACCCACCATATTATATCTCTGGGTATCCTATCATACACCTTCTCCAAATCTATAAAAATCATATGAAGATCCTTCTTTTTCTCTCTATACCTCTCCATTAATCTCATCAATAAATAGATTGCTTCCATTGTTGACCTCCCAGGCATAAACCCAAATTGATTCTCAGATACTGTTGTCTTCAATCTCAATTGATATTCAATCACTCTCTCCCAAAGTTTCATTGTATGACTCATTAACTTAATATCACGATAATTTGAACAACTTTGTATGGCCCCTTTATTTTTATAAATAGGTACTAAAATACTTTTTCTCCATTCACCGGGCATCCTATTAGTCATTAAAATTCTATTAAATAATTTTGTAAGCCATGATATTCCATCCACCCCTAAGCACTTCCAAACCTCAATAGGGATACCATCTGGTTCTAAAGCCTTCCCTGTTTTCATCTTTTTTAGAGCAATCCTGACTTCTGTTGTCCTAATTCTACGAAAAAATATATCTTCTCGAGTCTCCCTAAGTTCCTCTATATCTAATCTACTCCCATTATCTCCATTTAATAACCTCTCAAAGTAGTTTTTCCATCTTTCCATAATTTCATCATCTTTGACTAAGACTCTCGAATCATCACTTTTGATGCACTTAACGTTATTAAAATCTTTTGTTTTCCTATCCCTAAGTTTAGCAAGCTTATAAATACTTTTTTTCCCTTCTTGTGTTCCTAATTTTGTATGAAGATCATCATACGCTTTTAACTTAGCATCTCTTATCACTTTCTTAACTTCCTTTTTAGCCCATTTATATTTCGCAAAATTCTCTTCATTTCTGTTTGTTTGCCATGTTTTAAAGCACTCCCTTTTAATTTTTACTATATTCTGTACTTCTTCATTCCACCACCAAGTTTCTTTTGACTGTGGCCCTTTGCCTTTTGATTCTCCAAGAATTTCTTTTGATATTCTCCTAATGCATGTGGCCATCTTATTCCACATTATGTTAGAGAGTGCGGATTAGCTATCTTCCAAAAACGTCATTGGATCGCGTTTGTCTTTTATGGACCGCTTAGGGACCACTTTCTCTTTCGAAGGTTTCTGGGAATATTAATTTCTACCCCCAATGATTTTTAGGGTCTTTTAAGCTTATTTTTAATGGCTAAATTAATTTGGGAGTCTAAGAGAAGTTCCAGAGCTGATACTTCTCCGATTTCTTCCATCACTATCGTATTGAAATTCGGAATAACGATGATTATCTATATAGATGTTTTCTTCAGGGAGTCTGATTGCAAGTGGTTTTGAAGGAAAATATTCTAGTCTTAAATACCTTATGCGGTATTGCGGTTTTATCAGTCTAGTTTCTTTATATATCTGATTAACAATATCAATTATATCGTTTTCTATAAAGGTGTCTAAATCATTATCACCATAGGATGACAAAAATCTACGATATGTTCTAGGGGCAGTTGTTTTTACGTTTTTAAGAAGAGGACGGATTCCTTGTGATCTAATTAAAATAGTTTTGTTTCAGCTAACCGATTGCGTCTAATATATTTTAATACGTCTATACTATCTTCAAGTATTCTAGTGTATTCTTGATATTTTTTTGCTCTTGAAAGTTCTTCTGAGAACTCTGTGGTTCTTAACTTTCGTTTAAAGAGATCGCGGATCCCTGTTCTAATTATTTCTATTTTAGGTACTTCACGTACTAACCATTCAATAACCTGGTCTATATATTTGAAAGTACCACCTGCGTATGTTAGAGTAGATTCTATTAGTTCTTTATCTTTAGGGTATGTAAGAGTCCACTCTTGGATTTCTCTTGTTAAGTCTAGATTTGTTTGATTGACAAATGCTAAAAAGTCTCTAGTGATTTGTAGGCTCATGCAAATTTCTTTGGATTGTAACAATAATATGTAAAATAGCTAGGGGTTTGGTTCGAGTTTATACCTTCCTTCTGGTCTGCAATATCTTTATCTTCTTTCCTTCGTCTCTTCAACTTTGTTACTATTCTTCTGCGGTCTGGGCTTCTTGCAACTCTCTTTATGTGTCGCACCTCAATCCACTAATTTGGCGTTGGACTCGTTTCCTGCCTATACGCCACCACCCCTAACGCTCACCTGGCTAACGGTTCACGGCAAATCGGCACCTGACGGCGTTTCAACAGTATAACGCCTACGTGCTACATAAGAGGTTTCACACAATAGTCCTCTATCTAATAACATAGTATAATTTTGGTGTCTCTAAACTAGGTTCTGTCACGTGTCAGCATTAAAAATGTGAACCCTCAAATATGCCTGTCTCTCTTACTAGGCTTTAAAATTAGAGAGCCAACTGTAGTCCATTCCTCTCCTCATTCGCTATCCCTTCATTTCCCCAACATTTAAACTTCCCAATACTAAATGAGTCTAAGACCGATGCATTTGAAGAGGTCTTCTCTTCATCTCGCTACATAGAATTAAAAGTGGTTGTTGGTCTTCCCCTGTTGCTCTATTTAATCTTTAAAACGTACCACTTCTGTCACCCGAGATAGCCCTTATAAGAAACTCTTCTCTTACCATTCTAGTTAGGGCTGATTTTTGCTGCTGGTTGGATTCAGGTTTGATGCCGGGCAGTTGGGTCGCCGAGTATGGCTATGGAGGTAGGAAGGCTCGCCGACAAATTTGGTTTAGGTGGGTAGAGAGTACGTGGCTGGATTTGGATATATGAGTTTTATGGGTATTTGAACTGTTATGGGTGTATTGGGTATGGTTTGGGTTTGGAGGGGTCTGTTTTCAGTTGGTAGAAATTTCGGGTTATGGACAATAGGGCATGGTTGTTTAGGTGGACTGGAGTTCAGGTCTGGTTCGGGTATAACAGGAGCTTTGGTTGTGGAAAAAAGCTTGGGTCTGGGTATGGCTGCCAAGGTTCAAATTGGTTGAAGTGGGTCACGATTTTTAGGAGGTACCAGGATCGGGTTTTAGGGATTGCAATTTCCCCTGAAAACCCGAAAATCCGCGGATACCCGAAAAAAATGCCCAAAAAATCTTCGAAAATTCGTGGATCGGGGCGGGTTCGGGGAGTTAAAAAAAATCCTCGAAAAGCTTCTGGTCGGTTTTGGGTATAGCCTCGGGTCGCCATGGTCACCCGAAATTATTATTATATATATGTATATATATATATATATTTATATATATTATAATAGGTATATAAGATATAAGAGGTACATAACTTTACCCTAACTCCTTATTTCGTTCGCGTTCCTCATCTAAAAAAACCCTCCTGCGAAACCTCATCTCCCACGACAGCCAAACCTCGTCATCTCTCCCACGGCGGCCAAACCTCATCTCCTATGAAGGCCAAACCTTGTCAACAAGGCATCATGCACAACCTGAGAACCTCATCTCCCTTGTGTTCATTTCCCAACAATGGGCAGATTACTGCTGGGAAATGGCTGTTTTCATGGTAATTTTTAGGTGGTTCCGGTGGTTTACAGAGGTGGTAGAGATTACAGAGGTTGTTGTAGATCTGGGTTTGGAGTTTTTTTAAATTTCTTATGGTGTAGCTGATTTAAAGGTTAAAAAATTGTTCTAAGATATGTTTTTTTCTTCTCATTATTCATCACAGATCTGGGTTTCGGGATCGAGCTTTGGGGTTTGGTTCACGGTCGTTTACAGATCTGGGTTTGGAGTTTTTTTAAATGTCTAAGATAGAGAAAATGATTTAAGATAAAAAATTGTTATAAAAGATGTATCATACTAATTATGCATTTTTTTTAAAATTTAGCTGTAATTAAACTTTCAGAAAGTTTTTCAATTGTTAGTGTTGTTATGTGCATATTACAAATTAATAGTGTTTCTATTCTTGTCCGTGTCTTCTATGAAACTATGTTGTATTAGATAAAAAGGATAATAAACATATTTATGTTCTCTATTTTCTGAGGAGTTATGTCTTTCATAAACTCAACATGATGGAGTGATTATCGTGGTGATTTATTTTCTAATTAATGATCAAGATTAAATAAAAAAATACAAAAACAAATGTCCGGTGATGATGTTTTGTACAATAGTTAGTTATTAAGGTTTAATCACAATCATTCGTATTTCAATGAATTTTTTTAAATTAAAAAAAGGAAACGAGTTCCCCGCGGGGAAATCGATACCCGTTTTAAACGGGGACGGGGATCCCCGAACCCGTTATAGAGGGGAACGGGGAATGATATTTCTAACGGGGACGGGGATGCTTTCCTCGACCCCGAACCGACCCGTTGCCATCCCTATCGGGTTCAATAGGTGTAGGGTCGAAAATGGAGGCTTCCATGAGTTGGACATGGTTTTGTAGCAAATGGTTCTGCCTGTTGTTTGTTGGAGATGTAGGTCGGGTAGAGGTATAGTAGAATTGGGGGTTGTATCCGGGTTTGGGAGTTATAAGGTTGCTGGATCATGGGTTTTGCTGTAGTTTTTTCGGGTTAATGGAGGTTTGGATTTGGGTACGTGGAAAACGGGTCTTGGCATCCGGGTTTTGGATTATGGACTATGGAGGTCGCCATTGGTGTTTATTGCCGGACAGGATGGGTTGTGACGATGGGGATTTGAGTCGCCGTTGGTGTAACCCCCCATCCTCTTATAATTTTTCAAAGTAGAACGTATTTTTTCTCCCAAAGTAGAGGTGAGTAGGCAAATGATAAAGTAAATTTAAGTTTGTTCATATCATAGCATTATTTTATGCTCCTAGTGAAGGATACAAACCTTTTAATGGTATTATACATCTGTTTGTATTTGCATCCAGAAAAGTGAGCCTCTCTCAACTTTTAAAAAAACCTTTACATCTATAAATGATTAATATAAATTAATGTGTTCCAAAATCCAAAATTTAAAATTTTGTCAATTATTTGTGTGCTTATTCACTAAGAGACTTTAGTGGGATATAATGTTTTGATATGTTTATGATAATTTGCCCCTTTGAGTCGGATCAATACAATTTATATATTTTGTCAATTATTTATGTTTGCTTATTCACCAAGTGACTTATCGATAAATAAAAATTCAAGCGCCCGCGCATCTACCGGGGTTTAAATTTAGTGAACAGAAAGTTGGAGACGTTTGGAGAATAATAACAACTTATAAGAGATTTTTGGAAAAAGAAAATACTTTTATTACATAGCATTAGTTAATACAACTCTCCTCTTTCCCCTAACTATGAGAGGTTTACTCACTCATGTACATATTACTCTCTCCAAGCTTACTCACTCTTTCTCACTTCTAATCCCCTCTCTTTACAAACTGGACGCACCTTTTATAGTCTAAGGGTTCTTATAAGATGACTGGAAACCGGAGTCTAAAAGCTAACCGGTTGAAAGGAAATAAAACAAAGCATTAAAGTAAAACTAACGTCTTCTAATAATAATTCTGATGAGTCTCTATTTCCAAAAAGTCTTTTGGCGTCTTCTGATGATTGAGGAATCAAACGTCTGCGTCTCTCTTTAGTCTAGTGGTCCATGTGGGGCAGGAATCTTTTGCTTTATGGAAAGCAGAGTCTTAAATAATTGAGTCTTCAGTCTTTGATAATTAGCTGATTAGGGTGGGACCCTTCTTTGTCCCATCTGCGTCTTCTTTTGTCTTGTCTTTGTTTTCGTCCGGTAGAGCATTATTGTTGAGGAATTCATCAATGAGGCCCACCACTCTGAGGCTAGCTGGCAAAGCAATCTTTACCCATTTCCTTGGATTCTTTCTTGAGCCTTCCATTGAATGCCTCATCGGCTTGCATAATGAGGTCTTCTTTATGGTATGCAGTGTATCATCTGTCTTCATGTTAACAACTCCATGATGTCTATCGTCTCCATAGCCTAGGCAATCTGAAGTTTCAACTTATTAACAATTAGGTCTTTAGTCTTGTCTTCGGACAAGATCTCAACGTCTTCAAATGAATAATTGGAAAATCTAATGAGTTTAAATCCTTCCACTCTCATTCCTCTACAGGAACTTGGAACAATCTGGTAGATCTGGCAGACAGGGGAAGAAAGTCTTTTACCTTCTTGATGTACTCATGGACAACTTTTTCAAGAGCAATAGAGTCTTCTAAAGTCTTTATCTGGACGAGTCCAATGAACCCGTGGTCTGCTAAGGTTATTTGAGCCATATCTGCTTTTCCCAAAAGATAAATTTTTGGAACATCTTTGAAGAAACCTCTAAACTTTAAGGCATCTCCATTTATCTCGGATAATAACATATTAAAATGTTCAATAATTTATTAGCTTTTTTCTGACTATCTTCTGAAATTGGAAGATTATTACGATCGAACGGTATAATAATCTTAGTCTCAAACGTCTTTTTCTGATAATAAAAATTATTATTAGGTCTAGTTTTGGAGGATTCCCCAAGAGTCCGAGCATAAGTCTGAGTCTGAGGTCTAGGAACAGTAGTACCACTAAGTTGGGTAACTGCAAGTCTTTGAGTTCTCATGAATCTGGCAATAGCTACCAAATTCTGTTTGAATTCTATACACAGTCTATTTTGTACATTCCACCATATAGCGTCTATAAGGGTATTTTCATCTAAATTTGATCAAGTCTGGGCATCTTTGTTCAGGTCTATATTGGGGGAAATATATCTTTCCAATGAGTCTATTTTGAGAAACAATCTCATGTCTAGATTTTCCAGGAGGAACTAAGATATCATCCAAGTTCTCTAGTATAGGTCTTTCTTGAGAGTCTTGAATATGAGTCCGTCTTTGCATTACATTAGCATTTGGTCTTGTGCGTCTAAGATAGTCTGCAACGTCTTCTTTGTTCAGTCTATTTGTTCCAGTGGAACTCATGATGTCCAGAGGAACTCATGACGTCTTCTTTGTTCAGTCTGTTTGCAACATAAAACACGAGATAATATTAGTGTTAGTAAACATAGGTTCTCTAGATATGATGTCTGGAATGGTGTTTTTGCTTCCCTTAATATGTATAACAGAGAAGTCATAACCATTAAGCAATTGTTGCCATCTATTAGTCCTTGATTTGGATAAGTCTCTAAGTCTCTGAATTTTACTGCATAAGTAAGAAGAGTCAGTATAAACAGCTAAATATTTAGGTCTAAGAAAAAGCATATATTTTTCTATTGCCCTTACTATAACTAAAACTTCTTTTTCATGGGCAGTGTATCTTGTTTCTGGATCAGTAAAGGTTTCAGAACTATATCTACAAAGTTTCTTCTTTTTAGTCTGATGATTATTGGCAAAGTATACTGCTCCCCATTGTTTATCAGATGCGTCGGTTTCTACTATAAATTGATCTTCAGTGTTAGGCAGTACAAGTAAAGGAATATTCTTGACTGCTTCTTTTATTAGTCTTATGACTTCAAAATCATCTTTAGTCTAATTAAAAGGATTGGTCTTGTCTGTTCCTTTTAATTTGGAAGTTCGACTTTGTCTTTTTGAAGCAAGATCTTTAATAAAATTGCAGCACAATTTAGCAATCCTAAAAATGATTGTGATTGTTTTCTATCTTTGAGCTGGTCTGGAAACTCAAGAATCTTTTTGGCTATGTGTTTTGCTAAGGATATTTTTCCTTTATTAATATGCATTCCCCAAAGTCTATCCCAGTCTGAAATAATTGCATTTTCTTTTCAGAAATAACAATACCATGTTTATCTAATTCTAAAATAATATTTTTAAGATGATCTAGTGTTCTATCCCAGTCTTGCTTGCTACAAGAATATCATCTATTTCTGAATATGGTCTAAAAATATTATCCATACGTCTTTGGAATACTCGAGGGGCATTCAAATATCCAAATGGCATTACTAACCATTCATATTTTCCTTGGGGCACACTAAAAGCCGTCCAAGTAATACTGCCTGGGTGCGTCTTAATTTGGCAGAAGCTTGATTTGCAATCAAACTTGCTGAATATAATTTTGTCTTCAATCAAACTAATTAGATTATTCTTATATGGTATTTTATAAAAATCAAATTCACAATTCTTATTAAGGTGTTTATAGTCTATGACCATTTGTCTTTTTCCTCTATTTTGTTCAGATTCATTTTGAACGTAGAAGGCAAGGTTATTATGTCTACTTTTACCTTCTCTAATTATGCCTAGCTTAAGCATTTCACATATGCCTTTTTTGAATTCTTCTCTGTCTTCTTGTGAATTTCCTTTCTTATAGGATTTACCATTAATAGTGGCATCTGGGTTAATAGGGATAATTTCACAATAACTTTGGTCTTTATCCCACTTAGCAATGAGATTTTCTTCTAAAGTAGGCTCTGCTAATTGCCTAATCTTTTCCTTTTCTACGTCTATATCCATTTTTTTCTGTTTGGATATGGTTTGAACCTTTAATATGGTTTGCCGGGCTTGATCTAAAATGTCTTGTTGTATAAGTGCTATTTGCTTATAACACTTTTGGTCTGGACACTAACATTCTTTTTGTAAGGGTTTGGTTATTTCTAAGGCTTCTTGTTGGTTTGTAGGTCTAGGTCCACCATGCTCAGCTGAAGAAGCTGAAGAACTCTGATGTTTTATTGGTCCATAATTGGGTTTGACCTGCATAAGGTCAAAGGCAGTCTTGTGATCTATTAGGGGGGCTTTAATATTTAATTCCTCTTTATCACTAATTAATATCTACTAATTAATATCTTATCATTATACTGAGTATAAGGATGATATTTACTCATAAAGCCTTATTTCCTGTGAAACTAGGACGATGATCCATTATCCAAAATCGATGATTAACTGTTTTGTTGGTCTGATTTCCTAAAGTAAATGGTTCTCTATTAGCTACCTTACCATAGATCTCTTGATTACTGTCTAGAAAATAATCTTTAGGGAAGGCATTAGCCATGCACGTACTCTGAGAGCATCATGTATCTATAAAAGCTGAAAGTCTTTTAGTATAATCTTTATGTTGTATGAAAAATTCTACAAAACAAGCATGTGGTTTAGTAGATATTCCTAAATTATTCTTTTCTAAAATAGATATTCCTTTATGAGGTTTATCTACAAAATCTAATGATGTTAATTCTTTTGTACTACTATAGGAGCAATATTCTCCTAAATCATAGGAAATTCCTTTTCCTTTTAAGTCTTCATTTTCTTGTAATCTTTTGGCTATGTTTCTATCAATGCCTTGATAATATGTTTTGATATCTTGGTCTATTTGATCATCATACTAGCTAGTATAAATTGCTCTAAATCTAGTTCTCTAACAATTTTCATGGTAGTGTAATTGACGAATAACACAAACCATAAATAATTCTGTTTGTATAGTTTCAAAGCATTTTACACAACTAAAGTCTTTCTTGCTACATTTCATTTCAAATGTGCAATAATGTCTTTCATCAAAGTAACATCTTACTAACTGTTTATCTTTTCTTTAGAAGGGGGATTAATATACATTTGTACCAAGCTTCTTCAAAGTCTATATAATCTTCTTCTTGATCCTCTTGATCAATTTGCATCATACATAGGTCTAGAGTGTCCTGAGAGTCTTCATACTCATCAATATCACTATTATAGTCTTCTGAATCACCATCTGTTTATGCACTACAGATACTATTATTATCATCATTTTCTGTATGATATTTCTATAGCATATAGAATATCTAATTCTTCTTGATTTGCAAAGTCTAGTATTTTATTAATAATGTTAATACTTTCTTTATCTTTCTTATTAGGAAAGTCTTTAGCAAAGTGTCCTTTGCCACAAGTCCAACATTCTTTGGTGGTAGTCTTAGATTGAGCTACTTCTTTTTCCTTTCTATAATTAGGAACCTTTTTGTACTTACTGGTGTTCTTCTTAAGATATCGTCTTTGGTTAAATATATTTTTCTTAGCTTTAGAGTTCCTTTCTCTAAAGGTAGTAGATGGTCTAAATCTATATGTTTTTGAAAAACCTAAAGGTCTAGTCTTAAACTTTGTTTGTTTCCATTCGAGTTTCTTTTTGAATTTCTTAGATTCATTACCACATCCCCATTGGATTGGAGCAATGCCTCTTTCGTCTTTAATTGGAGGAACGTGTTTGAAAGTTTCTTCAATTAACTTTCCTTGAGTTATATCTCGTCTTTAAGATATGATAGTCTTTGGCAAAATTGATTCTTTCACCAAGGGAGTTATTCTTAACTCCAGCTATTCTTGGCCAATTCCTATATTCATTAATTAGGATTTGTCCTATGGCTGGTGTCTTTCTAAAATATTTATCTTTTAAGGTCTCTCCAAATTCTTTAATTTGGTAATATAACTGTTCATAATTATTGCTATATTCATTGATCTTATTTAGTTTGCAAATGCTAAGGAGAGCTAACTTAGTTTTTGCTAAGTCTTGTTCATTGATATGAGCTAAATGTCCAGCTCCAATGAACTCTGAAGTGAATAATTGAATATATTCATCAATTGATCTTTCTTCTAGGTTTTCTTTCATGTTCTCAATCTTAGATAGGGAATCTTCATCTGTAGCTTTTCTTAAACTATCTAAATAATCTTTTGCAATACCCCTAATGGATTGTTCAGCGTATTGTTTACATGAACTTGTGTCCCATTGTTCATTGGATGCAAAACACATGTTCATCTGATTACGCCATTCATCTAACGCCTTCTTCCTATCTTGGACGTTGTCTAGATTAAGGCATACCTACTGGATTTTATGGCTTGACTTGCCATGGTCTTAACAGGAGTGAAACTCGTCACTAGTTGGAAAGTCTTTTATATAATCCGGTTTAGTCTTTACTATGGTGCTTGAATAAATAGGAATGTTTATTCCTATTGGTTTCCTAAAAAGTCTCGGAGCATCTTCTAGCCTACTGCTACTTCCTATCTCTTGTTTATTAGGTTCTACTTGTGTAGCTGTCATTAGTCTTTCTTCTCCTTCTTCTATTAGTCTTAAGTTTCTAAGAAGTTCCTTTGTATTCTTAGATTCTTTTAATTTTAATATGCGGTCTTGGGCTATTATATTAAATCTTTCTCTTTCTTGAAATCTAACAGAATGACTTTTCTTAAGGTTATCTTTAAATATCTTCATATCCAATTCTGAGGGATTATGTCCAAAGTTTTGAATTCTAGCTTTTTCTCTAACTAAGTCTTTTTGTTCAAATGATTTTCTAGGTCTAATTACAGGGGCTTGTCTTAGTAACTAGCACTACTCTTACTACTACATTCTCTTTCGGAAGGATCATTGATTATGGCTTCTCCCATATTCCTAAATCTAATTTCTTCGGTCTGAATATTCTTATCGACAATGTTAGGGGGGCCAAACTAGATAGTAACATTTCCAGTGACATCGTCTTGATTAATAAACAGAGGTTTATTTTGTATAATCTTAGTTTCTTGAAATTCTGGCAATTGCCAGAAGGTCTTAGCGGCTTTTTCTTTCATAGGTCCAGTATTCCTAATACTGTAAGTATGATTGTAGTCTGAAACATTGGTTCTAACTAAGATTTCTTCATTAAGTCTACAGCTAGGAATTCCCGATTGCATTCCTTCATAAGGAAATTGGAAGAACTTCACATAGCTTTGGAATTCTATATTTATATTAGCGTCTGGGATAATATAGTCTTCATAGCCACTAGCATATAAGATTAACTTAAAATGTTTGGCTGTGTCTACGGTTACTGTAAATGCCGGAATGACATTAAAGTATCCTATATTGTCTGACATTTCTAATTGGGCTATCCCAATAAGACTTTTCTCAAAATCTTTCCATCTTTTATCTACTAAACAACATAATATGTTGATATTATTTTGAGGTCTATGTAATCCTTGGATTCTTGCTTGAAAGAGTCCAAAGGTTAGGAACTGGAACTTCCTATCAGTTCCTCTAGATCTAAGCCATTCTGAGTAAAAAGCTTGAAGCTCAGTGTAGGATTTGTCTAACACATGATTTCTACAATGATAAGTCATGTTATAATTAGGAGTTTTAGGAGTGACACCTTCTTTAAACAAGTCTATGTATCTAACGGCTGGAAGTTGTCCATTATGAATGGAATCTTCAACAATCTTCCAGTCAAATTCAACCCATTCTTTCCATTGGAGAGGATTGGTGAAATTTCTCTCCTTCCACCATGTTATAACATTGGAAGATGAATCTTTAAGTCTTTGGAGCATAAAATTACTATGTCCAATATCTGGGATAGGGCTAACTATCTTACCAGTCTTATCTAATCCATCATTTATGATTCTTCTAGTTATGGTCTTTCCTTCCTTAGTTTCTATACAAGGAGATTCTCTAAATTTATAAGTGGTTACCTGTTTTTGTTCAAGTCTTTTTCAATTCTTTCTAAAGAGTGAATAATCTTTTTGTCACTTTATCTGGCTAAGTATTTATTCTTTAAAGGTCTTATTCTCATTTCGTGCATTATTGTTAATGTCTTCGTTATGTTTAGCAAGAGTATTAACAAGAGAATTAGCAATCTTATTAATATAGTCTTTTACCTCATCATCTTTTTCTTGTTGTTGCACAGATTCTTGTGCCATTCTAACTTCTATAGTTTCTACAGTTTTTCTATTTTATCTAAACGTGTTAAAATAAACAGAGAGTCTAATTCTGCTTGGGAAGGTTTATTATATATAACCTTAATTCCCTGTGCCATATTTAATCTAAGTTCATTAACAGTATTATCCATTTTGGATAGGTTATGGCTTTCCATATTGTTAAGATAATTTGCTAAATTTTGTTGAAATTTAACAAAGTTTGTTTAGAAAGTGGTTACTCCTTCTGTCTTAGCCTTTAAGTCTGATTGTAAGTCTTTAACAAAGCTACTATTATAGTCTTGAGCAGCTGCTATTGATGTAGAGATTAAATTTAATCTCTCAATTATAAGTCTTGATGCTTTAGCAACATTAGCAATCTCATTTTCATTTATCTTATAATAAAATCTATCATCATTTATCTTTTCTAGAATTCTTTGGTAAAAATATGCTAAGGTCTGAATGGAGAGGTCTCTAGCTACCTTATTCCAGATCAAACTATTTCCATCAGGTAGATAATTGTCTAATCTAAGAATAAGTTTAGCTTGTTCTTTGGTGAGTTTAATTAGCTCACTTTCTTGATTTTTTGTCAAAGTTTTAATTTCCAAAATGTCTTTGTTAAGGACTTCTATATGATTAGTCTTAATATTTATTTCTTATAGTACTTGTACAAGGTCTATTGGGATTTGGCTATCTATTTCTTGTATTCTTTTAGAGATATTTTTGATCTCTGTTTCTAGGGTTTGAGGGTATTTTATTAATTGTCTTAAAATAAGGAGAATACACTTATTTTGGTCTATTATGTTATTGATAGCACTGGCAGTAACTTGTCTACTATCTGCGTGTTTGGCTGGGATGTGTTTAGTGTGTGAACAACCGTCTATGTGTGAGGTTAAGCAACCTTCTGGGTCTAAATCAGTTATGGGTATAGGTTGGTAATCTGGATTAGTTCCAAAAATATCTTTGTAAATGCGTGGGATAAATCCCAAGAGCATTAAAGTCTTTTCACTATGGGTCGAAAATGATCGTATTGGCTCTGATACCACAATTGGGATTGGGTCGGAATTTGGCGGGATTCTAAGAACTCTTAAAGGTCTGATACCAATTTTTGGTCTAAAATATAAATCTGTTATAATTATAATCTTGAAAAGGGATTTTACTATAAGACAAGAGGGGACCACTAAGAAAAATAACAAAATTGTCTTTGGGATCACGAGGGGACCACCTTTGGGAAAAGGACAAAGTCCGCACCAAGTGCGCACGGTTTCGTCCGCAAAAAAGATTATCCCTATATATATATATATATATATATATATATATGCTTAGTTCCCCCCAAAGCAGTTCCTTGAAGATTAGGTGGTTATCAAATGAAACAATTTCCGAATATTAAGGGGCTTTGTGAGAGAGAGAAATCATAGACTTGGTTTTTAAGCAACTGAAATGGTGGAGAAATATATAAAAAAAGAAAGAAGGGGTGGTGTTCAAAATACATTCTTTTTCTTGATATTTGTGCTTGAAAAGAAAGAAGTTTCGAATAGACGAGGGAAATTAATGAGAGAGTGTGAGTTGCGTTTCTTTTTCTATTTTCGTTAAGAGGGAGGCCAATGGATAACATTGGGGGTTCTAAAGGTATTTGCGTGGGATACCCACTCCCCCATTTTTTGTTCATGTTGGTATCAGATGCTTTTTGACATAGGAGGTGGGGAAGTAAAAATACTTGGGGTGGGTAAAGCAATATTGTGGAAAGATTTAGGTTAGGTTAGGAGAATGTTGAGATTTCACACATTCAATTTGTGGATAATCTTTTTTTTTTTTGTTGGCTAAAAAAGATAACATTGAAAATTTGTTGAAGATAATAAATATGCTGAGTGAGGTGTCCGGTCTTAAAATCAATGTGGCTAACAATGTGCTTTTGGGAATTAATGTGGAGGAGTGTCTCATCGAGAAGGCATGGATTTGGGATTGTGGGGGTGAGAGGTCAAATAATGGCTTTTGAGTTATTTAGGGCTTCCATTTGGAAGGAGCACTTTTGCCATAATATTGTGGATAATATTTTGCAACCCCGTTTTGGACAAGGTGAGAAAGATTGGAGGCTTTGAAAACACTTGTCTACCTAAAGGCGGTAGATTGACTCTAAAATGCATGGGGTCTTGAGTACTTTAGCCATTTATTATATTTCCACTATTAAACTCTCAATAAATGTGGCGAACCTAATTAAAAAAAGAAAGATAATTTCTTTTGGGATTGCCTTGCAGAGAACAAAAATAATCATTTTTTAGAATGGGAAACGGTAAAAAAAAGGTTAAAATATTGGGGTTTAGGAAACATATCACTAATAATAAGGCATTGTTGGGCATTTGGTTGTGGAGTTTTTCGTCGGAAAAAGGATCCATACGATACTTCGTCATTAGAAGCATTTATGGGCTACATTAAAATCATTGGGAATCTGATAGAAACCTTTAAAGTTCCATGAACTTACTTATAAAGAGGCTTCAATCCTTTTGATGCACTTTCTAGTGTGCGCTTTAGTTTCATTGCAGCTAGCGCACTTTACTAACAAGATAGAAAAAGGGCGAGCGATATTCACTTTCAAGAGTCATGACGCTACGCCTATTTCATTACTTTGGAAGAGCTCATAAAAGCGAGGTTCTAAAAGGCGCGATTCGTGATCGATGCGTGGAGGTCAAGCATCAAGCATTAGAAGCATAGGCGCGATTATGCGAAGCATGTGCGTGAAAAGGCATTTTGCCTTTTTTTTAATATTTTTTAATTATATCCAGGCCTGTAAAATAATAAAAGCAGAAATATAAGCATAACTTACATAAAAAAGCATAATCATAAACATTGAATCAAAATTACGAATAAAATAAAACATACCTTGAAATTTGAATTTATATTCGTATATTTGCTAGTCCTTTTTCCCATATCCATGCTCCATAAGTCCATATCGCCCTATAACATGCAATTAAAATTAAAAACAAGTTAGTACATAATATATTTAAAATATAATGTGAATGCAATCAAAATTTTAAAGTAATGTACTAATAATCTTCTAAATTAGAATCATAATATATAACTACTCATAAAAGATTCATAAGCAGAAATATAATCATAATATTACAATCCAAGTTTCTAACAAAAAAAAAAGTCTCAAAATCATAAATGTTACAATAACTCAATAATCCATTGCTATTAGACAAATTCAATAGCCCTCTAGCTAGTCTAACTCTTGTCCAATTCGATATCGGACTCCAATTCAACTTCATCCTCTTCATCTAACTCATATTCCGTGTCATCAGATACAAAGTCATCTTCCTCGAGCTCCCTTATTTCAATTTCATCACGAGCATTTCTACCACTTCTTCTAGTTTGTAAGATCTCATTTGCGCCGGATGCTTCTTCGACCGCGTCCCATGTAAGTCCGGAACCTGCCTCCACCACCTCATCATCCTCATCATCGTCACAACCATCAACAATCCATGATTGTGCATTACTAGCATCACTTGCTAATAATTTATCCTTCCTCTTTTTCTTCTTGTTCATCAACCTTGCAATAAATTGGACATAGACTAAGTTATTCATTCTCGTAGTATCTAGTCTATTCCTCTTTTTGGTGTGTATCTACATAAAAGAAATTACAAAAATTAGCATAATATACCTTGAAAATTACAAAAGTACAAAGACACTATAATTTCTTTCACTCACACCCGGATGAACTACTACCTACCCCTTCAAAGACACTCCAATTTCTTTCACACCCCGATGAACTAGTAGTCAAACCAAGGATCCTTTTTGCCATTTTCTTCAAATTTGGAGTTTCATTTTCATAAAAGTCCCAACAACTAACTAGTTAATATGAAAGAAAGAGAGAATTAGTGAAAGATATGTAAATGAAAGAGAATGAACAATGTTATGTAAATGAAATAAATAAAAGAGGAATGGTAATATACCCGGATTATAACTGGCATCATTCTTCTCACATCCACTTATTGCCATCTTTCTTTCAAATCCACCTTCTCGTTGAGTGTATTTTTGCAGCTTCGTATGTATCACATGGTGTTACATTTGCTCATCAGGAAAGAACTTCTCAACACAAGTAATCACATTATTAGTTATCAATAGATCATCTTTGATACTTGAATTCTTGAAGAAATAAAATGGATTAAACAAATAAGCCGTTGTATGAAGTGGACTATCAAGACGATCCTTGCTTTTTACATCAATAATGTTTAATATTAGCATATAGTCACGCTCCTTCAATGCATTTATGATGTCATCCTTTGCCTTTAGTAGCTCTCCATAAACGAACCCCATTGAAGGCCTATCCTCTCCATCCACAAGCCTAAGCACTTTCACTAGTGGAGTGAACACCCTCAAACACAATTCTATCAAGTTCCAAAACTCATTGGGAACAACAATAGCAAATGCCTCTTTTCCCTTTTTGCTCTTAGACCATTTAGTTTTGCCCCATTCATTGCTAGTCATCATATTTCTCAACTCTTTTTTCTTATCAAGCAAACTTTGCAATGTTAAGAAAGAGGTTGCAAACCTAGTGACTCCCGGCCTAACTATCCCCTTTTTTTGTAAACTTTCTCTTCAATGCCGAAGTCTTATGACGGGCATAGATGAAAGTAGTGAAGGATTTTGCCATTTTGATCACACCCTTGAAATTAGGAAGTTTAGAGATTCCTTCAAGCACGAGGTTGAAGGTGTGGGTGGCACATGAGGTCTAAAAGATGTTAGGCCTTTCTAAAGCTAACAAATTCGCTGCGGCCATATTATTGGAAGCGTTGTCCGTCTCCACTTGAACCACATTTTCAGCCCCAACCTCTTGAATACACTCTTTGACATACTCAAATATGTATTGACCGGTGTGAGCATCATTTGACGCCTCCTTTGAAGAAAGAAAGGTGGTCCCTAGTTTACAATTCACACACAAATTCATGATGCTTCTTTTTCTATCCCTCCAAGCATCTGTCATAATAGAACACCCATTATTTTTCCACTCCTCTTGCTTCTTAAGATCTTTTTTTGTGCTTTTCATCCCCCCTTCAAAAGTGGCTCCCTTAGTTGGTATTGGGAAGGAGGTGTGTAACCCGGGCCATATAAACCAAGCGCCTTGCAAAATTTCTTGAAGCTATCATTGTCAATTGCATTGAAAGGAATGTTGGCTTAAGTGGATTTCTCCCAACTTAAGTGGGCTTACCAGCGAATAGCTGGTACTTGATTGGGCGAGGGACGGTTGGCTTTTTGTTTTGTTTTTGGTGGACAACTTATCCTGAACGAAAGTTTTTGTTTTCGATTATAAAGAAAATATTTTTAAATTTTTTTTTGAAGAAACAAAGTGTTTATACTTATAACGAGTAAAATTGATCCTCCTCCTCCTCCTTACCTTTATCTAGACCCGTCAAAAAACACGATAACCCGTTAACATGACCCGACCCGACCCGACCCGACACGGAATTATTAGTTAATGGGTTTACCTTTATTTGGTTTGGGTCATTAAAGGGTTAACACGGTAGACCCTCTAACACTAACGGTTCGGGTTTGGAAATTTACTTGTACTCGTTTTTATCCGTTTCCACCCGTTAATACCCGTTAACACTAATGAGTACTATAGGGTCACCCAACTCGTACCTAATAAGAATAACCATTAAAACCCATTATTTTTAAACTAATGACGACTAATGGGTATTATAGGGTCACTAAATCTGTTACCTGTTTAAACCCAAACTGATTTGTTTATAGTAGCGGGTGCTAACGGTTCTTTTATATTATGAGCAATGTTATCAACTAAATATCATCCTTTAATATCTCTATTAACAATTTTCTCCCAAGATAGTTTAGGACGACTTCTTTGTCTTTTACTCTCCATTTCAATTATTCTTTCTCTAGTTATGTGCCTAAGCAAAACATGTCCGCACTATTTAAGTCTACTTTCTCTAATTTTATCACTAATGGGATTAGTCCTTACTTTTCTCTAACGTATTGGTTTATTATCATCCATCGAAGCATCCTCACTAACATGAATGTTTTGGCACATATTTTTGATTTACTGTCCAAGTCCAAAACACTCTGCTAGTTGACCTAATAAACTGTTCTATAAAACTTTCCTTTTAATCTATGAGTTGTCCGCTTATCACATACGATACCACTCGCTTGTCTTCATTTCATCCATTCTGATGCTATTGTACTTGTTACATCCTCATTTATTTCGCCATCACTTTACATCACCGAACCTAGATCCCGGAACTTATTCCTTTGAGTTATCGCATTTTCTTTAAATTTTATCATTATGTTATCATCTGAATTATTATTAACTTTTCTTTCCATATTCTAAATTTTAGTCCTACAAATTTTAGCCTTTTGGATTCTAGGGCTTTTTTCCAATTTTCCACTCATATAGAGCTAAAGCCTCCTTTGAAGTGTCAACTAAAACTTTATCATCCGCGACAACATACACTACGGGATATTTTCTTGTATATTCTTACTGATCTCATCCAAAACTATGGCAAATAGGTAGGCACTTATGGTCGATCCTTGGTGTAGACCTACTTTATAACATCATAAGTTTCTCCACAAATAGTTCTAACTCTAGTCTTTGTATCATTATACCACAATTTTAATATAATTTATGGGGATTCTTTTTCTCCGCAGGTTCACCATATTATATCTCTAGGCACTTTATCATAAGCGTTTTCTAAATTTATATAAACTATGTGTAAATTTTTATTCTCACTTTTGCGCTTTTACATTAATTGTCTGCCGTGGATCTCCCCGGCGTAAACCCAAATTAATTGTTCAATATTATTTAGCTGTCCAATACTGTAGCTCATTTATTAAATTTTTGTTCTATAACTTTTCCCATAATTTCACAGTGTTGCTCATCAATTTAATCCCCCTATAAACCCCCCAGTCTTGTATATCTCTTTTTTTTATTATTTTTTTTAACTTCACTCTCTGAGACACCTCCTTAGATGTTCAATAATTAGACTTACTCCCCATGTGCATAAGGTACAAGCGAGTCAATTTATAAGGTACAAGTGGGATGATGCACATGCTGGGGGCTAAATCTAATTTTTTGAAAAGCGGGTGGTTATGTTTAATTACAACATTATCCAAGGGGTAAAGTAAAAAAACCTTTATTTGTATACAATGGTATTATGGCGCTTTTCCTCTACTCATTTGGCATTGTCCCTTCTCTTAAATTTTTATGGCGAAAGTACTCTTAGGTTCCTCACAAACAAATTT
The DNA here is from genome assembly GCA_949130495.1 of Sambucus nigra. Taxonomy (NCBI): domain Eukaryota; kingdom Viridiplantae; phylum Streptophyta; class Magnoliopsida; order Dipsacales; family Adoxaceae; genus Sambucus; species Sambucus nigra. Next base: position 100,201,021 of record OX422217.1, read on the forward strand.
TAAACACTTCAGAAATTTTGACAAATTTTAGACACTTAGGTCCATTAATTCTCTTCTTGTACAAGTCCATTAATTCTCTTTTTGTACAAGTTCACGCTAGTGGCATAACAACTGGACATAATAGTAAATTGCCCTTAAGTGTTTAAAAATTGTTTGCGAGGGACCTAATTGTACATTGCCCAATTTTTATTAAATAGAGCTATTGACCACCCTACACCTACAAACCGGACCCATATCCTTTGTTAATTAACCGGACTCATATCCCTTGTTAATTCACTGTTGTCCTCAGCATAATTCAGGGCACCTTGTGTGTGCACGCTCCTATTGTGAAATAGAGATAAAGAGAGAGACCTCAACTATCTCACCATTCTTCAGCACAGAAAGAATTGGTTACAACATTAATTTGATAAATTCTTCCCCGCTTACCAAAATTACCAATTGTCAAAACTCCCATCACAAGAAGTGGCCCCACTCAAGTAAGGTTGGGCGGTCATTTACATGCCAACTACCTTCCCCAAGGGAAGTTGGAAGAACTACTGCCAATAAAACTGAGTCACACGTAAGATGTTATGTTATGTGTTAACATAAAAAGTATTCTCATTGAAACCAATTCTCCAAGTTGGCAAGGCCACTTTACTAATAATTAACAAAGCTCGAGTAGACTTCCTTAAACAATCAAACCAAGGATGTTTATCCCAATCTACTGCGTGGTATGTGAACTATTGGCGTAGTCCTCCATAATGATTTACCCTTTGGTACTTTTCTACCTCATTGCTGCTGAACACTGGGGTATGGATTGCTATTTGAAATAAGTCAGGGGACTTAAGAGCAACGTAGGAAGTCTTCTTCCGAAGTCCATTAAACTAAATAGCAAGAGACTTGGCTTCTCACCACTAATTAGCCACAAATGAGTCGATTTACATTGCCACCGCACCTTTCACCAATTTTAACTTGTGAAGAAACAAATTTGTTTCTGAAATTATGGTTCACATGCCTTTCAAGCAGACCTTTATGATTTAAAAAAAAAATAAATTTCTTTCTCTCACTTGGATATTCTTGTACATGCCAGAATGGAGGGGAGTTTCTCATACAAGCCACCCAGAAGCGCCAAAAACTTGAAGAAGATGACAGCTCAACTGTGTTTGAACGTGTGGAGGTACATTTTTAACTTGATAATCTATCTGGTTGGGAATTTGCAATGGCTCTAGATCTATTACCATGATCTCATGCTCCTATTTATTTCCTTTTTTAATCATAAACATGTTTTTATTAATGATAAAAAAGATGTACTGTCTGTCAGCCATAGCATTCACCTTAACTACTGAAAATTGAACAATAGCATAGAACATAAACAGATATTATAGTTGCTTTATGTTTTACGCATTAAATAATTTTCGGTTTTCCATCTTTTTGAGTACCTGTTTCTTTAGGGGTTTTAGTCTAAGTTGCATGGACACGGGATTCATGGTACGATATTGAAGTTGAAGTTTGGATACGAATATAAAAAAATATATTATGTTCAACCTACTTATATAAATAACCCCACGAATTTCATTTATACTTTTTTAATTTGTTTATAAATAAAGACGACTAGTGCTTAGTAGCAAGGTGTCTAGCTGTCACCATTTATTAATTAGTAAAATGTAAAACACACAGGTCGATAATCAAAAGCATCACATATATGCACGCACATAGTCAGGAGATTTAGAACATGACATGTTTATAGTTAAATTAAGAAAGATACGTGGGAATCACAGACTAAGCAACACTTGCAACCAATTGTTAAGATGTATACTTTCCACAATATGAAGGATAAATTAACTCAAGGATCTTAGTTACCACATACAAAAGTCATAGCACAAAATGACTCCTAAACTTTACTCATTTTCTGTCAGAGGGCTTGTAATGAGAAAAATGAGGTTTTCACAACACATGAAAGCTAAGTATTAGGGTTTCATAAAAGAGAGAGAGAGAGGCTTAGGTTCAATATGGAGCTTCAAGGAATGCACTGGCCTTAATGGCTTTTTGCACATCTATGTATCTACGATGGCTTCCAACCGGTGAGAGGTTTTGATGGATAGTTGCATGGTTCAAAGTCTCGGTATCGGTCCCGGTATCGGACACCCGATTTTCAACTCGGTCACGGTATCGGTCGCGGTATCGGGCGATACGCAAAGATACGCTATTTAGAGAGCGCAAAAATTCCGGAAAAAATATAGAAAATTTTAAAAAAATAAGATTAACAATGTGGACCAATGAGATACATTCAAACCCATCATTCAATATGCATTGCATTGTAGAATTGGTTATACTGAAGCGCGGCAGAGTTGTCAGATTCAATAGTGCATAGTAAACCAATAATAATATTCAAAAACAAAAATATACATTTTGTTTTAACAACAATATATATTTTTTTACATTTTTACAAAAACGTACAAAATAACATTGTTACAAAAGTGTACATTTTTTTACATTTTTACAAAAACGTACAAAAGAACATTTTTACAAAAATGTACATTTTTTTAACAAATATGTATATTGTTTTTTACATTTTTATAAAAACGTACAAAAGAACATTTTTTACAAAAATTTTCAAAAATGTACATTTTTACAAAAACGTACAAAGGACATTTTTACAAAAATGTACAATTTTTTTAACAAAGATATATATTTTTTTACAAATATGTACACTTTTTTTACAAATATGTACAAATATATATTTTTTTTAAAATATGTACATTTTTTTTTAACAAAAATGTACATTTTTTTACAACAAAAATGTACATTTTTTTACATTTTTACAAAAAACGTACAAAATAATATTTGTACAGAAATGTACATTTTTTACAAACATAAATGTACATTATTTATATATTTTTTGTAAAAGATTTGAATATTTTTTGTAAAAAAATAACATTTCTTTGAAAAAAGAGTTTTAGTAGTCATTTTTTTTAAAAAAAGAGTACTACTTTTTAAAAGATTTATATATTTTTTTTAGTAGTCATTTAAAAATAAAAGAGTTTTATGTTTTAAAAAATTAATGTTAATACTTTTGAAAAAGTAATACCATTCTGTAAATGTTACAATATATTTTCAACAACGAAGAAATATTGTAAAAGATAAAAGTTCTATCAAAAAATAAAACAAAATATGACAATATCGTTTGAATCGGTTGTCTCGGCCGATATCGCGGCAAGGCGTCTCGGAATCGGTTGGTCTCGGGCGATATCGCGGCTGTCTCGGCCGATTCAGTGTTTTTTTTGAAACGTCTCTTGGTATCGGATCGGTACCCTCCGATTCCGAGTTGACTCGGCCGATACCGAGTCAACTCGGCCGATACTTTGAACCATGGATAGTTGGGAGCGGATACAACAAAAACATGATTTAGAGGCAAAAGTCCCGATTTCTCTCTGAAATCAGTACTATTGCCTCTAAATTATATTGGCTAGCAACAAAAATATGATTTGATGACGATACTACTCAGCCACTCAAAGTCGGCATAAGCCTCCATATAAACCCATAATCGACATCACCACCTCTGTTCCATAATATATCGGAACATGAATAGGTATTGGGGGGTTTAGGAGAATCCAGGGGCAGAATCGTAAATATAGAAAATGTGGGTGCTGAAATGCAACTTTTAGAAGTTGTGAGGGAGTTAGTAATTTTCAGAATTAGGCGGGTTGATTGTGTAATTTGTCTACAATGTTGAGGAGGTTTGAGGGTGATATTTAGAAGAAATTTTGTGTATAATAAGTTCTGGGACAGATTTGAAATTATTAACTGTGGGTTGAAAGCTTTTGGGATTACAAGGTGTAGGGGAGGGTAATTCGATTTGCCTAGTTGCGTGATCAACCGACATACCTGTGGGGACCCATTTATTATGGCCCATGAGAGTTGCCGATCAACCCAAACTGCTTGAAGGGTTGCCCGACCTCAATCAGATATTTAACCAACACATGTATTTGATATGCACTAAAACACTTACCGATACATTCAAATTGGTTACCAACAATCTTGGAGGAGATATTCATGGACACGACGAATTATCCATATGATTATTGAGTTCCTTGTACAACTCAATCTCTTACATTTATGCATCTATAAATTGTAAACCCTGACCCGTGGCCAAGGGATGTAATCTCGAGCATTGAGAGACGCTATAATAAAACTGTAATCTCGCTGTGGACGTAGGCAAGTTGCCGAACCACGTATATCGTTGTTGTATGTGTGATTCTGTTTCTGTGATTGTTTTCTTGAATCTTTATTGTGATACTTCTTGTACTCACATTTGATTTCTATTCCTGCGAAAACATTAATCAACAGAAAGCCCGTGATGTCTCACCACAACAACAACATTCCTTGGGTTGGCGATGTGCAAGAAGACCCAGTCCCACTTAAGGTCAGGTCAGAGATTCGCCAGCACACAAATCCTAGGTTTCGCTAAGAAAGTCGGCCTTCTGAAAAAGCCGAGAAAAAGCCAGGGACCACCGAGGTCTACCTAGATCATCAGGTTAGTCGACGCTTACGAAGTCAGGCTTCGAGAACAAGAGGAGGCCACTGGCCTCTAGTTGGAAGAGAATGCTCGCCTTCAAAGGCGACTTGAAAGGATGGAGAGAGATCTCCATAGAGATACAAGAAAACGTCGTGATAGGATTCCTAGTCCTCAGGCGAGTAACACTCGCAGCCGAGGGAGGAGCTCCAGGCGCGACCAGGATAGATCTGAACGTGGCAGATTGGCGCATGGTCGATCAGAGCGTGGCCAGTCAGGGAGTCGCCACAGGAGCAATGATCGTCAGAATGAGGATATCAGGATTTTTATTCGTAGAGAAATGGACCAACATCCAACCCATCGAGGAGCCAGGTCTAATAGGGAGCTAGCCAGGAGAGCTCTCAATACCAGATGAAAACCCCTTTTGCTAGGGCGATCGAAGAAGAGGAATCCCCAAAGAAGTGTGCCGTTCCCAGGTTCAAAATTTACGATGGAAAGACAAATCTCATAGACCACGTTCGGTAGTATAAACAAGCGATGACCTTATGGAGCCACAATAACGCATTGATGTGTCGAATTTTCCCTTCCAGCCTACATGACGTAGCACAAAAGTGGTTCGAGAAGCTGCCTCATAGGTTGATCAGGAACTTCAAGGCCCTAACAGAGGCATTTACTGCACGCTTTACAACCAACAACTCCCATCCCAAGCGGATGGATGCACTGCGCACGATGAAGAAAAAGTCTCAAGGGAACCTTCGTGATTATGCTATAAGAGGTTTTGGGAAGTCTTCAATAAAGTGGCGGATTGCTCGGAGCAAGTTGTCGTTGCATCCTTCAAGATTGGTCTGCCAACCACATCTTTGCTACACCAGTCCCTGACTAAGAACGAAGCCAACACTATTGACGATCTCATGGCTCGTATTGAGAAGTGCGCCAAAGTGGATGACATGGTTCACTCTAATGCAGGGGACAACGGTCGAGCAAAGGTAACTAAAGGAGGAGATCAGCGTAATACTTCAAAGAAGGGGAACAAGAACGGGGCAAGAACGGTTTGTAGAATCGAAACAAGGCTGAACCTTCAAAGGCGTTCCAAGCTGTTAACACAGTCTTCAAGGAACCTATTTACAAGATCTTGAGCAAGACCAAAGACCAACCGTTCATCAAGTGGCCCAAGAAGATGGGTGGTAACCCAACGAAAAGGAATAACGCGCTGAGATGCGCATTCCACAAGGAGGGCTGCCACAGGACTGCAAATTTCAAGGATCTGAAGTCACACTTGGAAGAGTTGGCCCAATCTGGGCATCTCAATGAGCACATAGAGAAGAAAGCAGATAATGTCGCAACCAATGGCGACCTGAAGCTGGACAACGTCCTTGATGACAACATGGGCAGGAGTTCGCGGTGATCCATAGAGTATTAGACCTAAAGCAGATCCAATGGAATGCTGTTCGGACGGAGCTGAAAAAGGTCAATGCTGTCATGGAGGCATTTCAGATCGACCCTGCTAAAAGTCAAGCTGGCAAGCGCCAGCGACCAAAGGACGTCGACTACACCAAACACATCTTCATTGAAGATGATTTGGTTGGAGTAAGGACCCTGCATCATGATGCACTGGTAATAACTCTCAGAATTGCAAATTAGGACCTCGAAAAGTTGCTCATGGATTAGTGAAGCTCGTCAAAGGTGATGTACATGAAGTTGTTCCCTAAGCTGAAGCTTAACCTAGCCGACCTCAAGGAAGTTACAGTTTCGTTGGTCGGCTTCGCAGCGAAAATCACAATGCCGCTAGGAAAGATAGTCCTGCTCTGCAGGCAACATCTTAAAACTGATTGAGTTCTTAGTGGTGGACATAGAGTCCCCATATCACGCCATTCTGGGCAAGACTGGCTACATGCCATAAAGGCCGTACCATCTACATACCACAAAAAGCTGAAGTGGATCACCGACCGGGGTGTGGTTGAAATTCGTGGCGACCAGGATACTGTCAGAAAGTGCTTCATCGTGGTCGTCCGCCCCAGAAAGGAGAAGAAAAGGGAACCAAAGGATGCTCAGGAGGAAGCCCAGGAGGGGACTACACCATCTAAATAGCAATTAGGGTACGATCGACCAGGGGTGGAGGACCAGGGTACACCTCGCTGAAAGGGTCGTTGAAAGCCTAGAGGAAGTTGGAGCTGATGACAACTCGCCAGAAACTCTGATCGGAACCACACTCGTCGATCACGAAAAGAAAGAATTAATTGCCTTCTTGAGAAGTAATCTGGATGATTTTGCTTGGGAATTATATAATTTGGCAGGGATTGATCCCAACGTAGCCTGCCATCGTCTGCACATTGACCCGACCTTCAAGCCGATCACTCAAAAGACTAGCCGAACAACCCCCGAGAAGGCTAGAGCGGTGGAGAACGAAGTGGGGAGACTTGTGGATGCAGGATCCATTGGGGAAGTTCAGTTCCTCAAGTGGTTATCCAACCCAGTAGTGTTACGAAAGAGCAACGGCAATTGGAGGTTCTGTATTGATTTCACAGATTTCAACAGAGCATGTCCCAAAGACAGCTTCCCACTGCCTAAAATCAATCAGTTGGTTGACGCTACGGCAACACATTTAAGGATGAGTTTTCTGGACGCCTATTCAGGGTATCATCAAATTCCGTTGTTTGGCCCCGATCAGGACAAAATGTCTTTCATAACCCCCATTGGGTTATACTGTTACAAGGTCATGCCGTTTGACTTAAAGAACGGAGGGGCAACCTATTAGAGGTTAAACTATGGGGAGACACAATGGAGGTCTACATCGTCGACATGTTAGTCAAGAGCAAGAACAAAGGCGATCACCTCACGGACTTGGCCAGAACCTTTGAAATCCTCTGGAAATACCAGATGAAACTTAATGTAAGTAAGTGCTCATTCAGTATTCAGTCAAGAAAGTTTCTGGGCTACTTGGTCAACAAAAGAGGAGTTGAGCCCAATCCAGATCAAATCGACGCAACCACCAGGGTCTAGCCTCCACAGACATTGCGAAATGTTTAAAAGCTCACAGGTATGCTCGCGACACTCAATCGCTTCATCTCCAAGTATTCTTCCAGCTCCTGAAAAAGGACAAAGGCCTCGTATGGAATGATAATTGTTCAAGAGCTTTGGAGGAGAGCAAATTCTACCTTAGCAAACCGCCTCTACTAGTGATTCCAGATGATGGAGACCCATTGTATCTCTACCTCGCAGTATTAGTCCACGCTGTAAGTTCGATTATGGTGTGTGAGAGACGGACAAAATCCTGTTTATTATGCTAGCAAGACACTTCTAGACGAGAACATCGTTACTTACCTCTGAAAAAGCTCGCCTATGCACCGGTGGTCGTCTCAAGAAAGCTGAAATATTACTTCGAAGCTCACTCAATAACGGTGATCACTTCCTATCCCCTCAAAGCTGTTCTTTGGAAAGGATGACTCTCAAAACGATCGGTGGAGCTCGGCAGATTCGATACCCACTTTCAATCGAGAACAACAATTAAAGGACAAGTCCTGACAGACTTTATCGCTGAATTCACGTGGACCAGCCAATCGACTAATGGGGAGCGGAGCAGTCAACAGATGAGGAAGCACAATTTAAGGACTTGATCCTATATGTTGATGGAGCCTCTAATTCCAAGTGGGCAGGAGTAGGAATCGTCCTTAACGCACCGGAAGACGCTGTCATCAAACAGGGAATCAGATTGGGATTTTAGGCCCCCAACAACGAAGCTGAATACGAATCATTGATTGCTGGCTTGCGCAAGGCCCAACTGCTGGGGGCCACGTGCCTCAACGTGTTCGGCGATTTCAAATCGATCTCTAAGGAAGTGATTGGAGATTTCAACGCAAAGGACGACAGAATGACAACTTACCTCATCGTGGTAAGAGGACTTGTGGCAGGATCTGAGAAGGTTGACATTCAACAGTTTCCCGGGGGACAAAACAACCATGCAGACACCTTAACGGCTCCGACTCTAATCTGAGAAGAACCATCCATATAGAGTTCCTTGCCCAGCCAAGCATTGACCAGACAGTCGTGGCCGAGCAAGTCTTCCTCACAGAGAAGGCACCCAGCTGGATAGATCCCATCGTCGCCTTTCTACGGAGCGACATATTGCCCGACGACAAGAGATTGGCTCACTAAGTAAGGGTGAAAGCTGCTTGTTTTTACCTCGCCCTAGGAGGGAAGCTTTACAAGAAATCATTCACAGGCCCTTACCTCCAGTGCGTTCTCCCACATGACACCGAGCAAGTGCTTAGTGAACTTCACGATGGTATTTGTGGGAGTCATGTAAGGGGAAGGTCATTGGCCTTTTGAGCAATTAAAGAAGGTTACTGATGGCCTCACATGCAAAAGGACGCAGTCACTTGTGTTCGCAGATGTTAAAAATGCCAAAAGCACTCTCCTATGGTCCATCAGCCAGCTAGCGACCTGCTCTGGCAAGTCCATGGCCATTCGCGCAATGGGGACTAGATATCGTGGGACCACTACCTACCGCATTTGGAAATCGCAAGTATCTGTTGGTCGGCGCATATTACTTCACTAAATGGGTAGAGGCAGAACCATTGGCGAACATTCGCGACGCTGACATGACCTGGTTCATCTGAAAAGCATTATAACACGCTTTGGGATACCAAGGACTGTCATCACCGACAACGGCACACAATTTGAAAGCAGCTTCTTTCAAGGTTTCTGTGATGAGCATGACATTAAACACCACTTCAGTTCTGTTGAGTATCCCCGAAGTAACGGGCAGACAGAAGCTTCTAGCAAGACAATGCTTGATGGACTAAAAAAGAGGTTGGAAAGAGCCAATGGTGCCTGGGTGGACGAGTTCCCTCATGTTCTATGGGCCTACCGTACCACCCCTAGAAGACCAACGGGGGAAACACCCTTTGCACTCGCTTATGGAATGGAAGCTATCATTCCCCTAGAAGCAGGTCTCCATACTATGAGAACCACCTTGGTCGACTAAGGCCTTACTGATTATGCGCTATGCACTAAATTTGACTTAGCCGATGAGCGAAGAGAATTGGCCATGATCAAGTTGGCTTCCTATCAACAACAACTGGCCAAGCAGTACAATAAGAAAGTCAATTCGAGGAAGTTTTTGGTAGGGGAATGACCTTTTAGGGTGATAAGGGACAACCTTCAAGAAGCATATCACTTGGAAACGCTGGAGGGCAGGGAGATACCACTTGGAAACGCTGGAGGGCAGGGAGATACCAAAAGCGTGGAACGTGACCAATCTCAAGAAGTTCTACTTTTAGTCTTCTTTATCTTTTGTTAGCACATTCAGTTAATGCAAATTTTCATTTCAAACTTATGCCGCTTGCAATTTATAATCAAATGAATAAAGACCAGTTGGTCCTCGAACTTTCATATTATATATCGGCTGCTTAGAATTTCTTGATCGCATCTCAGTATGACGCACCTTTTCCAAATGATAACTCCCTCGTGCATAGCAGAAATCCTGGGGATTACAACAAGTTGCTCAATCCGTTTTATTCAAGGAATCTCACGTGCTGAGCAGAGTTTGCAGAAATTATTAAAGGCTAATAAAAGTGTTTCAATTACTACAATCCTCAGGTCTTTGTTGCAAACACAACAGACCTCATGAGTGGCCCCGGCAACAGCAAAAGCCCTACAGGGGATCCTAAGGCAACAAAACCAACTCAGGTTGGTGGCCAACTTTGTTAGTCGCAAAAAAGCCTGCTCGGCGGATGGCCCATCGACCAGGTACATTCGCGCATCATCGCTTAGGCCTAAGGGAGTGCGATGACACAACCTAAAAGGTAAAGTAGATGAAATGATACTGCGAAGGCATATTGGACTGAGAGAAGGTTCAAACACATGATAACAAATGGCTAACACTTGTTCTCAATATCATTTAGTCGTCTGAAAGACCCAAAATGATCAAACTTAAGTATTAGCCCATTTAAATAGCAAAATGCCTAAGATGGTCAAACAGTATTGCTTGTTCGACTAAGATAGTAAGTAATTAATGAGCAACAACTCTTTCCAGTTCAAATATAAGCGACAGTTATTAACTCATGTTTAATCAGCATATGCTCAAAATATGGAAAAAGTTAATAAATTAAGCTTTGTATGGACAAAAATTAAGAATTACAATTACATCAAGACCATAACGCATAAGGACCTAAGATGACTCAAGATGGCAAGTAAGATAATCTGCGACGCGTGCTCTTCGGCCGTCATCTGGGTTAGGGGGGTAGGTATAGCATCAATTGGGACCCACTTGTCATTCTTCGAGAAAGGGTTATGGCTGTAGGCTGGACACTCAACCTGGTACTTACACCACAGGCTAGATTCCTTAGGTGTCTTAACCTCTCTAAAGGCACTGAGCCATCTTGAGCAAAAGCAAGATCCTCTACTTCCTTCAACCTTGCTGGGGCATCAGTCCAGCCTTGATTGTAGCCATCTGCCCAGGCTTCTCGAGGTCCCATTTGGAATAAGTGCCTCAGTCCTGTGACATCTCTCTGGAGTCCAACAGCAGTCACGTATGCTCTTCAGACATCACCTTTTAGCTCAGCGACCTCCTTCTTTATAGTGTCATTTTCGGCTTGGAGAACTTCACCTACTTGGCCCACTTCATTGGCCTCCATGAGTTTGGCCCTCGGAGCATTTACCTCATCCTGGATCGAAGCACCGATCTCCTCGATAGCTTGAAGATCGTCCTTCAGCTTGGCGACCAGTTCAGAGTGATCCTTACATTGCTCGGTCCTCGCCCTCGGGGGTTTCCAGATTTTCACAAATGCCTTGCGAGCTTTCACATTGATATTGGGCCCAAGGATCATCCCCAACCGCGAATTAGGGGGAATGTAGTCCTCGTTAGGCTACAAATAACACAAGTAAAACCACATACAGATATCAGTATATGGAGAGAGCAAATTGACATGTGCAAAGAAATTTCTCTTTCATTCATCAATGTTTTAAAAGGCAAAACGAGGCGCGCCTCGAGGCGAGGCGAAGGATATGAGGCATGAGGCTTACGCCTCTAGGGGCCTCTACCGAGGCTTACGCCTTGTGTGGAACAGGCGTACGCCTTGAGGCGTATGAGGTGTGTGCCTCTTTTTTGCTGCTGATTAAAAAAAAAAGAAGTCACGTGGGGTTTGTATTTTGATTTGCTTAAAAAAAAAGTTGTACGAGGCTAAAAACCCTAGCAGCCGAAACGAAAGACCACCAAAAGACCAAACGAAAGACCACCCCCATCACAGAAACCGACCTCCGATCAGAAATCGATAGTCGTACGAGGTAAATTTCATGTTTTAAAAGGTTTTTCTTGATATCCCCTTGTTTTTTTTGTGTTTTCTACTCTCTCTATATCGATATATATATTTATAAATATGTTTTTTGCTTATATATTCTGCTCTATCCCCCTGTTTTATATATGTAAATATGTATTTTATTATATATTCTGCTATATATGTATTTCTATCCCCCTGTTTTACTTATATATGCATATATGTATTTTACTTGTATATCCCCCTTTTTTTTTTCCAGCTATATTATTTTTTGCTGCTGTATATATATATATATATCGTTGTGAAATCAATGTTTACATCGTTTGTTTTCATGATAGATGTGATACATAATTTGTTCCTTGTTTAATTATTATTTTTATATCAAATTTTAGTGACTTTTGTGAAAAAAGTTGAGGCTTACACCTAGGACCGCCTCGCCTCACAGAGGCAAAACGCCTCAAGTACGCTTTGCGCCTTTTAAAACCTTGCCATTCATTATAGAAGGGGGCTAAAGGCCAGTACAGTCAAAGCAACGAAGAAAAATTACAAGGCTTCAAAAAGTTATACAAAAAATAAACCCCTAATCTAGAAGCCCTATTCCTTCACCCGCTCGACTTCAACCATTGCCTTCCCCTTATCAGCAACCCTTTGCTCGTGGCCAGCTTCCACTCCGTCCTCATCAGGCACATCCTCGGTATGACCGACAGGCTGACCAACATTCAGTTCTTCCTCTACAAAGGGATTGGGCCTAGAAGAATGAAGGCCAAAGAGCTCTGAGTCAGCAGGAGCTCCCGCAGCTCCCAAGGCCTGGTCCCAGCATTTCTTGAAGGCTATCTTTCCATAAGCAAGCTGGAGCTCGGCATCATCACCATCTGAAAAGAGAACATTCTCTGAGCCTTGACTCTCACCCATTACTACTACCATTTTTGGTAATCAAAAGACAACCACCTTACCAGATTGTGTTTGCGCTGCCTCCCAACACGTATGTCTTGTGATCAAAGTGTCTGCGCTCTCGCCCTCTATTCCATCTACTCTCGGATTTCTCACAGCATCCAACGAGGACCACCCTCATACGAAGGATAAGTGTTAAAACCTGGGGGGTGGGGATGGTTTGCCTCTTAAAACCATAGCTAGGGTTAGTTGCTGGCTTGACATTTCCCGGGCATGCTGGAGCTCCGACGAGGTCCAGGCTTGTGACCATCGCCTTGTGCCGATGACACCACGAGGCTTTTGACCGCTGGTTAGTAGGGAGGAAAATTGGGATTCCCACTGTTGGCCATCTGTGTGATGGTGAATGGGCAGATTTTTGGTTAGTTCTCGCTGTGACGTGCGACATCAGCAGGTCTCAGCCTTGGCACGACGTTGAAAAGGGTCGTTGGTGTAGGTAGGTCATCCTTGAATCCATCGATTCGGAGAGAGAATGGTGGTTTTTGACCTCATTTGTGATTCGGATCTAGCAGTTTGCATGAATCAGTACGATAAGGCTTTAAACGGTGGGCCAGTGAGCTTCGTCGGTTGGACTGACCTCGTTTCATCCAAGCGACGATTGCGGAAGGTCGGAAAATGAGGATGTGCAACTGCGGTGTTTGGAAAGAGCCCAAATCTCGGGGTTTGGGGTGTTTGGATTCAGATCTGAAATTTTTGGATTTAGATTCAGATCTAAGGTTTTGAGGGTATGGCGGTGGAGGAGACGGTAGTGTCATTTGACCATCGGCGGGGGAAGTGTGTTTTGGGGGAGTGACTCGCTGGTTCCCCGTGCCTTACGCATGGCTACTAGAACCACATCAGCGAGCACATCAGGATTGACGTTCGCACCGATACCAATTTGATGTATAGTTGGGAGCGGAAGCGATATAATTTACACTGCACAACAACAACATGATTTAGAGGCTAAGGGCCCAATTTCTCTTTGAAATTCATCTAAAAAGTAAACTACTAATTACAAAAGGAGGCCTACGGCCTTATTTATAGGCTATGTTATCTTGCTAAGCAAGATAACCCTAAAAGATGAAATGACTAAAGATGGCACATTGGAACATTTCAATGGAATATTACCCTTGTCCTATAACAAAAAAAGGGAAAATTACGAAGATAGACAAGAAAATAAAATAAGGAAAATACAATTAATTTCTCCGCCCACCCGTAAACATCAGTTTCCATTTTTTTTCTTCAATATCAGTTGTTACAATTGAGAAGAACACGAAGCTCTTGTTGTGCCTTATAATGGATTTGTATTTTTGAACTTAAACTTTTTAACGTTTTAATTTACACTTGGACCCCCCTTTAATTAAAAGTTGCAAAACAGCATAGGCGTATCCCAAACGCGTCCTTCGTGTATTCAACTGATCTCATCACTGAATACATAAGGATTGCTGGATACGTATCAGGAGTCTTGAGTATACATATCTGGTACTCATTTGTTTTGGGCATTTTTTGGAATGTCCTTGCTTCTTTATTTTTAAGTCAAGGTGTCAAGTTATTCCTTGCTTACTTCTATTTATCAGCATCGTCTTTTAGATTTTATTTTGGATCCAAGGAATTTGCACAGTGATGTTTAAAAAACTAGGCAGTGGCAGACACAAGGCAGAACATTGCGGAAACAACGGATAGCAAGGCAGGTTCTGAAGTAAATAGAAAAAAACAAAGCCGTGGTAGGGTACATTCTTCATCAGGTAGAGGGCGTGGCTCCCGTGTTCATGATCAGACAAAAGGGATAATTACTCCCTTAACAGTTTCTTCATCCAATGGTCAGCTCGGGAACTCATATCATAAGGTACGCACATCTAATAATAGTTTTTCTTGTTAACAGTTTTGTTTTGATCAATAAAGGCATGGCATATTTGACGTAGAGTGGGAATGAATGGCATCATAATTTTTTGCATCAGCTTTAAGGTTCTAAAAGACGCGACGCGTGGTCGAGACTTCGATGTCAAGCCTCAAGCCTTAGGAGCCTAGGCGTAAAAAGACGCTTTCCCTTTTTTTATTATTTTAATTATTCCAAGGCTTGTAATATAATAAACTAATGCATACCTTGGATTTTGAAAATATATCCTTATGTTTGGTGACCATCTTTTTCATATGCATGCTCTATAATCAATATACAAAATGTATTTCTCAACGTTTAATAAGTAATATACAAAATATATTTTTCACCATTCAATAAACAATATCAATAATCAATAATCAATACAAAATGACTTAATATAAGAAATGCATTTTTCACTTTTCAAATGAAATAGAACTTTTGATCGGAAGTCGGTCGGTAGTGTTAGGCTTTTTTTTATACGAGAGGTAGAAACTCGCAGAGAGGGTTGGGATACTATGTCTTTGATTATTTTGGACGAGATATTCATCCGGTTTATAAAAAAAAGTCTTTAAAAGGCGATATCATTTCACAAAAGCGTTTTTTTCCAAAAAAAAGTGCGCATTAAGCCTTTTACCAAGAATAAGGCGTAGGTAGGGCTTTTCTCCCAAGTTTCAAGCTTAGGTGCCCCTTTTAGAACACTCATCAACTAGTATATGCTGCGTCTGCTAGTATTCAGTCATGCACTGATAAATAAAAGTCTGTTATATATATTTTCAATCAGCAAATTCAAGAAAGACAACTAATCATTGTTTTATCATAATCAATATTCCCAAAAATAGAATGATTAGTGACCTGGGCACTATAATTTATAAATAAGGCAAAATAGAAAGCATCTTGAAGGCGTGTCTTCAGGACACATTTTGAATGTCATTGTCTTTTTTTTTTTACTTGTAAATTCAGATAAAGAAGACTCGCATAAATTAAAACGAAGGTTACAACGTGAGAAAAAACTGTCCTCGTGGACCAATACGTATCGAATTAAACACGAGAGCCAAAAATTACAATAAAAAACTATATTCAATCACTCCAATTTATGGACATAAAGATGAAAGGAATCTGCTTGAAACTAGGAGATAACGAACCCCATGGAGTCGATGAAAATTTGATCTTCTAACCTAAGCTGTCCTTATCATAAAAATTCTTATATTCTCACTCCATAAATTCCAAAAAACAGCCATAACGATGCATCTCTACAAGTAGTGGCCTAACTAGTGTTTGGGGAAAGATGCATATTCTTTATATGTTTTGTTATTTCCCTGTTTGTATATATCTTTGTTTGTATATCTTGTGCACATGGTTTGTGCTCCATTTGGCTGTCTAATAAAATTATGCTTGTAAATAAGGCCGCAGGGTGTTACAATGCTCCTCTGCCACTAAATACTCCGCGGTCCCTCATCCTGAGAAAATATAGAAGAAATAAGCTCAAATTGCTCAGCAAGGGTTAAATCAAAAGTCCTCAGCTACTAACAAAGCAAAGTAAAATAGTACAAATAAGGAGAAGTATGCCATAAAAGCAATTAGAAAGGAAAGAATATTATTTCCCAACACCTCAGATTACATTACCCCGATGACCAAAGGCTCATTCTCCATACTCTTTGGCTTCCCCCAAGGCTCAATCTCCCTTGGTTCGACCTCACCCACTTGGCACAATATAATACTGTCCAAAAGTATGCAACCTCAAAAGAGGAGTTAAAACTTTTGGTCTTCAAACAGTAGGGGTATTTTAGTAAAACAAAGGTTTTGAACCCTAATTGTCTCATAACTCAAATCCTCAAAAATCAAAGGTAAAACCCTAAACAAAACCTCATAAGATTAATAAGAATATCCTCAAAACCTCAGTCACAAACTCACAATCTCCAAATAAGAACCCTAAATGGAAAACCTCTAAAACATGGATTTAAATGAATAGTAACAGTCCTTGGTCTCAAAACCTCAGTGAACAGTAAATAGCCATGACCTCTAACCCCAGAATACGAACAGTAAACCCCTATGGTCTAAAACTAGGAAAGTCAGATTACATGCAAGGGCTCATCTCATTCAATAAAAAACATGGAAATTGGGTTTTTACAAGGAAGAAGAGGATGAGGACATGTCCCTTACCTCAACGGACTTGGTCCGATGATTAATGCACGTTCGCCGCCTTGAAATGCTTCTTCTTCTGGTGAACATCAAGTGTCCACATGCTCAAATCCGAGAGCACCTCTTCCTCTCTCAAAATATCACTCTCTCTAAAGTGGGAAACTAGGGTTTTAGTAGCTTTGGGAAGTGTGCTAAGGGTTGCAATTTATAAGAAATACTAGGAAATCGGGTTTCCTCATTTGTCCCCTTTTTTCCACAAATACCCTTCTAATAAGGCTTCTAAAATCCTTTAACCTTGGCTCTCAAGTTATGACCTAATTAGGCCACATCATTGTCTCACGTGCCGAGCCTTCGCAAGTCCATGTCAGCAAACTCCGTGGCCTTTCTATCAGGCCATGGCCATCCATTTACCTCTGCGTCCTTCGTCCTAGGCTGTTGCCTTGATTGTGGCTTCCTATATGGCCGCGACCTTCGATAGTTTTAGGGTCATTACAATCTCCCCAACTTAGGAAATTACGTAATTGGAATTTAATAAATCAAAAACAGTTTTTCAAATGGGGACTCATTATAACTCAAATCTTCGCGGATCTCAATAGGCTCATGGTTAATAATATCGTTGCGGTCTTTAACATAGTTCCGTAGTATTTAAATATGGAATATTTTGTGCACATGGGACAAGTTTGGCGGCAGAGCAAGTCTACAGGAAATCTTCCCAATTCTTTCAAGTATCTAAAGTGGTCCTAGATACCGCAGACTCAACATTCCTTTCCTTCCAAATCTCATAACTCCTTTCTAAGGGGAAACCTTAAAAAATGCGTGCTTCCCGACCTCCAAGTCCACATCTCTTCTTTTGATATCTTCCCAGCTCTTTTGTCTACTTTGAGCACTCCGCAACCTTTCTTGAATAAGTCTTATCTTCGCCGCGACCTGTCCTACCATCTTTGGCCACCACAATTGTCTTTCTCCCACCTCATCCCAATAAAAAGGGCTGCAACATCTTCTTCCATATAAAGCAGGGTGAGGGACCATCTTAATACTTGCCTGGTAGCTGTTGTTATATACAAACTCTACTAAGGGTAGGTGGTCTTCCCAACTTTCGCAGAAGTCCGAAACATAAGCTCTCAGCATATCCTCTAGGGTCTAATTTGTCTGATTTGTCCCCTCTCTGTTTGTTCGTCTGATTACGGATGGAAATCTGTGCTGAAGTCTAGCCGCGGCTCCATTGCTCTTTGAAAACTTTTTTTAACTCCCGAGGTTTTAGGGTGTCTTACAATCTCCTTGATAAAGAGCTTGGCCAACTGATCAACATTGGCCATGGTATTAACCGCCAAAAAGTGCGCGGTCTTGGTTAATTTATCTACAACAACTCAAATGGAATCCATCCCCCTCTGTGTTCACGACGATCCCACAATAAAGTCTATAGAAATATTTTCCCACTTCCATTCTGGGATAGACAAGGGTTGTAGCAGCCTAGTTGGTCTTTGGTGCTTGACCTTAACTTGTTGGCATACCAAACATTGACCAAATGATTTGTTTTCTCCTTATGTGTTAATCTATGAAGCACAGACACTTTCTCGAAAGCCGCGAGTCAGATTTGACTCGAGTCGGACACGATACACGCTTCGTCACTTTGTCGACACGCTCCGACACGCGAGTCTTTTTTTAGGATGGACACATTGGGATACGTCCATGACATGCTGGGACACGTAAAATGACACGTGAAATGAATTTTTATTTTTATTTTTTTTCTTCTAATGTGATTATGATTCTTCTTTATTTATGATTTTCAATGATAAAATGTGTTTGAATTTTGTTTTGTGTGATCTATTTTTTTAATTTCATGTTAAGAATGCTCTAATAATGTATTTTATGAAAAAAAAATTGTTTTATTTCATATATATATATATATATATATATATATATATATATTTAAATATGTGGTATATATTATACGTATCCTAGATTTTTGAAAAATCACGTGTCGCGTGTCATGTCGAAACACCTATTACGTGTCGAGTTCGTGCTTCATAGGTGTTAATTGGGTTAAGGGCATAACAATTTTGGAAAATCCTTCCACAAATTTCCTATAATAGCGTCCTTTTTTTGTTTGGATGAGATGGCAGTGATCAATCGATAGAGAACAAAGGATGCTAGCGGTCTGATCCTTGTATTCCTTGCTTCAGTAGGTTCAGGAAGCTCCTCATGCTTTTCTGCGGACTTAAAATAAATCAGTATGTCATCAATGAAAACAATCACGAATTTGTCCAGGAAGGGATTTAAACACTTTTTTTTATCAAGTCCATAAAAGCAACCGAGGCATTAGTTAACCCAAAAGTCATCACCATAAACTCATAATGACCATACCTGGTTCTAAAGGCTATTTTGTGAATGTCCTCCTCCCTTATCTTAAGCTGGTGATATCTTGACCTCATAGAGAAATATCTAACATCCTTCAATTAATCAAAAAGTTCATCAATCCTAGGCAAAGGTTACTTATTCTTCACGGTCATCTTGTTCAATTCCCTATCGTCTATGCACATTCTCATAGATCCATCCCTCTTCTTTACAAACAACACCGGGGCACTCCAAGGGGACGTGATAGGCCATATAAATTCGCAACCTAACAAATCCTCTAACTGCTCCTTCAATTGCTTCAACTCCGGAGGAGCCATCCTATAGGGGGCCTTTGAATTGGGCGCGACCTCTGGTAAAAGGTCAATGGTGAATTCAAGTTCTCTATTCGGGGCAATCTCGGAAGCTCCTCTCGAAAAATATCGCTGAACTCCGTGGCCATAGGAACATCCGTTAAGATGGCCTCGGTCTTCTCAAGATCCTTCACGTAGGCTAGGTTTCCGGGGCACCCATATCAACAAAGGCTTGTTACTTGGTTTAGTTCCCCCTAAAACTCACCTCGACCTCTCTTAGTTTACATAAGGTAATCTCCATATTAGCACAATTTGTTTTAGCAAAGTCAGTGGACAACCATCCATACTTAAGATCACATCAAAGTCTTCAATTTCTAAGGGAATTAAGTGAACTTCTAAACACTGTTTTCCTTATCTCCGCGGCACATTCCCTAAAGATGGCTGCGGCTTATGAGGAAACTCCTATAGGGGTGCCAATCACTAATGGAAGGTTCAAGGTCTGAGGCTTTATCTTCTTCTTTCATTCAAATTTAGTGGATACAATAGTGTATGGCGCCAGAATAGAATAAAGTGTAAGCATTTCAGCATCTTTAGCATTTAGGGCAAAGACTCTGACGGGAGCTCGCTGCTTCTCCGTATTTTTCTTTGGTAGTCTGCAATCCTCGACCTTGAAGCCTGGTTTGCCACAATTATATTATAGCAGCTCATTCCCCAAGGGCAAGTTTTGGCAAAGTGCCCTATAATTTCGCAGTTAAAATAGGTAACTGCCGCGAGGTCAACTTTCTCATGCTGCTCGTCTTCCGTGACCGCATGATTAGGTCGCGACTTCTGAGCGTGATGCCGTGGCTTATCCTCTTGCTTTGTTCGATCTTCTCTGCCCTTTCTCTCTTCTCCCTTAGCCGTCGATCCATCTTCAAAAGTCTTGCTCCATGATCCGAGTTACCTCAACTAACTCTGTGCAGGTCCACAACCTCAACCCCATAACCCTGCTGTGGCGTCCACGCTTGAAGCCCCTTTAAACTTCTTGGCTTTTTTGTTCTCGGTATCAACCGTATAGGGGGCAAGGTGTGACAACTCCTCGAACTTTGTTTCTTATTCGACCACGACTAGTTCCTCGAGTTAGTTCCAAAAATTTCACTTCCAGCTTCTCCTTCGCCACGATTGGAAAGTACTTCTCCAGAAAAAGCTTCTTGAATCTGTCCCAAGAAATGGTCGCGACCTCTCCTCCCAGTTGGGTCCTGTTGACCATCGACCACCAGTCATCGGCCTCAGCTGAGTCGTTTCTCATTAATATGAATGATTACACTAAGTATGGTATGGGATATACGGGATTATGATATGGGATGGATCCATATTATGGAATTTAGTGAGGAGGAACCATTAACTAGGAGGTTAATAGGAAACGTTAAGCGTGCACTCTAGCTGAGAGGTGAGAATATCAAGTGAGAGTCTGGTTACTAACATGTACATAATAAATGCTTTTTTTGCACTTGTTAAATACTTGCTGTTTTAAAAATTATTTTCACATCGTGCTCCGACTCGTTTCCTTGCATATTCTCTTTTTTATTGTACCTTCTATATCAGGTGTCCAGCAGCAGGAACGTCAACCTTATGGAATTATGACGAGCTATGGAGCTATGGAGTATTGCTTAGACGTCTATCTTCATTTGATTCACACTATACTCTTAGTTAGGGCATGTCGCCCAAAGGAATTCAGTTATCTCTTCTATCTGAGTCAAATACTCTTGTATTCGTGTCGTTTTTATACATTTATTATTGTTGGGATTATGGTATTCGATTATTATGTGGGAATGTTTATTCCAATTGCATTTAAATTCTTTTGAGGTATCTGTTCGGTTATCAATGTTTTAGAATAATATGTGTTGTGTTATTTGTAAACTAAAAATGGATTTTGTTGAAATTAAAATTTGGAAAGTTTTTAACACCAGCTTAATTGGGTATTGGGTGATTAGTTAATGTTTTCGACAGTGATGCTAAGAATGAGCCAACTGTATATTCTGTTTTAATTTGGTATGGGACTGGCCATCCTGTATTTAATTGTTGGGATTACAGTATTGGATTATTATGTGGGAATGTTTATGCCAATTGTATTTAAATTCTTTTGTGTTATCTGTTCAGTTATTAGTGTTGTAGAATAATGTGTTGTGTTATTCGTAAACTAAAAATGGATTTTGTTGAAATTAAAATTTGGAAAGTTTTTAACACCAGCTTAATTTGGGTATTGGGCGATTAGTAAATGGTTTCGACATACCACCTTTAACACCCCGCCTAATTAAATATCGGGTGGCCAGTCGACTATACCAAATTAAAACAGAATATACAGTTGGCTCATTCTTAGCATCACTGTCGAAAACATTTACAACTCACCCAATACTCAATTAAGCTGGTGTTAAAAACTTTTCAAATTTTAATTTCAACAAAATTCATTTTTAGTTTACGAATAACACAACACATATTATTCTACAATACTAATAACCGAACAGTTATCACAAAAGAATTTAAATGCAATTGGAATAAACTTTCCCAAATAATAATCCAATACAGTAATCCCAACAATAGTAAATGTATTAAAATGACACGAGTACAAGACTGTATTTTGACTCAGATAGAAAACCGATAACTGAATTCCTTTGGGTGACATGCCCTAACTAAAAGAATACTGTGAATCAAATGAAGATAGGCATCTAAGCAATACTCCATAGCTCGTCATAATCCGCTAAGGTTGGCGTCCCTGCTGCTGGACACCTGATATAGAAGGTACAATAGAAAAGAAAATATGCAAGGAAACGGGTCAGAGCCCGATGTGAAAATGCTTTTGAAAACAACAAGTATTTAACAAGTGTAATAAATCATTTTTTATATACATGTTAGTATCCAACTCTCACTTGCTATTCTCACCTCTCAACTGTGCACACTTAACGTTTCCTATTAACCTCCTAGTTAATGGCTCCTCTTCACTAATTTCCATAATTTGATTCCATCCCATATCATAACCCCGTATGCCCCATACCATACGTCATATAATCATTCTTATACGTCTCTCATTTATATGAATCGTTTCTCATTAATAAAACATAAAGGATGCGAAGGACACCTTTTGTTCCTTGCTGGCAATTAAGAACTTCGAAAATCTTCTTTGTTCGGCCTTCAATGGATTAGGTTCTCCCTGGGCTCGGGCCCCAATTTCTTAAAGTGATTAAAGGTGCAGCTCACAGGCCTCTCTTCAGCTGTCCTTGTAGCCATGGCCCTAGCTAGGGCCTCCTCGAACACAATTACCACCTCAGGCACTGGCTCTGCGACTGCGTTGCTTTTCGCGGCACCATTAACTCCATTGCGGTTACCTCCTGCCATAGCTTCCTGACAAGAATCACACACGTATAAGTCTATAAACCTATTGCTAGGTCTCTAAACAAGTATATCTAGACAAAAAAAATATTTCTAACACTCCAAAAGTCTCTAAGTTCGAACGCTCTGATACCAATTGTAACGCCCACGACCTTACCCTATTAGGCCGTGGTGTAATATCGCTTGATCACACATGACTTAACATTTAAGACTTAATATTAGGGCAACCTTACTATGTCGCGACCTATAAAGAGGGCTTGGCCTCGTAATCTAAGTTGGCAGATTATTAACAAGTCATTACGGTTTAATAATGCACAATAGAAGGAGATCATTGAACCAAAACTATATTCCATTGATGAACACCAATATCTTTAATACAAGCTTAAAAGGTAATAAACTATGCTCTCACACAATTCTTTTCATAAAACTTGAGGATGATTACTACTAGAAAGAAATATATGTAAAGGATCTTAAAACTCCAAAAAGCAATAACATACGCGGCCTCTAATTGACGTAAACTACACGTCAAAAGGCTCCTAAAAATTTCTAACACACACTTTAGAGAGAGATACTCTCTTTATTTCAAAATTCAAGTCTCCCTCAAATGAGGCTTACATAGGGGTATTTAAAAGGAAGAAGAAGTTTGGGCTCTAAGATAAGGCCCTAATTACAAAAATGCCATTATTCTTTACCTCTAGATACTAAAGCAAAAGAAAGAAAAATACAATAACAAAATAAATTAAAAATAATAAAAAGAAAGTAAAAATACTATTATGCCCAAAAATGACCCAAAATTGGCAATTATGCCCTCGCTTCACATTGATCTCCCGCCTTGAAAAGAGTTCGTCCTCGAACTTAAAGGGAAGAAAACCCATTGAATCACCCACCAAAACTGTAATCAAGGCATGCTGGGGAAGCTTCTCGGACGCTTCCAAATAGTCAGGTAGATGATCCATCGCTAATAATGCACGACGTCGCAGGAGAGAACAATCAGAAGCTCGGTGAACAACATTGCCACAGTTGTAGCACCGGAAGGTAGGAGGCACTGGATGTGGAGCAACGGGAATAGTGGAAGTAGGGACTGAAGCTGTCCTCGGAGGATGAGCTGGTGCAGGATCTGGTGGAGGTGGACCTGTGTGGCTGGAAGAGCAGTGGGCGTTGAGTGGTAGGTCTCAACCTTGGCCGCATACTCGACTGCCTTCAGAAAGGTCGGTATCTCATGCAAGCCTAGATCATGTTGAGTGTATGGCTGCAATCCTAATATATAGTCGTTGATCCCCCGTCTCCGGGAGGCGAGCTCGGGTGCAAAGAAGTTGAAACTGCTATATATACTCCATCACCATAGATGTGTCTTGCCTGAGGACTGAATGCGAGCAAAGAGGTTGCGCTCGTAGGTGGGTGGGATGAATGATGCTCGGAGGGCGACGTTCAACTCAGGCCAAGTCTGAATGAGGGGCAACCACGTTGCTATCCGGTGATAGCAGAGATCGTTCCACCAAACCTGGACGAATCTCTGAAATTTGGTGGATTCGAGAACACAAGAGCGGCCCTGAACCCGCTTGTAGTAAAAAACTGTCTCCATCGAAGCTAACCAATCAATCATGGCATCTGGAGAGAATCGCCTGTTAAATATAGGAACATCAACTTGTATGTCCCATGGAGGCTCCGTGAAAGCAACTGAAGCACCATAAATTGGGGGCCTTCATCCTAATGAGCATCAAGGTCCATCACGTCACCCGACAGAGGTGGAAAATAGTCAGCGGGAGGTGTTGATATCGTTGCAGGTGGTGGGTGAGGAGGATGAACATGCTGGATCACAGGAGGTGCTGGAGGACCGCAGAGATAATGGGGACGCGCCAATCAAATGGCCACGCTCACCACGATAAAAGCAGTGCCGGTCTCATAGGGGTGCAAAGCGGTGAGGCTCGAGTGGAGGAGGGGGTATTCCCTAGGACACTATGGTGATTGTCGTTGGTATCGGAGGAATCAGAATGAACGAGGGAGGGCGTGTGATGTAAAGGTGAAAGGAATGGGTGCGTATCCTGTCGAAGGTCAATGGGGGTGGTGGGGTTGCGTGAGTTGTGTAAACCGGGGTCGGGCGGGTGATCCGAAGCCCTAAAATGGTGGCCCAGGCTCCCGGGGCAGTCGAACAATCCTAGGGAGTTGGGATATGAGTCTATTTGTCCGGTGGGTGGATTGAATAGGGTCAGGGGTTGAAATGAGGTTGATGGCCCAAGGTAAGTGGCTGGCTAGGGTAGGGATAGGGCAAGGAGTATTTTGCGTTTGGGTTGGGGTCGGCGGGTGGGTATTTTGGGTTGGATTGATATGCGTACATGCGGGGTGGGGTTTAATGGGCCGCCGGGTGGGTTTGGAGGTTTTTCGGTGCCCATTGGGTTGGGAAATGGGGCGGGGTGGGGCGGACTGTTGGGGGTTTGGTCGGAGGGGGCTTGGGGAGGCGAGGGCTGGGTTGCGGGGTAGTGGGAGGAAGAGGTGGGTTGGCACGGGTTAGAATAGGGTCGGGGTGAGGGGTTTCTGGGTCGGGAATAATGCCGACTGGGTTTGGGGTAGGGTTTTGGCCCTGGGCAGTCAAGAGGGGTATTTTTCTCATGCCGGAGGGGTGGGACGGGGGGTGGAGGTAGGGCAGTTGGGGAAAGGTAGGTTTAGGGTTGTGGGGTGGGTATGGCTAGGATTTAAGGGTCTACCAGCAGTAGGGGTGCTTGGGTAGGGGTGGGTATTTGGGTTGGGAAGGTGTTTTTTTGGGATCTGGGCAGCGGTGAGGGTAGAATTATGGTTTTAAGGCAAGGGGTGGGGCTGGGTGGTGGTGGGGGCTTGTATGGTCATTTGTTGCTTTAACTCCGCCATTTGTTGTTTCAACTCGATCATTATGAGTGTTACGACGAGTTTGATTGAGAGTTTGAATGGCAAAAAGAGGGGGATTCATTAGCTCGTTATTTAGTACGAATCAGTGAAATGACAGTATCCATAAAAATAATTGAACACGTTTGAAACGATGTGGTAGAAAGCAACGTGCGACTTGAAGGACACGATCCGGTGTGGATTCTTAGTCTTACATCCACGATTTTATATAGGAATGAAGGTGCTCTTAGCTCGACATCATTTGTTCTGTTCCATTAGTACCCCTTTGGGGGGTTGTAATGTAAATATTACCTGATGGAGCTCGAGTAAAAGGACAAGTGCCATACTATCTAATGGTAGATTGGCAAATTGTTGGGCCGAGGTGGATTTGAACTAGCGTAGACATATTGCCAACGAATTTACAGTCCACCACCCTTAACCGCTCAGGCATCGACCCAAGAGGAATCCATTTTCTTTTAGGCGTATTGGATTTTATTTTAGGCTTATTGGTAATCCATGATCAACTTTTTTTCGCAGTACCCTATCCGCAAGGGAAGTCGAATCCTCGCCGCCTCCTTAAGTTCTCTTCATCTTGTTTTGATTTTTTTCTAGCCATTGATTGTAGCGTACGATTTTGATAACAAAAGTACACCGATACACCACCACCAATGTGGAGCGACACCCGCTCTGATACCAATTTGACGCAATCTACACGTCAAAAGGCTCCTAAATATTTCTAACACACTTCAGAGAGAGAAATAATCTTTTTCTTTTCAAAATTTAAGTCCCTCAAATAAGGCTTACACAGGCTTATTTAAAGGGAAGGAATAGCTTGGACTCTAAGCTAAGGCCTTTATTATAAAAATGCCATTACCACAGATATACTTGAGCAAAAGAAAGAAAAATACAATAAGAAAATAAAAGAAACATAATGAAAAGAAAGTAAAAATACTATCATGCACTGTTCTAAAAAACCCGCCTAGGCGCCGCCTAGGCTTGAGGCTTGGGAGAAACACTCCGCCTTAAGATTTTGACGCCTTATGCTCGGTAAAACCCTTAAGGCGTACTTTTTCTCTAAAAACAACAATGCTTTAGTGAAACAATATCGCCTTTTAAAGATTTTTTTGCAAACCGGACCATTATCTCATCCAAAATAATCAAATAGTATTTTTATTTGCAAATATTCAGGCATATTTTTATGATATGTACAATTTTAGTATTTTAATAGCCTTGTTATGGTTAAAAAATATTAAAATATATTAAAAAGACCTATAAACGCGTTTTCACGCCTTTTTACGCCAAGGCCCGCCTAGGCTTCTAAGGCTTAAGGCTTGGCCTCCACGCCTCGATCACGCCCCGCGTTTTTTAGAACCTTGCTATTATGCTAAAAAATAACCCAAAAATGGCAATTATGCCCCCGATTCACATCACTAACTATACTCTGCGGCCTCTAAAACTCTAGTCCTCTGCCAATAAATACTCCGCGGTCACTCGTGCCAAGGAAATAAGAAATATAAAAGGGATGAGCTTAAATAGCTCAACAGGGGTTGAGACAAAAGTCCTCAGCCAATCTGTCAATGTTAGTATTTGCATAAAGAATATGCATACTAACTAAGCAAAGTAAAATCGTACAAATAAGGCGAAGTATGCAATAAAAGCAATGAAGAAGGAGAAAATATCATTTCCCAACCCCACAGATTACCCTGATGACCTAACTCTCAATTTCTCTTAGTGCATCACTCCTCCGCTACGCCCAAGGCTCAATCTCCCTTGGTTCGCCCTCATAGGCCGCGACCTTTATTTATTACCTTGGGCATCTCATTCCCCTCGGCCTTATTCCAGGTGTCTTTGACCCGGACAGGCCGCGGCCTCCCCTCCTGCCCAATTCTAAAATGACGGATCCGCGGTCTGTTTTTAACTCCACAACCTTGGCCGAACTTTGCCAAGGAGTAAGCCTCATAGTTAACCTACGCTCAATCTCCGTAAGGCTAATCGTTTTGACCTTAAGCACTAAGCAGAAGGCTCCCTCCCACCACCAGACAATGATGTCACAGCCTTGGCATCGAAAACCATCTCAAGGCACCCACTAGGCACAATATAATACTGTCCAAAAGTCCGCAGCCTCAAAGAAGGAGTTAGAACTCCTGATCTTTAAATAGTAAGGGGATTTTTAGTAAAGCAAAGGTTTTAAACCCTAATTGTCCATAACTTAAATCCTCAAAGATCAAAAGTAAAACCCTAAACTTAACCTAATAAGATCAATAAGAATATCCCCAAAACTTCAGTCACAAACTCACAATCTCCAAATAAGAACCCTAAATGGAAAACCTCTAAAACATGGATTTAAATGAATAGTAATAGTCCCATGGCCTTAAAAACCGAATGAGCAATAAATGGCCATTGCCTCTAAACCCAGAATACGATGAACAGTAAACGTCCATGGCCTAAAATCCAGGAAACTCAGATTACATGCAATTGCTCATTTAATTCAATGGAAAACATGGAAACTAAGGTTTTAACAAGGAAAAAGAGGATGAGGATAGGTCCTTACCTCAGAAGCTGCACGAGGGCACCCGGGTAAGTGTAGTTTGGCACAAAGTGCACTAAATCAAGGATATTACTAGCCATGGCCTGGGACGCCGAAGACTACGTTTGGCGATGTCGTTGCTCCATGGCCATTCACCATTTAGGTGTTTGACATACTAGGCCCTTTCTTTACCTGCCGGGGTGATAATAGAAAATTTCACAAAATGGGGGGGGGGGGGGGTGGTAGTTCGATAATACTAAGATTTGGGCACTCTCAAGATCAATCATTTCTTCCCCGCTCCTCGACATCCCAATTCAACAGTCAAGTTGAGGGGACGAATCATACCATTTTGCACGGGTTAATAGATTGAGTTGGACAAGTCAAAGAAGTTATGTGACACCTCGTAAAATCCATAATTAGATTGATCAGGTTTAATACAAAAATTACAGGAATCAAAATAATCAAAATATCGGGTAACATTCTCAACATAACAAAGTAATTGAAACTACACAAGTAATTTATCAAATAATAAAATGCTGAATAAAATAAAACCATCTCTGATAGAAACCAATTACCAATACAAATAAACTCCATCCTTGGAATGTTACATGTATCTCAAAAATATAATATACATGTCTGAATATAAGTACCACATGTACGATTTCTGACTCAGGATATACTGTAAAGGTACAACTGTTTGTACTGAAATATAAAATGAATATAAGGAGTGAATGAGCTACATTGCTCGACTTCTACATCTTAGGAATGATGAATGAAATGTTGCTGGTGATACTGCTCCAATGCAGAAACCAAGTGTACGGCAGCAATAACGGTCTAAGACCTGTGAAATACAGATTCAACAACAAAATAAACAAAAAGTTTACAAATAATAAGAATTTAATAGAAGTTGGGTGTGACACCCCGCCTACTAATACCGAGTGGCCAATCCTTTCTTAAAAAGAGATGGGAATCCAACATGATTTCATTCTCAGCATCACTGTCGCAACAAGCAATATAAATATACAATGAATAAAACCATACATACGATAAAATGATAAAATAACTGATATGCATAATTGAATAACGTGAACCGAATAAACCAGTGGTCACTACAAATAACCATCCAACATAAATGAAAACTGATAAATACAAAATATCTGTCATGAAATAAAAGACTATCCAATTACAGGCAACATGCCCAAAAGGAAATACTTGAAAATAAACCGAGTCCTATCTAGATAGAAAGAAGCTGAGGTGGCTAAATCAATATCGTAGCATCCACAATTACTGGTCGTAGCGGCATGAAAGATCTAACCCCTATTGCTGCTGCACGAAAGAAGCTGAGGTGGCTAAATCAATCTTGTAGCATCCACAATTACTGGTCGCAACGGCATGAAAGATCTAACCCCTATTGCTGCTGCACACTTGGGGTTTTGAAAACAAGAAAATAGATTTGCTAGCGGGTCAAAGCCCGGAGACGTTTGACAATATTTTGCAAGTATTTAAGTGCTTTAAATAAAAACATGCAGTGTATTACTTTCATAATTAATTTGTCGGTGGCACTCGCATGAGACTTATCCTCACCTCTCATCTACAGTGCGCACCTAACGCATTCATTTTATTATCCTAATTATACTACTCAGTCTAACTATAACAATAACCGCTATCAAAGCCCATCCCGTTAATAATCACGATTAGCTAATAAATACTACCCTCACTAGGTATGCGTTCATAAATAATGCCATAGCGACACACGTGCTATAAATAAATATACACACAATATAATAACATAGCTGTACCCGTGCTATAAATAGATATACACACATCTCGTACACATACATATATATCACTCGCTATATACGTATCACCGCATCCCCCGTGCCGGGACCTCGAGGATGCATTCGTCGTGTGCTATTAGGCTCTAGGCGTATTATGCATCACACTCAGCCATTGGGTCGAAATTTCACCACCGATCAAAACGTCAAATACAAACAACAGAGGCGGTCATAAACATGCGTTCGGGGGTTGCAACCATACCGCATCGCACCCCAATTGTCTCCAAACCAACATATGTCCTTACACATGGATAGTGTCCATGCAACAATACTATGGCCTGGGGAACCAATCCCACACTTATTGGTCAACGGTAGGGTGGACTGCCTACTACGCGCAACTTCTTAATGATAGCACTACCGAGTAGGTATGTTTGAACAATTACACATCAATCACATGTATATATATATAGGTAACCCACAATACGTATATATATAAATTATTGACTAGATACGGAAATTCCACTGCGTCCTAGTCTAACAAATCCCGAAGTCCGAACTAACTTTCCAATTATATAATACAAGTGTTCACTCACATAAATTCCTGGTTCATCTCACCAGAACCCATCTAACCATTGGCCTAACACACGTACCAAACCCTGAAAATATTCCCCAGTAGATCACTCTACCCTGGAAGCCCATACATTCAATCCCAAGCACTAACGGATCAAAACAACGCGTAACAAAAATCTAGGCAGGCCAGCAAATCGATCCAGTTTGCTTGGCAGATCAAACCAGTTCTGTCGATCGAACCGATTCGCTTCCCCAGTGAACTGATTCTGTTTGCTGGACTGCCAATCATTTTCTTCCTTGGGTTTTACTTCGAAAACCCTCCAATGGAGGTCCCAAGCCTCCCAAAATCTCAAATTGATTTGCCACATCAATATATTAATATACTATCAAGCCAAAACTATTTTAACATCAAATTAAACCCGAATCCATCATCTAAACACAAGGATTCCTAATCATTCATTAATTCAAACAAGTCAAGATTAATCAAATCTTGAAATTTCCTTGATTCTAATACCCGCTCAATGTTCTACATGTTCATGATCATAAACCCATAATTTAATCACGAAAATTCTTACTTTTTCAATACCAATCCTTTTCTAATATAATCAGAAGTTAAACACAACTTAAATCCGTTCAATTAATTCTCAAAGTTTACATCTTTAAGTTTCAGATTTGTTCCTAATCAATTATGAATGTAATTAACTAAGGATTTTACAATCAAAAGCAAGTAAATACTTACCTTATGGATCTGAATCCGAAGTCTCAACATGTAGGAGTGATTTGAATCCGGAGATTAACTCTTTCTTCTCTTCTCCAAGGTTCTCTCTCTCTTTTCTTTGCCTTTTCTCTTCTCTTAATCTCTCCCTTAATTACAATTATGCAGAGGCCAAAAGAGAGGTTGTCATCCACATCTGATATACCCTTTAATCATACCCTAATCCCGTTTTTAGATTAAATCCTAGGTGTACAAAGATCTCTATACTCCCATCTGGGTCCTACTACATCTAAAATGCCGCCGGATCCAATTATAACACCCGGGCACCTATTTTGGACTATTTCGACACATTCCGGATCACCGGTGCACTCAGAAGGGTCATCCCGAGTCCCCCAATATCTCATTAACCGGACCCGCCACGTGTGTACAGTATGCGTCGCCCATAAAGTATACAAATCAGCCGATGTAACTCTCTATCGATGTAACATAATAAACCGTCGCTTTTCACTCATACACGACATATGATAAGTCACATCTCTATTTACTTATCACACACAAGTAAATAATAATAAATATTAATTCTTAACTCACTAATTAATATTTACCAAAACAAATTTGATTTTCCCAATTAAATTAATAATTAACTACACGTGGAAATAAATACTCATAAAAGTACGGAGTATTACACTGAGCCACAATAATAATAATACATCTTCCTCCCATTTTAAGTGGATTTTAAGTTATTCAAGTTACCCAGCCCTAACAACCTAAAATAAATATGCTATTCTACTCCCAAACCCATATGTGACCAGTGTTGTTTAAGGCGTAAGGCGCACCCAGGCGCAAAGGTATCTCTGGAGCTTAGGCGCAAGGCGAGGCGTGCGCCTGATTGAAGCTAGGCGCATTTTTTGAAAAAAATAAAAAAAAATATTTATTCATTTTTAAAGCAATATATTGATGTTGTAATATCATGACATTAGTGATAAATTTAATGGGACAAGTAAGATTCCAAAATATAACATATTAACATGTAAAGCTAAACTTTAACCAACAAATGAAAGTCTTAAAATATATAGAAAAGACAACAATTACCAACAAGTTTAAGTTTGAAAATAAAAACCAAACTAACAAGAGTTAAGACACAAAATTAAATGTATTATATTTAAATTTTTCGTTATATTGTATTTCAACTGATATTTTTTTTCCCCATGTAAAACAGTAAAATATATAAAATAGTAAAACATTAAAACAGTAATTTCAGCAAATGGTGTTGTATTGTATTTAAAATTTTCATTGTATTGTATTTCAACAGAATTTTTTTTTCCTCACTGCAAACAATAAGAGAGGCAGAAAAAAGGAAGAAAAAAGAGGTAGAAAAAAGAAGAAAGAAAAGAAAATGCAGAAAAAAAGGGTTGAAAAAAGAAAAAAAAGGGCAGAAAACAACCATTCGGGGAAGAATTGGGCAGAAAAAAAGAAAAACAAATATAAGTCTGAGAAGAAAACAGGAAGAAATAGGATGGAAAAAAAAAAGACAAAAAAAAAGACCAAAAAAGCAGGAAAGAAGGAAAAAAAAAGAAGCGCGCCTAGGCCTACGATTGGCGCCTGAGTGCCCCTCGCGCCTAGTGCCTTCAGCCGCGCGCCTTTTGAAATGCGCCTCGCCCACCCCTCCTCTAGGCTCCTCACCTGCGCCTTAGTGCGCCTAGCTCCTAGGCGTGCACCTACGCCCGCCTTTAACAACTATGTATGTGACCCATGTGAATAAAGTTCAACTCTTAGTTCAATATTCTTTACTTTTTCATTCTCAAATTAACCTCTTGTATTAAGCATCAGTTATTTTACGGTAATCCTTTTACCTCAAACGCCTTCACACCAAACTTACGGGGCCTATACCCAAGGTTGTACGAGAGGATCCTCCCGTTAGCCCCACTTGGGAGACAGGCACTTTCAGCACGTAGGATCGGGGCAAAACTGACATTGGCAGAGCCTGTCGCATCACGGGACATACCGCGCGCGGTCAACGTCATACGCGCCCCATCACCCACAAGCCCACACACTACGCTGGTATGATTGCACATAAAACACGCAAATAAGCATAACCCTTCGCAACGGGGTTAAACAAACAATTACAAACCCTAAACAACCGGGTTTCACATCATGTCTCTTTTATTATTAGTTAATATGCACAATAACTATAATTGGTCATATATGATATTAGTCCGAACTCCCAAGGCTCTCAAGTCTAGGTAATGTCTCACCTATCATTAGTAATGATCATTCTAAACAAGTACTGCCCCACTCAACGGGTTATAGATAGGTTCTAGACTATCACGAGTCCTATGCACCCTCTAAGCAACTCCCAGTGCGATAAATATCACCAATTTAACCCGAATTCGAGATTTCTAACTAGGTATCATTTCTTACCTAAATTCGTACGAGAATAGTCGAACTCAAGACTGTGACACCCCGACTAATTAAATACCGGGTAGCTACTCCTTTATTAAATTAATTCAAAATGCCAAGTTGGCTCAGTTAATAGCATCACTGTCGAAAAC